>BRKX01000004.1:13286071-14493214 GCA_026008535.1 Perilla frutescens
GAAAGGCGCCAAGAAAGGAAGCAAAATGTTTTGCAGATATGGAGACGGCTTTTGCGTTTTTCTCTCCATATGCCGCCATTTTATAATTGGATATTTCTAAAGATTATCAAGAGTTTTCTCATAAAACCCTACTGAGTACATTAGTGCTCATACCCTCTTTTTCAAATGTTTTCAGATTGAGATGCTGTGACCGGTGATGTGCTGCGGGTGTGGTTGTCTGAGGTTTCAAGTTTGTTGATCTATATGGTTACATGATTTTCTTCCGCTAAGTTTCTACTAAGTACTCTAATGTTAGTATTTAGTCTTGATATATATAACTTGATTCTTGATATTAGCATGTCTTAAAGGCTATGATTCCAAAAAATTAATAAAGTTGTGAGAATTAGAAGCATGTTCTTTTTGTTGGTTTTATATACTAGAAGACCTGTCTTTTGTATACATTATTAATAATGGTTTTATGATGATATAGAATGAATACAATTGTAGTCATTGTTTGCATTTAAATTGTTATATTTACATGCATGTTCACTATACTTACATTGTAGATGATATGGTGTGGGTAAACACAGGGTTAGATCATATCATCGGTTCATTGTAATGTATTAAAAGGCTCACGGTCTAGATGGCACTGAACCTGCTATCGGTACGCCGTAGAATAATCTGATAGTTAGTTTATCTTGACTAACTGATTATTCTAATACACGGGCAAGTGTATTGAGGAGGATCTACTTAGGATTCTATTCTCTATTCTGACCTTAAATGAGAGAATAAGAATCCATAGAGTTCGGGTTCTTAACCCCTATATGTTGGCGGACATATACGTGTAGTGATTGCAGCTTTGATTTATCAAATGGTGAGATTCTTTCATAGGATCAATAATCTTGATATCTTGGGTTGTGATATTTACACTTATGATGGGTCGTGCAATATGTAGGGGCACCGTGTCCTGGTGCGCCAGTTTGATGGTGTCCCCTTGAGGAAATACAAGTTCATGCTGAAACCCTGCAGGTGGAATTTATTTCGTGCATGAGTAAAGTTTGTGTGGTACTACTCAAGGATAAGATATTAATTAATTATAGCTGTCAGAAGCTTACATAATTAATTAATGGGCATTATATCTTAAACACGGGGAATGGCTGGACTAAAGGAGAAAGCATATTCAGAAATATGTATTAAATTGGTAGGTGAGTATTATTTCTTTAGTGGAATAAAAATAATACTGAATTTATTTAATAATATCCTAAGTTTATTGGATATTGGAAATTAAATAAATTAGCAGACTAATTTAATATTCTTCTAGATCCCTATTGTAGCCCAACATGACTTTAATGGACTGGAGATAGAAAAAGAGATAGAGGCCCAAACCCAGTAGGGTTGGGACACTAAAATTTCGCCCACCCCCTTATATATAAGAGGGTGGGGGACGAAATTTGAAGGATATAGATCAGCTCCTCTTGTGTTCTCTTTATCTCCACAGATTCCATACCGATCTAGTAGATTTCAGCCCACCCTGAAACTAGATTCAGTCCGGGAATACAACAGAAGATCAAGGAGTGGAATATCACAATGGGCGCCGATCATCAACATACACAACAACAAGATTAGACCTTTAATCTTGTCCTCCACCCGTCGTTTGATTTGTAAGTCGTTTTTCGATTCTATGTTTCCGCTTTAGTAGAATCGTTTAAACCGGATTTGCATGTTTATTAAACTCGGTTAATTAAAATATATGAGATGCATGAATTTATGATCTACATGACATTAGTATTAATGAAGATCCAATTAGATCCTGCGGTGGTTAAATTCGAAAAAACCCCAACAACTGGTATCAGAGCGGGTTTTGGCACTGTTCTAGATTTAATCCTAGGATTAATTCAAAAAATATGTATAAATTTGATGAAATATTTATGTTGCTTAAATTTTCAGATTTATGTGTTCATATATTCGAATTGGTTGTGTTCAAAACTTGGATGAATTTTTTATGGTGTTTCAAAATTCTAGTTTTGGATGAATTGTAATTTTTGATCTACACCTAGGAGAATTTAGAATGTAATTTTGATAACTCAAAATTTTCAGATTTATTAAGTGTAGGATTCGAAAATTTGAGTTCAAAATTTTCGAATTTTGATGTGTTAATTTCCCTAATTTGTTATTTAAAATTTTCGACACTATGTATTAAATTTGGATGGATTTTTAATCAACATTAAAATTTCCAGATTTAATTCTAGTGTGGTTCGAAAATCATGGTGATTAGAATTGGATTTGGTGATTTTTGATGTATATCAAAGATTGCCTAATTCTAATCTAGATAGGTTTGAAATTAGAATTTTAAATTTGGTAATTTTTGAAGTGGATCAAAATTTCCAGATTTTTAATTCTTGAAATTTTCGAAACCTAGCTATGTTATTTGGAATAGTTTTTTGATTAATGTCAAAATTTCCAAATGTGAAATATAGTGTAATTTTTGAAATTTTAATAAATTAATTTGGATAAGATTTTGATGAAAATCAAATTTTCAGATTTATTTATTAAGGTTGTTCGAAAATTATGGGGTTGGATTTAGATTTGATGTTATTTGTTGTATATCTTAATTTACCTAATTTTAATCTAGATAGTTTTGAAAATATAATTTTAAATTTGGAAAAATTTGAAGTGGATCAAATTTCCAGATTTAATTTTATGGATATTTTCGAAAACTATGGGTTTAAAATTGTATAAGGTGATTTTGGATATATACAAATAATTATCAAAATCCAATTGTGATAAGATTTTAAATTTGGATAAGTTTTGGAAGATTTTGGATTGGAATCAAATCTCCAAACCTTATCCTTGAAGATTTAGATTCTTATGGAAAATATTTGAATTAGATTTTTGATTTATATCAATATATCCAATTATTATTTAATTAGGGTAACTTGAAAATATTAAATAAATTTGGTGGATAATTATTAATAATTTCCATATTTATTTAAGAGATATTTTCGAAATTTAACAAGTTTAAAATTGGTGGATAATTATTTTAATTTCCAATTTTTATCTTGTGGATAATATCAAATTAATTAATTTCATTAATTGGAAAATTCGAATATTATTTAATATGTCATGTTTGGATATCATATGTTATTTTATGCTAATCATGTAATTGTGATTGTTGGATTTGTAGACTGACTTGTTTGCAGGGTTACCGACTATCATGGCTCCTTAATTACGTGATGTATGTTTTAATTTATGTTGGATGTATGATGGGCCGTATGCCGGTTTGGCAAAGTGATTTTAATCCATGAGAAAATCCATGGATTAGGATTAGGTTTTATTTTATATTGTTTTAATGTAATAGAAATAAAACTGTTAGACCAAGTCATTGAGTTGTAATTTTATTCTAGATATATTAGTTTTTTCCTTTAAGGAATAGATATTCTATATTGAATAAAGTTTGAAGATCAACTCAAAGAATGAGAGTAGTACAGCTCAAGAAAGGAAGTATCACTGATTCAAGTCCCGAAATCCTAATTGGAGCTAGAATTTTCGGCGAGGCACAGTGATGAGGGCGGCGGCCATGACCTAGGTTCCAGAGCTGACTTTCCAGTTTTATCTCATTCAGCAACATGAGATATAAGCCATGATAGTTGGTTTTTATTATTATTGCTTATTATGTTGTTTGAAGCATGCAATGGTATTTTATCATTTTATGTGATGTTTGCATGTTTTACAATGGGATAAAATGAAACCTCAATCTTAAATAACTAAGTGGGAGAGATTCATACCAAAGTATGTAGAAATCTCAAACGGTCTCCATTAATCTGGTTTAATTGAGATGTGACTAACATACGAGTTGACAATAGGTCTTCCTCCATAACAGATGTGTCATATCACTGTTATCTCTAGAAATTAAACTTCTTTATCAAGATAGCTGTAGAACACTACTAGAACAAACTGACTCCTCCAACTGGAGCAGGGAGTTCGAAATAGTGGACTTGGTGCTAAGATGATGGTGTTCACACTTAGATGTAATTTATTAATAAACGTCCACACTAACGTGGCTTATTAATTTGAAGGTTACACGACCGTGGTTATTTCCGACTATTAATTTACTTGTCATAAGGAAATTTGACTGGAGGTAAATTAAAGGTGGTTTTACCTGTTTAAGGATGAATTTTATAAACGTCCACACTAACGTGGCTTATAAGAAACATTTTTAAAATGTCGGTGGATTACATATAATTTTTTGAGGTATACGATTATATGTGAGTATCCTAAAGTTTGTGACTATACTGCATGTTTACTTTTCAGTTATTCTATATCATCATGGCACTCTCCAACCTATCCACTATTCTCAAAGAAAACAAGTTAATCGGTGAAAATTACAATGACTGGATTCGAAACCTTAATCTTGTTCTTAATGTGGAAGGACACAAATTCGTACTTGAAGAAGTATGCCCTCAGAAGCCAGATGAGGGTTCTGACGAAGCCCAAAAGGTTGCATATGATAAGTGGATTAGGTCTAATGAGATAGCGCACTGTTACATTCTGGCATCTATGTCGAATGTGTTGCAACATCAGCATGAACCTATGAAAACGGCTAATGATATCATGTACAACCTTAGGCAGCTCTTCGGTCATCAGAACTGCTCGGCACGCCATTTGGCGATGAATAAGCTAATGGATGCGAGAATGTCTGACTCCACACCTGTTAGGGATCACGTTCTCACGATGATGGGGTATCTGGCTGAGATCGAGACCTTGGGTGGAGAGCTGGATGGCAATTCTCAAATCGACATTGTTCTTTATAGCCTGTCCTCGAGGTTTGAGCAGTTCAGGCTGAAGTTTAACATGATTAAAAGGGATGTCAGCCTGACTGAACTACTCATGGATCTTCAGGCGGCTGAGTTACTTCAAAAAGGAAATCCGGAGGCACACCTAGCTGAAAATAGGGCGTCTTTTTTCGGTACTATAGGGAAGAAGAAGAACGTACCCAAGAATGCTACAGAGGGGGCACCTAAGGTGAAGAAGTCTAAGACTAAGATTCCTCCCGAGGAATTTAAGTCAAAGACAAAGTTTTTCAAGTGCGGCCAGCCAGGTCACTGGAAGGCGGATTGTCCTAACAAGAAAAAGAAGAAAGGTACATCTCAATCTCTCGTCGTTGAAACATGTTTAGCTACTTGTTCTACTCAGTCATGGGTAGTAGATACTAGAGCTACTGATCATGTATGCATGTCTTTACAGGGGTTCCTGGCAAAAAGACAGCTGAGTGATGGAGAGATTTCAGTCTACATGGGCAATGCTACGAAAGTAGCGGCAGTTGCAGTGGGAGACGTAACCTTATCTTTTAGTAGTGATAGGATTTTAGTTTTAATGGATTGTCTTTATGTGCCTGGTTTTAGTAGTGGAAAAACGTACAGGTAAAAGTATCAAATCACTACAGTCTGATCGTGGTGGTGAGTACCTCTCGAATGAATTTAGGGACTACTTAGCAGAGAATGAGATTACATCCCAGTTGACTGTACCGGGAATGCCACAGCAGAATGGCGTGGCGGAGAGAAGGAATAGAACATTGTCAGAGATGGTTAGATCCTTGATGAGCTATTCAGATCTGCCTATTTCATTCTGGGGATATGCCCTGGAAATGGGAGCCTATATTCTTAATGTGGTTCCATCAAAATCAGTCCCATCTACGCCCACAGAACTTTGGACTGGACGAAAGCCCAGTCTTGGACATTTTCGGATTTGGGGTAGTCTAGCACATATGCTGGATAAGGAAGCTGATAAGCTGACACCACGTACGGATGTTAGACTGTTTGTTGGATATCCCAAAGGAACGAAAGGTGGTTTATTTTATAGTCCTAAGGATCAGAAGATCATTGTGAGTACCAATGCTCGATTCATAGAGGAAGACTATGTAATAAATCACAAGCCAAGAAGTGAGATAGTACTCGAGGAACTACGAGGGGAAAATTCGAATCTGACACCAACAGTACAAGAAGAGGAACCACAAATTACTGCACAACGTATCACAGAAGTACGGGAACTGCCTCGTCGCAGTGGGAGGGTTGTACGCCAACCTGACAGATTCATTAGTTTGGGAGAATCTTCGGATTTCCCTGAAGGACTAAATGAATTGGATCCCAAGACCTACGATGAAGTGATCCAAGACAAAGATGCAGACTCTTGGAAAATTACAATGGAGTCTGAGATTGGATCTATGGATCACAATCAAGTCTGGGAGCTTGTAGAACCACAGGATGGGGTAAAACCCATTGGGTGTAAGTGGGTTTACAAACGCAAGAGAGGAGCTGACGGGAAGGTTGAAACCTTCAAGGCAAGATTGGTGGCGAAAGGGTATACTTAGAAAGAAGGGATCGATTATGAGGAAACCTTTTCGCCGGTAGCCATGCTTAAGTCAATCCGGATTCTCTTGTCTATTGCCACTCATTTGGATTATGAGATTTGGCAGATGGATGTCAAGACAGCTTTCCTGAATGGAAGTCTTGAAGAAAACATCCACATGAAGCAACCAGAAGGTTTCGTTGCTAAAGGCCAAGAGCACTTAGTGTGCAAGCTTAAGAGATCCATTTATGGACTTAAGCAGGCATCAAGGTCTTGGAACATCTGGTTTGACGAGGTTATCCAGTCATATAGATTCCTGCAATGTCCGGATGAGAGTTGTGTGTACAAGAAAAGTGACAGAAACGTGGTGGTTTTCCTCGTGCTGTATGTTAATGATATCTTACATATTGGAAACAGTAAGAAAGTATTATCTAACATAAGGGTGTGGTTGTCCAAGCAGTTCGATATAAAAGATCTGGGAGAAGCCGGACACATCCTTGGCATCAAGATAATTCGAGATCGCCAGAAAAGGATGTTGTGCTTATCCAGGCGACATATATCGACACAGTGCTAGTTAGGTTTAACATGCAGGATTCCAAGAAAGGTTTTATACCTTTCAGGTATGGAATTCATCTATCCAAGGATATGTGTCCCCACACACAGGCTGAGATAGATGAGATGAAGGACATTCCATATGCTTCGGCTGTGAGAAGCCTTATGTATGCTATGCTATGCACTAGACCTGATATATGCTATGCAGTCGGCATGGTAAGCAGATATCAGTCTAACCCTGGACAAGGTCACTGGACTGTGGTTAAGAATATACTCAAGTACCTGAAAAGGACTCGAGATTATATCCTGGTATACCACTCTGATAGTCTAGTGCCTTTGGGTTACACGGACTCAGATTTTCAATCCGATAAAGATCAGAGTAAATCTATGAGAAATCGTAGATTTTCTCCAACAATTTAGCTGTCAGAAGCTTACATAATTAATTAATGGGCATTATATCTTAAACATGGGGAATGGCTGGACTAAAGGAGAAAGCATATTCAGAAATATGTATTAAATTGGTAGGTCAGTATTATTTCTTTAGTGGAATAAAAATAATACTTAATTTATTTAATAATATCCTAAGTTTATTGGATATCAGAAATTAAATAAATTAACAGGCCAATTTAATATTCTTCTAGATCCATGTTGTAGCCCAACATGACTTTAATGGACTGGAGATAGAAAAAGAGATAGAGGCCCAAACCCAGTAGGGTTGGGACATTGAAATTTCGCCCACCCCCTTATATATAAGAGGGTAGGGGACGAAATTTGAAGGATATAGATCAGCTCCTCTTGTGTTCTATTTATCTCCACAGATTCCATACCGATCTAGTAGATTTCAGCCCACCCTGAAACTAGATTCAGTCCGGGAATACAACAGAAGATCAAGGAGTGGAATATCATAGTGGGCACCGATCATCATCATACACAACAACAAGATTAGACCTTTAATCTTGTCCTCCACCCGTCGTTTGATTTGTAAGTCATTTTTCGATTCTATGTTTCCGCTTTAGTAAAATCGTTTAAACCGGATTTGCATGTTTTTTAAACTCGGTTAATTAAAACATATGAGATGCATGAATTTATGATCTACATGACATTAGGGTTAATGAACATCTAATTAGATCCTGCGGTGGTTCACTTTTGACATCCCAGTTATTCCTTTATGAATTCTGAGTTAATTCAAAAGTCTTACTTGTTGAGCATAATGGTATCTATCTAGTTTCAGTCAACCTATGAGTGGGTCTTGCATGCTTGTTGTTGTTGTTCGCCTATGAAGGGGCTTTTCTTTCTAAGCATGATTCTACTCGTTTACAGTTAGGCTTAAGTTGTTTTCTTACTTCCTCCAATGAATGAGACAATATGATTTACTTGACTCCGACCTATTGATGGGTCTTAGCTGTTGTGACCTATGAAGAGGTCTTGTTTATCTTAAATACTGAGTTCCTATATGTTTGTCATTGGATTCTGTTTAAATTTCGATTGACCTATGATTGGGCTTCCCTTCAACTTGTTTGAACCTTTTGACCCTTATTGATTCATTGAAAATGACAGTTCTTCCAAGTCATGAAGCTAAGTTTCCTAAGTTCTTGAGGCACTAACTTAGTTTAATTCTAAAAACACCCCCCTAGATTTCCAATTTTTGTGCTATTTTTACAGACAACAACCCCGTCCCCATCCTCGGGATCAGGATGTTACAACAAAGGAGCTAATCAAGAAATTTGGAACTGATAAGGGAAAAACTATCAAGATTCCCATGAACACATCAGTTTAACTGACTCTCGATGAAGAAGGAGAATCAGTTAGCTAAACTCACTACAGAGGCATCATTGGTTCGCTTCTCTACCTAACTCCCAGTCGACCAGACATTTCATATTCAGTCAGCTTATGTGCATGATTCCAAGCCAATCCGAAGAAGAGTCATCTCGAAGCAGCAAAGAGGATCATTAAATACCTCAGAGAAACCATAAATCTTGGATTATGGTATTCCAGAGATAACAACTTTAGTCTAACTAGATATTCAGACTCAGACTACGGTAGATCCAAGATTGACAGGAAGAGTACTAGTGGAACATGTCAGTTTCTTGGTCACAAACTGATATTCTGGTTCAGTAAGAAGCAGCACTTAGTTCCAACGTCAACAACTGAAGCGGAGTATGTAGCTGTTGGAAGCTGTTGTGCACAAACACTTTGGATAAAGTAGCAGTTGAAGGATTACAAAGTCGAAACTGATGAAGTACATATCTTCTGCGACAACAATAGTGCTATTGCAATTTCTCAGAATTCAGTTCTGCATTTGAGAACAAAACACATTGATGTCAGTCACCACTTCATCAGAGATCACATTGAGAAGAAAGACATATGCATCTAATATGTCAATACAGATAGGCAGGTAACTGACATCTTCACAAAGCCATTGCTAGAAGCAAGATTCATGAAGTTATGTATCCAACTGGGGTTATTGGAACTAGCTTCAGAAGATGAAGATGATCAATTGATCAAGAGAATGCAAAAGGCAATCTCAACTGATGAGAAAAAAAATGAAGCTGCAACTGAACCAAAAGGCGCATCAGTTCAGTCAGCAAAAGGGTCCAAGACTGGTCAAGCCATCAGTTTAAGGGAGAAACAAGCTGAAAAACTTGCAAACTGATGAGAGGCTAAAAGCTGCGAAGTCAAGGGAACTGGAACTGATCAAAAGTTCAATCAATTCAAAATGGAAAAACAGCTCATGATCAGCTGAACAAGCAGTTGAACTGAAGGAAGAGCTGGAAGCCATCTCAGCTGAAGAAAGAGTGGAACTGAAAAGTCATCTCAGTTGAAGCAGATCAAGCCAACTGTAGATTTCCAAATGCAGTTGAGTCATCTGATGACGTCCGCAGCTCAAAGCCACGTGGAAGCTCATGAGAGAGATTTGAACAGATAAGTTTAAATTCATTTCTCTTATGTGAACGGTAAAATGACATGTCAAACCATTGTTACCCTTGGACCTACTCCCTCTCTCTTTATTTATAACCAATGGGTGGATTTTAGAAAGCGAAGTGATTTTTCAGTCAGCTCCTTCGCCTCAAATCCAAACCATCAGATTCCCTGATATTGAAATATTTTTCAACAGTTAGATGAGCCTTACTCTCTCATAAATAGGTCAGTTGGAAATCGTAAATCAAAGCTTTACCCTAGTTACCGACTTATTCTCCAGATCCCATTCTTAGCATTCTATCAAAACTTTTCCAATCTCACAAGAATCATTAAACAATGGCTCAAGTCACTGGCCACTGGATACGGAAGATCTACAACTTCAGATTAACCGGAAAAGACTCATCAGTCTTCTAAAACAAGCTACACAGAGACAAATTATTTGAACCAGCAGTATTGACTCACAACTACAACAATTCAGCACTCAGCAGTGAGATTATATCAAAGTTGTACCAGTCAAATCTCAAGACATTCATGGAAGTTACTCCGAGGAGGGTATATCCTGAGACTATTGTAGAGTTCTATCTCAACTCTAGGACGTCAAAAGAATCATTGGAAATGTCAACTGAATTCAGAGGACAACAGTTCATCGTCACCGCTGAAACACTAAGAGAAATATTTGAGTTACCAACCAGAGGGCTCAATCTTGATGATACTGAAGTCAATATGGAAAAGGCCTATCGATTATGGAAGAAAGAAGGTTCCAGAATAGCCTACAAGAACAGCCATTTCATCTCATGCTTCAAGGATGAATATCAAATACTGGCATCAATCGTAGCAAAAATGATAATTGGGACTACCGGGAGCCACTCTGAGATGTCTAAACCAAAGTATAAAGCCTGCATTGCAATTGATGATCAACTGGACATCAACTGGGCCCAATTCTTCTTCAGTCAGATTAAGAAGTTTGTATTGCTTATTGAAGACAGAAAGAATGTTAATGAATTCCCACAGAACATCTGCTATCTCAATCGAGTTAGCTTAATCCTGGAAAGGCAGTTTCTAGAATTGATGAATGAAGAAACGGACTGTAGGCTGATAAACAGAGGAGATTAAATTCCAACCTCCAACCAATCAATCAAGTTCAAATAAACTGGATCGGTTTAGTCAATCAGTTCCAAAAGGAAGGAAGTCACAGTGGAAGGAAGAGGAAAACAGCAAGCAACCGACACAAGGAAATATAATTCCTTAGATTATAAAGATGATTTTGTTGAATCACAAAAGGTAGTTGAAGCTGAAGCTCAAGCAGCTGCAACTAGAGCTGGAACCAGCAGATCTACCAGAGCAACAACATTAGCTGATCAATCTGGAATAGCCACGATTGAATCAATCGTTGCAGCTGAAAGAATGCCAATCACCAGATCAGCACTAAGTGAGAAATTGGCAAGTCAAAAGAGAAAGAAAGTGACTAAGCCAATTAAGTGAAGATAAGCTAGTTCGATATTAGATCAAGATCCAACTGTCCCTCCAAATCTCATGATTGAAGATCTTGCACCATGTGCCAATCCAAGTGACTTGATCCCTGAAAGAGGGATACCACATGAAGAAGCTGGAGCGGCTTACTACAGATACACATGTCCACCAATGCCACAGACTACATGCAACATTGGAGCATTCTCAAAAGGAGAAGATATTAAAAGATGGTTGAGCAGACAACTCTCTGGATAAGAAGGGCTATTCAACATCGTAACTAGGTATTTATACTGGTTTTTTTTAGCGACATTTCTATCAAATCGATCAATTTCTTTTCATATTGGCCTTCCATGGAATGAGTTTCTGGAAGAGAGAAGAGGAATGGAGCACGTGGTTGACAAGCACAGCAAGAATGTTGGAGCTACAAGAAGTAAAGACCTGAAAAGGCAACAACATCATCGAAAGATGTGCGCAGACCCATCTGGAGGATCGATGGAGGATGTATTCAGTGAAACCTGTGATAAAAAGGAAATCAAGCCTCCTACTCTCTCTATATAAAATGAAAGTAAGAGATGGGTGAATCTGCAAAAATGGCTCTATGATGAGATGAAGAAAGGTCAATCAGAACCACTATCTGAAACTCCATCAGCAAAGGATAAGCAAACACCAGTGGATGATCTCATTGATGAAGTTCTGAGAGAAATACACTATACAAAAGAGGTTGAAATCAATCTCTTAATAGACTCCCTTAACAACCAATCAGCAATTAATGAAGAGACTCACAAGTATACAACCGACTTGGAGTTCGAAGAGATACTCAGATCACCAGTTCAACTAGCTGAAAGTGGAACTGAAGGACCAACCAAGCATGTTGAGCAATCTGAGGGACAACATGAGTCCCAAGCAGCTCCAACTAATGAGTCAACTGAGAAGGCTCAAGTTACTAATGAAACTTAGAATGAGGCAGATTTCCAACTGCCCCTTGCACTCTTGTTAAGCTAATCTCCCAGTTTGATCCTTCAATAGGAGTATCAGCTGCTCAAGCCACTGATGAGCCAATCATAAAAGAAATTCCAACTGATCAAGTTAGTGAGAAGTTAACTTTGAAAATCTGACAGATCAGTTGAATGAGTAACAACAAAGTTACAAGGGTTCACTAGCAGTGGTGGTATATGTGGATCTAAATCAATTAGGATCACAGCCCTCAGTGCCACTTTAGAAGAGCTACAAAGAAACTGAAAGCCTGAGAAACCCTGAATAGTCCAGGACAATTCTCTGTGAAGAGCTAGATGGAACTGAAGATGGAGATCACATCATGAGGTGATGAAATTTTATTTAATGATGATACTTTAATTCTCCATGAAGATACAACTGCTGCAGTTCAGTTCCAAGAGCAACCAGAAAGATGATTGAAGACATCTTGAAGTTGCCAAATGATGATGCTTTACCAGTCCTTGTCTCTGACTAGATTCCCAAGAAAGGAAGCATTCATCTTCAGTCACATAAGAAGAAAAGAAGGACCAAGGACAAGACAAGTGCCACAGTCTCAAGCAACTCAACTGCCAATGCCGTTCCACGACCAGTCTTGAAGAATGGATCATCAGCTAATTTCAAACTTTGTACTGATCCAGATGAGCTTATTCTATTCATCGGAATTCCTCATCCAGACTATGGAGCTGATTACTTCAGGAGCACTTTCCCTCCTTTCCAACTGATGGAAGAAAATATTCGTACTTTCAACAATGGTGAATATGCAACCAAGAGTGCACAGAAAAAGGGGTAACCAATTTACTTCTCACTCAATCTGCATTCGTGGCTATGCAAAATTAAGAGCTTTTTAATAAACTGCATCGGTATTTCCACTAGTACAACTGGAGACATTCAATGTCTATCCAGTCTCATTTCTTGATCACTACCTTTCATGGCATAAGTTTTTGGCAAAGAAAAAAAGTTTGGAGTTTAAAATAGATAGGATCTTCAAATCCATTTCCTCCAACAATTGTGCAAGTTCAGAGGATTATGAGTCACCGACTGACTAACAAAATTCCTCCAACAGCCCGACTTGCTGAACTAAGAGGTGACATTATGGCTCAAGAAGAAGCAAAAGTTCAGTAGCCAGCAAACTGCACAACCAGCCCTGTCTGTCGAAATCTGAATTTTGACAATCTGTCAAATCAGTCAACTGAGCCACCTTGATCAACTAAACCTACAACTGAGCAAATACACAAAGATCCACTCCTCACCCCAGTTGCAGTGAGTCGAGGATGTGATGTTGAAGACACTGCCACAACACCAAATCTCTTATCTAAGAGATATGTCACCCTAGTGATAGCTTCAAGTTCGAAGACAGCCGCTCAACTGAATTACCAAGAAGTTCAGTTCAAGTCATCATACAAGAGGAACTTGTAGAGAAGGCAAATAGTCACTTCGGCAGAAGCTAAGCAACAGAGTTAATCCGTAAGAAACACAAGGCCAGAAAAGCTAACTGGAGAAACTGGATCTGTATCAAAGAAGAAAAGACCAAACTACTCTGAGGAGAGTAGTGAAGAGCATTCAGTCTGCCCCACCAAAAAGAGAAAACTGACTGAGATTTGATCTAGCAGTTCAGAAACTGATATCATCAGTTCAGTGATGAATCATTTAAGGGGGCCAAGTAGAAGACATGACAGAAGTGATCGATCAACTGCCACATCATTAGTTCCCAAGTCATTAGTTGGAATGTATCCCAACTGACACATGATAAGTTTTTGAATTATTTATTCTTTTAAACTTATTCTAAATAAATTATTACCATTGTGATTCATTGCAAATCTATACTAATCCAACGGATATAATTTTTCAAAATGGGAGATCTCTCACAATAGCTAGCATTAATGCTACTGACCAAAATCAACCATAAAGTAGAAAGTGAGTTGATCAATTAAGATATATAAATAGCAAAATCCTACAGCAAATATTTGCTATTTATGGCAACTACCCCATTTTTCAAATGGATGAAATCTTAACCGCTGATCCAAAGTAAGGCTAAGCTTATGGATGACTGAGATATTCATTGCATTTAACCAACTGAGCATCAATCAAATCCATTAATTGATTAGCTGAAGGGTACTCGAGTGCAACTCGTAGTACATGCATGCAAAGCTTGCTTTATATGCTAAGGAAAAATCAATTAAGATCACAAATATATATTCATAACTCTCCTTGAATTGCTTTGTATCTCTCTACTCCATTCTACTCTCTGAAATCTTCTTACTTTTGTAGAATGGAACTCCCCGCTCAATATATTGATCTAGCCAGACTTGCTCTCAACATCAAAAGAGACAAGTTTCTAAACCTGGACTTTCTAAAGAATAGACTATCAGAAGAAGAATTTCATTGAATAGTCAAAGCAGTGGAGGAAACTGAAGTACTTCAGTTTCTCACACTATCCCCATAGAATGGAAGATACTTTCCAGAGCTTGTTGCCGAGTTTTAAATAAACTCACAGATTGCAGGCGACAACAATATCATTTCATGAGTCGGCCACCATGTGATCACAACCATGATGGAAACCCTCCATCTTCTAGGAACAGGTTCACAAGTTGACTCAATAACCATGCCTAACCAAAGAGAATCGTGAAGCAACTGGACAAAACCAGGTGTTGAGCATTGCGACTTCTCGCACAGACTGAAGGACAGTCAGAGATCGGAGTTCATACAAATCCAGGATATAGTGATCCACTGCCTTCGAGGCAACCTAGACTATATCCACTTCAGTGCCGAGAATGCTCACCTGATGGCACTCATTTACAATAGATGCAAAGTGGACTGTGCATCATTTGTGCTATCATAACTACGCTGGAATGTTTAGAAGACTTAGTTTGATTATCAAACGGGCACATTCACGGAGAAGTTGAGATTGATCAACTAACTAAGCATGATCATCTTTGATCAAATCTGACTTCCTTCACTTTACGACGTGTTATTGGACAAGAGAGATTTTCTCCCCACAATCTTTCTCAAAAGAAAGAAGAACCTAAGGCCCTTCGGCACAGTCTCAAGAAGGCCGCCAGCTGCTAATGAAGAAGCCTCAACTCTAACTAACCTGACATTCATCAGTCCAGAAAAGCAGCCCATGTCAGAAGATGGCATGGTAACTGAATCAACTGCACTAGCTGATTCTCAACCAGCTGCCACAAGTTTCATGGATAGTGTTGAAGAAATCTTCAAAAAAACTCTCGAACATCTACTATCTAACATGTTTAACATCATTGAGAATTATGACTCCTCCATCTTCGATCAACGAAGTCGATATCTCAGATGGTACCTCTGGAGATTCGAAATTGATGAAGCAGTTATGTTCGAACTGCTTAACAGAAAGGATAGACAGTTTTGGAGTCAAGAAGGCATCTAGAGCCAGAACTAGATGGACAATCCCTTCACAGCATCTCCTACACTCCCAGAGATTATGGATTTAATGATTCAAAGAATCCAACATGGAGTTCCAGCCGCAGATCCTCTACCATTTAACGAGCCATCCAACTCATCCTCCACTCTAATAGAGTTCATCCACCCATCTCCAACAGAATAACTTCTCACGAGTTTGGCCATTATACCCACTGAGCCTCAAGTTCAGTCTCCACTTCCAAATTTACAACAACTTATGCCAATAGAAAAGGCATCAAATTGGGTACCCTTACCATCACCACAACAGCAATACCCCTCCCCATATGAAGGTAATCTTGCTACTGCCTTCAATTTACTACCACATATTCCCATACCATGATTTGATCTGCAACTCCATACCCTTCTAGATGATGCCAAAAATGGAAAAGATGATGAGAAGATTGAGAAAAATGATGGAAAATTCTTGAGTCTTTGGGATGAGATTCAGGAGGAACCCTCACAGTTTTAGGGGGAAGTATAACTTCAAAGGGAAGAGATGAAGACTGTCGAAATTGCTGGAGAAGAAAGGCGTCAGGGGGAAGTTAGGCGTCAGGGGAAGTTTGGGGAGAAGTCTTGAGAGATGTTTGGAGAAACGGTAGATATGAGGGAGAATCTAGCAACTGGTGGAAAAGATAAAGGTTGTGTTAGGATTGTATACTCAAAGCTTGTCTTTGTATACTATTAACAATGTTTTTGACGATATGGATTTATTATTATTACAGTCACTGTTTGTGCATCTATTTACTGTGTTATACGTTTATATATGCATGTTTCGTTATACTTGCATTGTATATGATATGGTGTGGGTAAACACATGGTGAAGATCATATCATCGGGTTCCTTGCAAAGTATTAAAAGGCTCGCAGTTTAGATAGTCCTGAACCAACCATTGTAGACTATAGAATAATCTGATAGTTAGTTTATCTCGACTAACTGATTATTCTAATACATTGATGTATGTATTGAGGAGGATCGCGATAGGATACTATTCTCAAGTCTGACCCTAAAGAGAGAGAAGAAAGTTCCACAGAGTTCGGGTTCTTAAGCCTTACATAGTGGCAGACATATGTGTGTTATGATTATTGCTTTGATTTATCAATGGATGAGATTCTTGATAGAGTCAATAATCTCGATATTTTGGGCAGTAACATATTCACACATGATGGGTCGTGCACTGTGTTTGGTCACCATATCATGGTGCTCCAGGTTGATGATGTCCCCTTGAGTAAATACAAGTACATGTGAAAACCTGCAGGTGGAATTTATTCCGTACATGGTAAAGCTTGTGTGGTACTCTCTAGGAATGGAAGAATTAATTAATTATAGCTGTCAGAGCTTACATAATTAATTAATGGACATTATATCTTAAACATGGGGAATGACTGGACTAAAGAAGAATGCATTGAGTAAAATGTATTAAATTGGTAGGTCAGTGTTATTTCTATAGTGGAATAAAAATAACACTTAATTTATTTAATTATATCCTAGGTATTGGATATTGGATATTAAATAAATTAGTGGGTCAATTTAATATTCTTCTAGATCCCTACTGTAGCCCAAATAATACGTTAATGGACTGTGGCAATGGAATAAGTGGAGAGGCCCAAACCCATCAGGGTTGGGAGCCAAAATACATGCCTCCCTCTGTATTTAAAGAGGGAGGAGGCGTGTATTAGTGATACACGATCAGCCCCTCTCTTGCACACTTAATTCCCTAGGTTATCCATACACAGTTTAGTAGTTTGTAGCCCACTCTATATCTAAACGGGTATCGAGAATATAGTACAAGATTGAGGAGAGTCACTGCAGCCCTGTTAGGAATTGAGTACAGTGAAGAACAAGGCCATTCGATCGTTTCTTCAACAGCAACGAGATTAGTCCTCTAATCTCACCATCAACCCTACAAACGTTGTAAGTAGTTCTGTCAAATCCCTTTTTCCGATGTGTGTTATTCGACTGTCTTACATAAATATTCAACATGGTATGTTTAATGAGCTCACACGTAAAATCATGATATGCATTCTAATAGAATTAATAGATTATCCGATTAGATCCTGTGGGGTGTAATTTGAAAAAACCCCAACAACTGGTATCGGAGCAGGTATCGGTATTAATCTAGGATTGATTCTATGATTGTCTTGAAAATTTCATTAAAATTGATGTTGAATTTATGTGCTTAAATTTTCAGATTTAATGATGTTTATTTTTGAGCATGTTGCAATTAGAATTTTGACGTTAGATTCGAAATTCTTGTTTTAAATTGCATGATAATTTTTGCCCAGCATGAATAATAATATGAAATGATATTATGATGTTCTTCATAATTTCCAGAATTTGTTAAGAGTTATTTTCAAAAATTTGGTGCTATAATTTTCGAAAATTTATGTTATAATTGTCCCTTAATTTGTCTCAATATTTTCGGCTATTTGGTGTAGAATTTGGAATAGATTTTTGATGTTATCAAAATTTTTATATCCTATACTAAGTGGGAGTCGAAAAGTTGGTGACTAAAATTGGTATATGGTATTTTTTGGTGTCTTCCAAAAGTTACCTAATTTTTATCAAAATTGATTCCAAAATAGAATTTTAATTTTGGTAAGTGTTTGAAGAGGATCAAACCTACCTTAATATTAATTCTTGTAATTATGGTACTTTATATTATAATTTGGATAGTATTTTAACTTGCATAGAAATTCCAAATTATTTTAATTTATTAGGGGGGGGGGGCGAAAATTAGGGGTTTAAAATTTGGAGGATCAATTTTTGACTATGGTCGAAAATTTTCAGATTTTATTCCCTAGGTATTTTCAAAAATTTAAGATACAATTTGGTAGATAATTGAGGTCAATTTCTAAATTTTATCTTATGGTAATTTTCGATTTTATTAAGATATACTTTGGTGAGAAATTTTAATTAATTTTGAAAGTTAATCTTAAATGATAAATTCAAATTATTAAGATTTTATTTGATAGATAATTATGGCTAATTTACAAATCTGAGATCTTATGGATACATTCGAATTTTATGGATTTAATTTGGTGGATAATTATTGATTAATTTCCAAATAAATGAAAGTATAATTTTCAAAAATTTTAATTTATTTAAAATGGTTAATTTTGAAAATTATGGCATGCATAGATATCATGTGATATTTTATGGATAATATTTAATTGTGATAGTTGTATCTGTAGATGGTGTTTTTTGCAGGTGAAAGTACCAACTATCATGGCCTTAAATTTTATGTTGAATGTGATGTTTATTTTATGTTGAATGTATGGTTGGCCGTGTCACACCCGCCCCAATAAAATAAATGTAAAATATAAGGTAGTGTAAAAATGCGGGTGATACGTCTCTTTTAAAAATAGAAATATGTATTATCTATTAAAAAAACATTAACGTTAAAAAAAACTAGGTTAACATGTGGTGCATGTAAAGTGTTCTATAATTATAAAAGTATAATTTACTAAAGAGTGTAAAGAAATCACTGCTCTCTTTTCAGAAATAATTCTATGAATATACAGTTAAATTTGAAATCAAATATATGACACCTAAGCAATAAAATATAATAAAAGAAGCCCTTACCCTCCTCACAGGTCGTCATCCACGTATACACTTCTCAGGACTTGTCAGAGCTTTAAGCATTCAAGCATCGATGCACCACACGCTATCACTTTCACCTATAATGCATAAACTACATGAGCTAAAGCTCAGTAAGCAGAAATCATGCTTATGCATGTCTATTCACACTCACAACGCATATCAAATATGCAACGCCGCCACAAATGTCAAATGCTCATGAATAAAGTCATTTTCTTATGTTATCTCGAAACCATTTTCAACGTTTAGAAACTTGGATCCCTTCACCAGACACCAACATGAGTCATCAGCTCATAATATAATCAATATCATTTGCCAGAATGTGATTATTGCACTCATGTGGCTCATCCTTCATGGACCCCAAGGCACACGCCCCATATCTGTTCCCTTTGATCCCACATGAAAGTCATCCCACATCAGCTACTCATCACCTCAAAGGTGCAGTCGAAGTAGACCATCCTCCCTAGACCCCAAGGGACACACCCCCTGCTTGTTCCCTTTGATCCCGCATGGAAGTCATCCCACTTGAGGCACAAATATCAACACAGCACAACACGGGCTGGTGGTGACCAATCCCAAACAAAACATTTTCTCTCTCTTAAAATCATTTCATGCATGCAACCTCGATTATATCTACATGACATGCATGCATATGCTCGTGCTCATGTACAAGATATTTAATGCAAAGAAATACAATACCACAAGTATATTGCATCACACAATCATACAATATAACACAATAATAAATAATAAATAATAAACAAGTAGTTAAATAATACTATGTTCATGTATTGTAGTTGAGGATGGATTCTTACTTACCTCAAGTCCAAGACTTATAATATCTGCAATCATAAATTAGATGCTTTCTTTCCAAAATCCAACCAAAACAAAATTAGAACCATAAATCACTAATTGATAATAATTTCTAACTTAATGTTCTTTGCATGTTAAATTTCCAAATTAGATATCCCTCACAATTCTTTATCTAAATTCTTTATTTAAGTCAATCCATAAATAATATTGTGTACATTTAATTTAATGATATTACCTACAACTCTTCATTTAATTGATCATAACTCACAAGCAAAAATAAAATAAAATAAAATAAATCTGAATATTTATTCACCTTTAACATATATTTTTATTGTTTTAGTAATAATAATATTTTTAACAATTACTAATTAATAAATGAAATTCTATTTGTATAGTTAATTTGTTTCCAATTTAGAGAAAAGATCTTGCGACTAAATTTAAATTAATAACAATTTTCTAATTACATGATTTAAATTGTCTAATGAATTGTTGTTTGTATATATTTCAATTCATAAATAACTTATACGATACTTAAGCTACTAGATCAAATTATCCAAAAATTAATTCAACATAACAAACTAATAAAGTTGGAATCAAGTATTCAAGTAATGAACTATTCCCAACATCAATTAAGCCTAATTGAGTTTATTTCAATTGGTAATGCATTTACAGCCACTGTTCACATTATTATCACCATGTCTGACTTATAACCAAATTGAAATACAATTAACATTTATCAAATATCCATAATCTAAAAAAAAAATCAATCTCACGATCCATTTTTAATTAAAATTATTAACTTAATTTTGAGGGCTAATCCATGTGTATACCATAAATAAATATGTTAAAAAAAACAAAGATTGCTTATTATGAATTGAATTTGATACCTTAACATGATCAAGTTTGGCTAATCTTCTCTCATTTCTTTTTCAACCAAGATCCCATTTTTCTTGTAAAGTGGGCTAAGCAAGTTAATTGTGGTTGATCACTCATTAATTAGAATTGTGTTCACTACCTCTATAAATGGTCAATGAATCGTAGTTGTGTGTTGGTCATAAAGGGATGGGATGCATCACGGGTACTGAGGGCATAAGAGAGATCTTTGTCTAGGTAAATCTGGGTCTGTCTAGATCATAATGCTGCTTTGTTGATTACAATCATATGAGAGATCGGGGTTGGGTAACAAGTTAGGGTTTAGGGGATGAGAGATCACCTCTAGGCTAAACTGAAAGGATAGATTGGGTACGTTGAGAGAGATCCGGTACCTTTAACTAGATAATTAGGTTTTCATAAGTAATCAGCGTGCCCATGATCGGTCAAGTGTTTGTTGAGTTTAACATCTAAGTTCTAATCCGGAATACATTACTACTAATATTTTCGTTTCCTGTTTTATTTTGTTTTGTTATTTTATTTTACAGTCTTTAAATATAAGTACGAAGACCACAACAATCCTCAAACTTTGTGGAAAAGTGACACTGGAATATAGAATTCACAGCTCCTCGTGGGATCGACCCTTACTCACATAAGTTTGCTACGCCTTGCTGTGGGCATAAGGATAACTCTCTCTTGAGAATTATTCTGACCGAGAAACGGCCGCGCGTCATATACCATAAATAAATACGTTAAAAAAATAAAGATTGCTTATTATGAATTGAATTTGATACCTTAACATGATCAAGTTTAGCTAATCTTCTCTCATTTGTTTTTCAACCAAGATCCCATTTTTCTTGTAAAATTATTTAGATATATATATATATAGTAGGTCTATTAATATGGATACGTACATACATATAGATCTTATAGTTTATTAATTTATAAACATAAAACAATAAGCTTACACCTATCTTCTGATTGAATTGGTGGCATTACCAAAAGTTGCCACCTCAAATCCCCATTTTTTTAATTATCCTTTATATATTATTTATATAATCAAAATACTTTCCGACCATTAATTATTATATAATTAACTCTAGGTGCAGAATATATATATATATATATATGTGTGTGTGTGTGTGTGTGTGTGTGTGTTTTATCTTGATATATCCAACTAGCAAACTATTATATAAAATAAAACAAATCATGACAAGACATATATGTATAATCACATATCACATATAATTAACTATTTCTCCAAAAATTGCATAAAATCTTAAAATGCAAGTACTAAAATGACCAATGAGTAGTGAGAGACCCGTGTATTACATCTTTCCCTCCTTATAAAAAATTTTATCCTCGAAATTTTACTTACCTGAATAATTCTGGGTACTTAGCTCTCATTTCTTCTTCTCTTTCCCATGTAGCCTCTTCCACCAATCGATTCCTCCATAGTACTTTAACTAATGGGATGCTTTTATTTCTAAGTTTATTTCCCTCTCGAAGAAGAATCTTAACGGGTATCACTTTATAACTCAAATCTTCTTTTAGCTCTACCGGTTCATCAATGAGAATGTGAGATGGGTTTTCTACATATTTCCTTAGCCTTGACACATGGAATACGTTGTGTATCTGCGACATGTGCGTGGGTAGCTAAAGTTTGTATGCAACCTCTCCAACTCTTTCAATAATAGTAAATGGGCCAATGTATCTTGGACTAAGCTTTCCTTTCTTTCCAAATCGCATGATTCCCTTCATTGAAGTGACTTTCAGAAATACTTGGCCCCCTTTGTTAAATTTCAGCAATCTTCTTTTCCGATCTGCATAACACTTTTGTCGACTCTGGGCAGCTTTCGTTCTCTTTCTAATTTGCGATACAACTTCAACCATCTCTTGGACCATATCTCGACCCTAAAGTTTTCTTTCTCCAACCCCATCCCAATAAACTGGTGATCTACACTTTCTTCCATACAATGCTTCATAGGGCGTCATTCCAATGGTAGATTGATAGCTGTTGTTATATGAAAATTCAATTAAAGGTAAAAACTTGCTCCACTGACCATGAAAATCTAGAACACATGCTCTGAGCATATCTTCTAAGGTCTGTATAGTTCGTTCTGATTGTCCATTAGTCTGCAGATGATATGCAGTGCTAAAAGATAATTGTGTCCTCAGAGCCCTCTACAAACTTTTCCAAAAAGTAGATAAAAATCTTGAATCTCTGTCTGAGACAATTGATAGTGGTACTCCATGAAGTCTCACTATTTCTTGTATATATGTCTGAGCCAGGAGATCCATGGGATAGGTTGATCAGATGGGAAGAAAATGGGCTGATTTGGTTAATTGATCTATTATAACCCAAATAGCATCATGACCTTTCACTGTTTTTGGTAATCCTACCACAAAATCCATTGTGATTCTCTCCCATTTCCATTCTGGAACTAGCAGTGGCTGCAAAGTTCCTACTGGTCTTTGGTGTTCTACTTTTATCTGCTGACATGTTAAACATTATTCAACATATTGAGCGACATCCCTCTTCAGACCTAGCCACCAATAATATCTTTTTAGATCTCTATACATCTTAGTAGCACCAGGATGGATTGAATAAGGCATTGAATGTGCCTCTCTTAAAATTTCTTCTCGAATTTCCTTCTTATCAGGTACACAAATTTAACCTTTGAAGCATAACATGCCATCTTCAGACAATGTAAATTCAGAACATACCCCTGATATAACCTTCTTCATTTCTTTATCTAAGCCATTTGATTGACCTTCTCGTATCTTATCAATTAAAGTGGGTCAAATTGATAGGGCTGTCAACGTAGCTTTAATTGATTCATGATCCAAAACTTCCACACCCATCTTCTGCAAGTTGACTGACTCTTGTTTCTGCATAGAACTTATGGTTGTAGTTGGTCCACCTTGAATGGATTTTCTACTCAAAGCATCAGCTACCACATTAGCTTTACCAGGATGATAATCGATCACACAGTCATAATCTTTCACTAACTCTAACCATCTCCTTTGTCTCATCTTCAAATCTTTCTAGTTGAAGAAATATTTTAAACTCTTGTGATCAGTATAGATCTCACACCCCTCTCCATACAAGTAATGCCTCCAGATCTTAAGTGCGAATACCACCCCAGCCAATTCCAAGTCATGTGTTGGATAATTTTTCTCATACTCTTTCAATTTTCTAGATGCGTATGCTATTACTTTACCATTTTGCATCAACACACAACCTAAACCATTATTTGAGGCATCACTATATACCACAAAACCTCCAGTGCCAATTGGAATAGATAGAATTGGTGCTGTTGTCAACCTGTTTTTTAACTCCTGAAAACTTTGCTCACAAGCTTCTGTCAATTTAAATGCCACACGTTTTCTAGTTAACTATGTCATAGGAGAGGCAATCTTTGAGAATCCTTCAACAAATCTATGATAGTATCCCGTAAGTCCGAGAAAACTACGTACTTCTGAAGGATTTGTTGGCTGGGGATAATTATTTATGGCTTCAACTTTACTTGGAACTTTGCTTGGATCCACCGATATTCCCATACCTGATATGACATGTCCCAAGAATATCACTTGGTCTAACCAAAATTCACACTTCTTAAACTTTGCGTACAATTTTTTTCCTTTCAGCACCTCCAACACCAACCTTAAATATAGTGCATGCTCCTCTTTATTTCTAGAGTATATTAGGATGTCATCGATAAAGACTATGACAAATTTATCTAAATTGTCTTTGAACACTCTATTCATCAAATCCATGAATGCTGCAGGAGCATTGGTTAGCCCAAAAGGTATAACCAAAAACTCATAATGACCATACCTTGTGTTGAATGCTGTTTTGGAATTGTCTTCCTCCTTCACCTTCAATTGATGGTATCCTGAACGTAAGTCAATCTTCGAGAACACAGATGCTCCTTGTAGCTAATCAAACAAATCATTAATCCTGGACAAAGGATATTTATTCTTTATCGTAACTTTATTCAGTTCTTGATAATCTATACACATTCTTAAAGTACCATCTTTCTTTCGAACAAATAAAACTGGAGCACCCCATGGTGAAAAACTAGGCCTTATGAAACCTTTTTCGAGTAGATCTTGGAGTTGTATCTTCAATTCCTTCAACTCATTAGGCGTCATTCTATAGAGAGTTCTAGATATTGGAGCAGTTAATGGATGAAGGTCAATGATGAACTCTATCTCCTGATCGGGTGGTAATCCTTGAAGATCATCAGGAAACACTTTAAGATATTCTTGAACAGTTGGTACCTCTCTAGGTACAGAATGACCTTGATCCTTAACATTCATAACACTTATCAAATACCCTTCACAACCTTTATTTAAAAGCTTCTGTGTTTTCACCGCTGAGATCAAAGGGAATTTCAGTTTCTTTGGAATCATAACAAAAGAAAAGGGCTTTTCTCTAGGTGGTTGGAATGTTACTTCCTTCTTCTTGCAGTCTATACTCACATAATATTTTGATAACCAATCCATTGACAAGATGACATCATAATCATTCATCACAAAAACTATCAAATCTTCATATAACTCCTTATTTCCTATAAGAATAGAGTAGGCCCTCAAAATTTGACTAGTTTGCTTTGACTCACGCAAAGGTATCATTATGTTATAACTACTCGCAGCAATATCAGGTATCCTATCCAACCTCTTCACATACTCAGTGGATACAAATGAATGTGTAGCTCCCGAATCAAACAATACAAATGTTGGAATTCCAAAGATAGAAATTTTACCTGTGACAACAAATGGGTTCATCTCTGCATCATCTTTAGTGATAGTAAATGCTCTAGCTGGCACCTTCTTCTGTGCAGTAGGATTGGACTCGGGGCAAGCTTTGACAACATGACCAGGTTTTCCACACTTGAAGCAGTTACGAGATTCTGCATAACATCTTCCTGAGTGTTGTTCACCGTATGCCGGGCATGTAGGTTGCACTGTAGATGCCTTACCCTGATCTATTCGTTGGCATTTATTCAGATCCCATGATTGCTGCCCCTGTCTTGGTTAAAACTTCGGTCTCTGGCCCTGAGGTAAATATTGTATCTTTCTTTCACCTCCAGCCCACCTTTGACCTTGCCCTTGCCCTTGCCTAAGCTAACGTCACATTTCTTGAGTATGAAAGATTCTAAGTTCAGCTTGTTCAGTGACTAGAGCTTGTTCAGCAATTTGTGAGTATGTCATTCCTTGAACTCCTATCATACTCACATCTCTATACAATTCTGGCTTTAGTCCTTCAAGAAATCTCTCTACCTTTAGTGACTCCGTGTTAATCATATACGACGTAAACCTAGACAATTGTTCAAATTTCGAATATATTCTCGAACTGTCATGTTCCCCTGCCTAAGTTGTATAAACTCATTCATCTTCAGCGTGCGAATAGGGGCTGTGAAATATTTATTCCTGAATAACTCTTTGAATCTATCCCCACTTATGGCAGCAATATCCTCAATGCTTGTCATAGTATCCCACCAATGGCATGCACTCCCACGTTGCATAAAAGTGGCACATATAACTTTTTCATCTTTAGGAACTCTACTATATTTGAACATGTTCTCTAACATTCTCAGCCAATCTTCCGCATAGGTAAGATCCAACGCATCCTCAAAAGTCGGAGGATGTAGTTTTCTAAATCTTTCCCCAACCATTTCCACATGGTCAGCTTGATGGCATGCTCGATTCTCATCATCCACACCTTGTCAATTTGCCTCCCTCTGCTGGATAAGCTCCTGAATTTGTCCCGACTGCCTTTCCACAAGCTCGGTAAGTCAATTAATAATACACTACAAGAATTATGTAAATACACAACACTAACCGTTGTGCCTGTTAAAAATACAATGGTTTTTCAAAAAACCGTTATGTATGTGCATGTATCTTCTACTAAAGATAACCGTAGCATATATACCGTTGTATATACACTCAAAATATGCAACGCTATTTAATATTACCATTGTATAAACATATTAAAAGAAAATAAAAAATAATATAATTATTACAACATTTAATTTGATAAAATGAAAAGATTTGGACCTCACTCCTCATTCCCGCTCACTTCCTTCCTCCCTTAGATATTTTTCCCCAAATTTTGTGCTCAATTCTATCAGTAATTGATAGAATCACCAGCGGTCTCGCCGGATCTGACGTTGTCTGCGATGGGGAACGTCTTCTCCTTATCTTCTCTCATCCAACTGGGCCCTATCCCTTTTTCCTTCTATTTCTCACGTTCAATCCTCCTTATACCCTAGATGAACCTAGCTTATCGCTGGTAACTGACCCAATCGACAGAGGTCTCGCTAATATCCACCAAATCGGCACGAGTTCTCGCTGATATTGAATGACTTTTGTGGCTTGAGCAGAAAATTTTCAAGATGATGTGAGTGCAATTATCACCAGAACGAGCTTGATGATTCAAAGATGGTTCATCTTCATCTGTTTGTCTGCCCTGAAAATCTAAGGTGTGTTCTTCCTTTTTTTTTTTAATTTTCCAAAGTTCTTTTTGGTCTGAGTGCTGTGGTTTTTTCGGATCATATTCTCTATGTGTATGTGTGTGTATGTGTGTACATGCGGTGTATTAATCCTTCATCGTATACGCAAGATCTTGCCGCGTTTTAAGTTTATAAACTAATGTTAGTTTTTGTATTTCTGTTTTCAGGTAGTTTCTAGTTTCATAATTATGTAGATTAGTTTCATGGGAACATATTATTTTCTTGAGTTTATGAGATCGATTAATCCCTTTCTATGCTATTGAGGTTTAATTTGTAATTTATTACCTATTGTTAAGCTTGTGTTCTAATACTTAGGAAAGTTTATAAGTTGCTCTAAAATATCTTGAATGAATGTTTAGAGTTGGGGGCTCTATTGAACATGTTTTAGAAAAATAAAATCCTCCATGTAAGCTGTACTAAATCCCTCAGATACTTTTACTTACAAATTGCTTAAGATTGCTAAAGATTGCTTAAGTTGTACTCAAATGTTTTAATCTAAAATTGAGTGGCTTTAACTTTGTGAAACTAAAATATTTGTAGTTTTTGTTCACTTATTCGTATTTTATAGATTATTGGTGAAATTTCAGTAGTTGGTTCAACATACAAAGCAATGGAATTTGTTGGTTCTACATTTGTAAGGGTAAGTGCTTCTCACCATTAAGTAAATTTATGAGTTTTGAGGATAATACCTTCAAGTCAGTAATGACCACGAAAAGAATTATGCATATACTCAACACTCTTTCCCACCCCCCAATGTGTTCTTATGATTCTTTGTTACGGGTTTTGTTCTATTGCCTCCAAGATGTATAACGGGATTTTAGGGATTTTTCCTTATCTATGGGTCACTGAAATTATTATTTTCAAAAAAACAATGTTTTGCAATATATGTGGTAGAGTGAAGAGGATATTTTCAGAGTTCAAATTTGTCAAAGCCTTGCAATTTTGAGATGGAGGCAAGTTTTTCTTCGTATAATTTGCAAAATAGACACAAACTTTGCTGAAGAATATGCCATCATTCTTCTGTACTATTTCTAGTTTTTGTGATATGATATTATTAGTTTGATGGACTTGTTTCTTTATTCTTCACCCTATTCTTTTGATGGTCTGATATTAGGAATACCTGATTGACTAATGTCTTGAACTATGAGACGTAAGTGATTGTAGAAAAAAATAGAAAAAAAACTAAAGCTTCTCAGTTCACACATAAGTTTCTTTCAATGTTATAATAAATGATTTTTTTAGGAATTTCTACGTGAAGTTGATACACTGATCTCAGCTCCCACTAAAAATCGCAGTTTACAATTTACAACCATATTTTTTTAGATAACTCCATGACTTAAAATAGATCCATACAAGCCATGGTCAGCTTGACAAAAAGCTTATAGTTTTGACATTTTCTGATCTTGGAAAGTTTCTTTGTTGTGAATAATTATTTTCCTTTTTTTCATAACCTCAATAGTTATCTAATAGGAAAATTTGCACAGTTGGCATAATTAGTGCATCTAGTTAACTGTTGCTATTGATTTTCTACTTTTTAATATCAGATGAGTAGTGTATGATGCAACAAAGAGAACATAATTTATGCTATATTGCCTATATAGGTCTGCTTAATACTAATATGTGTTAGCGTTATGTTAGGAAATCATAGTCCTACTCTTTCTATTTCTTAAGGTGATCTTCAATGGTATCTTCTTGATACAGGAACATGAAGTAAAATCTAAGCATCAAAAACTTATCAGTGTGGTATGATTATTTTCTTTACAATTTTTTATCTTTAGTTATTAATTTCAAGGCTATCTGTGTTGGTAGTCTTTATGCTGTTTATGTTTGCTCCCTTTACAGATGTCCGTACTGTCATATAGGGTTTAACATATTTTGGGACTTCATGAGCTTCTTTTTTTCTTCATCTTTTTCTATACTCCTCTTCTGTATTTTCGGTGCCTTTTTTGACTTTTTGCCAGCACTCCCCGAGTTACATTATCGTCATGATATATTCTAGGAGTTTGCTACAAACTACATGATTTGGTAATAAAAATTTGCAATGATTTGTAATATTTTATAAGCTTGTTTCCATCAGAATATTTATTTGGTCACTTTGTCAAAAAACTTATATTTCAACATTTCTTTTATGGTCCCATATGTATGCAGGTCTAGATCAATTCATTAGTAGGAAGTGTTTCTTCTCGATTGTCCTCATGTTCTTGGAATATGGATTATCGATAGCATCATCTTCTTATTGTCTCACTTTTGTCTTTTCTAAACATAGCATGGCACAAGTACTTGATTCTAAAATTGTGCTTTTAGTATTAGTGGGGCTATGGTTAAATGCTGAATCTATTTGTGTATGTTGCAGAATTATGTAACGCCCCGATCCCGGGAGAAGGGCAGGGGACCGGTGCGCTACTTGGGGGAAGGGGGAAGGGGTTGTTGAACAGAAGAAATCAAAGAAATAAGGTTAGTGCCCCAAAAATTTGGGCAGCATAACCTCTATAAATGGATCAATCCACGCATTTAAAGCGTATAAAATGACTCAAACCAGATACCATGACTCTTAGGATGAACCCAAGAAAGAATAACAAAGGCAAACTTCAATGTAAATAATAACAGTTCAAAGGTTAACTGTTAATAGGTTAGGTATGAAAAAGGCCAGACTGATGTCTGTCCAAATACAGAAAGTAAAGAAATGCCAGACTTTCGTCTGTCGAGAAAGCGATATAAAGCCAGGCTTTTGCCTTGACATGGAAAGTAATGTAAAGCCAGGCTTGTGCCTGTCTGAATAAGGAAAGTAAATAAATGCCAGGCTTTTGCCTGTCAGGAACGGAAAGTAAACGGGATTCGGAGAACCGAACACTCCATAACAGTAAAGAAAATGGGATTCGGAGAACCGAACACTCCATAACAGTAAATAAAATGGGATTCGGAAAACCGAACACTCCATAACAGTAAAGAAAATGGGATTCGGAGAACCGAACACTCCATAACAGTAAAGAAAATGGGATTCGGAGAACCGAACACTCCATAACAATAAAGAAAATGGGATTCGGAGAACCGAACACTCCATAACAATAATCAAAGTAAGCGGATAAAAACGCAGTGCATTTATTCAGACACAAAAGGTAACCATGTTCTCAGTTGGACTCCACACATAAAAGAAACATATACATCAAAAGATAGCCCTTCAGCCTTAGCACAGCCGTCCACCATCCCGCAGCTCATCCTGAAAATATTTGAAAAGATTTTGGGCGTGAGTACTAATGCACTCAGTGGGTACTTTTGAGAAAAACCTTCACAATCATTTTATAAAACAGAATATCCAGTCATATTTTAAGCATATCATGGAAAGCTTTTAAAGTAGAAAATTTGTGAATTCCATGTATACTAAATCATATTAGTTCCATCATTGCGCGCCACTCTCCCCTAGAACGCTTCCGGTGAGTCGGTTCGTGTACACAACCCGGCTGCTTAAGGTTGGACACTGCCCTGTTTGCTTGGGGCTCGATATCGTGAACCATTGTAGTTTGGTCACCAAAAACAGTAGTAAGACTTACATGAGTCAGGAGAGCACATCAAATACAGTCATGAGTTGGATATTTAATCACTTTCATTTTATAAATATCAGGGCTTAATAACCCAAAAATACATTTTTATATAATAAAAATCCACCTGGTAATCTGAGCTAGATCTAGATTCTGATTCTGATCTCAACTAGAAGTCTCCTTCTTCTGTGCCTACAAGATTATCCGGCAACTTAGTTTCGATGAAAGACTACCATTAGGTCAAAATCTAACCTTTCTTAGCTATGAAGTAAATATTATAATATCTACTATCTTAATACGCAGCACCCGGATCATCAAAATATTTTGACTCTTAAGGGAACTTTACTCAGGGCATTTTTATAAAGAAAAACCGTTTAGGAAGTTTTGGCATACGGGGTGGTCAAACCCGTATCCTAAAATTAATTCGGTACAAATAAATTCATACCGCAAGATCTGCCCATTGGAAAAATATGAAACTTTAAATAAAAATACTATATTTTGACACGGAACAACTTTTTAGCTTAAAAATACGATAGGGCTATCCACGAAGGATATATCTGAAAAAGACTATAATTTAATAATCGGATACCCAAAATATACCCGAAATTAAAAAGTGACAACATGGAAAATGTATATAAATATACATAGAACATAAAACCCTCAAGACACTTTTTGATTCGATGACCCGAAAGAGTCACCGATTTGAAAGGTGGTGGCGACTTTTGGCGGTGGTCACGATGATTTTCCATCGTGATCGTCCGTCCTATCATCATTTCAATCACGTATTCGTGATCTATGCGTTGACACCTTCAAAATGACTATTTCAGAATTGAAATAGGAAACTAGAGACGTACCTTCTCTAGAAGCTGCTCGGCGTTTCGATTTTGAAAATGAATGAAAAATGAAACCTTAACCTCCTATTTATAGAAGAAAAATAAATAGGATAATATTTCGAAAAAGAAATTGGATAATGACGGATGTGCCTTAGTTATCCAAATCTATTACCTTTCACCCTAAAATTGTGCCAAGTGTTCATTTGAACTCGAAATTGGAAAATTCAAAGTTTGGCACGATGCTTGAAAATTTTTCTATCAACCCAAGAAAAATATCAGAACATATTTTTAAAGCAATTTTTGACCAAAATAAATTTTAATAGATTTCCCTGGCTGCGATTTTCCTTTATTTGAGTCCTTTAAGGACCCAACTTCTTACCTAAATTACCCTCAGGTAACATAAGTTGAGTAAAACCCTCTAAAATATTTCGGGGTATTACAAATTATGTGCTCTTGGTGCATTTTTTCACATGAATTATTCTTATGGTTATAGCTTTCATAATTGGGGCTTCTAGAGTCAACAACAAAAGCCAATTCTCTTCTAAAGTTGGAATATTTGTTCTGAATATTATTTTTATTTTTGTGTGATTGTAAAACACGGATACTTTGCTTGAGGATTTTTTCCTAAACCTGAAATGTGTTGTTTGATTTCTTCATAAAAATAATGATAGTGCTCCTGATACAACATCAAAGAAGAAGAGAGAGAATAAGATACACAGCAGAAAGAAGATTCCAATGATAGTCTTAATATTGATTATTCTTGCTCTCTTGTAGCTTCAACGTCGATTGAAGATTGTTGAATTGAAGCAGATATGTACAAGACCTGATGTTTTTAAGGTACAAATTAATATTAATATATTCACGGTGCAATTACAGATATTGTAGATAATTTAAGCAACATTTATCCTATTGCACTTGTTGTCTCGTGCTCTTAATCTTTCCAGTATGAAATAGATGATACTACTGGTTTAACGTGTTTGAATGCATGGTTGTCTGCCCTTAATTGAGTTTCTGCTTCTTAGAGTTATAACTTTATATCACAGCTGCTCTCGTGAAGGCTACAGTGAACATATTAAAAACATCAAAGTCCTACTTGTTGAGTTTCTGTTGGTTAGAATAGAAAGTTCTGTTAAGTGAGTTTAAACTATAACTCCCAACTACAATTGAGTGCCATTTAACTCCTTTTATAAATGTTGAATGTTGAATGGCTATCGCAAAAGCTTTTCGGGAATTATATTATAAGTTTGCTTTTAGTTTCAGAAAAATTCCTAAGATCTGAGAAACTACTTACCTCGACCTTTGCCTTCTAGTGAATTGGTATAGATGCGTGCTTGATCAAAAGTTCACTATAGGACTTTGAGTTAAGAAGGGATACCCTGCTCTGCTATGCTTTACTTAGGTAGATCTGTATCTATTTATCCCTTTATTTGCTCTTAATTGCATAGTTAAGCAAGAAAAACTTAAATTAAATTATCTAAAAATACTCATCAAACTAAAAGACTCAAATAATGGAGCAGCCCACAACTTTAAATTTGTTACAGATAAATTATCTTGTTAATTACCTTAACAAGAGTCTGAAGAAAGCATTTCCCTTTGTTTGGTACAATCTCTGCAACAAAACTGTGATGATACAACATACAGACATTCAAGAATCAATCAAAGCAGATCGATGAAATATTAATGCAGACATGATGATAGAGGGAGAGAGAGAGTTAATTATTTTCTTACTTGTTGAACCATATATACTGAGGTGGATTCATTTCATAGAGCTGTTCAAGAACTGTGCGCACACACAGCCTTGAACGTGAAGTAGTTCACTAGTTCCTAGAAGTAATTAATAAATTTAATAAGAGAGAAGATATGAATATTTTTGCGGAATTTAGATTAAATTAAACTACCAATTTTATATCATTGAAGGTGTCCTCGTACTGCCCCCCTAATTCATCAACAACAATGAGGCCTTGTCTCTTTCTTGAACTGCCATTAATTCTGGTTGCTACAGTCTGCAGTCAAGGAGTAAGAGCAGAACTTCAGTCTAGTCCCACTTTGTTGAGGTAAGTCTTGCATTTTTCTTATTACCTATGCAATTTGACATGCTCTCTTTCTTAGTGTGTTGCTTCCATGAGGTTTCATTTCTCTAAGTTGTTAAATTCCTATATTTAAATTTAGTTGTGTATTGATATCTTTCTCTATCATTTTAATTATATGACTTGATTCTAGGTACCTCATATAAATCAGTATAACACATGGGATTGTGGTCTTGCTTGCACTCTTATGGTTTTGCAAGCTCTTGGTGTCTGTGACTATACTATTCAAGAACTACTGGATCTCTATTACACCACAAGGTACTTTTATTTTATATAAGTTTTAACACACTGATCATATTTGTATACTTTTCAAGTCTTCTTAATATGCTTGAATGATATCAAGTTAATTAAGTTTAGATAAAAAAAATATAATTACCATTAAAGATAATAACCAGTTATATGCAAAACGTCTGATATCATATCTCTGTGACATACCTTTCTTGTCATAAGATTCTTGCAAGTACTAGTGCTATGTATACATATTCAACTGAACAAATTTCTAAACTAATGGTTAGTGGATCAAAATATTCTTGCAAGTAAGTGGTATTATTTTTTTTTTCACCATGTTCTGAACTTTGTGATGTTTGCATTTGTAAAATTGTGTAGACAGAGTCAAGGTGTCATTCAAGAATTAAATTCTCTAAAGTTTAGGAACTTCTATTTTGGCATATTATATGTTACTGTTGCATTGTTCAATAATCAGAGTAAGTCTCATTCCTTTTAAAATTAACTTACACTGTATATGTAGAAAATAAAGAGTGTGTTGAAAATTACCAGTAATATTCTCTTGGCAGGTTTGCATAAAAATGTTATTTTTTTCTTTCATTTTATTGCTTTTGTGTAGCTTCAGAAAAGGCCATATTCTAAAGATGAGATCAATGAAGTTCAAGCGGAATGGCCGAATTGTGTGAGCGATCATTTGTAGGATCAAGGAATTTTGGATTTGTAGCTATCTACAACTAGGTTTGTTGGAGCATATTGTCGGGATGCATTGCAACTACTTGCAATTATTATTTTTGGGATTTTGATTATAACTCTTTTGGAGCTGATTTGTATTAGATATTTTTAGGTCATCTTAATGTGTTTATGGATAATATTTCATCATGTTGTATTTTTAGATAATATTTGACTATATTTTGGATGATTCGTGAATTTAATTTTAATTTTTACATTATGGTGCACAGGTGACGAATAACCCTAAAATAATATACAGCGGTTTTTATAATTCTTCCACAACAGTAATTATTGTTGTCTATCATAATTATCTACAACACTAAAATATTCATTTACAACAGTAATTATCGTGGTACATGTAGAAAAAATGCAACGGTAATAAAATGTCATCGTTACGTATACTATTAATATACAATGGTAAATAAAAAAATGTTACGTATACTGTTAATATACAACAGTAAATTTCATTTTTACAATGGTAATTACCGTTGCATATGATTTTATTATACAACGGTAATAATAGAACAAACTGTTACATATAATCACTATACACAACGGTAAATTTCATAAGTACGACGGTATTTACCGTTACATATAAGTATCTTATACAACGGTAAATGAAATGTTACCGTTATCTAAAGTACATATTACACAACGGTAATAATAAGAAACCGTTACATATAATGTGAATATACAACGGTATTTAGGCAAAAGACAATGGTATATTACAATTGTGTATTAGTAGAATAGACCACAGAGATTCTCCGTCGTGTAAAAAGGGACTATAGACAACACCGATATATACAACGGTAGCGAAAATGAATAGACCACGGAGAATCTCCGTGGTGTATGACGTTTTCTCTTGTAGTGATAGCATCTCTATCCATCCCTGGATTAGAAGTTCCATCACTAGATGCTCTCTCACCACTACCACCCATACCTCGACCTCTCACCATGGTAAAATAACTTATATAGGTAGTCTACTACAAACAAAATAGACATAATCTTATGATATACATACAAATAATCAATCAAATAAAACTTAAGGGCACGTGTTGTTCCCAAGTCCAGAGATCATGTACATGGACAGTCAGTAGAAGTATGACCTGGGCTCTGATACCACTCTGTCACACCCGTCCCAATAAAATAGATGTAAAATATAAAGTAGTGTAAAAATGCGGGTGAGACGTATGTTTTAAAAATAGAAATATGTATTATCTATTAAAAAAACATTAATGTGAAAAAAAAGAGGTTAACATGTGGTGCATGTAAAGTGATCGATAATTATAAAAGTATAATTTACTAAAGAGTGTAAAGAAATCACTGCTCTCTTTGCAGAAATAATTCTATGAATATACAGATAAATTTGAAATCAAATATATGACACCTAAGCAATAAAATATAATAAAAGAAGCCTTTGCCCTCCTCACAGGTCGTCATCCATGTATACACTTCTCAGGACTTGTCAGAGCTTTAAGCATTCATGCATGGATGCACCACACGCTATCACTTTCACCTACAATGCATGAACTACATGACCTAAAGCTCAGTAAGTAGAAATCATGCTTATGCATGTCTATTCACACTCACAACGCATATGAAATATGCAACGCCACCACAAATGTCAAATGCTCATGAATAAAGTTATTTTCTTATGTCATCTCGAAACCATTTTCAATGTTTAGGAACTTGACTCCATTCACCAGACACCAACATGAGTCATGAGCTCATAATATAATAAATATAACTTGGCCAGAATGTGATTAGTGCACTTATGTGGCTCATCCTTCCTGGACCCCAAGGGACACGCCCTCTGCCTATTCCCTTTGATCCCACATGAAAGTCATCCCACATCAGCCACTCATCACCTCAAAGGTGCAGTCGAAGTGGACCATCCTCCCTAGACCCCAAGGGACAGGCCCCCTGCATGTTCCCTTGGATCCCGCATGGAAGTCATCCCACTCGAGGCACAAATATCAACACAGCACAATATGGACTGGTGGTGACCAATCCCAACCAAACTATTTTCTCTCTCTCAAAATCATTTCATGCATGCAACCTCAATAATATCTACATGACATGCATTCATATGCTCGTGCTCATGTACAAGATATTTAATGCAAAGAAATACAATACCACAAGTATATTACATCACACAATCATACAATATAACACAATAATAAAGAATAAATAATAAATAATAAATAATAAATAAATAGTCAAATGATACTATGTTCATGCATTGCAGTTGAGGATGGATTTCTACTTACCTCAAGTCCAAGACTTATAATATCTACAATCCTAAATTAGATGCTTTATTTCCAAAATCTAACCAAAACAAAATTAGAACCATAAATCACTAATTGATAATAATTTCTAACTTAATAAGCTTCTTTGCATGTTAAATTTCCAAATTAGCTATCCCTCACAATTCTTTATCTAAATTCTTTATTTAAGTCAATCCATAAATAATATTGTTCACATTTAATTTAATGATATTACCTACAACTCTTAATTTAATTGATCATAACTCACAAGAAAAAATAAAATAAAATAAAATAAATCTGAATATCATGCATGTCACCTTATATGCAAAATACAATATCACACCTTGATAAATGTTGGGGTTTTTTCGAATTAAACCACCGCAGGATTATTTGGTTGTTCATTAATCCATGTTCATGAAAATCATAATTTTATGTCACATGCATGTTTATCACGACACGCACAAAACCATGTAAAACGAATCTAATAAAGCGGAAGACATAGACCCGAATTACTTACAATTATCAGACGGTCTGGGACAAGATTACAGGACTAATCGTGCTGTTGAATGAATGCAGAAACAGGTGCCACCTCCACCTCAAAATCGGCCACTGTACAATTCAACTCCAAGATCTTCTGTTGTATTTCCGGACTGTATCTAGATTTAGAGTGGGCTGAAATCTACTAGATAGGGTTGTGAAAACTGTGGATAACTTTGAGAGACAAAGAGGGGCTGAATTGTATTGCTACAAATTTTCGAACCCACCTCCTCTATATATATAGGGGAGGTGGCCGAAAATTGTTCTCCCAACCCTACTGGGTTTGGGCCTCTATCTAAAGTTCAATATCCAGTCCATTATCAGTCAATTAGGCTACAACAGGGATCTAGAAGAATATTAAATTGGCCCACTAATTTATTTAATATCCAATATCCAATAAACTTAGGATGTAACTAAATAAATTAAGTTTAACTTTTATTCCACTAAAGAAATAAAACTGACCTACCAATTTAATACATATTTACGAATATGCTCTCTCCTTTAGTCCAGTCATTCCTCCGTGTTTAATATATAATGTTCATTAATTAATTATGTCAGCTTCTGACAGCTATAATTAATTAACATCTAAAACATTGTGTAGTACCACACAAGCTTTACTCATGTACGGAATAAATTCCACCTGCAGGGTTTCAACATGAACTTGTGTTTCCTCAAGAGAACATCATCAACCTGGCGTACCAGGACATGGTGCTCATGCATACTGCTCGAGATATCATGTATACATTGTTATTACCCAAGATATCGAATTCTAACTACGAATAGATCTCATCCAGTGATAAATCAAAGTAACAAACAACGCACACATATGTTCGCCAATAACACATGAGTTCAGAACCCGAACTCTATGGATCTTTATTCTCTCAGTAACTGGGTTAGAGATATAGAACAATATCCTATCATGATCCTCCTCAATACATTAATGAGTGTACTAGAATAATCAGTTAGTCCAGATAAACTAACTTATTGGATTATTCTACGGTGTACCAATGGTGTGTTCAGGACCATCTAAGTCGTGAGCTTTTTAATACATTACAAGGTTCTAATGATATGATCTTACCGTGTGACTCCCCACACCATATCATCTACAACGTAAGTATATGGAACATTGCATAAAATAATTATAGAACATAATCTAAATGCAAACAGTGACTGCAATAACTTTCATTTCATATCATCATATCATCAGAAAAGTGTACAAAGACAAGTCTCTCAGTATACAAAACTAACAATCTCCCACTTATACTTGAAGCATGTCTTTCAAGCATAATAACTAACTGGCTAACTCTCCAATCAAAACTATCAACTCAAACTGCGCCACCGGGTCTGGATCTCACTACTATTTTCTCCACGTGACCATCAAAGGTCTTAGCCAGCAGGCTCTTCGTGAATGGATCAACCAGGTTGTCTTTCTATGCAATCCCGACTACCGCCACGTCTCCTCTCTTAACGATTTCTCGTATAAGATGGTACTTTCTCTCTATGTATTTACTTGCCTTGTGGGCTCTGGGTTCCTTCAAATTTGCCACTTCACCAGAGTTATCATAGTATATCGTGATAGTCTTAGGTAAATTAGGAACCATGCCCAAGCCCACTAGGAACCCCCGGAGCCAGACAACCTCTTTTGCAGCCTTAGAGGTAGCTACATACTCGGTTTCCATGGTGGAATCCGCAATGCATTTCTGCTTAATGCTCCTCCATGCGATGGCTCCACCTCCTAATGTAAACACATAGCCCGAGGTAGACTTACTCTGATCTTTGTCGGATTGAAAATCTGAGTCTGTGTAACCCAAAGGCACTAGACTATGAGAGCGGAAAACCAACATGTAATCTCGAGTTCTTTTAAGGTACTTGAGAATATTTTTGACCACTGTCCAGTGACTTTGTCCAGGGTTAGACTGATATCTGCCTACCATGCCAACGACATAGCATATTTCAGGCCTAGTTCATAGCATGACATACATCAAACTTCCCACAATCGAAGCATATGGTACTTTCTTTATTTCCTCTATCTCAGATTGTGTTTGGGGACACATTTTCTTGGATAGATGAATTCCATTCCTGTAAGGTATAAAACCTTTCTTGGAATCTTGCATGCCAAATCTAGCAAGCACTGTATCGATATAAGTCACCTGGGACAGACATAACATCCTTTTCTTGCAATCTCAAATGATCTTGATGCCAAGGACATGTCCCACTTCACCCAGATCCTTCATATCAAACTGCTCGGACAGCCACACCCTAATGTTCGACAATGCCTTCTTACTGTTTCCAATAAGCAAGATGTCATCAACATAAAGTACAAGGAATGCCACCACATTTCCGTCACATTTCTTGCACACACAGCTCTCATTCGGACTTTGTATGAATCGATATGACTGGATAACTTCATCAAATCAGATGTTCCAAGATCTCGATGCCTGCTTAAATCCATAAATGGATCTCTTAAGCTTACACACCAAGTGCTCTTGGCCCTTAGCAATGAATCTCTCTGGTTGCTTCATGTGGATGTTTTCTTGACATCCATCTGCCAAATCTCACAATCCAAATGAGTGGCAATAGACAAGAGAATCCAGATTGACTTAAGCATCGCTACCGGTGAAAAGGTTTCCTCATAATCGATCCCTTCTTTCTGAGTATACCCTTTTGCCACCAATCTTACTTTGAAGGTTTCAACCTTCCCGTCAGATCCTCTCTTGCACTTGTAGACCCACTTACAGCCAATGGGTTTTACCCCGTCTTGTGGTTCTACAAGTTCCCAGACTTGATTGTGATCCATAGATCCAATCTCAGACTCTATTGCAGTTTTCGAAGAATCCGCATCTTTATCTCGAATTACCCACTTACAGCCAATGGGTTTTACCCCGTCTTGTGGTTCTACAAGTTCCCAGACTTGATTGTGATCCATAGATCCAATCTCAGACTCTATTGCAGTTTTCGAAGAATCCGCATCTTTATCTCGAATTACCTCATCATAGGTCCTGGGATCTAATTCACTGAGACCCTCTGGAAAATCTGAAGCCTCTCCTAGACCAATGAATCTATCAGGTTGACGTACAACCCTCCTACTGTGACCATGCAGTTCTTGTACTTCTGTGACACGTTGTGCAGTGTTTGGTGGTTCCTCTTCTTGTACAACCAGTGTAGGATTCAATCCTCCCCTTAACTCCTCAAGGATGATTTGACTACTTGGTTTGTGGTTTATGACATAGTCTTTCTCTAATAATCGAGCATTGGTGCTAACAATGATCTTCTGATCCTTAGGACTATAAAATAAACCACCTTTCATTCCTCTAGGATATCCAACAAACAACATTACATCAGTACGAGGAGCCAGCTTATCAGCTTCCTTGTCCAACATATGTGCTGGGCTACCCCAAATCTGAATATGGTTTAAACTGGGCTTTCGTCCAGTCCATAGTTCTGTAGGTGTAGCATGAACTGATTTTGATGGAACCAAGTTAGGAATATAGGCTGCCGTTTCCAAGGCAGATCCCCAGAACGAAATGGGCAACTCAGAATAACTCATTATCAATCTAACCATCTCTAATAGTGTACGATTCTTTCTTTCCGCCACGCCATTCTGCTGTGGCGTTCCAGGTGCAGTCAACTGGGATGTAATCTCATTCTCTGCCATATAATCCCTAAATTCACTTGAGAGGTACTCACCACCATGATCAAAATGTAGTGACTTGATACTTCTACCTGTTCAATTCTCCATTTCCGCCTTAAACTCTTTGAATTTCTCAAAGCATTCAGACTTACGACGTAACAGGTAGATATAACCTTATCTAGAGTAATCATTAATGAGAGTGATGAAATACTCAAACCCTCCTCGATCTTGAACTGATATAGGGCCGCACAGGTCAGAGTGAATCAAATTTAATGGTCCTTCGGATCTATTTCCTTTTAACTGGAAAGGATGCTTGGTCATTTTACCTTCCAAACAGGATTCACACAAAGGAAACGATTCCAGTACCAAAGAAGACAATGGTCCATCATTTACAAGCCTTTGTATCCTCTTAAGGTTAATATGACATAGCCTAAGATGCCAAAGATAGGTTTGATTCAATTCTGAAGGTTCTTTTCTCTTGTTAGGGTTTATGATCGATGTATTCAACAGTTGTCTTTGCGTAGTGTTTCCAATTGGTTTAAGAAAGTATAAGTGTCCATCCAATGTGCCAGAACAGATAAAATGCTTACCACTAAAGATAACTACTTTGTTATCAAAAGAAACAAAATATCCATCCATAATCAATTTAGAAACTGAAACCAAGTTTCGCCTAAAACTAGGCACATAAAGACAATCTTTCAAAACCAAAGTTCTATCACTACTGAAAGGTAAAACAATGTCTCTCACTGTAAAAACCACCACTCTCGTAGCATTGTCCATATAGACAGTGATCTCATCCTCACTTAGCTGTCTTTTTACCAGGAACCCCTGTAAAGACATGAAAACATGATCAGTAGCTCCAGTATCTACTACCCATGACTGGGTAGAACAAGTTGCTAAACATATTTCCACAACCAAAGTATGAGATGTACCTCTCTTCTTCTTCTTGTTAGGACACGCCGCCTTTCAGTGACCTGGTTGGCCGCACTTGAAGTACTTTGTCTTCGACTTGAACTCCTCAAGAGGAATCTTTGCCTTTGGCTTCTTTGCCTTAGGCCCCTCATCTACAGCCTTCTTAGGTGCGTTTCTCTTCTTCCTTTTTCAACCAGAAGAAGACGCGTCTCTTTCAGCTATGTGGGCCTGAGGATCACTCTTTTGGAGCAATTCAGCCGCCTGAAGATCTATGAGCAGTTCAGTCAGGCTGACATCCCTTTTAATCATGTTAAAATTCAGCTTGAACTGCTCAAACTTCGAGGACAAGCTATGAAGAACAATGTCGATTTGAGAATCACCATCTAGCTCTCCACCCAAGGTCTCAATCTCAGATAAATACCCCATCATCGTGAGAACGTGATCCCCAACAAGTGTGGAGTCAAACATTCTCGTATCCATTAGCTTCTTCATTGCCAAATGGTGTGCCGAGCAGTTCTGATGACCGAATAGCTGCCTAAGGTTGTACATGATATCATAAGCGATTTTCATAGGCTCATGCTGATGTTGTAACACACTTGACATAGATGCCAAGATGTAACAGCACGCTATCTCATTAGACCTAACCCACTTATCATATGCAACCTTTTGGGCTTCGTTAGAACCCTCATCTGGCTGGGGAGGACAAACCTCATCAAGTACAAACTTGTGTCCCTCAGCAACAAGAACTAAGTTAAGGTTACGAAGCCAGTCATTGTAGTTTTCACCGACAAGTTAGTTTTGTTTGATAATTGAGGACAGATTGGAGAGTGCCATTGATGATATGAAATAATTGAAAATAAAACATGCAATACAGTCACAAAACACGTTTAGGATAAATAGTATATAGTTGAAAACCTCAAAAAAATTATACACTTTTCCACCGACACTTTAAAAACATCTTTTATAAGCCACGATAGTGTGGACATTTATAAAATTCATTTTTAAATAGGTTAAACCTTTAATTTACCTCCAATTGAGTTTCCTTACAACAAGCAAATTAATAGCCGGATAATAAACACGGTCATGTAATCGTCTAACTGATAAGCTACGATCGTGTGGATGTTTATCAATAAATTATATCTAAGTGTGAACACCATTATCTTCGCACCAAGAACACAATTCGAATTTAATTGCTCCAGATGGAGGAGTCAGTTAGTCCTAATAGTGTTCTACAGCTATCCATTTAGGAGATTTAATTTCTAGAGAAATCTGTGATATGACATATCCGATATGGAGGAATACCGATGTGAACGCGCATGCCCATCACTTCTCAATTAAACCAGATTTAATGGAGACCGTATGAGATTTCTACATACTTTGGTATGAATCTCTCCCACTTAGTTATTTATGTTTGAGGTTTCATTTTATCCCATTATCGAACATGCAAACATCACATAAAATGATAAACATCCATTTCATGCTTCAACATAATCAGCAACAGTAATATTCCAACTATCATGGCTTATATCTGATGTTGATTGATCAGATAAAACTGGAAAGTCAGCTCCGAAAATAGGGCTATGGCCGCCGCCCCCTTCACCGTGCCTCGTCGAAAACCTAGCTCCATTTAGAGTTTCGGGACGTGAATCGGTGAACCTTCCTTCTTGGTGTTGAACGACTTTCCTTCTTTGAGTTGATCTCCAATCTTTATTCAATACAGACTATCTATTCCAAAAGGAAATATCTAATATTGCTAGAATAAAAATTACAACTCAAAAACTCGGTCTAACAGCTTTATATCTATTACATTAAAACAACGTAAAATAAAACCTAGACCTAATCCATGGATTTTCTCATGAATTAAAATCATGTAGCCAAACCGGCATATGACCAACATTCATTCAACATAAACATACATCACATAAAATAAAGGAGCCATGATAGTTGGTAAACCTGCAAACAAACACAGTCTACAAATCCAACAATCATATATTATATGATCCACATAAAGTAACATATGATATCTATGCATGAATATTAAAATATCGAATTTAACAATTAATGAAATTAATTAATTCGATATTATCCACAAGATAAAAATTGGAAATTAAAATAATTATCCACCAATTTAAATCTTATGATTTTCGAAAATATCCTCAAAAATAAATTTGGAAATTATTTAAAATTATCCACCAAATTTATTTTATATTTTCAAACCACCCTAATTAAATAATAATTGGATATCTTGACATAAATCAAAAATCTAATCCAAATATTATCCATAAGAATCTAAATCTTTAAGGATAAGGTTTGAAGATTTGATCTACTTCAAAATCTTCCAAAACCTATCCAAAATTAAATTCTTATCACAATTGGTTTTTGATAATTATTTGTATATATATCCAAAATCACCTTATCCAATAATTAATCTTATAGATTTTGAAATTCACCAAATAATAAATCTTGAAATTTGATCCACTTCAAATTATTCCAAATTTAAAATTTTATTTTCAAAATCTATATAGATTAAAATTAGGTAAATTAAGATATACATTAAATAATATCAAATCTTAATCCAATACCTATAATTTTCGATCCATTCAATAAATAAATCTGAAAATTTGATTTTCATCAAAGTCTTCACCAAATTAATTCACTGAAATCGAAAATTACATAAAATTAACACATTTGGAAATTTTGACATTAATAAAAAAACTATTCCAAATAAAAAACATAGGTTTTGAAATTTTCTAGAAAAATAAATCTGGAAATTTTGATCCGCTTCAAAAAATACCAAATTTAAAATTCTAATTTCAAACCTATTTAGATTAGAAATAGGTAACTTAAGATATGCATCAAAGATTACCTAATCTTTTTCTAATCAACAAAATATCCAAATCAAATATGGAAATCTTGATCTTGATCAAAAATCCATCCGAATTTGATTCCAGTTCATCGAAAATTTAAACACAAAATTAGGGATTTAATTAACTACAATTTTTGAAAAATTGTACTTCAAAATTTTCGAACCCTATGAGAAATAAATCTGGAAATTTGAAGAACAATAAATATCATTCCAAATCTACATTCATATTGGCAAAAAATTTCAACCTATTCAAAACTAGAATTTTTGATTTTTACAGCAAAATTCGAAATACATAGCCAATTAAATCTGAAAATTTAAACACCATAAATTTATCATCAAATTTAATCATGTAATTCGAAATCATGTCTGGATTAATCCTAGAACAGTTGCCAAAACCCTCTCTGATACCAGTTGTTGGGGTTTTTTCGAATTAAACCACTGCGGGATCATTTGGTTGTTCATTAATCCATGTTTATGCAAATCATAATTTTATGTCACATGCATGTTTATCACGTCACGCACAAAACCATGTAAAACGAATCTAATAAAGCGGAAGACATAGACCCGAATTACTTACAATTATCAGACGGTCTGTGGACAAGATTACAGCACTAATCTTGTTGTTGAATAAATGCAGAAACAGGCGCCACCTACACCTCAAAATCAGCCACTGTACAATTCCACTCCAAGATCTTCTGTTGTATTTCCGGACTGTATCTAGATTCAGAGTGGGCTGAAATCTACTAGATAGGGTTGTGAAAACTGTGGATAACTTTCAGAGACAAAGAGGGACTGAGTTGTATTGCTATAAATTTTCGAACCCACCTCTTCTATATATAGGGGAGGTGGCTGAAAATTGGTCTCCCAAGCCTACTGGGTTTGGGCCTCTATCTCAAGTTCAATATCCAGTCCACTATCAGTCAATTGGGCTACAACAGGGATCTAGAAGAATATTAAATTGGCCCACTAATTTATTTAGTATCCAATATCCAATAAACTTAGGATATAATTAAATAAATTAAGTTTTACTTTTATTCCACTAAAGAAGTAAAACTGACCTACCAATTTAATACATATATACGAATATGCTTTCTCCTTTAGTCCAGCCATTCCCTGTGTTTAAGATATAATGTTCATTAATTAATTATGTCAACCTCTAACAGCTATAATTAATTAACATCTAAAACCTTGAGTAGTACCACACAAGCTTTACTCATGTACGCAATAAATTCCACCTTCAGGGTTTCAACATGAACTTTTGTTTCCTCAAGAGAACATCATCAACCTGGCGCACCAGGACACGATGCTCATGCATACTGCTCGATACATCATGTATACATTGTTATTACCCAAGATATCGAATTTGATCTACGAAAAGATCTCATCCAGTGATAAATTAAAGTAACAAACAACGCACACATATGTTCGCCAATATCACATGAGTTCAAAACCCGAAGTCTATGGATCTTTATTCTCTCGGTAACTAGGTCAGAGACAGAGAACAGTATCCTATCGTGATCCTTCTCAATACACTAATGAGTATAATAGAATAATCAGTTAGTCAAGATAAACTAACTTATCAGATTATTCTACGGTGTACTGATGGTGTGTTTAGGACCATCTAAGACGTGAGCTCTTAAATACGTTACAAGGTTCTAATGATACGATCTTACCGTGTGACTCCCCACACCATATCATCTACAATGTAAGTATATGGAACATTGCATAAAACAATTATAGAACATAATCTAAATGCAAACAGTGACTGCAATAACTTTCATTTCATATCATCATATCATCAGAAAATTCTACAAAGACAAGTCTTGCAATATACAAAACTAACAGATTTAGAGAAAGGATCTTGCGACTAAATTTAAATTAATAACAATTATCTAATTACATGATTTAAATGGTCTAATGAATTGTTGTTTGTATATATTTCAATTAATAAATAACTTATACGATACTTAAGCTACTAGATCAAATTATCCAAAAATTAATTCAACATAACAAACTAATAAAGTTGGAATCAAGTATTTAAGTAATTAATTATTCCCAACATCAAATTAGCCTAATTGAGTTTATTTCAATTGGCAATGCATTTACAGCCATTGTTAACATTATTATTACCATGTCTCACTTATAACCAAATTGAAATACAATTAACCTTTATCAAATATCCATAATCTAAAAAAAATGAATCTCACGATCCATTTTTAATTAAAATTATTAACTTAATTTGGAGGGCTAATCCATGTGTATACTGACAAGTCCAAATTCTCTCATGATTTTGTATCTTTTTTTCTCATTCTTTTGTCCTTTGTTTTTTCTATTTTTGAGTCGGAAAGAGCCTGAATGGGCACAAGGGGCAGTAGGAGGCAGGAGAGTGACTTCTGGAGGGCAAAATGGTGCCAATGATTCCAAAATAGGCAACAACTTCTCACCGGAATGTTGGGGTTTTTTCGAATTGAACCACCGCAGGATCTAATTGGATGTTCATTAATCCTAATGTCATGTAGATCATAATTTTATGCAGCATATATGTTTTAATTAACCTAGTTCAATTGACATGCATAGCCGGTTTAATCGATTCTACTAAAGCGGAAACATAGAAATCAAAAAATGACTTACAAATTAAACGATGGGTTGAGGACAAGATTAAAGATCTAATCTTGTTGTTGTATATATGAAATCAGCGCCCCACTGTGATATTCCACTCCTTGATCTTCTGTTGTATTCCCGGACTGTATCTAGTTTCAGGGTGGGCTGAAATATACTAGATCAGTATGAAATCTGTGGAGATAAAGAGAACACAAGAGGAGTTGATATCTTTTTTTTAAAATTTCATTCCCCACCCTCTTATATATAAGGGGGTGGGCGAAATTTCAGTGTCCTAACCCTACTGGGTTTGGGCCTTTATCTCTTTTTTCCATCTCCAATCCATTAAAGTCATATTAGGCTACAACAAGGATCTATAAGAATATTAAATTGGCCTGCTAATTTATTTAATTTTCAATATCCAATAAAACTTAAGATATTAATAAATAAATTAAGTATTATTTTTGTTCCACTAAAGAAATAATATTGACCTACCAATTTAATACATATTTCTGAATATGTTTTCTCCTTTAGTCCAGCCATTCCCCGTGTTTAAGATATAATGCCCATTAATTAATTATGTAAGCTTCTGACAGCTATAATTAATTAATATCTTATCCTTGAGTAGTACCACACAAGCTTTACTCATGTACGGAATAAATTCCACCTGTAGGGTTTCAACATAAACTTGTGTTTCCTCAAGAGGACACCATCAACCTAGCGCACCAGGACACGGTGCCTCTACATATTGCACAACCCATCATAAGTGTAAATGTTACAACCCAAGATATCGAGATTATTGATCCTATATATGAAAGAATCTCACCCTTTGATAAATCAAAACTGCAAACACTACATGTATATGTCCGTCAACATATAAGGGTTAAGAACTCGAACTCTGTGGATTCTTATTCTCTCATTTAAGGTCAGAATAGAGAATAGAATCCTAAGTAGATCCTCCTCAATACACTTGACCGTGTATTAGAATAATCAGTTAGTCAAGACAAACTAACTATCAGATTATTCTATGGCGTACCGATTGCAGGTTCGGTGACATCTAGACCGTGAGCCTTTTAATACATTGCAAGAAACCGATGATATAATCTAACCGTGTGTTTACCCACACCATATCATCTACAATGCAAATATAGTGAACATTCATATAAATATAACAATTCAAATGCAAATAGAGACTGCAATTGTATTCATTCTATATCATCATAAAACCATCATCAATAATGTATACAAAAGACAGGTCTTCTAGTATACAAAACCAACAATCTCCCACTTATACTTGAAGCATGTCTTTCAAATATAAAACAAACTGGCAAACTCTCCAACTCTAAATAAAATCTCAAACGGCAACCCCGGGTCTACATCTCACTCCCATTTTCTCCACGTGACCGTAAAAGGTCTTAGCTGGAAGGCTCTTCGTGAATGGATCAGCCAAATTGTCCTCCGATGCAATCTTGAACACTACCACATTTCCTCTATTAACGATTTCTCGTATAAGATGGTACTTTTTCTTTATGTGTTTACTTGCCTTATGGGCTCTGGGTTCCTTCCAATTTGCCACTGCACCCGAGTTATCACAGTATACCGTGATACTCTCAGGCAAATCAGGAACCATGTTCAAGTCTAACAAGAAGCTATTGAGCCAGACGGCCTCTTTTGCAACCTCAGAGGCAGCTACATATTCGGCCTCCATGGTGGAATCCACAATACATTTCTGCTTTATCCTCTTGAGCTGCACTACTTTCCTCGTTAGAGTTGATCTTCAAACTTTATTCAATATAGAATATCTATTTCTTAGAGGAAAAATCTAATATATCTATAATAAAATTACAACTCGATAACTTGGTCTAACAGTTTTATTTCTATTACATTAAAACAGTATAAAATAAAACCTGAACCTAATCCATGGATTTTCTCATGGATTAAAATCACGTAGCCAAACCGGCATACGACCCATCATACATCCGACATAAATTAAAACATACATCACATAATTAAGGAGCCATGATAGTCGGTAACCCTGCAAACAAGTCAGTCTACAAATCCAACAATTACAATTACATGATTAGCATAAAATAACATATGATATCCAAACATGACATAATTTTTGAAAATTACAATTTATTAAATTAATAATTTCAAAAATAGCTACAAGATATAATTTGGAAATTAAAATACTTATCCACCAAATTAAGACTTGTAAATTTCAAAAATACCATAAAAAATCAATTTGGAAATTTATTAAATTATCCACCAAATTTATTTCTTAATTTTCGAATAACACCCTAATTAATTAATATTTGAAAATCCTTATATAGATCAAAATTCTATCCCAAATATTTGGATAAGCTAGGATCGAAAATTACAAAGATAAAATTTAGAAATTTGATCCACTTCAAATTCTATCCAAATTTAAATCTTATCTTCAATCACATCTAGATTAGAATTAAGTAATTTATGATATACATCAAAATCACTTTTCCAATTCTTATCTACATGGATTTTGAAAATACCAAGAAATTAAATCTGGAAATTTGATCCACTTCAAATTCTTTCCAAATTTAAATTCTATTTTCAAACCCTTTTTGGATTAGAATTAGATAACTATTGATATATATCAAAAATTACCTTTTCCAATTCTAATCTTCATAGAATTCGAAAATTACAACGATATTAAATCTGGAAATTTGATCCACTTCAAATTCTATCCAAATTTAATATTTTATTTTCAAATCTATCTAGATTAGAATTAGGTAACTTTAAGATAAATATCAAAGATACCAAATCTAATTCCTACACACATAATGTTGGAAACACATAACAATTAAATCTGAAAATTTGATTTTCATCAAAATCTATTCCAAAACTAATTACTATGACCGAAAATTAAAGCAAGAAAAATTAGGGAATTTAAACATCAAATTTTCGAAAAATTTGATGATCAAATTTTCGAACACTTACCTCATTAAATCTGAAAATTTTGATACATCAAAATTCTATTCCAAATCTAATAATATCATGACTGAAAATTACATAGATTTCCACAAATTTGAATTTTCAATATACATCAAAATTACATCCGAAGTTGAATCTATTAAACATTAAATTCATGATCAAATAAATCTGAAAATTTTAAACACATAAAATTCATCTACAAATTTATACATGAATTTCAAAAATATCCTAGGATTAAATCTAGAACAGTGCCAAAACCCGCTCTGATACCAGTTGTTGGGGTTTTTTCGAATTGAACCACCGCGGGATCTAATTGGATGTTCATTTATCCTAATGTCATGTAAATCATAATTTTATGCAGCACACATATGTTTTAATTAACCTAGTTCAATTAACATGCATAGCCGGTTTAATCGATTCTACTAAAGCAGAAATATAGAAATCGAAAAATGACTTACAAATTAAACGACGGGTTGAGGACAAGATTAAAGATCTAATCTTGTTATTGTATATATGAAATGGGCGTCCCACTGTGATATTCCACTCCTTGATCTTCTATTGTATTCCCGAACTGAATCTAGTTTCAGGGTGAGCTGAAATCTACTAGATCGGTATGGAATCTGTGGAGATAAAGAGAACACAAGAGGAGCTGATGTCTTTTTTTATAATTTCATCCCCCACCCTCTTATATACAAGGGGGTGGGTGAAATTTCACTGTTCTAACCCTACTGGGTTTGGGCATGTATCTCTTTTTTCCATATCCAGTCCATTAAAGTCATATTGGGCTACAACAGGGATCTAGAAAAATATTAAGTTGTCTTGCTAATTTATTTAATTTTCAATATCTAATAAACTTAGGATATTATTAAATAAATTAAGTATTATTTTTATTACACTAAAGAAATAATACAGACCTACCAATTTAATACATATTTCTGAATATGCTTTCTCCTTTAGTCCAGCCATTCCCCGTGTTTAAGATATAATGCCCATTAATTAATTATGTAAGCTTCTAACAGCTATAATTAATTAATGTCTTATCCTTGAGTAGTGCCACACAAGCTTTACTCATGTTCGGAATAAATTCCACCTGTAGGGTTTCAACATGAAATTGTGTTTCCTCAAGAGGACACCATCAACCTGGCGCACCAGGACACGGTTCCCCTACATATTGCATGACCCATCATAAGTGTAAATGTTACAACCCAAGTTATTGAGATTATTAATCCTATGAAAGAATCTCACCCTTTAATAAATCAAAGCTGCGAACACTACACGTATATGTCCGTCAACAAATAGGGGTTAAGAACTCGAACTCTGTGGATTCTTATTCTCTCATTTAAGTTCAGAATAGAGAATAGAATCCTAAGTAGATCCTCCTCAATACACTTGACCGTGTATTAGAATAATCAGTTAGTCAAGACAAACTAACTATCAGATTATTCTACGGTGTACCGATAGCAGGTTCAGTGCCATCTAGACCGTGAGCCTTTTAATACATTACAAGGAGCTGATGATATGATCTAACTGTGTGTTTACCCACACCATATCATCTGCAATACAAGTATAGTGAACATGCATGTAAATATAATAATTTAAATGCAAACAGTGACTGCAATTGTATTCATTCTATATCATCATAAAATCATCATCAATAATATATACAAAAGGCATGTCTTCTAGTATACAAAACCAACACGGAAAGCTCTCTCTCGAGCCTTGCAGAAATCGCCCACCATTCCAGTAAAAGCTGAAGGAGAAGTTTGCGATCGTGCCCACAACAACCCAGAGTGATTGAGAGGAGAAGGAAGGAGACTGGGCACAAGGGAAACTAATGCCAGCTACAACAGGAGCAATGCACCCTAGCCACCGAAGGAAAGAGGAGCCGCGGAAGGCAAGTTGATGCTTCCAGAAGGATGCTCGGCTCAACAAGGAAAGTTGCTATGTCGGTGCAACTAGGCCATGACAAGTACAGAATCTGGGGCTCAAAATCTTCTAAATAAGGGAAGAATCTGCCATATATGGAAAGTCTTGGGCATGGCGGCTGTGTGTTGGGCTGAAGATCCTCGGCCTGTCGGAGAGTTTACCTAGTGTCTTTTTACTCCTATATATATGTCTTTCATGGCAGAGACCGAACACACAATTAACACCTTTTCTTTTACGCACAAACAATTTACTTTTCCGCACTAGTTATATGTTCTTCAGTCCAGCGTTAGTATTGGATTCTTTTGCTAATTAATATAAGCAAGTTTTTTCATTTATATTATGTTTCATTTATTTATTTTTATTTTTCTAAGTCTAGCATGAGCGGTTAGACTCGTTATTTCGGATTGAACAAGGATAAGAACTTAACGAACACATAAGAACCATGAGACTTATGGGTATAAACAGTGTGAATCTGGTTCCGTCGTGTAGTCATTTTCTTTGTTGCATTATACAGTGGGCTAAGCAAGTTAATTGTGGCTGATCACTCATTAATTAGAATTGTGTTCACTACCTCTATAAATGGTCAATGAATCGTAGCTGTGTGTTGGTCATAAAGGGATGGGATGCATCATGGATATTGAGGGCATAAGAGAGATCTTTGTCTAGGTAAATTTGGGTCTGTCTAGATCATAATGCTGCTTTGTTGCTTACAATCATATGAGAGATCGGGGTTGGGTAACAAGTTAGGGTTTAGGGGACGAGAGATCACCTTTAGGCTAAACTGAAAGGATAGATTGGGTACACTGAGAGAGATCTGGTACCTTTAACCAGATAATTAGGTTTTCATAAGTAATCAGCATGCCCATGATCGGTCAAGTGTTTGTTGAGTTCGACATCTAAGTTCTAATCCGGAATACGTTACTACTAATATTTTCCTTTCATGTTTTATTTTGTTTTGTTATTTTATTTTACAGTCTTTAAATACAAGTAAGAAGACCACAACAATCCTCAAACTTTGTGGAAAAGTGACACCGGAAGATAGAATTCGCAGCTCCTCGTGGGATCGACCCTTACTCACATAAGCTTGCTACACCTTGCTGTGGGCATAAGGATAACTCTCTCTTGAGAATTATTCTGACCGCGAAACGGCCGCGCGTCATATACCATAAATAAATATGTTAAAAAAACAAAGATTGCTTATTATGAATTGAATTTGATACCTTAACATGATCAAGTTTGGCTAATCTTCTCTCATTTATTTTTCAACCAAGATCCCCTTTTTCTTGTAAAATTATTTAGATATATATATAGTAGGTCTCATAATATGGATACGTATATACATATAGATCATATAGTTTATTAATTTATAAACATAAAACAATAAGCTTACACTTATCTTCTAATTGAATTGGTGGCATTACCAAAAGTTGCCACCTCAAATCCCCCCTTTTTTAATTATCCTTTATATATTATTTATATAATCAAAATACTTTCCAACCATTAATTATTATATAATTAACTCTTGGTGCAGAATATATATATTTTTTTATCTTGATATATCCAACTAGCAAACTATTATATAAAATAAAATAAATCATGACAAGACATATAGGTATAATGACATATCACGTATAATTAACTATTTCTCCAAAAATTGCATAAAATCTTAAAATGCAAGTACTAAAATGACCAATGAGTGGTGAGCGACCTGGGTATTACAGGCCGTATGCCGGTTTGGCTATGTGGTTTTATAATCCATAAGGAAATTCATGGATTAGGTCTAGGCAATTTATTTATTACGTTGTATTAATGTAATAGGAAATAAATTGTTAGAGTAATTTATTTGTATTTTATTTTCCTTATTATTCTAATTTAGAATATAGAATAAGGGAAGGAGATAAACTTAAAGATGGAGAATGGAGCAGATTAGAAAAGGAAGGACATCCCGAATACATCCCAAAACCCTAAAGGAGCTAGGGTTTCAGCGAAGCGTATGAGAGGCGGCGGCCGTGTAGGTTGTCCGGGTTTCCAAGAGCTATTTTTCCAAGATTAACTCATTAACAACATGAGATATAAGGATAGTTGGTCCCACTTATTATGCTTATTATGTTGTTTGCATGCAATGGTTGTTTATCATTTTATGTAATTTAATTGTATGTTTAAATGGGATAAGAATGAAACCTCAAACTTAAATAACTAAGTGGGAGAGATAGATACAAAAGTATGTGGAAAATCTCAAAATGGTCTCCATTAATCTAGTTTAATTGAGAAGTAATGGGCAACCTCCCTACGGAGGGGTCATATTACTAGATTCTCTAGAAATTAAACTTCCTAACGGATAATTGTAGAAAATTATTAGAACAAATTGGCCCTACTACTAGGGAGGTGAATTTGAAAGGATGAACTTGGGGTGAAGATAATGGTAAGCACACTTAGATGTGATTTATTAATAAACGTCCACCCTACGTGGCTTATTAATTAGAAGATTACATGATCGGGTTTATATCCGACTATTAATTTACTTGTCATAAGGAAACTTGAATGGAGATAAATTAAAGGTTAGGTTTTAACATGTTTAAAAATGAATTTTATAAACGTCCACCCTACGTGGCTTGTTAGAAATGTTTTTAAGATGTCGGTGGATATGCATATAATTTCTTTTCAGGTTTTCGAATTATATGTGTTTTTTATCCTAAAGTTTGTGATTGTACTGCATGTTTATTTTCAGTTATTCTATATCTTCATAGCACTCTCAAACCTGTCCTCGATTCTCAAAGAATACAAACTAGTTAGTGAAAACTATAAAGATTGGATAAGAAATCTGAACATCGTCCTAACTGCTGAAAACTTTAAGTTTGTATTTGATGAGGAATGTCTACCTAAGCCAGATGAAAATTCTAGTGAAGAGCAAAAGGCTGCTTATAGTAAGTGGGTTAGAGCTAATGAGATGGCACATTGCTACATACTTACCTCTATGTCAAATGTATTGCAACATCAACATCAGTCTATGAAAACCGCTTATTATATAATGTACAACCTTAAGGACCTCTTCGGATACCAGAATCGCTCGGATAGACATTTGGCTATGAGAAATCTGATTAGCACGAAGATGTCAGATCCTACACCGGTACGGGATCACATTCTCCTGATGATGGACTTCTTATCGGAGATTGAGACCCTAGGTGGCGAGTTGGATGGTGAGTCCCAGATCGTCATTGTGCTTAAACAGTCTATCTCTAAGGTTTAAGCGGTTCAGGCTGGACTTCAATATGATAAAAAAAGATGTAACTTTATCAGGCAGCCGAGCATCTCCAAAAAGGAAGATCGGGGATGCACCTAGCTAGGACATCTTCTTCTGGTGTTAAGAAGAAGAGATATGTACCTAAGAGAGCTGCAAAGGAGGTGCCTAAAGACCCTAAGGACAAGAAGGGCAAAGTCAAGGTACATTCTGAGGACTTCAAATTGAAGTCAAAGTGCTTCAAGTTCGGTCAGCAAGGACGCTGAAAATATGCGTGTCCTAATAAGAGGAAAAAGAAGGGTACGTCTCACTCTTTAGTTGTTGAAACATGTTTAGCTACTTGTTCTACCCAGTCAAGGGTAGTGGATACTGGAGCTACTGATCATGTTTGCACGTCCTTACAGGGGTTCCTGGTGAAAAGACAGCTGAGTGAAGGCGAGATTACCATCTACATGGGTAATGCTACGGAAGTGGTAGCTGTTTCAGTGGGGGTCGTGACTTTACCCTTTAGTAGTGATAGGATTCTTATTTTAAAAGATTGTCTTTATGTGCCTGGTTTTAGGCGGAACTTGATTTCTATTTTTAAGTTGTTTTTGAATGGATATTCTTTTACTTTTGATAGGAAGGTGGTTATCTCAAGTGGGAAATATTTATCTGTTCTAGCACATTGGATGGACATCTTTACATACTTAACCCTATGCAAAACACTACACAAATGCAATTATTGAATACATCGATCACAAACCCTAATAAGAGAAAGCAACCTTTTAAACTGAATCAAACCTATCTTTAGCATCTTAGGCTAGGTCATATTAACCTTAAGAGGATTAAAAGACTTATAAATGATGGGCCATTGTCATCATTGGTCTTGGAAACGTTTCCTTTGTGTGAATCCTGTTTGGAAGGTAAGATGACCAAGCGGCCCTTTCCTTCTAAAGGAAATCGATCCAAAGAGGTGTTAGATTTGATTCACTCTGACTTATGTGGCCCTATGTCAGTTCAGGCTCGAGGAGGATATGAGTACTTCATCACGTTCATTGATGATTATTCAAGATATGGATACATTTATCTATTGCGTCGTAAGTCTGAGTGTTTTGAGTTCTTCAAAACATTTAAGGTGGAAGTGGAAAAACAAACAGGCAAAAGTATCATGACACTATATTCTGATTATGGTGGTGAGTATCTCTCGACTGAATTTAGGGACTACTTAGCAGAGCATGGGATTACATCCCAGTTGACTGCGTCTGGCACTCCACAGCAGAATGGCGTAGTGAAAATGAGGAATAGAACCTTATTAGAGATGGTTAGATTGATGATGACCTATTCAAAATTGTATGTTTCATTTTTGGGATATGCCATAGAAACTGCAGCCTATATTTTGAACATGGTTCCTTCAAAGTCAGTTACACGCATGCTCCTAGAACTATGGACTGGTTGAAAACCAGTCTAGGTCACGTTCGGGTATGGGGCAGTCCAGCATATGTGCTAGATAAGGAAGTTGACAAACTGGCACCACATTCTGAGGTAAGGCTGTTTGTTGGGTATCCGAAAGGAACAAGAGGTGGTTTATATTATAGTCCTAAGGATCTGAACGTCATTGTAAGCACCAATGCCCGATTCTTAAAAGAAGACTATGTAATGAATCAAAAGCCTCGAAGCGAGACTATTCTTAAGGAACTTCGAGGTGGGAATGCAGATATTACACCACCTCTATAAGAAAAGGAACCATCAATAACTGCACAACGTGTCACAGAAGTATAGGAAATTCCTCGTTGTAGTGGGAAGTTTGTTCGACAACCTGATACATTCATCAGTTTGGGAGAATCTTCAGATTTCTCTGAAGGACTGAATGAATTGGATCCCAAAACCTATGATGAGGCAGTACAAGATAAAGATGTAAAATCTTGGAAAATTGTAATGTAATCCGAGATTGGATCTATGGATCACAATCAAGTCTGGGAACTTGTAGAACCACATGATGGAGGTAAAACTCTTTGGATGCAAGTGGGTCTACAAATGTAAGAGAGGATTTGACAGGAAGGTTGAAACCTTCAAAGCTAGATTGGTGATGAAAGGCTATACTCAGAAAAAAAGGATCGATTATGAGGAAATCTTTTCACCAGTGGCCGTGCTTAAGTCGATCCGGATTCTCCTATCTATTGTCGTTCATCTAGATTATGAGATATGGTAAATGGATGTCAAGAAAGCTTTTCTGAATGGAAGTCTTGAGGAAAACATCCATATGAAGCAACCAGAGGGATTCATTGCTAAGGGCCAAGAGCACCTAGTCTGCAAGCTTAAGTGATCCATATATCGACTTAAGCAAGCATCACGGTCTTGGAACATCCGGTTCGACAAGGTTATCCAGTCTTATAGATTCATCCAAAGCCCGGATGAGAGTTGTGTGTACAAGAAGAGTGACAAAAATGTGGTGGCATTCCTAGTACTGTATGTTGATGATATCTTGCTTATTGGAAATAATAAGAAGGTATTATCGAACATAAGGGTGTAGCTATCTAAGCAGTTCGATATGAAGGATTTGGGAGAGGCTGGACATGTCCTTGGCATCAAGATCATTTGAGATCTCCAGAAAATGATGTTGTGCCTATCCCAGGCGACCTATATCGATACAGTGCTAGCGCTAGGTTTAGCATGCAAGATTCCAAGAAAGGTTTTATACCTTTCAGGCATGGAATACATCTATCCAAGGAGATGTGTCCTAAGACACAGGTTGAGATAGATGAGATGAAAGGGGTTCCATATGCTTCGGCTGTGGGAAGCCTCATTTATGCTATTCTATACACTAGGCCTGATATATGCTATGATGTGGGCATGGTAAGAGATATCAGTCTAACCCTAGAAAAGGACACTGGACTGCAGTAAAGAATATTCTCAAGTACCTGAAAAGGACTATAGATTATATGCCGGTATATTGCAGTGATAGTCTTGTTCCTTTGGGTTACACGGACTCAGATTTCCAGGCCGATAAAGATTAGAGTAAATCTACCTCGGGCTATGTGTTTACCTTGGGAGGCAGAGCCATTGCATGGAGGAGCATCAAGCAGAAATGCATTGCTTACTCCACCATGCAAGCTGAATATGTAGTTGCCTCTAAGGCTACAAAGGAAGCCATCTGGCTCTGGAGCTTCTTGCTGGACTTGAGCGTGGTTCCTGATTTGCCTAGGAGTATCACGATATACTGTGATAACTTGGGTGCAGTGGCAAATTCGAATGAACCCAGAGCCCATAAGGCAAGTAGACACATAGAGAGAAAGTACCATCTTATATGAGAAATCATTAAGAGAGGAGATGTTGCAGTGGTCCAGATTGCATCAGAGGACAACCTGGCTGATCCATTCATGAAGAGCCTACCGGCTAAGACCTTTCATGGTCACGTGGAGAAAATGAGAGTGAGATGCATACTCGGGATTGCATTTTGAGTGAGATGCATACCCGGGATTGCATTTTGAGATTTGTATATAGTTTGAGAGTTTTGAAAGTTTTTGTTCTATACTTAAAAGACATGCTTTAAGTATAAGTGGGAGATTGTTATGATTGTATACTGAAAGCTTGTATTTGTATACTATTAATAATGTTTTGATGATATAGATTGATTATTATTGCAGTCACTGTTTGTGCATCTATTTACTTTGTTATATGTTTATATATGCATGTTTTCTTATACTTGTATTGTAGATGATATGGTGTGGGTAAACTGACAAGTCAAAATTTTCTCGTATTTTTGTGTCTTTTTTCTCGTTCTTTTGTCCTTTGTTTTTTCTGTTTTTAAGTCGGAAAGAGCCAGAATATGCACAAGGGGCAGTAGGAGACAGGAGAATCACTTCTGGAGGGTACAAGGGTGCCAATGATACTAAGATGGGCAACAACTTCTCAGCGGAAAGCTCTCTCTCGACCCTGGTGGAAATCGTCCACCATCCCAGCAAAAGCTGAAGGAGAAGTTTGTGATCGTGCCCACAACAACCCCAGAGTGATTGAGAGGAGAAGGAATGAGACTGGGCACAAGGAAAACTAATGCTTTCATCTATAGAGGCTCTCGGGCTCCAGCTCGTTGAGCCTATATACACGTAAACCTAAGGAGTATCGTGCCCACGACAGTAACTGGGGCGCTGACTGGGAGACAACCCAGGTATATTTATTTTTTTATTTCCTTTTACTGTTTTTCGTATTTTATTTATTTCGTTTTGAGTGTTTATTTTTTGCCATGTTAGTCTAGGAGTTAGATTTTACGGTCGTATTTTGTTTTTGGAGTATTTTAGGAAATAAATTCAGGTGAATTTTTCATCGAAAGAAAGAATCTAACCAATTTGGATGCTTCCAGCATGGAGGGCACCAGCAAAGGCAATTCCGAGAAATTCGGGATCTCTCTTCCCCATTGGGCACAGCACAAGATTCTGTACAAGGAAATCCTAGAAGCCCAAAAGTCATCTGACGAGCCTGTCACATCAATTCAATTAAGTGGCTAGGGTGAATCCAAGTATTTAACCATCATCTCTTCCTCCCCAAATTCACTAGTCTATTTTCACTCCGAAATTTTAAAAAATTACAGCCTCTTCACTCTCTCTACAAACTCCCTTTCTCAACCGCCATAACCATGACCACCATGGTCCCCAAAACTCCGCTGCCAAGTCCACAAAGAAGAAGGTGGAGTTCACCCCTTCTACTTCATCGGAAAATTCTAGAGAGACCACCACCGACGCTGCTGCACCAACCAAGCCATCCAGCACTGCTGCCATGTGTTGGGGTTTTTTTCGAATTAAACCTCCGCAGGATCATTTGGATGTTCATTAATCCGTATTCATGCAAATCATAATTTTATGTAACATGCATGTTTATCACAGTCTATACAAAAAGCATGCAAAGCAGATTCGAATCTAATAAAGTGGAAGACATAGAAACGAATCTACTTACAAATCGATAGACGGTCTGTGGACAAGATTAAAGATCTAATCTTGTTGTTGAATGAATGCAGGGATGGCGCCACCTAGCTCAAAATTCGACCACCAGAAATTCTACTCCAAGATCTTCTGTTGTATTCCCGGACTGTATCTAGATTCAGAGTGGGCTGAAATCTACTAGATAGAGTTGTGAAATCTGTGGATAACTTTGAGAGACAAAGAGGGGCTGATTTCCTATGAATAAATTCAGCAAAATTTCGTGCCCCCCTCCCCTTATATATAGGGAGGGGCAAAATTTCATGTTCCAGCCCTATTGGGCTGGGCCTCTATCTCAAGTTCAATATCCAGTCCACTTTCAGTCAATTGGGCTACAACAGGGATCTAGAAGAATATTAAATTGGCCCACTAATTTATTTAATATCCAATATCCAATAAACCTAGGATATAATTAAATAAATTAAGTTTTACTTTTATTCCACTAAAGAAGCAAAACTGACCTACCAATTTAATACATATTTACGAATATGCTTTCTCCTTTAGTCCAGCCATTCCCCGTGTTTAAGACATAATGTTCATTAATTAATTATGTAAGCCTCTGACAACTATAATTAATTAACATCTAAAATCTTGAGTAGTACCACACAAGCTTTATTCATGTACGGAATAAAGTCCACCTGCAGGGTTTCAACATGAACTTGTGCTTCCTCAAGAGAACATCATCAACCTGGCGCACCAGGACACAGTGCTCATGCATACTGCTCGAGACATCATGTATACATTGTTATTACCCAAGATATCGAATTCGATCTACGAAAAGATCTCACCCATTGATAAATCAAAGCAATAAACAACACACACATATGCTTGCCAATATCACATGAGTTCAGAACCCGAACTCTGTGGATATTTATTCTCTCAGTAACTGGGTCAGAGACAGAGAATAGTATCCTATCGTGATCCTCCTCAATACACTAACTAGTGTACTAGAATAATCAGTTAGTCAAGATAAACTATCTTATCAGATTATTCTAAGGTGTACCGATGGTGTGTTCAGGACCATCTAAGCCGTGAGCTCTTTAATACATTACAAGGTTCTAATGATATGATCTTACCGTGTGACTCCCCACACCATATCATCTACAATGTAAGTATATGGAACATTGCATAAAATAATTATAGAACATAATCTAAATGCAAATAGTGACTGCAATAACTTTCATTTCATATCATCATATCATCAGAAAAGTATACAAAGACGAGTCTTCTAGTATACAAAACTAACAATCTCCCACTTATACTTGAAGCATGTCTTTCAAGCATAATAACTAACTGGCAAACTCTCCAATCTAAAACTATCAACTCAAACTGCGCTACCGGGTCTGCATCTCACTCCCATTTTCTCCAGGTGACCATGAAAGGTCTTAGCCGCCAGGCTCTTCGTGAATGGATCAGCCAGGTTGTCCTCAGATGCAATATTGACCACCGCCACATCTCCTCTCTTAATGATTTCTCGTATAAGATTGGGCTTTCTCTCTATGTGTTTACTTACCTTGTGGGCTCTGGGTTCCTTCGAATTTGCTACTGCACCAGAGTTATCATAGTATATCGTGATAGTCTTAAGCAAATCAGAAACCACACCCAAGCCCACTAGGAACCCGCGGAGCCAGACAGCCACTTTTGCAGCCTCAGAGGCAGCTACATACTCAGCTTCCATGGTGGAATCCGCAATGCATTTCTGCTTAATGCTCCTCCATGCGATGGCTCCACCTCCTAATGTAAACACATAGCCCGAGAAAGACTTACTCTGATCTTTGTCGGATTGAAAATCTGAGTCCGTGTAACCCAAAAGTACTAGGCTATCAGAGCGGAAAACCAACACATTTCTTGTACACACAGCTCTCATCCGAACTTTGCACGAATCCATATGACTGGATAACCTCGTCAAATCGGATATTCCAAGATCTCGATGTCTGCTTAAGTCCATAAATAGATCTCTTAAGCTTACACACCAAGTGCTTTTGGCCCTTAGCAATGAATCCCTCTGGTTGTTTCATGTGAATGTTTTCCTCAAGACTTCCGTTTAGGAAAGCTGTCTTGACATCCATCTGCCAGATCTCATAATCCAAATGAGCAGCAATAGACAAGAGAATCCGGATTGACTTAAGCATGGCTACCGGCGAAAAGGTTTCCTCATAATCGATCCCTTCTTTATGAGTATACCCTTTTGCCACCAATCTAGCTTTGAAGGTTTCAACCTTCCGATCAGATCCTCTCTTGCGCTTGTATACCCACTTACAGCCGATGGGTTTTACCCCATCTAGTGGTTCTACAAGTTCCCAGACTTGATTGTGATCCATAGATCCAATCTCAGACTCCATTGCAGTTTTCCAAGAATCTGCATCTTTATCTCGAATTACCTCATCATAGGTCCTGGGATCCAATTCATTGAGACCCTCTGGGAAATCTGAAGCCTCTCCCAGACCAATGAATCTATCAGGTTGGCATACAACCCTCCCACTGCGACGAGGCAGTTCTTGTACTTCTGTGACACGTTGTGCAGTGTTTGGTGGTTCCTCTTCTTGTACAACTGGTGTAGGATTCATTCCTCCCCTTAACTCCTCAAGGATGATGTGACTCCTTGGTTTGTGGTTTATGACATAGTCTTCCTCTAAGAATCGAGCATTGGTGCTAACAATGATCTTCTGATCCTTAGGACTATAAAATAAACCACCTTTCGTTCCTCTAGGATATCCAACGAATAGTCTTACATCAGTACGAGGAGCCAGCTTCCTTATCCAACACGTGTGCTGGGCTCCCCCAAATCCGAATATGGTTCAAACTGGGCTTTCGTCCAGTCCATAGTTCTGTAGGTGTAGCAGGAACTGATTTCGATGGAACCAAGTTAAGAATATAGGCTGCTGTTTCCAGGGCATATCCCCAGAACAAAATAGGTAACTCAGAATAACTCAGCATCGATCTAACCATCTCTAACAATGTACGATTCCTTCTTTCCGCCACGTCATTCTGCTGTGGTGTTCCAGGCGCAGTCAACTGGGATGTAATCCCACTCTCTGCCATGTAATCCCTAAATTTGCTTGAGAGGTACTCGTCACCACGATCGGAATGTAGTTACTTGATACTTCTACCTGTTCGTTTCTCCGCTTCCGCCTTAAACTCTTTGAATTTCTCAAAACATTCAGACTTGCGACGCAACAGGTAGATATAATCGTATCTAGAGTAATCATCAATGAGAGTGATGAAATACTCGAACCCTCCTCGAGCTTGAACTGACATAGGGCCGCATAGGTCAGAGTGAATCAAATCTAATAGCTCTTCAGATCTATTTCCTTTTGACTGGAAAGGACGCTTGGTCATTTTACCTTCCAAATAGGATTCACACAAAGGAAACGATTCCAGTACCAAAGAAGACAATGGTCCATCATTTACAAGCCTTTGTATCCTCTTAAGGTTAATATGACCTAGCCTTAGATGCCAAAGATAGGTTTGATTCAATTCCGAAGGTTCTTTTCTCTTGTTAGGGTTTATGACCGATGTATTCAACAGTTGTCTTTGCGTAGTGTTTTCAGTTGGTTTAAGAAAGTATAAGTGTCCATCCAATGTGCCAAAACAGATAAAATGTTTACCACTAAAGATAACTACTTTGTTATCAAAAGAAACAGAATATCCATTCATAATCAATTTAGAAACTGAAATCAAGTTTCGCCTAAAACCAGGCACATAAAGACAATCTTTCAAAACCAAAGTTCTATCACTACTGAAAGGTAAAACAACGTCTCCCACTGCAACAGCCGCCACTCTCGTAGCATTGCCCATGTAGACGGTGATCTCGTCCTCACTCAGCTATCTTTTTACCAGGAACCCTTGTAAAGACATGCAAACATGATCAGTAGCTCCAGTATCTACTACCCACGACTGGGTAGAACAAGTTGCTAAACATGTTTCCACAACCAGAGTGTGAGATGTACCTCTTTTCTTCATTGCTAAGTGGCGAGCCGAGCGGTTCTGATAACCGAAGAGCTCCTTAAGGTTGAGCATGACATCATAAGCAGTCTTCATAGTCTGATGTTGATGTTGCAACACATTCGACATGGAAGCCAGAAGGTAGCAGCGCGCTATCTTATCAGACTTGACCCACTTGTCATACACAACCTTTTGGGCTTCGTCAGAACCCTCATCTGGCTTGTCAGGACATACCTCTTCAAGTACAAACTTGTGTCCCTCAGCAACAAGAACTAAGTTAAGGTTACGAATCCAGTCATTGTAGTTTTCACCGACAAGTTTGTTTTCTTTGAGGATTGAGGACAGATTGGAGAGTGCCATTGATGATATGAAATAACTGAAATTAAACATGCAGTACAGTCACATAACAAGTTTAGGATAAACAGTATATAATCGAAAGCCTCATAAAAATTATATACTTTTCCACCGACACTTTAAAAACATCTTTTATAAGGCACGATAGTGTGGACGTTTATAAAAACATCTTTAAATAGGTTAAACCTTTAATTTGCCTCCAGTTGAGCTTCCTTACAACAAGCAAATTAATAGCCGGATAAAACACGGTCATGTAATCTTCTAACTGATAAGCCACGATCGTGTGGACGTTTATCAATAAATTACATCTAAGTGTGCATACCATTATCTTCGCACCAAGATCACTACTCGAATTTAACCGCTCCAGATGGAGGAGTCAGTTAGTTCTAATAGTGTTCTACAACTATCCTTTTAGAAGATTTAATTACTAGAGAAATCTGTGATATGACACATCCGATATGGAGGAAGACCGATGTCAACGCGCATGCCCATCACTTCTCAATTAAACCAGATTTTAATGGAGACCGTATGAGATTTCTACATACTTTGGTATGAATCTCTCCCACTTAGTTATTTATGTTTGAGGTTTCATTTTATCTCATTATCGAGCATGCAAACATCACATAAAATGATAAACATCCATTGCATGCTTCAACATAATAAGCAACAGTAATATTCCAACTATCATGGCTTATATCTCATGTTGATTGATGAGATAAAACTGGAAAGTCAGCTCCGGAACAGGCTAGGAACCGCCGCCCCTTCACCGCGCCTCGCCGAAAATCCTAGCTCCATTTAGGGTTTCGGGACGTGAACCGGTGAACCTTCCTTTTTGGTGCTGAACCACTTTCCTTCTTTTGAGTTGATCTCCGATCTTTATTCAATACAGACTATCTATTCCAAAAGGAAAAATCTAATATTGCTAGAATAAAAATTACAACTCAAAAACTCGTCTAACATCTTTATATCTATTACATTAAAACAACGTAAAATAAAACCTAGACCTAATCCATGGATTTTCTCATGGATTAAAATCACGTAGCCAAACTAGCATACGGCCAAACATTCATTCAACATAAACATACATCACATAAAATAAAGGAGCCATGATAGTTGGTAAACCTGCAAACAAACACAGTCTACAAAACCAATAATCATGTATTATATGATCCACATAAAATAACATATGATATCTATGCATGAATATTAAATAATAATCGAATTTTACAATTAATTAAATTAATTAATTCGATATTATCCACAAGATAAAAATTGGAAATTAAAATAATTATCCACCAATTTAAATCTTGTATATTTCGAAAATATCATCAAAATAAATCTGGAAATTATTAATAATTATCCACCATATTTATTTAATATTTTCTAACCACCCTAATTAAATAATAATTGGATATATTGATATAAATCAAAAATCTAATCCAAATATTATACATAAGAATCTGAATCTTTAAGGATAAAGTTTGGAGATTTGATTCCAATCCAAAATCTTCCAAAAGTTATCCAAATTTAAAATCTTATCACAATTGGATTTTGATAATTATTTGTATATATCCAAAATCACCATATCCAATTTTTAATCCATAAAATTCGAAAATTACAAGAATAATAAATCTGGAAATTTGATCCACGTCAAATTCTTCCAAATTTAAAATTCTATTTTCAAATCTATCTAGATTAAAATTAGGTAAATTAAGATATACATCAAATAATATCAAATCTAAATCCCACACATTCAAATTTTCGATCCACATTAATTAATAAATCTGGAAATTTGATTTTCATCAAAATCTTCTCCAAATTAATTTATTAAAATCGAAAATTACACTATATTTCACATTTGGAAATTTTGACATTAATCAAAAAACTATTCCAAATTATATAGCTATAGGTTTCGAAATTTTCAAGAATAAAAATCTGGAAATTTTGATCCACTTCAAAAATTACCAAATTTAAAATTCTAATTTCAAACCTATCTAGATTAGAATTAGGCAATCTTTGATATACATCAAAAATCACCAAATCCAAATCTAACCATCAAAAATTTCGAACCTATCCAAATTAAATCTGGAAATTTTGATGTAGATCAAAAATCCATCCAAATTTAATTATAGTGTTCGAAAATTTTAACACAAAAATTAGGGAATTTTTAACACATCAAAATCGAAATTTTGAACACCAAATTTTCGACCCCTATGAGAATTAAATCTGGAAATTTGAAGAACATCAAATATCATCCCAAATTTAATCCCATAGTGACCGAAAATTCAAGTACCCTCAAAACTAGAATTTTCGATTTTTACATCTCAAATTCTTCCAAGTTTTGAATACCATAAAATCGAAATACATAGCCAATTAAATCTGAAAATTTAAACACCATAAATTTATCATCAAATTTAATATGCAATTCGAAATTATGCCCGGATTAATCCTAGAACAGTGCCAAAACCCGCTCTGATACCAGTTGTTGGGGTTTTTTTCGAATTAAACCTCCGCAGGATCATTTGGATATTCATTAATCCGTGTTCATGCAAATCATAATTTTATGTAACATGCATGTTTATCACAGTCTATACAAAAAGCATGCAAAGCAGATTCGAATCTAATAAAGCGGAAGACATAGAAACGAATCTACTTACAAATCGATAGACGGTCTGTGGACAAGATTAAAGATCTAATCTTGCTGTTGAATGAATACAGGGATGGCGCCACCTAGCTCAAAATTCAACCACCACAAATTCTACTCCAAGATCTTCTGTTGTATTCCCGGACTGTATCTAGATTCAGAGTGGGCTGAAATCTACTAGATAGAGTTGTGAAATCTGTGGATAACTTTGAGAGACAAAGAGGGGCTGATTTCCTATGAATAAATTCATCAAAATTTCGTGCCCCCCCTCCCCTTATATATAGGGAGGGGCGAAATTTCATGTTCCAGCCCTATTGGGCTGGACCTCTATCTCAAGTTCAATATCCAGTCCACTTTCAGTCAATTGGGCTACAACAGGGATCTAGAAGAATATTAAATTGGCCCATTAATTTATTTAATATCCAATATCCAATAAACCTAGGATATAATTAAATAAATTAAATTTTAGTTTTATTCCACTAAAAAAGCAAAACTGACCTACCAATTTAATACATATTTACGAATATGCTTTCTCCTTTAGTCCAGCCATTCCCCGTGTTTAAGATATAATATTCATTAATTAATTATGTAAGCCTCTGACAGCTATAATTAATTAACATCTAAAATCTTGAGTAGTACCACACAAGCTTTATTCATGTACGGAATAAATTCCACCTGCAGGGTTTCAACATGAACTTATGCTTCCTCAAGAGAATATCATCAACCTGGCGCACCAGGACACAGTGCTCATGCATGCTGCTCGAGACATCATGTATACATTGTTATTACCCAAGATATCGAATTCGATCTACGAAAAGATCTCACCCATTGATAAATCAAAGCAATAAACAACACACACATATGCTTGCCAATATCACATGAGTTCAGAACCCGAACTCTGTAGATCTTTATTCTCTCAGTAACTGGGTCAGAGACAGAGAATAGTATCCTATCGTGATCCTCCTCAATACACTAACTAGTGTACTAGAATAATCAGTTAGTCAAGATAAACTAACTTATCAGATTATTCTACGGTGTACCGATGGTGTGTTCAAGACCATCTAAGCCGTGAGATCTTTAATACATTACAAGGTTCTAATGATATGATCTTACCGTGTGACTCCCCACACCATATCATCTACAATGTAAGTATATGGAACATTGCATAAAACAATTATAGAACATAATCTAAATGCAAATAGTGACTGCAATAACTTTCATTTCATATCATCATATCATCAGAAAAGTATACAAAGACGAGTCTTCTAGTATACAAAACTAACACCATGAACATTCAATCTCTCACCATTTTTGAACCACCGCCTTCACCTATTTCCACCCGTGAGTCTGAGAAGGTTGACGAGCCTTCTCTGAAAATTATGGAGGAAACCGCCAACAAGATCAACGACCAAGAGGAGGCCAGCATGCAATAAGATGTGACTCCTGAGCTGACGCCGGAGCATACTCCTAAGCCCTCTACAACTAAAAAATTGAAGAAGGTGGAGAAAGAAAAGCTCACTGCCGTGAAAGCTCAATCACAAACCTTGAAGAGGAAAAAGCAGCCGTCACCGACACTGTCGGAGGACGAAGAAGCCGATGAGGAGACCGAGAAAGAAAAAGTTGAAAGTAATGGGGAGTCACGAGCCCATAAGAGTCAGGATGACTAGTCTCTTTCTCTGAAAGAAGCTGTCGAGGGCACAATAGATGCACCATCTATGTCTGCTAAGGGAAAGGGGAAAGCCCCTGCCAAGCCATCTGCAAAGAAGGGCAAAACCGTGGTTAGCCCAACTTCTGGAAAAATCATGCTAAAAGGAGAAGACGTCTTGCCCACAAGGGAGATCGTTTATAGCAAGACCATCCACTTCACTTCGCTTGCTGTCTTGGACATCGAGCGAGAGGTAAGGGAACTCTTCTCTAACATTGGTTGGTCCTTTTTCATTGAATGGAATTTGTTTGATTTTTCCTAAGTTGGTCTTTGAGTTTTTCCATGATCTATCTATGAAAAGTATGGGGAAGGGAGGCACTTCTGCAAAAATTTTCAAGTTTAAAATTTTTGGTAAAAATTTCAATATTTCTGCTGATGAATTGAACATGGGTCTGGGAATTGTGTCGTTCTTCGATCTGAATGATGATGACTATAAGTCTGCTGTTGTTGTGGTGCCCACATATGAGAATGTGGAGTAGAAGTGGGTGATGATATACAATTATGAGCCAAGGCAAAAGAAAATCTAATATTATTATTTCATGATTATTACAGGAATAAAACTAGTCAGTTTATATTTCTTCGATCATATATCAAGTCCAGATAAATTTATTGTTAATTATTATATTCATTATTATGTCATTAACTATTAATTGTACATGTAATTATATTGATATTGGAAAGAAACATATACATTTACTAATTATATTGTCCACAATCATTTTAATATCTTAAGACTTTCTTTAAATTAATCATAGACTTTATTAATTAATAAAAAATTAAAAAGAATATTCAGATAATAAAATTATTAATAAAGGGAAAATGAGATTAAAATATTCCACATTGAACAATTAAAATTTAGGTTAAAATTTTATTTCGGGATTAAACTGAGATTTCGAGTATAGTTGTAGGACCAATGTGGACATATTCCCTTAAATTACTGCCGTTAATAACGGATGTTAACGGAAATGTTGAAAAGTAGTGCCCTTCGCTTTTGTCACCGAGTGCTCACCTACAACTTCTTTGGCCAGAAAGATAGCTCCAACTCCATACAAATCAGGAGTTGTTTGTCCTCTGGTGTATGGTGCACAAGAAGAGGATAAACTTTGGAGCTGTGGCCATCGCCCACTTCAAGGACACTATGGCCCATTCTAAGAATCGCATCTCCTGTGCCCAACTGATTACCCATCTTGTTGAAAAACTGCGTCTATTTGATCCTTCATCCACTAATCTGTATTGCAAACATGTTGAGTTGTTTGATTTGAACTGCTTGAAACGTATGTTGGATGTTTTTTAAAATGAGGAGGGGAAACCCATGTTTGGCACACCGAAGCTAGAAACTTCGAGTAGCCTTAGCTTCCCTTTGAATGTAGGTCCCATCAAGAGGCCCCCGAGGGCATAGCAACAAGAGCCAGCAGCCACCATCATCATTTCCAGACTAGACCAATTGGAGACCGTCTTGTTCGCCTATTTCAAGCACATCAGATTTAATTATCCAACCACCTCTGATGCCTAAATTGGTACTCTTTCCTTTAGGTTAGGTTTTTGTTTTTTGTTTTGTTTTTGTGTCTGTTTAGGTGTCGCCCATCTCCCACACTTTGATTAAGGCAAAGTGTGTGGATGTGGACATTAGGAGTCTTTTGTTTTTGTGTCTTTGTTGTTTTGTTGTTTTTGTGTTTTTTGTTAGACGACCTCCATACTGACCCACTTTTCTTAAGACAAAGTGTGTGGGTAGGGGGGGCCCTCTAATATTTCGTTGAGTTTGTGGTTAGTAGAATAACCTTCTCGCACTCACTTTGCCGAAGGCAAAGTGTGTGGGTAGGGGTTACTCTGCCTTCTTTGCGTTTTTTTTAAGTATCAAGCATGTGTAAATGTTTGAACTTAAAAGCATGGAGTCTAGGGTCTTGTGACCATAAAGCAGTATATTTTACGGTACTGTCATTTCAGCATGCCCATGCTACTGCTTATATGATGAATGAACTAAGTACCTTATGAGGAATTTAGTCTGAATTCACAGTGCATGTGCTATTTCTTTCTTGTGTGATTTCTGCATTTTTGAATTTAGGTAAACTAGAACTTGCTTTCGCTCTATTCTGAGATGACATGGAATTTTGGGTATGCTACTGAAATGCTCAGGCAATTTTCTTTCTGAGCCCACAAAGCCAAATAAAACAACCCTGATATTATCCCTTGCAGCCCTTTTTGATCCGAAAATGAATAAAGTCTTGGTCATATTCTTTCTTGAAAGCAATAAAAAAGACCATGGGCATGAGGGGAGGATAAATTTGGTGTGCTACAAGGCATAAAATGCTAAGAGAAAGAAAGAAAAAAAGAAAAAAAAGAAAAAAAGAAGAAAAAAAGGGGGTTAAAATGAAAAAGATACCCCAAGAAAATAAAAGTGCAAAAAGCCCACAAGATAAAAAATCTGGGCATGTGCTTAAATAAAATAGGCACAGTGGCAAAGGCCACTAAGAGTCAAAATGAGTCTCCCAACGGGAAAATTCGACTAAATTCTGAGCCAGATCCAAATATTTCCTACCTTAAACCCGTAGCCCCATTACGACCTTAAAGACCTTAGCATAGGTATGCCCATTATACCAACAGTGGTGGAGAAACAAGAACAATTGCAAGTCTATAGTGACCCTTGGTTCAATTATGTCTTTCCTTGAGCGTAAACACTTAGACAAAACACTTGAGTGATGAGAGCATGAGCAAACCAATAACTTAGTCATTTTGATTTGCAGTGGGCATTATGATGTTTTTACTATTTATATGCTGTTGAGTGTGATCAAGTACCTAGGTCTTCGTGCCCGCAAGGGATTTGCTTTTACATGCTTGATTTATCGTGTCTTTTTCTTGAGTCTGTCTTTTCCTCTTTGTTTTCTGTTTGTTTTCCTTTTGGGCACGTTGTACCCACATACTTAAGAGCAAGTATGACTAAAGTGGGTGGGTATGACAAGTCCAAATTCTCTCATATTTTTATGTCTTTTTTCTCGTTCTTTTATCCTTTGTTTTTTCTATTTTTGAGTCAGAAAGAGCCAGAATGGGCACAACGGGCAGCAGGAGACAGGAGAATCACTTCTGGAGGGCACAAGGGTGCCAATGATACTAAGATGGGCAACAACTTCTCAGTAGAAAGCTCTCTCTCGAGCCTGGCAGAAATCGCCCACCATCCCAGCAAAAGCTGAAGGAGAAGTATGTGATCGTACCCACAATAACCTATAGTGATTGAGAGGAGAAGGAAGGAGACTGGGCACAAGGGAAACTAATGCCAGTTACAGCAGAAGCAATGCACCCTAGCCGCCGAAGGAAATAGAAGTCGCAGAAGGCAAGTTGACGCTTCTAGAAGGATGCTCGGCTCTACAAGAAAAGTTGCTATCTCGGCGCAACTAGGGCATGGCAAGTACATAATTTGCGACTCAGAATCTTCTAAATAAGGGAAGAATCTGCCAGATATGGAAAGTCTTGGGCATGGCGGCTGCATGTTGGGCTGAAGATCCCCGACCTGTCGGGGAGTTTACCTAGTGTCTTTGTACTCCTATATAAGTAGATCTCATGGCAGCAAACGAACAACTCTCTTTACCATTTTTATTTGTTTTTACGCACAAACAATTTATTTTTCTACACTAGTTTATGTTCTTAAATCCAGCGTTGGAGTTGGATTTATTTTGCAGTTTAATATAAGTAAGTTTTTCATTTATATTATGTTTTGTTTTATTTCTTTTATTTATTTTTATTGTTCTAAGTCTAGCATGAGCGGCTAGACTCGTTATTCCGAATTGAACAAGGATAAAAACTTAATGAACATGTAAGAACCGTGAGGCTTATGGGTATAAACTGTGTGAATCTAGTTCCGTCGTGTAATCATTTTCTTTATTGCATTATACAGTGGGCTAAGCTAGTTAATCGTGGTTGATCATTCGTCAATTAGAATTGTGTTCACTACCTCTATAAATGATCAATGAATCGTAGCTGTGTGTCGGTTATAAAGGGATGGAATGCATCACGGGTACTTAGGGAATTAGAGAGATCTTTGTCTAGGTAAATCTGGGTCTGTCTAGATCATAATGTTGCTTTGTTGCTTAAAATCATATGAGATATCGGGGTTGGGTAACAAGTTAGGGTTTAGGGGACGAGAGATCACCTCTAGAGTAAACTGAAAGGATAGATTGGGTACGTTGAGAGAGATCTGGTACCTTTAACTAGATAATTAGGTTTGTATAAGTAATCAGCGTGCCCATGATTGGTCAAGTGTTTGTTAAGTTTGACATCTAAGTTCTAATCCGGAATACATTACTACTAATATTTTCCTTCCTTGATTTGTTTTGTTTTGTTATTTTATTTTACAGTCTTTAAATACATGTACGGAGACCACAACAATCCTCAAACCTTTTGGAAAAGTGACACTGGAAGATAGAATTCACAGCTCCTCATGGGATCGACCCTTACTCACATAAGCTTGCTACGCCTTGCTGTGGGCATAAGGATAACTCTCTCTTGAGAATTATTCTGTCCACGAAACAACCGCATGTCATAAACACACGGTAAAGATCATATCATCGGGTTCCTTGCAAAGTATTAAAAGGCTCACAGTTTAGATGGTCCTGAACTAACCATTGTAGACTCTAGAATAATCTGATAGTTAGTTTATCTCGACTAACTGATTATTCTGATACACTGATGTGTGTATTGAGGAGGATCGCGACATGATACTATTTTTTTGTCTGACCCTAAAGGAAGAGAATAAAGATCCACAGAGTTCGGGTTCTTAAGCCTTACACAGTAGCGGACATATGTGTGTTATGATTATTGCTTTAATTTATCAATAGATGAGATTCTTGATAGAGTCAATAATCTCGATATTTTGGGCAGTAACATATTCACACATGATTGGTCATGCAATATGTTTGGTCCCCCATGTCCTGGTGCGCCAGGTTGATGATGTCCCCTTGAGTAAACACAAGCACATGTGAAACCCTGTAGGTAGAATTTATTCTGTACATGGTAAAGCTTGTGTGGTACTGCTCAAGGAATGGAAGAATTAATTAATTATAGCTGTCAGAGCTTACATAATTAATTAATGGACATTATATCTTAAACATGGGAAATGACTGGACTAAAGAAGAATGCATTGAGTAAAATATATTAAATTGGTAGGTCAGTGTTATTTCTTTAGTGGAATAAAAATAACACTTAATTAATTTAATTATATCCTAGGTATTCGATATTGGATATTAAATAAATTAGTGGGTCAATTTAATATTCTTCTAGATCACTACTGTAGCTCAAATAATACCTTAATAGACTGTGGGAATGAAATAAATGGAAAGGCCCAAACCCATCAGGGTTGGGAGCCAAAGTACACACCTCCCTCTGTATTTAAAGAGAGAGAAGGCGTGTATTAGTGATACACGATCAGCCCCTCTCTTGCACACTTAATTCCCTAGGTTATCCATACACAGTTTAGTAGTTTGTAGCCCACTCTATATCTAAACGGGTATCGAGAATACAGTAGAAAATCAAGGAGTGTCACTGTAGCCCTGTTAGGTATCGAGTACAGTATAGAACAAGTCCATTCGATCGTTTCTTCTACAGCAACGAGATTAGTCCTATAATCTCGTTGTTAACCCTACAAACGTTGTAAATAGTTCTGTCAAATCCCTTTTTCCGCTGTGTGTTATTAGACTGTCTTACATGAATATTCAACATGGTATGTTTAATGAGCTCGGACATAAAATCATGATATGCATGCTAATAGAATTAATAGATTACCGATTAGATCATGTGCAGCATAATTCAAAAAAACCTCAACAGGCTGAAGGGAGATGAATAACAGCTGAAGAAGAGCAGCAACTGAAGAAAGGAGCTACAAACTGAAGAAGAAAAAGAAAAAGAAAAACTATTGTAGATTGAAAGAAATCTAGTCAGTTTATACAATAAGTTTCTTAGCTATGAAAAGTTTTCTTGCTTGATTGTGTGTTTTCTTATACACAAGCCAAAAATTTCTTAAAATCAGTTTTTCCATCATTGCTCAATTTTTCCATGTTTTGGACATCATCAAAAAGGGAGAAATTGTTATGAAATGCTATCAAGAGTTTTCCTTACTAGGGTTTTGATGAGATGTCAAAATAGGTCAAAGAGCCTTGAAAAACTGAAAAGAAATCTAGTAGAAAACTGAGATTGATCAAATTAAAAAGTTGAGCTATCAAAGCCTAAGAATGATCAATCTAAAAAGAAAAAAAAGAAATTAAAAAAATGAGAGAGAAAGAAAAGAAAAGAAAAGAAAGAAAGTAAAAAGAAATAGAAAAAGAAAAGAAAGAAAACCAGCCAAGAGCTGAGAAAAGAAGAAAGCTGTAGCTTGATTGCTAGATCAGTTAGCAAGTCAAGTAAACTAAAAATGCATCTACTGACAAGTTCGAAGTACCAACTACCACCAGAGTATACAAGTGAAGCTTTTCAGTCTACAATTGTGAACTGAAGAAAATACCAGTTCAAGGCGCTAATTCAAAAGTGCCAACTAATCATCAAAAATCAGAAATTCTAGCTGAAGAAGAATACCAGCTGAAGAATGTACCATTTCAAGGTACGAGCTGAAGGATACGCCAGCTCAAGAAAGCACCAGCTGAAGAATGAAGTTCTAGCTGAAGAACGTACCTGTTCGGAGAATAATAGCTAAAGATGCACCAGTTCAGAATACCAGCTGAAGAGGCACTAGTACAATATACAAACTGAAGAAGGTATCAGTTCGAGAAGTTCCAGCTGAAGGGACATCAGTTCGAAGTACCAGCTGAAGAAATAACAGTTCAAAACTACTAGCTGAAGCAAACCAAACTGGAGCTCAGAAAGCATCAAGCCAGAGCCCAGAACTGCCAGCTGAAGATGATCAAAACTAGAGCTTGTAAAACTGCGAACAAGATGTGCAGAATCAACAGTTAGGGAAATGTTCCGAACTGAAGATCTCAACTACCAGCTGAAGCCTAGAACTGATGATCAAGATAGAAGCCGAAACTGAAATTCAAATTTCAGATCTGCCAACATGAAGAACTTGAAGTTAATGCAACTAAGATCTTGAAGCAAAAGAATGTCAGAAGAACAAAGGTAACTCAACGGCTCTTTAAATGAAAAGTCTCTTAACGAATTTATCGTTAATGATCATTCATTGATCCGCAAACGGTCACAACAACACTCCTCTATAAAAGTCGAGTGATTCAAATCGTAAAGAATACTTTTGCTGTGAAGAAGACTCTTGCAGGACTTCTGCTAGACTTTTGTCAAAGCTATCAAAAGCCTCAAGCTCAAATTCATCCACAGCAAAACGTCCCAACTGAGAAGAAGAAGTAAATTGCTCATCAAGCTAGCTGTTGAAGCATTCCAACTAGAGTCAGTCTCTCAGTTCTGTTCTACACCGATCAAATATCCAGCTCAAGCCAAAGAAGCGCACAGGAGCACATCAGTTGATAATAGTTTTAAGACTGCATTCTTGAAGATCAAAAGAGATGTAAAACCTTGAAAAGATGGCTAATAGCACCTTATCTCTCCAACAAGCAGTTGGGGATCACAAGTGTGAGACTGTCGACCATTACCGGCTGAAGAAGGGCGTACCAATGAGTCCGTTGTTTCGGGACATCAACAGTTGAAAAGGAAACGGTGCTCGAGGGAAGGGCACCGTCAGCCAGGTTTAACACATTTTCTTCATTGTGTAACTGTAACAAAGAAACTTTACACTTGCATAGTGAATTGCCCTATTCAGTTAGGAAGAGAGGACGTTGAAGTTGAGCTTCAAACCTCTATAAAATTGTCTCTGTGTGCTTTGTTTATCGCTTTCAGTTCCATGTATTAACCGCACACCTCAAGCACAGAAGCTGCACTCCAAGCAAACTGATAATCTCAACTGATCAAGTGCACAAATAACTCTGCGAGTCAAAGGGCCCTATCTCTTCCACAATTATTGTTAACTTTGGGATCAGTTTATTCATCCCCCCTCTAAACTGATTCTGAGTCGCCCCGGAACCAACAGACGCGCGGTCATTTTGCGCTCAAAATAATATTAACAACTCTTGTGCCCACAGTGAGCGTAGCTAACTTATGAGTACGGGTCAATCCCACAGAGAGCTGATGTGATTCCACCTTCGAGTAACCAATCACTAAAGGAGTTTGGTTGTGTTGTCACCTTACTGAAATATGCATCTACTAAATAAAACTAAAGAGAATATCAAATAATAAAAGTTCAGACATTTGAACTAGAATCTGGTTTAAGTTTAATTCACTCGATCATGGGCACATCAATTTTTCGGCATTACTAAGTCACCTAGTTATGGAGACTGGATTCCTTGCTACGTCTCCTCATTCATCCTTTCAGTATAGGTTTAAAAGTGATTCTTCTTTGATTAAACCCCTAACCTATCACCCACCTCTCGGTTTTCCAAAAAGATGTAAATGAATAGACAGCAGTGTGCCCTGGATGAACCCAAGTTTGTTGTATTTATTGATTCCTCGTGTGCCCACAACAACCCTTCGATTTCCTAATTACTATATGAATCAACACACAGTCATGATTCGCCAATTCAATTAACATTGGTGTGCCCTCTATGTCTAAAGAGTGATCAACCACATTAGGCATTTCAAACACACACTCACATGGAACAAGGCTGAAAATCGGTATAAACAACTCATGCAGTAATATGACCACATGGCCTTACGAGTCCAAATTTAACTTAAACCATTCTCTATCGATCAAACACCGAAATTATAAATCTAGCCACGCTTGCTAGATAAAATTACATATGCAGAAATTAAACACATAATTAAAAGGAAATACTTACTGAATTAAATTGATAAAAAGCTCAACACCAACGTTGAGCATTAAAACAATTCCTACATTCTAAGGGCATAAGGCTTCTTGGATTGTTGTTGCTGTCTTGGCAGCTTAAAAGCAAAAATAGAAATAAAATGCAGAAAGTAAATATTGTATCTCAGTGTGTCAAACTCCATTTCTAGCAAATGAAACTAGTTTAAATAGATACAATCCGAAAATTCAAATTCCCCCACAGGTGGGGGTCTTCAACTTCTTTCCGGAACTGGCGTGCCCTCTCCACCAAACTGGATAAATCTTATCCAAAAGGTTGTTGGTTGAATCCCGAAAATTCAGGGATTATTCCTTATCTTCTTAACATCCACGCTTCCCAGCAGTTCATCTCTACCTCAACTCTTGCGGCTTGGCATCTATCTTTCACACCTTCTTGACTTCAACTGTAGTGCCCCGTAATTTTATTTATTTAATTGCATTATTCAAAATTATTTTTAGCATGTTATTAATTGTTTAAATCCTATAAGTCGCACCTAGATTAAAATTATCGTATGTGGAGCATGTTTTTAAATGCATTGCATTTATTGCATTTAATGGAAGTAATTAAAGCTATTACATTTTTTCTCTTATCTATTTAAATTTTTGGGCCAAGGTCACAATTATTTTTCTCATTTATTTTTTTTCTAGCCTAGTAAGGGGGTTTTTTAACTGAGCCCATTTTAGAACTCAAATATAGCGCCTCCTTCTCTTCCACTTCATGGCAAAAGCCTAAACATACTTTCCATCTTCATGCAAACCAAAATTTTGGAAGAAAATCAAACGCCATGTCAACTCTTCCATAATCAGTTCTCAAGTTTTAGTATATATATAGGGGAGCCCTCTTCGAAATAAATCACACCTAAAAACTCAAACGATATTGTTCTTTAATGGTTCTCGTCCTTCCTCATCTGGATTATTAAGGTATCCCTCTCCTTCTTCATCTTGTTTATTTTCCTTCGGGTCGTAACTTGTAAGAACCATGAGCAGCCTATTTTTTTTCTTCTGAATTCTTTTACTTCTAGACGTAGAGCCAAAGATAAAGTTCTAAAATGATGTTTTTCTCTCAAATTTGAATGACACAGACCGATTGTCCTTGTCTTCAGACATTTGTCCACTAGAGTAATAAGTAAAGTAGCTTAAAGCTGATTAGTCCAGCATGAATCACGCACACACATCCACACTATATGTATATTGTTATGCATCCATGTCTAATGCACACCCATTTAAGAATATATATATATATATATATATGTGAGATATGTTAATATATTTTGCACCGTAAGAAAATTTCTCCATGCATATATACTACTTAATAAAATACATGGATTTCCCATTAAAGTTTCAGTGTTATAAAGTTTAAAGGTATTATGTTAATTAATTATTAATATTATGCTAGGCGGTCCGCGTGGATCTAATTAATTCATTTTTCAAGTCAAGGTCAAGGTGGGTGTTTTATGTTGAAAACTGTATTGTTATCCTCTCTATATATTTGTATATGAGTTATGTGAAATTTCAATATAGAGTCTTCTAGACTATAAAGTGCGGAGTCTTCTAGACTATAAAGTACCGAGCTTAAGGGTTGATGTAAAAGTATGGGTTACATGAATTAAGAATTTTCACATGTTTCTCAATAAAATTTATAGTTTGGATAACGGTCACTCCCCACTAAGTTTAAAAGAACTCACCCTAAATCTATTATTTTTCTTTCAGGCAAGAGCTCGGGCGGTGTGTGAGTGGACAAGATGTGATGATGGTGGTCAAATCGTCAAGCGTGATTAAATGAAAATATTTATTTTACTTTATTCTTGATTTTATTTATGTAATAAATGTCAATTTATGATTGAAACTTCCGCTCTATTTTAAATAAATGGTTTTATTAATGAAAAGCACGAGTAGCGTGCCCTTTTTCTATCAAATATGAAAATGGGGCATTACAGAGTGTGAAATTACACACCCATGTGAGAAGTATCTGTCTGCACAACATTCACTAACATGTTGTTGAACATTAGAGATATGTTCACAATAAAGTTCAACAATGTTATTGTGAACGTTAAGACAATTGCAGAAAGTAAAGCACGCAGAGGTTTGGTAACCCTATTTGATTAACCGATCTATGTTAGGAGAACTTGTTAAGTTTGTAGAAAATAATTCATTACTGCGATATTATGTTTGCTAAGGATTTTACACTCAGCTGACCTCCCGTCACTCGCTACCCTTTTTGCCCGTATACCCTCTTTCACTGAATTGAATTGTGAGATCCCCTCACAACCTAGATATCTTACATATCTAGTTCCCACAAGAAATCTCTCCCGAGACTCCTTTTGATAGTGTATGAACAAGTGTGTCGATACACAATGACTAGAACACTAATCTCTAGTCTAAGATACTACCGAAACTATGTGGCTCAAAATAGTTAGAGCACTTAAAATAATATCTGCAGTTCTTCTCTTCGGTGTGTTCTTTACTTCTCTATATTTGCGTGCCTATCTAACATGTCTGTATCCCAGGCTCTTTATAGATTATAACATAGCCTTAATAAGGAAACGTGAGTCCTAATCCTAATCGGAATAGGATAAGGAAACTTTCTTTATTAAAACTAAAAACTAGGACTTTCCATGTTAGATCTCTTCCATCTTTAGAATTCTACCTTATCTTCAATCACGTGCTCTCCAAGATGAATAAGTCATCTTCTAGAACGATCTTGAATCTCCTCTTGGTTAGCAACTTTAAATAGCTTCAACGATCTTGGAAGAATAATCTGGACAAAGGATGTTCATGTAAACGTTCAAGAATGTTACAATGAACATTGTTGATCTTTAAGTCTTCTCTTCAGATGTAGACATCCATGTACTTTGAAATTACAAGAATTAAAATTAAGGTAGTTTTGATCCTCTTCAAACACTTACCAAAATTAAAATTCTATTTTGGAACCAACTTTGATTAAAATTAGGTAACTTTTGGTAGACACCAAAAATTACCATAAACAAATTTTAATCACTCAAATTTTGGATCCCCCTACTAGTGTATGATATGAAAATTCTGATAAAATCAAAAATCTATACCATATCCAACACTAATGGGACCGAAAATTAAAGATCAAATTATGGGAAAAATACATCAAAATTTTCTAAAATTTTTGTACCAAAATTTTTGAACAACACATGAAAAAAAATTTGGAAATTAATGAAGAGAATCATAATACCATCCCATATTATTATTCATGTAGGTGAAAATTACTCATGTAATCAGAACAAGAATTTCGAACATGCTTCATCAAAATTCATCCAATCCTAATTACAACATGCTCAAAAATAACATGCAATAAATCTGAAAATTTAAACATAAAATTATCATCCAAAATTAATGTAATTTTTAAATATAATACTTAGAATTACTCCTAGATTAATAATGATACCTTCTTTGATACCAGTTGTTAGGATTTTATCGAATTACGACCCACAGGATCTAATCGGATAATCTATAATTCTACATGCATGCAAATCATGATTTTATGTGTGATGATATTCAATGAACACATTGAACATACCATGTAAGAACATCAAATTTAATGTAGTGGAAAAATCAAATTCGAAGAACCAACTTACATAGTGCGTAGGGTTGCACACGAGATTACAGGTCTAATCTCATTGTTATAGTAGAACAGTCGAACTTGGCCTTCTTCCTACTGTGTTCGACCACCACCAAGGCTGCAGAAATACTCCTTGATCTTTTACTATATTCCCGATACCCGTTTAGATATAGAGTGGGCTACAAGCTACTAAACCGTGTATGGATAACCTAAAGGAATCAAGAATGCAGTATGAATAAGAGGGGCTGATCGTGTGTATCATAATACATGCCTCCTTCCTCTCTTAAAATAGAGAGGGAGGTGTGTACTTTGTCTCCAAACCCTAATGGGTTGGGCCTCTCCTCTTGTTCCATTTCCTTCAGTCCATTAAGGTATTAATTGGGCTACAGTAGGGATCTAGAAGAATATTAAACTGACCTACTAATTTATTTAATATCCAATGTCCCACACTATGATATAATTAAATAAATTAAGTGTTATTTTTATTCCACTAAAGAAATAACACTGACCTACCAATTTAATACATTTTTACTCAATGCATTTTTCTTTAGTTCAGTCATTCCTCATGTTTAAGATATAATGTCCATTAATTAATTATGTAAGCTCTTACAGCTATAATTAATTAATTATTCCATTTCTAGAGCAGTACCATACAAGTTTTAACATGTATGAAATAAATTCCACCTGCACGGTTTCACATGTACTTGTGTTTACTCAATGGGACATCATCAACCTGGCGCACCAGGACATGGTGACCATACACAGTGCACAACCCATATGTATGTATATGTTACTGCCCAAGATATTGAGATTATTGACTTTATCAAGAATCTCACCCATTGATAAATCAAAACAGTAGACATAACACACATATATCTGCTACTGTGCAAGGATTAAGAATTCAAACTCTGTGGATCTTTATTCTCTCCTTTTAGGGTCAGATTGGATAATAGTATCCTATCGTGATCCTCCTCAATGCACGTGTCAGTGTATCAGAATAATCAATTAGTCAATATAAACTAACTATCAGATTATTCTACAGCCTACAATGATTGGTTTAGGACCATCTAAACTACGAACCTTTTAATACTTTGCAAGAAAACTGATGCTATGATCTTTACCATGTGTTTACCCACACCATATCATCTACAATGAAAGTATAAGGAAACATGCATATATAAATGTGTAACATAGTAAATAGATGCACAAACAGCGACTACAATAATAATCAATCTATATCGCCAAAATTATTATTAATAGTATATAAAGACAAGCTTTCAATACAATCCTAACACTGGCATACTTGGATTGTGATATGAATATGCCTTCTTCTGACTACTTTATCTGAAGCCTAAGAAAGTATTTCAGATCCCCAACTAAGCTCATCTCAAACTCAGTTTCCATGTCCCTAATAAAGTCCTTAACCATCTTATCAGACACTGAACCAAACACTATATCATCTACATACACTTGAACCACAATTACTTGTGACTTCTCTTTTCTGATAAATAGTGTTCTATCTTCTCCTCCTCTGTTGTATCCTTTGCTAACCAGGTATGTATCTAGTCTTTCATACCATGCCCGAGGAGCCTGCTTCAAGCCATAAAGAGCTTTCTTTAGTTTAAAGACATATTTTGGATGTTGTGGATCTTCAAATTCTTTAGGCTGAGCTACAAAAACATCTTTCTTCAAAAAACAATTCAGAAAAGCACTCTTGACATCCATCTAGTACAACTTGAACTTCATGATGCAGGTCATGGCTAGAAGAAGTCTGACTGATTCTATCTTTGTAACTGGAGCCAAAGTTTCATCAAAATCGATGCCTTCAATTAGAGAATATCCTTGAGCAACTAGTCTGGCTTTATTTCTTGTAATGTTCCCAACTTCATCAATCTTATTCTTGAATATCCAATTGGTTCCTACTATTTGGACTCCTTCAGATTTCTGCACCAGATCCTAAACATCATTCTTTTTGAATTGTAGAAGTTCTTCCTGCATGGCCTCAATCCAGTAGTCATCTTTGAGAGCTTCTTGGATGTTCTTGGCTTCAATCTTAGAGGTGAAATAGACATTGGATATCTCATCATGCATCCTCTTTCTTAGTTTGCTTCTGGTCATTCTTCCTTCATGAATGTCTCATATTACTTCTGTAGTAGGATAATCCTTGATGATCTGTTTTGAAGGCTTTCTTTGCTTCACTATCTGTTCATCAGATTCTCTGTCTGTATCATTATGTACCTTCAAATGTTCAAAGACATTTGAGTGAACATCTTCTTCAGAGGTATTGACAACATTATCCTGATCATCAAATTTGACATTAATTGTCTCAATGACAGCCTTTGTCTCTTTGTTGTAAATCCTGTATGATTTACTATTTCTGGAGTATCCAACAAACATCCCTTCTACTCCTCTGTTGTTCATCTTGCTGAGATACTCTCTATCATTGAGTATATACCATGTTGTGCCAAACATATGAAAGTACTTCACTGTTGGTTTTCTTTCATTCCAAATCTCATATGGTGTAGTGAAAGTACCTGGTCTGAGATAAACTCTGTTGCTGATATGGCATGCAGTGTTAATATCTTCTGCCTAGAACATAGCAACAACTCCTTTAGCAGCAATCATGGTTCTTGCTATCTCCTGAAGAGTTTTGTTCTTCCTTTCAACAACTCCATTCTGATGAGGAGTTTTAGGGGCTGAGTACTCATGACTAATTCCATTCTCACTGCAGAAAGTGTCAAAGTATTGATTCTCAAATTCCTTACCACAATCACTTATTATTCTTATAATGTGTTCATCATTTTCAACTGTGATCTTGTAGGCTAATCTCTTGAATATTGTGAAAGCTTCACTCTTGTCTCTGAGAAACTCTACCCATGTAAACCTTGAGTAATCATAAATGTAGACAAGAACATACTTATTTCCTCTGTAGCTTTCCACAGCCATAGGCTTCATTAGATCCATATGAATAAGATCTAAAATTCTCTTAGAAGTTCTGTCTTGCACTTCTTTATACTAAGATCTGGACCATTTTCCAATCTGACATGCACCATAAACTTTATCTCTGTCAATTCTGATCTAAGGTAGTCCTCTGACAATCTCTTCACTGTTGATCTTCTGGAGATTCTTGAAGTTGATGTGTCCAAGTTTCTGATGCTAGATCTCTGACTCTTCTATAGATGTTCTTTGACATGTTAAAGAACATTGTGCAGGAACACGTAACTGATAACAGTTGTCAGCTGATCTCTTTCCTTCCATGAATAAGTCATTGTTCTTATTTATAACCCTGCAGCTTTCTTTGGTGAATACAACAGTCATGTCATCATCACATAGTTAACTGATGCTAATTAGATTTTCTTTGAGTCCCTTAACTAGCATAGCTTTCTTTAGTTTAGGCATTCCTTCAATGATCAGCTCACTTTTACCCATTACTTTACCCCTTTTTGATCTCCAAAGGTAACAAAGTCTGATGAGCAGGCTTTTAGATTCTATACCACAGAGCAATCTTTAGTCATGTGACTTGAGCAACCACTGTTAAAATACCAGTTGCTCTTATCTTCAACTCTTAGAGAAGTATGAGCAATCAAACTGGTTTGCTTGACAACCCACTCCTTCTTCAGTGCAGGCTTCTTCTTTCTCTGAACAGTTGGCCTCATCTTGGTGTTGCTGAAATGCTTAGTCACAAATCTCCTTCTTATTCTTTTCATATCAAAGAGATACTTTTCACAATGAGGACGAATGTGACCTTTTTCTTCACAATAATGGTAGATAATTCCTTTTCTATTGCCATTATAAGTAGTCATCTTCTTGTTAATGTTCTTCTAGATGTTCTGAACATTATTTTGTACAAGCACTGGCTGGCTTGTACTTGCTTTGACAAACACTGTCTCGGACTGTCCATCATTGTATCCAGAACCTGGATGACTCTTCCCAGAATGTCCTGGGGTAGTGAGAATCTTATCAAGATTCTTAGATCCACTGTTCAGCATGTTGACATTCCTTTTGATGGACTTTAGTTCTACAGAAAGCTCTTTAATCTCCTTCTTTTGCTGTTGGATAATAACCTTCTGTTCTGAATCAGATCTAATCAATTCCACATTTTCTTTGAGAAGATCTTTGCTGTGAGATTGCAGAGTTTTGTTTATCTCAGCAACTTCAATCCATTTTTCATACATCTCTTTGTATGTTTTGACAAACTCCTCATGGATGAAGTCTTCATTATCTGAGTCTTCATCTTCTGCAAGTTTGAAAAGATCTTGGAACTCTAAAACTTTTGCTGTAAAAGCATAGGTCTCTTCTTCTGATTCACTGCTACTTTCTTTAGACTCATTTTCACTGAGAGAGGCATTGTAATTCTTTTTATTCCTCTTCAGAGTATTAGCACATTCAGCTTGAATGTGTCCAAAACCATCACATTCTCTACACTGGATTCCTTTCTTTAAATTTGAAGGTTGAAACTTCTTTTGATCACTACTAGAGTTTCTGGCTTGCTGAGAATTACTAGATGGTTGTCTTATGTTGTTGGACTTTCTGGAAGACTGCTTGTTTACTCTTTTTAACATTCGACTGAAGTTCTTGGTGAAAAGGACCATGTTGTTCATTTTATCTGAATCAAGTACAGGTTTTTCTGTCTGTACATGTTCAGGTACATCCTCAAAAACTTCAGTTTTAAAAGAAATACATTTCTTCCTTGAGCTGTTGTCTTCATCTCTCAGGTTCATCTCAAACGTCCTCCGCGATCCCATCAGTTCATCAAGAGCAAAACTTGTAAGAAAATTTTCTTGGAAGAGATCTGAGAACCTTTCTTACAAACTTCTCATTGCTGATAGGCTCTCCAAGAGAAAAAGTCTTATTTGATATGCTTCTCAGTCTGGCATTAAACTCACTAATGGATTCAGAATCTTCCATTCTGAGACTTTTAAATTTTGAAGTAAGATTTTGAAGTCTTGACAGCCTTACTGAACTAGTCCCTTCAAAGGTGGTTTCCAGAATATCCCATGCAACTTTTGCAGTCTCACAAGTTGAGATCAGACTGAATGTCTAAAGATCTACTGCAGAGAATATTGCATTGAGAGTTTTAGAGTTGACATTGTACCAGCTCTTCTGCGGCACAGTCCACTCTTCTTCTTCAATATCCACATGCTTTTCTTCTTTGGCAACAGTTGGCTTTTCCCATCCTTCAGTGACACCTTTCCATGCAAGTTCATCAATCGATCTCAGAAACGCCCTCATCCTTGCTTTCCAGTAAGGATAATTGTTGTCTTCTAGAAATAGTGGTCTGACCGTAGATCCTCCTTCTTTGATTGCACTCATGACTGAATTGCAACCAAAACCTTCATGCATATATGTAATTTTTAGGACTCTTTTCGTACTAAAACCAAAGGTTACTTGCTCTGGTACCAATTGAAGTTACATAAACTGTGCGATCATGTTCATTATCATGTGCGTGTACATTGTTGTGAATATTCAAGGTCAGAATATATAAATTGAAAGCAAGTAAATGGCACGAGGTTGGTAACCCTGTTTGATCAACTGATCAATGTCAGGGGGATTTCAGAAGTTCATGAGAAATAGTTCACTACTCCGTTGAGTGGTTACAAAGGCTATTACATGAAGAGTCCCGTCACTTGACCCATTTTCTACCCACTACAACCTCTTTCGTTGAACTGAATTGCAAGCTCCCCTCACAACCTAGAATCCCTCTAGTTTCCACAGGAAATCTCTCCCGAGACTCCTCTAAGTGTGTATGAATTTTAGTTTCAAACACAGACTAGAAACACAATGATCACACAGATCAAACTAGCTTCTATTCTGAAATATCCATCTTGAATCTGCAGCTCCAGCTCTTTGATTCTAGCATGATACATCTCTTGTAAACTCTTTGGACAATCATGTACAAGATCATGTTCCTGAACATGATTAAGTATATGTCTTGATCTTCAATCAGATTAGCAGCGGAATATTCACAGTAATGTCCAGAACATGTTATTCGAACATGAATAACCAAAACCTTTTATGTTCATTTGATATTGCCATATAGATCATGACAATCTCGAACACTTGAATGCAGATGGCACTAACAAGTTTCTAAGCAGAGATACAACAAGGAGTTGAATTTTTTCCACCAGAGAAAATTGAACAACTATGAGCAAGGTTATCAAGGAGAAACTCATGATTATTATTCGGGTAATTATAATTCTTCCAATTTTTATTATGCTAACTCGAATGATATATTGCAGTTTGCACCTAATTTTTCTGTTGTCCATGGAGATAAGCCAATGTAGCCTAACTTAGGGGGTTTAACTGATAGTTGTCTGAAGTTGGATCATGACCCATTTATGTAAGAGTTTGAACGCAAGGGGAAGAAATTGGAGGAACAAGTGGCAAAAATCATAAACACATTGAATAGTCAGCACCAGCAGAGACAGTCTCCTACAACCTCTAAGGTAAATCTAAAGCAACAGCTACAGCAGCCATATGTAATTCACTTGAAGGATAAAGGACGCTTACCGTTACATCTTCATCCTATGGATGTCCCTCCAATTCCAGTTCTTGAGAGATTGATAAGGAGATCGACAACAATAAAAGCTGCTAAGACCTCCCTAAATAAGTTAGAAAAGGTTGTAGAGATTTTACCAGAGATAGTAGAAACGCTACCAAAGATAGCCGAGACCCCAGCTGTAGACATTTAAGTTGTAGAGATACAACAAGAGAAGACGGAAATACAGCTAGAGATGGCAGAAATTCAGCCAAAGGTGATAGCAAGTCTAATTGTAGATGTGTCAACTGCTGAGATTCAACCAAAGGAGAAAAAGATTCAGCCAAAAGAAGCAGAGATGCAGATAATGGTTGCAGAAAAGATACATGAGTTTGTAGAAGAAGTGGAAGCTGAAGATATACCAAATAAGGGGAAAAGGCCATATAGTCCATCTAAGAGAGATAACAAAGATACATGGTGCACAAGAATCGAAAAATGCATAGTCTTGAATCTTATTGATGAAAACAAATTTTCTGTACAGGAAACTCCAAGAAAGGAAGTCAAATCCAAAGCATCTACAATTTAGAGAAGGGAAAAAGAAGAGAAGCCATACGATGGTTTCTACAGCATGGTTGATGATGAAGTACACAAATCCTTCACCTGTGAGTTCCCGAGATAAGTTATTTTTATTTATCTCGAATTTATTTGTGTTCAACAAATAAGTTTGGGAGAACTTGAAGATCATTTATCTCAACCGTTTATTTATTTTCTTGCTTTAGTTTTTATTTTTGTGTTTTTCGTTTGTTTTCGTGTTTTTGTTTGATTTAGGTACTTGGATTTCGATACTTATAAGCCGAGAAATAGATTGAGAAGTTGAAAATTCAGAAAAAGAAGTAAGATTCAGACAAGGCTTGGCCAACCCGTATGGGTCGACCCAGATCATTGTTTTCAAGAGCAACTGGGTCGAGCCATAGGCCGACTGGCACCAGTCAACCGACGGGTTGACCCAACCCTTAACAAAATACACATGACTCGGTCGAGCCATCGGTTGACCCAGTGATCGACCCGTTGGTCGACCCGAGCTGTGGTTTTGGAGTTATATCTCTCTTTTTCATTAATTTTCACTACTTTTCACACATTCTCCACACACTAATCCCAAATCTCTATCACCGCTCTTTCCAAGCTATCAAGGTATGTTAATTTTCTTTCATTTATTTCTTGTGTCCATATGAGTTTAAATGAACAAGAATTTAAGTAGAATTTAACCTATTTTATTTAGTTTTGGTAGACAATAGGGGATGAGGATTTTTCTAATTACGTTGTGGAGTGTTTGTTGTTGTGGTTTTGTAGTGATCATGGATGCATGTGATTGAATGGACATACATTATGCAGTACCTGGACCTCAGTGAGCTTTATGAGAGGTATTTCTATATTAACCCCTCCTCTTTTCAAACTTATTCTTTAAGGTGTTTTGAATAAGTTTTGGGGGATGTGAGCATGGTTAAGATAGAATTTTTATTTTTCTGAGGCCTACATGATTATATTTTTATTGCATCATTTTGATTTTTTTTCAATGGGGCTATTTAATGGTTTTATATTTTTCTCGGAGCTTATGTACTATTATTATTTTGTGTCTTTTCTTTCGTCATTTTTTTTAGTTTTATATGTCTTTGGAGCACTTTTGTTTATCAGTAATAATTCTGGAGCAGTCTTTCATCTTCAATTTAAATTGTTGTTTGTCTTTTGATCAATGAGGAGAGATGAAAGTGTTGAGGTTGTGATTTGTTGAGATCAATTGCCTATGAGGATTCACGGATTTTATGAGGTATGGAACTTTTTTCCAAAAATTGTTCGAACTTTTATGGTGATAATTGAGCATGGTGATTATTGAAAGTGGGAATTAATAGCATGGATTGATATTTTGTTGGAATTATGGAAAATAAATGAACATGTGAGATTTTGAGCTTTGATTGTTATCTACATTTTTAGCATGGTTTATTCTTGAGTGTGTCAGATTATGCAGTCAATCTCTAGAACTTGCTTTGGTATCTGTCTCGAGACCACATAGTATGTTCGAATTCGGAAAATGATTTCTTTCTTACCTTTTTGCATATCAAAAAGTGGTATTTAAACATTACAATATAAAAAAGGGGATCACATTCTATAAAATAACCCTAATGGACAAAAGTCCCTGATTTAATAAAATAATAAAATAACAATGCCTAACTGCCAAAGAGGCCGAACATTTGACCCGCCAATACTTAGTCCACTTATGTACCATGTTCACAACAAGAGACTGTCATTAATAAAAATATCCACCTTCCAAACTCGGAAGATTAATACAAATCAGAAGCATTTCCGAATATACTATAATGAGAATGACCGCCTATAACACATTGAGCAAGATGGTGGGCGATCGGATTCGCCCCCGACGCACCCAACTACACTTAACATAAATTTTCGAAATTAAAAGAAATTTTAGTCTGAAAAATTATTTTTGGCAACACGAGTACTGATTTTAAGCTAGTTTTCCCTACAACCATATTTTCATTATAAGCATTTTTTTCAGTTTTACTAAAAAAATAGAGGCAATTTTAAATACACTACTACTTTTTCTTTGTACAACACTTTTTTTTTTGAAACTCAACAAACCTTGAATTAACCATTCAAATAATCTAAAGAAACAAGATGCTCAAGCCAAGGCGGGTAATCTGAGACCCAGTTGACTGCATCTGACAAAGAAATAGCAAACTGAGCTAAACTATGAGCTACTCTATTGGCCTTACGGTACATATGAGAAACTTTAAGAACTAAACCTTCACTAACCATGCATCAATCTAAAATTCAGAAGCTCGTCCACGACAATGCAATCATCAATATATGAATCTGAAAGAACCTGAACTGTAAGAATTGAATCAGAAAATAGCAACACAGGCGTTAAACCCTCCTCCAAACACAGGTTGATACCACTAATAGAGGCTAAAATTTCAGCACAAAGAACAGAAGTAGGGTTCTTCATCGGCTTTGCAAGAGCTGCAACAATAGAATCTGTAGAGTTCCGGATAACCACTCCTAAACCATACAATCTCAAAACAGGATTGAAAAGAACATCAACATCAACCCGACAACACCTCTCAGGAGGGCAGGACCACTTTCTATCACCAGCAAGAGCCTGAAGTCGAGATATCACCTCAATTTGATGTCAAGCCTCACGATAAGCAGAAAGAATATGCTTACACAACATTTTTAGTTTTTTTTTTTCACACTTTTTCTATACAGACAACAATAAATAACATATTAACCCTTCCATTTTTAAAATCAATTTCAATAAATTTAATAATTAAAAAAAATCCTCTCGCCACATCCCCCTCTTTTCCCGCATAATTGAGTTTGAGTTTCAGGAGAATTAAGAAATAAGCAACAATGGCATAACTTAGCCGTGGTCCGTGTGATCCAACTCTTCCTCGCTTAAGTTCATATAATAGCTTCCAATGATGTGACTTAATGCACTTTCTCTATCTTCTGGCACCACTTCCAGCAACGAATCAGTTCCTCATCTTCGATGACATACATTTTCCAGTTACAATATTTTGACATATTTATGGTGTGAGAGGAGGTGAGAGGAGGAGGAGGTGAGAGAAGGAGGGGGTTGATGAGTGGGCGGTGGTGAGGGTGAAAAATATGTTGGTTTGGAGAGGAGGGGACGGGCCGGGGAGGTTAGGGAAAGATTGAAGATTTGTTGCAGATTTTTTTTTAATTATTGTTATTTTTGATTTAGTAAGGACATTTGAGTAATTATATAAATATTTGTTTAGAATTATTTTATGTAGGGGTATACATAGAAAAAACAGTGGTGTATTTAGAAGCATCCAAAAAATAATGTTTGAACCATTTCAAGAAGGTCGTAACTCTAATTATATTACAATTATATTTTATTCACTTTAAATAGTATTCACTTCAATTCGTGTTACATCTCCTATGCCAGAATTAATTTTTTAATTTTTTTTAATATGCTTTAGTTTGGAAAGAATGAACTCTAAATAAAATTTTAAAGTTAAACTAAATTATAATAAATTAAAATGAAAATTTTAATTTTTTTTAAATCTGTCATATAAAATATCACAGTAAATGACACAAATTATATATCTATATATATATTAAGGTAAAATCGTGTGATAGACAATGGATTTACTATAAACCGTTGTCTATCACACGATTTAATAATTATATTTTAGACAATACTTTTTATATAAAGACAACGGTTCTAAGTTATTAGACAACAGTTTTGCGTGAATAGACAACAGTAATGTGACATTTATTGTTGTAAATTTTTCTTCTTTTTTTGCATTTTCCATGACGGTTTTATAACCATTGTATTTTAACAAATTTTTTCCAATCTTATTTATTATTTTTTACTTGGAAATTTTAGATTTATAATATTTTTTATTTTATTTTTTTATGCATATGTGGATTATTTCTAAAGTACTCTACATTTATCGCATAAAAAATAGATTTTATTTATGTTGCACTATAATAATAATAATAAAAATTTGTTATTTTTCTATTTCAATTTCATCATTGAAAATAATTAAATAATTATATTCTTTATACCTATCATATATTCAAAGAAATCAAATGTTCTTTTATACATTGCGTTTTATAAAATTTTATCATTTGAAATATTTCAATTCGATCTTTCTAACATGTATTTTCATTTAGTTCCTAAAATTTAATTTTCTTTTTGTTTGTCGTAACTACACAAAATTAAATTAGTCTTCTTATCTAATTAATTAACACATGTGCATATTGTTTTATTAATTTTAAAAATTAAGCACAATATATAAAATTCAAAAATAATTATAATATTATAAATTTTAAAAAATAATAATTATATATAGTAGGAAAGGGACGCATCTGGTTGAACGCCTCCGCCAAACGGTATTAATTGAAATCTATGAAAAGGGAAATATTTAAAATCATTATTCTAGTGATTTGTCTCCATTTATGTTGCTATAGGGTATAAAGGTTAGTTTGATGCGGCCCATACTGCTTCCGATAGTTGACACGTGTCTGGCTTTTTTCTTTAATGTTGAAAACATGACAACAAATTATGTGCGCGCCAACCACATAGCCAACTTTATAAATGTAGAATGATTTATATGATTGATATTTTTAGTGGAAATAAACTATTTTGGTGATATCGCAATATGAGATGAAATATCTTCTACAAGGTGTTCAGTGTTATATTACTTGTACGTAATATTCACATAAGATGTTCTATTTCAATATTTTATTCCATTTTCTAATTCCATCATCGATGGGGAAAATTATATCCATCTCACATATAATATAAAAAAAAATAAGTGAATCATTATTTATAATTTATTGTTTTCCGTGGGAAGGACACACTACGTGCACACACGTCATAGAATTTCTCATCGGATATATATCAGGTGTCAATTTCAGAAAAAAAATATATAAATATGTTTTTGTTTACCTCGCAAATTAACAATTCATACAAACATGTTGCCCTTAAAAAATATTGTATATCCATCCATAATATTACACTATATTACATGAAAAAGCCCATTTCTTCGGGTCTTGATGAATTAATTGTTTGTTATGGCATTGGACATCATAACATTACTGACTCAGTCAATAACCTTCCTAGAAAAACTACCTACGCTATCAGTTTGGATAAGCTAGCTAGCTAGTGAGATATCCAAGTCGGGCAAGTCCATCACTCTCAACCAATTATAGTTAATGTTTAATGACTCAATTAATTATTAGCCTTCCTATAAAAAGTTGTTTAGCCTAAATTTTAAAGATTATATACCATTAACAGCTCTCTAAACTTTAATTATATAATGTCTATACGCAACTTAATCATGCACAACTGGCCCCCATTTGTGTTTTTTAAGAGGGTGATTCACAACCCTTAGTCAAAAGTGATTACTAAGTAATCTTTATTTCGTTGAAACAGATTACAACATCACATGAAATGTGAATTATATTTAGAAAATTAGATATGCATGTATGACAAACACATATAAATCTAAAAGTGTTGGCGAAATTTAAACTTGAAATATTTTAACCTAATCAATCGTCTTACTCCACCGCACAATACCCAATGTCTCTTTGAACTCTAGCTATTAGAGGGATTTCTAGAGCCCATCCGAAATTTTGCTCATATTATGATATTAATTATACAAAAATAACAACTTAATGATAGAGATATTAAGATTAGATTTTTATATCATATTTATATTATATATATTTATGATTTGATCATATTTTATTTCCTAATTAGATTAATTTTATTATAATGTTTATGATTTATATTTTTTGTTTTTCAAATTTTATTAATTTATAAATAGACAAGTCTAGATTGTTATTAGGAGAATTTAAGTTTAAGAAAAAAAATGTGCTACTCACTTATTTTTGTATATTTTTCAAGCATTATCAAAATCAACAAATTATACGTGTTTTTATTTGTATGGCTTAATTAATCCCCAAATCTGCAACTGAAACGTACATATTGCGTACTCCTTCTGTCCCGATTATATAATCTCATTTCTCCTCACACGTAGATTAAAAATATTTATGAAAATAAAATATTAAATCTAAATTTTTAATAATACCTTTTATTTAATATTTATGACTTCCAAAATTTAAGTTATTAGTTTTTAAATTTTCAATAATTAATAAAGGTGTATTTGTACATTACCATGAAAATTAATGCTACTTATAGTAATTAGACTATATAATTAGAACATCTCAAAATAATAATAGCGACTTTATAATCAGAACGGATGAAGTATTATAAATCGATCCTCGAACTCTTTGGGTGGTCCGCCTCTAACAAGATTATTAATCACTGTACTTGAGCTTCCACAAGTGTCCACTCAAGACTCAAGTTGTGGAGAATTAAATATGAAATTAATAATAGTAGTTTGCAGAGTTATTATAATGACATATAACCTACCTTTTCAATATTTAATCTGACATTGATCGAGCACCCCATTTATATATCACAGCATTCATTTAATTACGCCACACACACACACACACATATATATATATATATTGACAAACAATTTGTGATCGATCACCAATAAATGATGGACCGTTCACATGTAAATGCGTGTGGAGCTGGTCATCGATGATAATGAAAACTGCACGCTATATATCTTCATTTTCTTTTCCCTGTTTTGGGGCTTTGTTTGTTGTTTATTGAATTTTTTTGCTATAAATAAAAATAATTTGGACAATTTATCTGCTATTCAAGATAAGAGAATATATATGGAGGGTGATATATTTTACGTTTAAGTTTGTCGCAGACTATAAATCTGTGTAACTTCCGCTACTTGAAACAAATTAGGCTTGTTACGTGCGTTCATAAAGAAGAGAATCTTCTGAGCTGTTTAAGAGTGACATATTACCTTATGCTAGCTGGTTTAATTAATTTCTCGAGTATTTATAGCTCAATTAATTAATAACACATATAAGGCATAATATTTCAATATTTACTAGGATTATATACTTTCTTTTCTCCGTATTCTTATTGGAAGGCGGCACCTACTGCGAATTATAAACATATAGAAAGAAAATATTACTGTAAGAAAATAAAATTGTATGTTGCTGAATACATAAAAAGTGCACAAACACGAAACAATTGAAGTAGAATGTTGGCTGGGTTTAATATTATGTAACACAGAACCTAACATGAAGCATAAATTAGTGATATGCACGAAATTTAATGACCAAAACTATAAATCATATTTGTCGTAGAGAACATATATACAAAGTTGATACATATATAAAGCAGAGAACAATTTCCGCTTTCAGATGTATTTTCTCTTCAAAATATTGAATGGACGACTAAACAATGCTATGAATGTAACTACTATGAAGTAAGCAAATTTTAAATGTCAACGCAATAAAGATGAATTTGATCTGAATCTTGATACGTATTGCTATTCTTTTACTCATCCTACCAACATGAAGATCATACCACAAGCCCAAAACATTTTAATAAAATCTTACTCAAGCCCACAAAAAAAAAATAGCCCAAACTCACATGCACTTTCACTCTTCTAGGGTTGTAATACTGGAGTTGGGCTAAGAAAAAGCTCGTTCATTTTCTAAACGAGTTAACATTGTTAAACTAATATCAATTCAAGATTGGAAGAACAAGCCATGTTTGAAGAAGAAGAATTGTATTGAACAAACGGAGTCTAGGTCAAAGCTTATAATGATGGAATACAAAAGTGTGTGTGTAAATTGATTACGAGCAGTGGCGGACGCAGAAAAAAAATATTAGGGGGGAGGGGGCTGTACAACCTATACTATTTCATATATAGTCTAATTTTTTTTCACCGAGACATACATTTATATATAATAACACAACATAAAATGATATCCAAAATCAAAATCATAATAGTGATAAAAGAGTACGAAAAGTCGATACATTTAAATAAGTTTAATACATTTAAATTGATCAAAAAAATTCAAAAAAATTGTAACTTTGATGATCTGTCATTGTGCCTAATGAGGAAGTGGTGGCAGATAATATCTACGAGTATCAATCGATTGAAAACGCTACAAGATCGGCTCGTTATCAATTGTTGAAAAAATCTCTTTCTCAATGTATACAACTAAACTGTCATTCAACCACTCATCTCCCATTCTGTTGCGCAAATCAGTCTTTACAGTCTTCATTACAGAAAATGCCCTCTCAACAGAAGCCGTGGCAACTGGTAAAACCAATGACAACTCAATCAGACGATAAACCAATGGAAAAACAGAATGCTTACCAGTGATAACTATTTTCCTAGCAAGATTTCCCAAATTAGTAATCGCCGAAAATCGAGGATCGCATCACACGTTAACAATGAAATTGTTAAGCTATTGTTGAAGATATAAGCAATCAGTTGATGAGAAGTCTTCATGATATAGAGTAGCAAGACGCATGAGTTGATCCACATTGAATTGAGAGAAAGAATTTCTCGGATCAAGACATGCTATGCAACTAAGCAATTCAGTGCTAACTTCTGAAAAACGGTTATTCATCTCTTATATAGCCAAATCAACAACCTATCATTTAAACCACTGTAAAATTAATAAAGAATGAAACATACAAATGAAATAAAATATTTAGAATTTAAAAGTAATACCTAATAAAAAATCTAGACACGATAATAATGAGAATTAGTGATGAGTTGTGCTTCGTGCCTTTTATGACCACGTCGTATTATGTTGTCTTCCATATCAACTAATGGGATGTTATTCAACTCACAAAATTTGTTTACTTCACTACAAATCATTTCACATCCATTCTCTCTCAACTCTTGTAATTGACATTTCACACTTTTTATCAATGACATAGCTTCAACTATATTTTGATCCTTTTGTTGTAAAGCAAGAGACAATTATTTTGTGATTCCCAGTAAATATTTCATCAATTGCAACAGAAACACAAACTCATAACTATCCATTGTCTGAATCAAACCTTCGCAGTACTTCTACTTTCAAAAGAAGTAGCATCATCACGTACATTTTGCAACACTTGCTCAACTGAAGGCCACATAAAGCTCAGACGAAGCAAAGTCAAGTAATGTGTACCCCAACGAGTATCCTCGGGTCTTACCAAATTGGTTTCCTGATTTTGACCACTTCCACTCTCGCTTTCTCCACCATCAAGTTCACTAATTAGACTCTCATGCTCTAACTCTCTAAGTTAATCTCTTCGTTTACAAGAAGTTGCAGTCGTGTTCACAATCATGCTAACATAGTTAAAAAAATCTATCACTGCCGTATTTCTCTTAGCAACAGCAATAATAATCAACTGGAGTTGATGGGAGAAACAATGAACATACATAGGATATGAATTTTCTTGCAATATTAAAGATTTCAACCCATTGAACTCGCCCCGCATCTTTGATGCTCCATCATATCCTTGACCTCTAATTTTTGATAATGACAAACCATGTTGTACAAATAAATTATCAATAGCATTTTTCAATGATTGAGAACTAGTCTCAGCCACATGTACAATTGCAAGAAATCTTTCAATTACACAACCTTCTCTGTTCACATATCTTAAAACAACTCCCATTTGCTCTTTCATTGAAATATCTCGAGCCTCATCAATCAAAAGAGTGAAAACACTATCTCCAATGTCATTAACAATGATAAGTGTGATCTCTGAAGCACATGCACGTGCTAATTCTTTTTGAATTTTTGGAGAAGTCATTTGATTATTTCCAGGAGCATATTTACCCAAAACTTTGGAAATATCTTTGTTTCGTTGACTGTACCAATCAAGCAATTCTAGAAAATTACCTTAATTTATAGAAGTAGTTGACTCATCATGTCCACGAAAAGGCAATCCTTGTTTCAAAAGAAAACAAATGACATCCAACACCGCCGTTAATCGGGCTCAATAAGCAATATCCATCTCACGATTATTTGTTCGAAATATATTTGTCATACTATGTCTTTGATCTTGAAAAGCCTCAAACTGTATTCTAGCATAGTTGTGACGACTATTCACAACACCAACATGATCATTGAATTTCTCCTTTGCTTTTTTCCAATTTCTAAATCCCATTTTTGTAAATACTTCATCTCCACAACGACCCATTTTATCTGATGGTTTGAAAAGATAGCACCAAAAACAAAAGGCTGCATCTTTTGATATACTATACTCTATCCATACAAACTCCTTATACCAAAAATGTTTAAAGCTTCTATCTTGATCAACTTGAAATGTTTTCGGATAAATATGATCGTTTATTTGACAAGGCCCCCTTGTCAAATATTCTCTCCATACTTGATCTCGAATAGCAATATCAAATTCATCTATTCGTTTTCTCAAACCCGGATCACTAACAATATCATCCAAGTTAAATTCCACCTCTACCCGAACCCGAAGACTATCCATTGATTCAGAAACAATATTAGGTTCATTCGAAGAAAAAGGTGATGAAGAGACACCATTACAATATTTTTTATAATATCGTTTCATAATCTACACAATACAAAATTCAATATAAATTAATACGCAAAACTATAGTAGTAATATCAATACTTTTAATTTTTCAATTATAATTATATTCTATAAAATTCTCAATTCAAAATATAAACTAAAACCCTAATTTAGGCTCAAATTTAAAGAATGTAAATTAACTTAGACAAACCAAAATAAAATTTAATAATATCATACATCTAACAAATTCTACACAATAAAATAATAAATTAACACTAACCTTGAATAAGTTGATTGAAATGGGCACCACAATCCACAAATTTTAAACCTTTTAAATTTTAACATCTAGCAAAAAATTTATAAAAAGTAACAAAAATATTAATAACATAGACATAGAAAAAACATTACTAAGAAAATAACAATAACTCACAAAATCTGGAATTGAACTTGGACTTGGAAGAGCAGTAGTTCCCCACTGGCCCACTCTCTGCTCTCGAAGAAGACACCCAACTGAATTCGAAGAAATTTTTTTGTCTTTCTTTTTGTTTTTCACGTCTATATCTTCTTTTACAAAAAGGGAATGTCTCTTTTATTAAAAAACGTGTTTTAACTTTTAACCAAACTAACACCTTTTACTTTTTTTACTTTCAAAACCCTAACATATATTATTTAAATACTAGTATTCTTAAACAATGGTCAAATAGTTAATAGATTATAGATAGATACAATATATTACATGTATCATATCTATATCTGCTTCTTCTTCATCAAGTTCTCATCCACGGCGACTACATGAGCAGAGGTAAAGAGCTGAATGGACATCAATCTTCTTCTTCCATTTTTCCTTTTTCCTTCCCTCCGGTTGTCCGATATTGGAGGGGCTATGGGAAATTTTTTTTCAGCTGCCCCTAATAAAAATGGAGCTATTTTTTAGTTGGGGGGCTGGAGCCCCTCTCCCAAGACCCCCCCTGTATCTACCTCTGATTACAAGTAAAGATAAAAAGGGAATTACGGTAATATGGAAAAAGACTAAAATACTTTGTCAACTAAAAATACATAATATTCTTCTAACATCCTTCCTCAAATTCAAGATGTTGCTACGAGAAGCATCGAGAGTTTGCCAATCAGAAAATGAAAACGCAGAATTGGAAGAGATTTGGTGAACAAATCAGTAATCTGTGATATAGAACTGATAAAATGCAAGCTGAGAGTGGCAAGCTGGAGATGGTGGCGAGTAAGGTGACAATCAATCTCAAGGTATTTGGTCAGTTCATGGAAAACGAAATTGTAAGCAATTTGGATAGAAATTTTATCATCACAATGCATGAGAGTGAGAGCAATGATGAAGATCCCCATATGCAAGTAACCATTTTAACCAAACAATCTCAATAGTAGTAGAGGCCATGCATGGTTCGATATTCAGCTTCTGTAGAAGAGTGAGAGACAACTTATTGTTTCTTGCTCTTCCAAGAGACAAGAGATTTACCAACAAATAGACACATGCCAGGGATAGATTTTTAACCAACGGGATCACTAGCCCAATCAACATCAGAAAAGGCACACAACTCAAGAGATGATGTAGAAGAGAAGAGGATGCTCTGAAAAATGGTATGTTGAATGTACCCAAGAATACGAAGCACAAAAACTCAATGGATCATGATATGGAAAGATACAAATTAACTAACATGTGAACTGCATAGGCAATATCTGGACAAGTGATGGTGAGATAAATCAAACTACCAACAATAGTACGATATAAACTAGGATCGGGTAAAGGAGTACCGTCTAATAGAGAATACCAGAAATTGGCCTCAAGACGAGTTTCAGCAATCTGAGTGTTGGGGTTTTTTCGAATTGAACCACCACAGGATCTAATTGGATGTTCATTAATCCTAATATCATGTAGATCATAAATTCATGCATCTCATATGTTTTAATTAACCGAGTTTAATTAACATGTAAATCCGGTTTAAACGATTCTACTAAAGCGGAAACATAGAATCGAAAAATGACTTACAAATCAAACGATGGGTGGAGGACAAGATTAAAGGTCTAATCTTATTGTTGTGTATGATGATGATTGGCGCCCCACAGTGATATTCCACTCCTTGATCTTCTGTTGTATTCTCGGACTGAATCTAGTTTCAGGGTGGGCTGAAATCTACTAGATCGGTATGGAATCTGTGGAGATAAAGAGAACACAAGAGGAGCTGATTATTTCACTTAAAATTTCGTCCCCCACCTCCTTATTTATAGGGGAGGTGGTCGAAATTTCAGTGTCCCAACCCTACTGGGTTTGGGCCTCTATCCCTTTTTCTATCTCCAGTCCATTAAAGTCATATTGGGCTACAACAGGGATCTAGAAGAATATTAAATTGGCCTGCTAATTTATTTAATTTCCAATATCCAATAAACTTAGGATATGATTAAATAAATTAAGTATTATTTTTATTCCACTAAAGAAATAATACTGACCTACCAATTTAATACATATTTCTGAATATGCTTTCTCCTTTAGTCCAGCCATTCCCCGCGTTTAAGATATAATGCCCATTAATTAATTATGTAAGCTTCTGACAGCTATAATTAATTAATATCTTATCCTTGAGTAGTACCACACAAGCTTTACTCATGCACGAAATAAATTCCACCTGCAGGGTTTCAGCATGAACTTGCATTTCCTCAAGGGGACACCATCAAACTGGCACACCAGGACACGGTGCCCCTACATATTGCACAACCCATCATAAGTGTAAATGTCACAACCCAAGATATCGAGATTATGAATCCTACGAAAGAATCTCACCCTTTGATAAATCAAAGCTGCAAACACTACACATATATGTCCGCCAACATATAGGGGTTAAGAACCCGAACTCTGTGGATTCTTATTCTCTCATTTAAGGTCAGAATAGAGAATAGAATCCTAAGTAGATCCTCCTCAATACACTTGACCGTGTATTAGAATATTCAGTTAGTCAAGACAAACTAACTATCTGATTATTCTATGGCATACCGATAGCAGGTTCAGTACCATCTAAACCGTGAGCCTTTTAATACATTACAAGGAACCTGATGATATGATCTAACCATGTGTTTACCCACACCATATCATCTACAATGTAAGTATAGTAAACATGCATATAAATATAACAATTTAAATGCAAACAGTGACTGCAATAATATTCATTCTATATCATCATAAAACCATTATTAATAATGTATATACAAAAAACAGGTCTTCTAGTATACAAAACCAACAATCTCCCACTTACACTTGAAGCATGTCTTTCAAATATAAAACAAACTGGCTAACTCTCCAACTCTAACTAAAATCTCAAACGGCAACTCTGGGTCTGCATCTCATTCCCATTTTCTCCACGTAACCGTAGGTCTTAGCCGGAAGGCTCTTCGTGAATGGATCAGCTAAATTGTCCACCGATGCAATCTTGACCACTACCACATCTTCTCTCTTAATGATTTCTCGTATAAGATGGTACTTTCTCTCTATGTGTTTACTTGCCTTATGGGCTCTGGGTTCCTTCGAATTTGCCACTGCACCCGAGTTATCACAATATACCGTGATACTCCTAGGCAAATCAGGAACCACGCTCAAGTCCAACAAGAAGCTCTTGAGCCAGACGGCCTCTTTTGCAGCCTCAGAGGCAGCTACATATTCGGCCTCCATGGTGGAATCCGTAATGCATTTCTGCTTTATGCTCCTCCATGCAATGGCTCCACCTCCCAAGGTAAACACATAGCCTGAGGTAGATTTACTCTGATCTTTATCGGATTGAAAATCTGAGTCCGTGTAACCCAAAGGCACTAGACTATCAGAGTGGTACACCAGCATATAATCTCGAGTCCTTTTTAGGTACTTGAGTATATTCTTAACCGTAGTCCAGTGTCCTTGTCAAGGGTTAGACTGATATCTGCTTACCATGCCGACTGCATAGCATATATCAGGTCTAGTGCATAGCATAGCATACATAAGGCTTCCCACAGCCGAAGCATATGGAACGCCCTTCATCTCATCTATCTCAGCCTGTGTGTGGGGACACATATCCCTGGATAGATAAATTGCATGCCGGAAAGGTATAAAACCTTTCTTGGAATCCTGGATGTTAAACCTAGCTAGCACTGTGTCGATATATGTCGCCTGGGATAAGCACAACATCCTTTTCTGGCGATCTCGAATTATCTTGATGCCAAGGACGTGTCCAGCTTCTCCCAGATCTTTCATATCGAACTGCTTGGACAACCACACCCTTATGTTAGATAATACTTTCTTACTGTTTCCAATAAGTAGGATATCATCAACATATAGCACGAGGAAAGCCACCACGTTTCCGTCACTCTTCTTGTACACACAGCTCTCATCCGGACATTGCACAGATCCATATGACTGGATAACCTCGTCAAACCGGATGTTCCAAGACCTTGACGCCTGCTTAAGTCCATAAATGGATCTCTTAAGCTTGCACACTAAGTGCTCTTGGCATTTAGCAATGAAACCCTCTGGTTGCTTCATGTGGATGTTTTCCTCAAGACTTCCATTCAGGAAAGCCGTCTTGACATCCATCTGCCAAATCTCATAATCCAAATGAGCAGCAATAGACAAGAGAATCCGGATTGACTTAAGCATGGCTACCGGCGAAAAGGTTTCCTCATAATCGATCCCTTCTTTATGAGTGTACCCTTTCGCCACCAATCTTGTCTTGAAGGTTTCAACCTTCCCGTCAGCTCCTCTCTTGCGTTTGTAAACCCACTTACACCCAATGGGTTTTACCCCATCTTGTGGTTCTACAAGCTCCCAGACTTGATTGTGATCCATAGATCCAATCTCAGACTCCATTGCAATTTTCCAAGAGTCTGCATCTTTGTCTTGGATTGCTTCGTCATAGGTCCTGGGATCCAATTCATTTACTCCTTCAAGGAAATCCGAAGATTCACCCAAACCAATGAATCTGTCAGGTTGGCGTACAACCCTCCCACTGCGACGAGGCAGTTCTTGTACTTCTATGACACGTTGTGCAGTAATTTGTGGTTCCTCTTCTTGTACTGTTGGTGTCAGATTCGAATTTTCCCCTCGAAGTTCCTCGAGTACTATCTCACTCCTTGGCTTGTGATTTATTATGTAGTCTTCTTCTAAGAATCGAGCATTGGTACTCACAATGATCTTCTGATCCTTAGGACTATAAAATAAACCACCTTTCGTTCCTTTGGGATATCTAACAAATAGTCTAACATCCGTACGTGGTGCCAGCTTATCAGCTTCCTTATCCAGCACATGTGCTGGACTACCCCAAATCCAAAAATGTCCAAGACTGGGCTTTCGTCCAGTCTAAAGTTCTGTGGGCGTAGATGGGACTGATTTTGATGGAACCACATTCAGAATATAGGCTGCCATTTCCAGGGCATATCCCCAGAACGAAATAGGCAGAACTGAATAGCTCATCATCGATCTAACCATCTCTAACAATGTTCTGTTCCTTCTCTCTGCTACACCGTTCTGCTGTGGTGTTCCCAGCGCAGTCAACTGGGATGTAATCCCATTCTCTGTTAAGTAGTCCCTAAATTCATTCGAGAGGTACTCACCACCACGATCAGACCATAGTGATTTGATACTTTTACCTGTACGTTTTTCCACTTCCGCTCTGAATTCTTTGAAAGTCTCAAAGGATTTTGACTTGCGGCGTAACAGGTATATGTATCCATACCTTGAGTAATCATCAATGAACATGATAAAATACTCGTACCCTCCTCGAGCCTAAACTGACATAGGGCCACATAAGTCAGAGTGAATCAAATCTAGTACCTCTTCAAATCTATTCCCTTTATCCTTAAAGGGTCGCTTGGTCATTTTACCTTCCAAACAGGATTCACACAAAAGGAACGATTCTAGGACCAATGAAGAAAAGGGTCCATCGTTTACTAGTTTTTGTATCCGTTTAAGGTTAATATGTCTGAGCCTAAGATGCCAAAGATAGGTTTGATTCATTTCCGAAGGTTCTTTTCGTTTGTTAAGGTTTATGACCGATGTATTCAGTAAATGCATTTGCGTAGCGTTTTGCATAGGATTAAGTAAATAAAGATGTCCATCCAATGTGCCAGAACAGATAAAACGTTTATCACTAATGATAACAACCTTGTTATCAAAAGAAACAGAATATCCATCCATAAAAAGTTTAGAAACTGAAATCAAGTTTCGCCTAAAACCAGGCACATAAAGACAATCCTTTAAAACTAAAATCCTATCACTACTAAAAGATAAGGTTACATCTCCCACTGCAACTGCCACCACTTTCGTAGCATTGCCCATGTAGACTGAAATCTCTCCATCACTCAGCTGTCTTTTTACCAGGAACCCCTGTAAAGATATGTAAACATGATCAGTAGCTCCAGTATCTACTACCCATGACTGAGTAGAACAAGTAGCTAAACATGTTTCAACGACGAGAGATTGAGACGTACCCTTTTTCTTCTTCTTGTTAGGACAATCCGCTTTCCAGTGACCTGGCTGGCCGCACTTGAAACACTTTGTCTTTGACTTAAATTCCTCGGGAGGAATCTTAGTCTTAGACTTCTTCATCTTAGGTGCCCCCTCTGCAGCTTTCTTGGGTGCGTTCTTCTTCTTCCTTTTAGTACCGGAAGAAGACGCCCTATTTTCAGCTAGGTGTGCCTCCGGATTTCCTTTTTGAAGTAACTCAGCCGCCTGAAGATCCATGAGCAGTTCAGTCAGGCCGACATCCCTTTTAATCATGTTAAAGTTCAGCCTGAACTGCTCAAACCTTGAAGACAGGCTATGAAGAACAATGTCGATTTGAGAATCGCCATCCAGCTCTCCACCCAAGGTCTCGATCTCAGCCAGATACCCCATCATCGTGAGAACGTGATCCCTAACAGGTATGGAGTCAGACATTCTCGCATCCATTAGTTTCTTCATCGCCAAATGGCGTACCAAGCGGTTCTGATGACCGAAGAGCTGCCTAAGGTTGTACATGATATCATAAGTGGTTTTCATAGGTTCATGCTGATGTTGCAACACATTTGACATAGATGCCAGAATGTAACAACGTGCCACCTCATTGGACCTAACCCACTTATCATATGCAACCTTTTGGGCTTCGTCAGAACCCTCATCTGGCTTCTGAGGACATACTTCTTCTAGTACGAACTTGTGTCCTTCCGCAGTGAGAACAGGATTAAGGTTTCGAATCCAGTCATTGTAATTTTCACCGATTAACTTGTTTTCTTTGAGAATAGTGGACAGGTTGGAGAGTGCCATGATGATATAGAATAACTAAAAAGTAAACATGCAGTATAGTCACAAACTTTAGGATACTCACATATAATCGTATACCTCAAAAAAAATTATATGTAATCCACCGACATTTTAAAAATGTTTCTTATAAGCCACGTTAGTGTGGACGTTTATAAAATTCATCCTTAAACAGGTAAAACCACCTTTAATTTACCTCTAGTCAAATTTCCTTATGACAAGTAAATTAATAGTCAGAAATAACCACGGTCGTGTAACCTTCTAATTAATAAGCCACGTTAGTGTGGACGTTTATTAATAAATTACACCTAAGTGTGAACACCATCATCTTAGCACCAAGTCCACTATTTCGAACTCCCTGCTCCAGTTGGAGGAGTCAGTTTGTTCTAGTAGTGTTCTACAGCTATCTTGATAAAGAAGTTTAATTTCTAGAGATTACAGTGATATAACACATCCGTTATGGAGGAAGACCTATTGTCAACTCGCATGTTTATCACATCTCAATTAAACCAGATTAATGGAGACCGTTTGAGATTTCTACATACTTTGGTATGAATCTCTCCCACTGAGTTATTTAAGATTGAGGTTTCATTTTATCCCATTGTAAAACATGCAAACATCACATAAAATGATAAAACACCATTGCATGCTTCAAACAACATAATAAGCAATAATAATAAAAACCAACTATCATGGCTTATATCTCATGTTGCTGAATGAGATAAAACTGGAAAGTCAGCTCCGGAAACTCGGGCATGGCCGCCGCCCTTATCACTGCGCCTCACCGAAAACCTAGCTCCAATTAGGATTTCGGGACGTGAATCAGTGATACTTCCTTTCTTGAGCTGTGCCACTCTCCTTCTTTGAGTTGATCTTCAAACTTTATTTAATATAGAATATCTATTCCTTAAAGGAAAAAACTAATATATCTAGAATAAAATTACAACTCAATGACTTGGTCTAACAGTTTTATTTCTATTACATTAAAACAACATAAAATAAAACCTAGACCTAATCCATGGATTTTCTCATGGATTAAAATCATGTAGCCAAACCGGCATACGACCCATCATACATCCAACATAAATTAAAACATACATCACATAATTAAGGAGCCATGATAGTCGGTAACCCTGCAAACAAGTCAGTCTACAAATCCAACAATCACAATTACATGATTAGCATAAAATAACATATGATATCCAAACATGACATATTAAATAATATTCGAATTTTACAATTAATTAAATTAATTAATTCGATATTATCCATAAGATAAAAATTGGAAATTAAAATAATTATCCACCAATTTAAATCTTGTTAAATTTCGAAAATATATCTTAAAATAAATCTGGAAATTATTTATAATTATCCACCAAATTTATTTAATATTTTCTAACCACCCTAATTAAATAATAATTGGATATATTGATATAAATCAAAAATCTAATCCAAATATTATCCATAAGAATCTAAATCTTCAAAGATAAGGTTTGGAGATTTGATTCCAATCCAAAATCTTCCAAAACTTATCCAAATTTAAAATCTTATCACAATTGAATTTTGATAATTATTTGTATATATCCAAAATCACCTTATCCAATTTAAATCTATAGATTTTCGAAAATACTCAAATAATAAATCTGGAAATTTGATCCACTTCAAATTCTTCCAAATTTAATATTATACTTTCAAATCTATCTAGATTAAAATTAGGCAAATTAAGATATACATCAAATAACATCAAATCTTAATCCAACCCCATAATTTTCGAACAACCTTAATAAATAAATCTGAAAATTTGATTTTCATCAAAATCTTATCCAAATTAATTTATTAAAATTTCGAAAATTACACTATATTTCACATTTGGAAATTTTGACATTAATCAAAAAACTATTCCAAATAACATAGCTAGGTTTCGAAAATTTCAAGAATTAAAAATCTGGAAATTTTGATCCACTTCAAAAATTACCAAATTTAAAATTCTAATTTCAAACCTATCTAGATTAGAATTAGGCAATCTTTGATATACATCAAAAATCACCAAATCTAAATCTAATACATCAAATTTTCGAACCACACTCAAAACAAATCTGGAAATTTTGATCTTGATCAAAAATCCATCCAAATCTAATTCATAGTGGCCGAAAATTCAACACAAAAATTAGGGAACTTGAGACATCAAATTTTCGAAAATTTTGATGCTCTAATTTTCGAACACTTACCTTAATAAATATGGAAATTTTGATACATCAAAATTCTATTCCAAATCTAATAATACCATGGCCGAAAAATTACATAGATTTCCACAAATTCGAATTTTCAATATACATCAAAATTACATCCGAATTTGAATCTATTAAACGTGAAACTCATGATCAAATAAATCTGAAAATTTTAAACACATCAAATTCATCTACAAATTTATACATAAATTTCGAAAATATCCTAGGATTAAATCTAGAACAGTGCCAAAACCTGCTCTGATACCAGTTGTTGGGGTTTTTTCGAATTGAACCACCACATGATCTAATTGGATGTTCATTAATCCTAATGTCATGTAGATCATAAATTCATGCATCTCATATGTTTTAATTAACCGAGTTTAATTAACATGTAAATCCGGTTTAAACGATTCTACTAAAGCGGAAACATAGAATCGAAAAACGACTTACAAATCAAACGACGGGTGGAGGACAAGATTACAGGTCTAATCTTGTTATTGTGTATGATGATGATTGGCGTCCCACAGTGATATTCCACTCCTTGATCTTCTGGTGTATTCCCGGACTGAATCTAGTTTCAGGGTGGGCTGAAATCTACTAGATCGGTATGGAATCTGTGGAGATAAAGAGAACACAAGAGGAGCTGATTATTGCACTTAAAATTTCGTCCCCCACCTCCCTATTTATAGGGGAGGTGGTCGAAATTTCAGTGTCCCAACCCTACTGGGTTTGGGCCTCTATCCCTTTTTCTATCTCCAGTCCATTAAAGTCATATTGGGCTACAACAGGTTTCTAGAAGAATATTAAATTGGCCTGCTAATTTATTTAATTTCCAATATCCAATAAACATAGGATATTATTAAATAAATTAAGTTTTATTTTTATTCCACTAAAGAAATAATACTGACCTACCAATTTAATACATATTTCTGAATATGCTTTCTCCTTTAGTCCAGCCATTCCCCGTGTTTAAGATATAATGCCCATTAATTAATTATGTAAGCTTCTGACAGCTATAATTAATTAATATCTTATCCTTGAGTAGTACCACACAAGCTTTACTCATGCACGGAATAAATTCCACCTGCAGGGTTTCAGCATGAACTTGCATTTCCTCAAGGGGACACCATCAAACTGGCGCACCAGGACACGGTGCCCCTACATATTGCACAACCCATCATAAGTGTAAATGTCACAACCCAAGATATCGAGATTATTGATCCTTCGAAAGAATCTCACCCTTTGATAAATCAAAGCTGCAAACACTATACGTATATGTCCGCCAACATATAGGGGTTAAGAACCCGAACTCTGTGGATTCTTATTCTCTCATTTAAGGTCAGAATAGAGAATAGAATCCTAAGTAGATCCTCCTCAATACACTTGACCGTGTATTAGAATAATCAGTTAGTCAAGACAAACTAACTATCAGATTATTCTACGGCGTACCGATAGCAGGTTTAGTGCCATCTAAACGTGAGCCTTTTAATACATTACAAGGAACCTGATGATATGATCTAACCATGTGTTTACCCACACCATATCATCTACAATGTAAGTATAGTGAACATGCATATAAATATAACAATTTAAATGCAAACAGTGACTGCAATAATATTCATTCTATATCATCATAAAACCATTATTAATAATGTATACAAAAGACAGGTCTTCTAGTATACAAAACCAACACTGAGTGCCTGTGAGACGAGCACACTCAAGAATATTGGTGACATATTTGGATTGAGAGAGAAGATAGCCCCTGGGAGACCAACAAACCTCAATACTTAGAAAATATTGGAGAGAACGCACATTTTTCATCTCAAAATAAGAGGTAAAATCGGACTTTAAGTGGGAAGTACCATTGGTGTCATTGCTAGTAATGATCATATCAACAACATATAAAGATAGAAGAATATCACGAGAAGAGGAGTTCTTGATAAACAAGGCAGAGTTTGTTAGTGCCATTGTTTATCACTAAGTGTTGTTTAGATTGTCATGATCTTTATGGAAATTCAAAGAAAATAAAAGGTTTTGGTTTTCCAAGTTTTTGAAGACCATGTTATGGACATTTTGATATGAATATTCTGCTACCAATCTGATTGAAGATCGAAGAATGTACTTGATCATGTTCACAAACATGATCATGTATATGGTTGTCCAGAGAGTTTTCAAGAGACGTGCCAAGCTGAATTCAAGGAGTTGGAGTTTCCTTTTGAAGATAGACATTTTAGAATAGAAGATGCCATGTTCAAGATGAAGATCAAGATAGAAGAAGACGAGTTCTATTCAAGGAAAAATTCTAAACTATGATAGTCCGAATCAAACTAGGATTGTTTCCTTTTGCAGTTTGATTCAATTTAGGACTTTCTGATTACTTTGTTTAAGCTATACATTGTTCTTATAAATAGTCTGAGAATCAGATTAGTTAGTGACGCGCGGTCATTTCGCGGTCAGAATAATTCTCAAAAGAGAGTTATAAGCCCACAGCAAGGTGTAGCAAGCTAATGTGAGTAAGGGTCGATCCCACGAGGAGCTGCAAATTCTATCTTCCAGTGTCACTTTTCCAAAAAGGTTTAAGGATTGTTGTGGTCTCCATACTTGGATTTAAAGACTGTAACTAAAATAACAAAACAAAACAAGAAAGAAAAATATTAGTAGTAACGTATTCTGGATTAGAACTTAGATTCGAACTTAACAAATACTTGACCGATCATGGGCACGCTGATTATTTATACAAATCTAATTATCTGGTTAAAGCTACCGGATCTCTCTCAATGTACCCAATCTATCATTTCAGTTTAGCTTAGAGGTGATCTCTCGTCCCCTAAACCCTAACTTGTTGTCTAACCCCGATCTCTCATATGATTGCAAACAACAAAGCAGCATTATGCCCTAGACAAACCCAGATTTACCTAGACAAAGGTCTCTCTTATGCCCTTAGTACCCGTGATGTATCCCATCCCTTTATGACCAACACACATCTACGATTCATTGACCATTTATAGAGGTAGTGAACACAATTCTAATTAATGAGTGATTAACCACAATTAACTAGCTTAGCCCACTATATAATGCAACAAAGAAAACGATTACGCGACGGAACCAAATTCACACAGTTTATGCCAATAAGCCTCATGGTTCTTACGTGTTCATTAAGTTCTTATATTTGTTCAATCCGAAATAACGAGTCTAGCCACTCATGCTAGACTTAGAATAATAATAATAAATAAAAGAAATAAAATAAAACATAATATAAATGAAAAACTTACTTATATTAAACTGCAAAAGAATCCAACTCGAACGCTGGATTGAATTACATAAAACCGTAAAATCCTAAGTGTCTGCGGGCATAAGGCCCAAGAGCTATTGCAGCAAAGCAAAAATAAATTGTTTATACGTAAAAAGCAAAAAGCGATAAAGAGTGTATTTGTTTTCTGCCATGAAATCTACTTATATAGGATTACAAAAACACAAGGTAAACTACCTGATAGGCCGGGGATCTTCATCCCAATTCACAGCCGCCATGCCCAAAGCTTTCCATATCTGGCAGATTCTTCCCTTATTTAGAAGATCCTGAGTTGTAGATTCTGTACTCGTCGTGCCCTAGTAGCCTCGACATAGCAACTTTCCTTGTAGAGCCGAGCATCCTTCTGGAAGTATCAACTTGCCTTTCGTGGCTCTTCTTTCCTTCGGCGACTAGGGTGCATTGCTTCTGCTGTAGCTGGCATTAGTTTCCCTTATGCCTAGTCTCCTTTCCTTCTCCTCTTAATCACTCTGGAGTTGTTGTGGGCACGATCACAAACTTCTCCTTCAGCTTTTGCTGGAATGGTGGGCGATTTCTGCCATGCTCGATAAAGAGCTTTCCGCTGAGAAGTTGTTGCCCATCTTGGTATCATTGGCACCATAATGCCCTCCAGAAGTGATTCTCCTGCCTCCTGCAACCCCTTGTGCCCATTCTGGCTCTTTCCGACTCAAGAAACAGAAAAACAAAGGATAAAATAACGACAAAAAGACACAAAAACATGAGAGAATTTGGACGTGTCACACCCACCCACTTTAGCCATACTTGCCCTCAAGTATGTGGGTACAGCGTGCCCAAAAAGAAAAAACTGAAAACAAAAGGAGAAAAAGACAGACCCAAGACAAAGACACGACAAATCAAGGATGTAAAAGAAAATCCCTTGCGGGCATAGAGACCTAGAAATCTGATCACAATCAACAATATATAAACTGTAAAATCATACATAATGCCCACTACAAATCAAAATGACTAAGTGATTGGTTCTCTCATGATTTCCTCACTCAAAGTGTTTTGGCTAAGTGTTTATGCTCAAGGAAAAACATAATTGAACAGAGGGTGACTATAGGCTTGCAATTGCTCTTGTTCCTCCACCACTGTTGGAATAATGGGCATACCTATGCTAAGGACTTTAAAGGTTGTCATGGGGCTATGGGTTCAAGGAAGAAAATATTTTGATCTGACTCAGTTTTTAGTCAAATGTTTCCTTTGGGAGACTTCTCTTGACTCTTACTAGCATTTGCCACCATGCCTATTTTATTAAGCACATGCCCAGATTTTTTTAACTTGTGGGCATTTTGTACTTTTATTTTTCTTGGGGTTTCTTTTTCATCATTTTTTCTTTTTATTTCGACCCCTTATTTTTTCCTTTCTTTTTTCTTTCTTTTCCTTAGCATTTTATACCTTGTAACATACCAGATTTATCCTCTCCTCATGTCTATGGTCTTTTTGTGGTTTTCAAGAAAGAACATGACCAGAGCTTTATTCATTTTTGGCTCAAGAAGGGCTGCAAGGGATAATATCAGGGTGGTTTTATTTGGCTTTGTGGGCTTAGAAAGAAAATTGCTTAAGCATTTCAGTAGCATACCCAAAATTCCAAAATTCCTTGTGACCTCGGAATAAAGCAAAAGCAAGTTCTAGTTCACCTAAATTCAATAATGCAGAAATCAGACAAGAAAGAATAATCACATGCATCGTGAACTCAGGCTCAATTCCTCACAAGGTACTTAGTTCATTCATCATATAAGTAGTAACATGGGCATGCTGAAATGAAAATACAGTAAAATATGCTGCCTTATGGTCACAAGACCCTAGAATCCATGCTTTTAAGTTCAAATATTTACACATGTTTGACACATAAAAAAATGCAAAGAAGGCAGAGTAAACCCCACCCACACACTTTGCCTTCGACAAAGTGGGTGCGAGAAGGTTATCCTACTAACCCAAACTCAACGAAACATTAGAGGGCCCCCCTACCCACACACTTTGCCTTAAGCAAAGTGGGTCAGTATAGGGGTCATCTAATTACAAAATAAAAACATAAAAATAACAAAACAAACAAAACATAAAAACAACACAAAATAAAAACAAACAAACGACTCCCAGGTGCCCACACCCACACACTTTGCGCTGAGCAAAGTGTGGGAATGGGGCGACATCTAGACAAAAACAAAAAAACACAAAACATAAAAACCTAATCTAAAGGAAAGAGTACCATTTTAGGCATCAGAGAGAGTCGGATAATTGAATTTGACGTGCTTTAAATAGGCAAACAGGGCGGTCTCCAATCGGTCTAGTCTGGCTATGATGGTGGTCGCTGCTGGCTCTTGCTGCTGTGCCCTCGGGGGCCTCTTGCTGGGACCTGCATTCAAAGGAAAACTAAGGCTACTTGAAATCTCAAGCTTCGGTATGCCAAACACGGGTTTTCCGTCCTCATTGTCAAAAACATCCAACATACTTTTCAAGCAATTCAAATCAAACAACTCAACATGCTTGCAATACAGATTGGTGGATGAATGATCAAACAGACATAGTTTTTCAGCAAGATGGGTAATCAGTTAGGCACAAGAGCAACTGTTCTTAGAATGGGCCACAGTGTCCTTGAAATGGGCTATAGCCACAGCTCCAAAGTTTATCCTCTTCTTGTGCACCATGAACCAGAGGACAAACAACTCCTGATTGGTGATAGAGTTGGAGCTATCTTTTCGGCTAAAGAAGTTATAGGCGAGCACTCAGTGAGAAAAGGAAAGGGCGTTGCTTTTCAGCATATATCCCTTGCTAGTTCCAGACTTGAATTTGGAACCGTCATCCAACTCAACCCACTTCTCATCTACATTCTCATCTGTGGGCACCACCATAACAGCAGACTTATAATCATTCAAATCTAAAAACGACACAATGCCTAAACCCATTTTTACCAAAAATTTTCAACTTGAAAACCTTGGCAGAAGTGCCTCCCTTCCCCATAGTCTTCACAGACAGATCATGGAAAAACTCATATACCAACTTGGGAAAAATCAAACAGTCCCATTCAATGAAAAATGACCAGCCAATGTTAGAGAAGAGTGTTCTTACCTCTCACTCAATGCCCAAGACGGTGAGCGAGGTGAAGTGGATGGTCTTGCTGTGGATGATCTCCCTTGTGGGCAAGATACCTTCTCCTTTTGGCATGACTCTTCCAGAAGTTGGGCTAACCACAGTTTTGCCTTTCTTTGCAGACATCTTGGTAGAGGCCTTGCCTTTTCCTTTAGTAGACATAGATGGCGCATCTGTTGTGCCCTCAGTGGGTTCCTTTAGAGAGAAAAAGTGGTCATTTAGACTCTTGTGGGCTCGCGACTCCCCACTTCTTTCAGCTTTTTCTTCCTGGGCTTCCTCATCGGCTTCCTCGTCCTATGACAGCGTCGGCGACGGCTGTTTCTTCCTCTTCAGGGTCTGCGACTGAGCTTTCACGGCAGTGACCTTCTCCTTCCTAACCTTCTTTAGCTTCTCAATTGCAGAGAGCTCAGGGGTGTGCTCCGGTGTCGGCTCGGGGGTCACATCTTGCTGCATGCTGACCTCCTCTTGGTTGTCGATCTCTCCGGCGGTCTCTTCCACAATTTTCAGAGAGGCTTCTTTAGCTTTCTCGGATTGTCGAGTGGAAACAGATGAAAATGGTGGCTCGACAGTGGAGAGAGGTTGGACGTTCATGGTGGCAGTGCTCGATGGCTTTGTTGGCGTAGCGACATCAGTGGTGGTATCTCTGGAGTTTTCCGATGAAGTGTAAGGGGTAAATTCAACCTTCTTCTTTGCGGACTTTGCAGCGCGAGTTTTGGGGGCCATGGTGATCATAGGTATGGCGGTTTGAGAGAGGGAGTTTTTAGAGATAGAGAGGGTCTGTAATTTTTTGAATTTTTGGAGTGAAAATGGTGAGTGAATTTTTGGTGAAGGAAGGGTAAGTGTTTAATACTTGTATTCACCCTAGCTACTCAATTGGGGTTGATGTGATAGGCCCGTCATCCGAGTTTTGGGATTTTAGGGTTTTCTTGTACAGAATCTTATGTTGTGCCCACGGGGGCAGAGAGATCCCGATTTTTCCGGAATTGCCTTTGCTGGTGCCCTTCATACTGGAAGCATCCAAATTGGCTAGATTCTTTCCTTCCATGAAAAATTCACCTGAATTTGTTCCCTTAAATACTCCAAAAACATATACAGCAGTAAAATCCAACTCCTAGTCTAACATGGAAAAAATAAATACTCAAAAGAAAATAAATAAATTGTGAAAATTAAAAAAAAGGAAAGAAAAATAAATGAACCTGGGTTGCCTCCCAGTCAGCGTCCTAGTTATCATCATGGGCACGATGCTCCTTAAGCTCACATATATATAGGCTCAACGAGCTGGAGCCCGAGAGCCTCTATAGATGAAGCCATTGGTTCCTTGAGATACTTCAGCCGCTGGCCGTTGACTTTGAATGTCTCTCCAGTATTTGGATCAAATAATTCCACTGCTCTATTTGGGTACACGGTCTGGATCTCATATGGTCCTGACCATTTGGACTTGAGTCCCCCTCCTAATAGCTTCAGTCTGGAATTATACAACAGAACCTTTTACCTATGCTCAAACGGCTTGTGGAGAATGAGGTGGTCATGGGTTCTTTTTATTCTTTCCTTATAGAGAACAACGTTGTCATAGGCTTCCAGCCTCATCTTTTCCAACTCTTGAAGTTGCAGCTTCCTTTCAATCCCAGCTTTAGCAAGCTTCATGTTCAGCTTCTGAATTACCCAAAAGGCTTTGTGCTCAATCTCTACTGGAAGATGACAATTCTTCCCATAGACTAAGTAAAAGGGAGACATCCCAATGGGTGTTTTGTAAGCGGTGCGATATGCCCACAAGGCATCATCCAACTTAAAACTCCAATTCTTGCTATTGGGGTTTATGACTTTTTGAAGTATGGACTTGACTTCTCCGTTAGAAACCTCAGCTTGTCCATTCGCATGTGGGTGATATACTGTAGTTACCTTATGTCTCACTCCATATTCCTTGAGTAAATTCTTGATGAGCATGTTGCAGAAGTGAGATCCTTGATCACTGGTCAGTGCCTTGGGCACACCGAATCTGCTGAACACATTAGACTTCAGGAACTTCTTGACTACACGGGCATCATCTGTGGTAGTTGCTTTTGCTTCCACCCACTTGGACACATACTCCATAGCTACGACTATGTATTGATGTCCATTGGATTTGGTTAAGGGACCCATAAAGTCAATTTCCCAAACGTCGAAGACTTCTACCGGCATGATAGGTACCATGGGCATTTCATTGCGTTTGGAAATATTTCCAGTCATCTGGCAGCGTAGGCATCATCTGCACACTTCATAAGCATCTTTATGAAGTGAGGGCCAAAAGAACCCGCATTCAAGAATCTTCTTTGCAGTTCTTTTTGCACCGAAGTGCCCTCCACATGCTTCGGAGTGACAGTGATCTAGAATGCTCTGAGCTTCTTCTGTGGGCATGCAGCGTCTAATGATTTGGTCTGCACACCTTTTCCATAGTATGGGCTCATCCTATACATAATATTAACTCTCACTTTTGATTTTGTTCCTTTGGTAGGTCGAGAGTCTGGTCGGTAATTCTCCGGAGATCATGAAATTGACCAAGTCAGCGTACCAAGGTGTTGTGCCCTTGAGGTTGAACATATACTCATCTGGAAAAGCCTCCTCGATGGGCACCACGTCTTTTTTCTCATTGAGTACTCTACTCAAATGATCGGCCACCTGGTTCTGAGTTCCACTTTTTTCTTTGATCTCCCAATCAAATTCTTGCAGTAGTAGTATCCACCGAATGAGCCTTGGCTTTGATTTCTTTTTTGTAAAAAGGTGCTTCAATGCAGAGTGATCGGTGTAGATTACACTCTTAGCTCCAAGAAAATAGGATCAAAATTTTTCAAAGGCAAAGACTACTGCTAGCAATTCTTTTTCAGTCGTGGTGTAATTGGCTTGGGCATGATTCAATGTTTTGGAAGCGTAGTAAATCACATGGCATTCTTTACCTCGCTTTTGTCCAAGCACTATGCCCACAGCGTATCCACTGGCCTGACACATTATTTCAAATGGCATGCCCTAGTCTGGAGGTTAGATGATGGGTGCCGTGATCAACCTCTTCTTCAGAGTGTTGAAAGCTTCCTTGCATGTATCGTCGAAGACAAAAGGTACATCATTTTGAAAAAGATGCATGATTAGTTGAGCAATATTTGCAAAGTCTTTGATGAATCGCCGGTAGAACCCATCATGCCCAAGAAAACCTCGAACTTGCTTCACCGTAGTGGGGTAAGGTAGCTTTTCGATGATGTTCACCTTCGCTTTATCCACCTCAATGCCTCTCTCTGAAACAACGTGACCAAGAACAATTTCTTCACGGACTATGAAATGGCATTTTTCATAGTTTAGCACCAAGCACTTATCCACGCATCTTTTTAGTACCTTTTCAAGGTTGTCGATGCATGCGTCGAATGAATTACCGTAGACTGTGAAGTCGTCCATGAATACTTCGATACAATTCTCCAAAAGATCCGAGAAAATACTCATCATGCATCGTTGAAAAGTTCCAGGGGCATTACAGAGCCTAAAAGGCATTCTCTGGTAAGTAAATGTGCCGAATGGGCACGTGAAGGTAGTCTTCTCCTGGTCTTCTTGGTTAACTACGATTTGCATGTAACCTGAATATCCATCAAGGAAACAAAAGAATTTGTTTCTAGCCAATCTCTCCAGCATCTGATCTATGAATGGCAGCGGGAAGTGATCCTTCTTTGTGACGGTGTTGAGTTTCCGGTAGTCTATACAGACTCTCCATCCAATTTGTAGCCTTGTGGGCACAAGCTCATTTTTCTTATTTTTCACCACCTGGATTCCTGACTTCTTGGGCACGACAAGAATTTGGCTTACCCACTAGCTGTCAGGAATGGGGTAAATGATTCCCATATCCAGCAATTTTAGTATCTCCTTCAGTACCACCTCCTTCATTGTGGGGTTTAATTTACGTTGTGCATCCCACACAGGTTTATTATCATCCTCCAAGAGAATTTTGTGCATGCATACTGCAGGACTTATGCCCTTGATGTCTGCCAGAGTCCATCCCATTGCTTATTTGTATATGTGTAGTAATCTCAATAGCTGATTTTCTTTAACAAGATTTAGCCTTTGCTTATGATAACCGGTAGTGACTCATTCTCCCCAAGATAGGCATACTTTAAGTGGTCAGGGAGATTCTTCAATTCTAGCTTTCGTGCCCTCTGCACCAATGGAAGCATCCTGTCTGTCTGAGTCATGGTGGGCAAATTGAAGTCCACCACTCCATGAAGTAATTCTTCCAGGGGTTCTTGCTTGCTCATGCATCCCAGAATGGCTTGAGATTGGGCATATCAATGGTTCACAAAGTAGACTGACTCCAGATCTCCTGGGTATTTCATGGCTTCATAGATGTTGAACACAACTATCTGGCCATCGAAGTCACATGTCAGTGTGCCCTCATTGACATTGATCTTGGTGCGACCAGTTTTCATGAAAGGCCTCCCTAACAGTAGAGCAGATATAGACGGTGTCGCGTTGCCCATGTCCAAGACATAGAAATTTGCTGGGAAAATTAATTCCCCCACTTTCACCAAGACATCTTCTATTAAACCTTCAGGATAGACATTTGATCTATCTGCCAACTGGATGATCACCCTTGTTTCCTTGAGTGGTCCCAGATTCAGTTCTTCATAAATCATCATGGGCATGATGTTTATGAATGTGTCGAGATCAATCATCGCCTTTTCAATCTTCTTGCTCCCAATTATGCATGGTATGACAAACATGCCAGGATCTTCACACTTCTTAGGCATCTTCTGTAGCACTGCAGAGACATTTTCTCCCATGAAAAGTCTCACATCATCTTTCAATCGTACCTTCTTGGTACACAATTTCTTCAGGAAATGAGCATAATGAGGAACTTGCCTTATTGCATCTAGTAGCGGAATATTGATTTCCACTTTCCGAAAAACCTTGAGAAGTTCCATCATCTCTTCTTCCTTTTTGTTGTGGGCAAGACGTTCAGGAAAGGGAGGCTTCTTCTTTGTTTCTTACCTTATGGGCTCAATAACCTCTTCCTGTGTTTCTTACCTTATTAGTCAAAAAGACTAACTGCCTCAGCGTTTTGCCTTCTTCTTCTTCAACCTTCGGGGCTATCTTTAGTTGTTCTTCTTGAGCTCTTTCTTGCTCTAGTTATCTTTCACGAGCAAGTCTTTCTGCTTGTTGTGCCCTCCGTGCTTCTGCTCTCCTCCTCTTCAGAGTTTTCTCAGGTTCTGGATCCTACGAGCAATCTCCTATAGAGGTATTAGACATCCACCGGCTAGGCTACCAAGTTAGGAAAATAGAATATCAAGAACCAGCTCTCCGGCAACGGTGCCAATTCTGACGCGCGGTCATTTTGCGGTCAGAATAATTTTCAAGAGAGAGTTATCCTTATGCCCACAGCAAGATGTAGAAAGCTAATGTGAGTAAGGGTCGATCCCACGAGGAGCTGCAAATTCTATCTTCCAGTGTCACTTTTTCAAAAAGGTTTGAGGATTGTTGTGGTCTCCGTACTTGGATTTAAAGACTGTAAACTAAAATAACAAAACAAAACAAAACAAGAAAGAAAAATATTAGTAGTAACGTATTCCGTATTATAAATTAGATTCGAACTTAACAAACACTTGACTGATCATGGGAACGCTGATTACTTATGCAAATCTAATTATCTGGTTAAAGGTACCAGATCTCTCTCAACGTACCCAATTTATCCTTTCAGTTTAGCTTAGAGATGATCTCTCATCCCCTAAATCCTAACTTGTTGCCCAACCCCGATCTCTCATATGATTGTAAACAACAAAACAACATTATGCCCTAAACAGACCCAGATTTACCTAGACAAAGATCTGTCTTATGCCCTCAGTACCCGTGTTGTATCCCATCTCTTTATGACGAACACACAACTACGATTCATTGACCATTTATAGAGGTAGTAAACACAATTCTAATTAACAAGTGATCAGCCACAATTAACTAGCTTAGCCCACTATATAATGCAACAAAGAAAATGATTACACCACGGAACCAAATTCACACAGTTTATGCCCATAAGTCTCATGGTTCTTACATATTCATTAAGTTCTTATCTTTGTTCAATCCGGAATAGCGAATCTAGCCACTCATGCTAGACTTAGAACAATAATAATAAATAAAAGAAATAAAAGAAAATATAATATAAATGAAAAACTTACATATATTAAACTGCTAAAGAATCCAACTCCAATGCTGGATTGAATAACATAAAATAGTAAAATCCTAAGTGTCTGCGGGCATAAGGCCCGAGACCTATTGCAGTAAAGAAAAAATAAATTCTTTGTACGTAAAAAGTAAAAAGCGGTAAAGAGTGTATTTGTTTTTTGCCATGAAATCTACTAATATAGGAGTACAAAAACACAAGGTAAACTCCCTGACAGGCCAGAGATCTTCAGCCCAATTCCCAACCACCATGCCAAAAGCTTTCCATATATGGCAGATTCTTCTCTTATTTAGAAGATCTTGAGTCGCAAATTCTGTACTCACCGCGCCCTAGTAGCGCCGACATAGCAACTTTTCTTGTAGAGCTGAGCATCCTTCTGGAAGCGTCAACTTGCCTTCCGCAGCTCTTCTTTCCTTCAGCGGCTAGGATGCATTACTCTTGCTGTAGCTAGCATTAGTTTCCCTTGTGCCCAGTCTCCTTTCTTTCTCCTCTTAATCACTCTAGGGTTGTTATGGGCACAATCACAAACTTCTCCTTCAGTTTTTGCTGGAATGGTGGGCGATTTCCACCACTTGAGAGAGAGCTTTCCGCTAAGAAGTTGTTGCCCATCTTGGTATCATGGGCACCGTAATGCCCTCTAATAGTGATTCTCCTACCTCCTGCTGCCCTTTGTGCCCATTTTGGCTTTCGACTAAAAAAATAGCAAAAATAAAGGACAAAAGAATAAGAAGAAGACACAAAAATACGAGAGAATTTGGACTTGTCTGTTAGACGTTAAGGTTTTATATATGCACATAAGTTAGAGAGTCTAAAAATACTTCAACTTTGAAGCATTTAGCATACGGTTAGACTAGGTTTGATCATTGTGATCATTGTGTTTCTAGTCTGTGTTTGAAATTCTTTCTTATACACTTAAAGAATTCTCGAGAGAGATTTCTTGTGGGAACTAGTGAGAGTCTAGATTGTGAGAGGATCTTACAATTCAGTCGATCAAAAGAAGTTATAGTGGGTAGGAAAGGGGTTGAGTGATGGGAGGTCTGTATGTAATAGCCTTTGTAACATTATAATGGAGTTTTAACTGCCCGGTCCCGAGGATGGGGACGGGGTTGTTGTGCGTAAAATAGCACGAAAAATCAGAAATCCAGGGGGGTTTTTTAGAATTAAACTAAGTTAGTACCTCAAGAACTTAGGCAACTTAACTTTATGACTTCGAAGAACTATCATTTTCAACGAATCAAAGAGGTCAAATGGGTCAAAGGATTCACTCGAGTCAAAGGAATGCCAAATCGTAAGCCAACCGAAATTTAAATAGAATCCAAAGACAAACAGATAGGCACTTGACTTTTCAAATAAACAACACCTCATCATAGGTCACATCAACTAAGACCCATAAATAGGTCAGAGTCAAATAAATCTTATTGTCCCATTCATAGGACCAAACAAGAAACTAACTCAAGCTTAACTTGAACGAACAGAATCATGCTTGAAAGAAAAAGCCCCCTTCAAAGGCGAAAAACAACAACAAGCATGCAAGATTTATTCACAAGTCAACTGAAGATGAATAGATACCAGAATGCTCAACATGTATGACTATTCAATTAACTCAGAATCAATAACGGAATAACGGGGATGTCAAGAGAACATGCTTCAACTTCTCAAGTCTTTATTGATAACAGAAATCATAGCAATTAAGACATGCTACTATCAAAAATCAAGTTACACATCTCAAGACTAAATACTAACATCAGAGTACTTAGCAGAAACCTAGCGGAAGAAAAACATGTATCCATACAGGGCAACAAACTTAAAACCTCAGAGAACTTGGACAACCCCACCAGCAACACATCACCGGACTCAGCATCTCAACTTGAAAATATTTGAAAAAGAGGGGGTGAGCACTAATGTACTCAGTGGATTTTATGAGAAAACTCTTGAATAAACCTTGAAATATCCAATTATAACTGACGGCATATGGAGAGCAAAACGCAAAAGCCCTCTCCATACACGCAAAACCTTTTACTTCCTTTTCTGGTGCCATTCCTGGCTCAAACTTGCTGTCTACTGCACCCTTTTTGCCTTAGGATGTGAGAGGGGTTACCTCAAGTATCCTCTGAGTATGCGAGGGGATTATCCGGTAGTGACTCCCTTTACTTTCAAATGTTCAACTCGGTGACTCGAAGGTTACGGCATGATAATGCAAATAAACTGTTCTTTGAGCTCGATAATCTACTTACAACAGAAACTATATCATTCCTTAAATTCCTCCTTTCTTAACCTTAACCTTAATCTTAACCTTAACCTTCCTTACTTACTTGACTTATCTCGCAATACCAAGCCTAAAGCAATCATCTAAAGCTAATTCTTAATTGAGCATGATCTCGGCCTATAAGGGATTTAACGCTATACTAACCAGGCAATCCTTAATCCTTAACTATACGAGCTTTAACAAAGCATAAACATTCAAATATGAGGAAATGAACGCGGATAAACATCGATTGCAATAAAGCAATTCTAAACACCTCATGCTAGCATAAATTGTATATAAACAATTCCAGCATACTAAACATACTTGAGAGCTCACTTAACTTATAACAACTTCATTAACCTTATCAAACTCAAATAACAATTCAACATAATCATGCATATAAATTCATTTCCTTCCTTGTACAGAGAATAAACAGGCAGAGCATAAAATATTTTAATTGGATATTTCCCTTGCCTTAACATGCTTCTAGAGCTTAATAGCTCAAATCTTATACTTGGTTTAGAACCACCCACCTCGATGACAAACATCTCGATAACGAGCACGTAGACGAAGCGACAAGCCGAAAATCCTTTCTCGGGCCTCCTCGGAGTTCACCTCATCTTTATGGAAGTAAATCAATGACTTGAAATCTCATTTGAGCTCCTAATAAGACATCGAAATGATATCTAAACCCTTGACCCTTAACCATAACTTAAAACACGAGAATTAAAAGATTAAGGCATCCGAAATTACCATAAAAGGGGACGGAAAATCCAATTCGAACGATCATGATTCTGGACGATCAGCCACTTCTACCTCGTAGATCATCGAAAGATCTTCGATTTGAGTACTCATGGGCCTAGTGGTTCCAACCGAGGTGAAAGTTATGGCCTTCGCACGAAAGTGTGCCGGAGCCACCCGCGCGCCCAAGCGCCACGGCGCCCTTGCCCCCGCGTGGCTGCCTGCCCCCGCGGGGCTCCTTGCCCCCGCGGCACCCCTTGCTGCCCTCACGGCGCCCCGTGCTGCCCCCCGTGGGGCTCCCTTGCCCCAGGCGCTCCTTGCCCCAGCGGGGCTCTCTTGCCCCCACGGGGCTTCTTGCCCCCGCGGTGCCCCCACTCCGCTCTCTCTCTCACTGGGGTGCTCTCACGAAGAGAGCTCCTCTCTACTCTCTCTTTCTACTCTATAGAAATGGGGTAAAGAAATGAAGTGAGCGAGGATGAAGGGAGGGGTGCTCCCCTATTTATAGCCAAAAATATGGTTTCCTCGAGAAGCTTCTGCAGTGCAATAATACTGCTTTAAAAATATCGGGTTCGGATAAAAGGCGTTTTATTCGATGGCGAGGTCCAAATGACCTCGTTTATTAAATCCGAAAATATCGGTAGGTTCGTTAGCTCGATTACTATTGAACCAACTTGACTCGGAATAAAGAACGAGTCATTTTGAAGGAAAACGAGAAATTAATCTCTTTTAAAAATAAAGTTACTATTCCACGAAAGGGACAAATAAAATTCCCGAGCGTTCAATTGACCTCAGAATGAAAATCCGGGAACGCCAACGGATTCCTTGAGAAATTTCCCATAGGATAGGCTTGGGAAATTCAAGGCTCGGGCCAACACATGAGATTTCGCAAATTTCTAACGATCGTGTTCCTACGAAAAAACACTATTCATAAATCCTTTAAGCGCGATTTAATTCACCGGGAATTCAAACGACTTCAGATTCAAAATCCGAAAGCACCGACATGCTCCTTGGGCCAATGTCTTTCAAATGTGACCAAAATTAGCTGTGACTGAGCTGGAATCAAAATTCTCAAAAATACGATTTTATGAAAAATAAATCCTGAAACGCAATTAAGAACCGAAACATCCTTAATTATGCTTAAAATTCCTCTTAATAAATCCTAATTAAAATTAAGAATTAATTAATCACCTTCTAAAAATCGGGGTTGTTACATTCTACACCCCTTAAAAAAAATTTCGTCCCGAAATTTACTTCCTCTTAACTGAGATCTGGATACTTTCTAAGAATCCACAGCCTTACTGGAACGACATACATTCGAAACCTTTACTATACGGCTAAGAATAGCCTACGGCCTTCCTTAATAAAATAGTCTATACGCAGGATTAGTACTTCTATAATCGTTCTTTTTTTTCTTCCTTAAGCCTTAGCATCTCCTGTCTTTTCTTCCTTACGAAATATCCCTCGAAATATCACTTCACATGAGCTCCTTATGATCTTGCATTCGAGCAGACCTTTAGAAACTATTCGAGCAACGAAATAAATAAAAGAAAAATTCACCAAACTTGCTCCACGAGCACGGACAATCTCAACAAGTCCATCCTTTTTTTATTTCGCTTGGCTTTACTTTTACTTCTGACTTTACTTCACGCAACCTTGAGAAACTTTAACGAACTCGAACTAGATGATAAACTCGAATTAATCGAGCACCTCCTTTAATGGTTCCTTGCACGCTCTATCACATTGAAATCTCGCTTTATCTTTATCTCCAACTTCTTGAGGTTCGACTTTCTCGTCTTCTTGGAGCGTACCTCATAGTGCGTCTTCATCTTTAAATTCTTCATCGCAGTTGTCTCTTTTCCTTGAAGCGATCGTCTGACTTCGTGGCTCCTGCTAGTGGTCACCATCTCTTGCAGACATAACAATTACACGTTTAGACTCTTAACTGCATGCTCGGAACTTACCTACCGTCATTCCTTAGATCATTTCCAAACGCAACGAGCTGAGAAATCTTCTTGAAACGCGCATCCTAAACTTAGAGAATACTATCTGGCGCTTACTTAGATTCTAATTCCTTCTAGGAAATACTACTATAGCTCTCTGCTCTCTTCCGAGATCCACACTCGAGTTCTATGAGTGGGAGCGAAATAAAATGAATGCCTCTAAGTGAGGGCTTTATCTTGATCAACAATTCTTTAACAAGCTTAAAAACTGGAAGAGATATAACACTAGGTTATATATATCAAAACATTGCCTTTTTAGAGGACTTATAACCTTGAAGGGTTCTTGCATATAACAAAGATATGAAAGAAATCAACGGTTAGCTACTGAAAACCGTTCTGAAATATTTTCACAAATGTGACAGCATAGCCTATCAAGGAAATGCTATTACTGATTCTTGATGATCAAAGAAGTATCATCCAAAAGATTGCAAATTATCCCAGCGGATATCATCAAAGAATTTCAAATGGTATAAATTGAGAATCTTAATTGATATGAAGCTATTGAAGGGCAATTGATTCAATTAACAAGAGAATAAATCGATTCTAAAAGAGAATGCACAAATCGATTCTATTAACACGAGAATTAATAAATAGACTCAACAAAAACTTCCATCAAACTGAAACTCTTAATCTACCGAATACTAGGTCTATCTTCTTAACGATTTTTTTCTTCGGGTCTTCTCTTTCTTTCTTGAGCATCACGTACGTTCTTTTTGGCGTGATTGCTATGAAATAGCACGAGTTCACTGGACTCAAATGGCTTCATTTGGCCGGGAAAACGATATCCCGGGAATTACTTCATATTTATCGAAAGAGATACCACAAAGCGACTTTAATCTATGGCCCCTTCTAGACTCAAAACAGCTCGACTTCAACGTCTCTTGGAAGCTTGATAGAACACCGATAAATGTATCCTCGAACTATCTTGGCTATAGTCATGGAAACAATCTTCATCTTCATTAATCGGCTTGAAACAAGCGATGACTTCTGGGTATCGAACACGACGTGACCTTGAATGTACGTTCATCGAATTAACGAGCCTCCATCGAAGGAAATAAATCTTTATTCCTTGCGAATACGATTGGATCTTCAGACGAGACTTCTCTAGAGTTGAAAACTCTGGCATGGGGATTCCTTGAACTTGCGTTGGATTCACGATCGGATAACTTGCCTTTAACTTGATTGCTTATCTTCTTGCTCCTTGCTCGAAACTGAACTTCATAACCTTCTTCTCGATCCTACTATAATCTTGAAATCCTTTATTCTTCTTATGAACGCTCTATAAATGTTCTTTCGAACATCTCTACTTAACGCCCGTTCCATAAGAGGGAACTTATTCGATCTAGGTTCTTAAGAAAACCTAAAGGGAATTCTAGAATTCTCCTTAATTCAAGCTTGCTATAGCTTATGTTCTAACTATATTCTCTATGCCTCATTCATCCTTAACTCATCCTCAAATACTTTTCTTATGGGCAGTAGACAAGCCTTTATCAAAAGAAGATTTTTAAATCGACTTTCAAACTTTATAACTTTACTCAAAAATTTTAACGGTCCAAAATAACCAAAATAGTTTGAGTATTTGCAGAAATATTATTCTGAAAAGATTCACTACTTATTCGAGTCCTTAACAACTCAAAACTCTTTAAAACATTGATCTAGAACTTAGTTCAATAAGTTCCACCTTAAACTTTGGTATAATCAAAAATTTTATTTCGAAATGAAAAAACATTCGATTCTCAAAAATCGATTAACCTTGCCTTGCTCAAAACTTTTCTCCTTATCCTGTACTTTCAAAAAGTTATACCAAATATAATCAAAATACTTTAACTCAATCATACCTTAACTTTGTTGAAGATGCGAGCGTGATGATGAACTGGGGGTTGTTGATTAATACCTTTGAACAATTCAATATTCACATAGAACTCAATCAAACTTTAAGAAGAGAAAGATCTGCAGAGTTGCAAGCCTGCTCTGATACCATCTGTAACAACCCGGTCCCGAGGATGGGGACGGGGTTGTTGTGCGTAAAATAGCACGAAAAATCAGAAATCCATGGGGGTGTTTTTAGAATTAAACTACGTTAGTGCCTCAAGAACTTAGACAACTTAACTTTATGACTTGGAAGAACTATCATTTTCAACGAATCAAAGGGGTCAAATGGGTCAAAGGATTCACTCGAGTCAAAGGAATGCCAAATCATAGGCCAACCGAAATTTAAATATAATCCAAAGACAAACAGATAGGCACTTGACTTTTCAAATAAACAACACCTCATCATAGGTCACATCAACTAAGACCCATAAATAGGTCGGAGTCAAATAAATCTTATTGTCCCATTCATAGGACCAAACAAGAAACTAACTCAAGCTTAACTTGAATGAACAGAATCATGCTTGAAAGAAAAAGCCCCATTCAAAGGCGAAAAACAACAACAAGCATGCAAGACTTATTCACAAGTCAACTGAAGATGAATAGATACCAGAATGCTCAACAGGTATGACTATTCAATTAACTCAGAATCAATAAAGGAATAACTGGGATGTCAAAAGAACATGCTTCAATTTCTCAAGTCTTTATTGATAACAGAAATCATAGCAATTAAGACATGCTACTATCAAGAATCAAGTTACACATCTCAAGACTAAATACTAACATCAGAGTACTTAGCAGAAACCTAGAGGAAGAAAAACATATAACCATCACCAGCATCTCATCACCGGCCTCAGCATCTCAACCTGAAAATATATGAAAAAGAGGGGGTGAGCACTAATGTACTCAGTGGGTTTTATGAGAAAACTCTTGAATAAACCTTGAAATATCCAATTATAACTGACGGCATATGGAGAGCAAAACGCAAAAGTCCTCTCCATACCCGCAAAAACTTTTACTTCCTTTTCTGGCGCCATTCCTGGCTCAAACCTGCTGTCTACTATACCCTTTTTGCCTTAGGATGAGAGAGGGGTTACCTCAAGTATCCTCTGAGTATGCGAGGGGATTACCCGACAGTGGCTCCCTTTACTTTCAAATGTTCAACTCGGTGACTCGAAGGTTACAGCATGATAATGCAAATAAACTGTTCTTTGAGCTCGATAACTTGCTTACAACAGAAACTATATCTTTCCTTAAATTCCTCCTTTCTTAACCTTAACCTTAACCTTAACCTTCCTTACTTACTTGACTTAGCTCGCAATACCAAGCCTAGAGCAATCATCTAAAGCTAATTCTTAATTGAGCATGATCTCGGCCTATAAGGGATTTAACGCTACACTAACCAGGCAATCCCTAATCCTTAACTATAGGAGCTTTAACAAAGCATAAACATTCAAATACGAGGAAATGAAAATCCTATACGAGCATGATCTCGATAACGAGCACGTAGACGAAGCGACGAGCTGAAAATCCTTTCTCGGGACTCCTCGGAGTTCACCTCATCTTTATGGAAGTCCATCAATGACTTGAAATCTTATTCGAGCTCCTAATAAGACACCGAAATGATATCTAAACCCTTGACCCTTAACCATAACTTAAAACACGAGAATTAAAAGATTAAGGCATCCGAAATTACAATAAAAGGGGACGAAAAATCTGATTCGAACGATCATGATTCTGGATGATCGGCCACTGTTACCTCGTAGACCATCGAAAGATCTTCGATTTGAGTACTCATGGTCCTCGTGGTTCCAATCGAGGTGAAAGTTATGGCCTTCGCACGAAAACGTGCCGGAGCTACCGAACCAGCCCGCGCGCCCGTGCGCCCAAGCGCCACGGCGCCCTTGCCCCCGCGGGGTTGCCTGCCCCCGCGGTGCTCCCTGCTGCCCCCGCGGCGCCCCTTGCTGTCCCCGCGGGGCTCCTTGCCCCCGCGGCACCCCGTGCTGGCCCCCGCGGGGCTCCCTTGCCCCCGACGCTCCTTGCCCCCGCGGGGCTCTCTTGCCCCCACAGAGCTCCTTGCCCCCGCGGCGCCACCGCTCCGCTCTCTCTCTCACTGGGGGTGCTCTCACGAAGAGAGCTCCCCTCTACTCTCTCTCTCTACTCTACAGAAATGGGATGAAGAAATTAAATGAGCGAGGATGAAGGGAGGAGTGCTCCCCTTTTTATAGCCAAAAATATGTTTTCCTCGGGAAGCTTCTGCAGTGCAATAATACTGCTTTAAAAATATCGAGTTCGGATAAAAGGCGCTTTATTCGATGGCGAGGTCCAAATGACCTCGTTTATTAAATCTGAAAATACCGGTAAGTTCGTTAGCTCGAGTACTATTGACCCAACTTGACTCGGAATAAAGAACGAGTCGTTTTGAAGGAAAACGAGAAATTAATCTCTTTTAAAAATAAAGTTACTATTCCACGCAAGGGACAAATAAAATTCCCGAGCGTTCAATTGACCTCAGAATGAAAATCCGGGAACGCCAACGGATTCCTTGAGAAATTTCCCATAGGATAGGCTTGAAAAATCAAGGCTCGGGCCAACACATGAGATTTCACAAATTTCTAACGATTGCGCTCCTACGGAAAAACACTATTCATAACTCCTTTAAACGCGATTTAATTCACCGGGAATTCAAACGACTTCAGATTCAAAATCCGAAAGCACCAACATGCTCCTTGGGTCAACATCTTTTAAACGTGGCTAAAATTGGCTGCAACTGAGCTGGAATTAAAATACTTAAAAATACGATTTTATGAAAAATTAATCCTGAAACGTAATTAAGAACCGAAACATCCTTAATTATGCTTAAAATTCCTCTTAATAAATCCTAATTAAAATTAGGAATTAATTAATCACCTTCTGAAAATCCAGGTTGTTACAGGAGTAGTAGATTGTTTATCACGGATTTGAGAAGTCCCCCTGATGTAGATCAGTTGATCGAACATGGTTATCAACCTCGTGCCATTTATTGCTTTAAGTTTTATCTTTCTGACCTTGCATGTTAACAATAATGTACATATACATGTTTGTGAACATGAGCCTATCTACACAGTTTATGTAACTTTTATTGGTACCAGAGCGGGTCATCTTTGGTTAAAGCAAAAAAGTCCTGAAAAGTACATAATCGTGTAAAGATTTTGGTTGATTTCAAGTTATGAGCACAATCAAGGAAGGAAGATCTACGATTCGATCACCACTGCTTGAAGGTAACAACTATGCTTACTGGAAAGCAAGGATGGGGGTGTATGTAAGATCAATAGATGAGTTTGCATGGAAAAATTCCATTGAATGATGGGATAAACTAACTCTTTCCAAAATTGGAAAGCACATGGATATTGAAGAAGAAGAATGGTCCGTGCTACAGAAAAATGGTACGATGTTAACTCTAAAACTCTCAATGCTATATTATCTGCAGTCGATTTAGAGACATTCAGTCCAATCTTAGCATATGAGACTGCTAAAGCTGCATGGAATATTCTGGAAACCACCTTTGAAAAAATTATCTCGGCTTCAAAATCTTACTTCTAAGTTTGAAAATCTTAGAATGGAAGAAAAGGAGTCTATAGGTGACTTCAGTGCTAGACTGAGAAGCATATCCAGTGAGAGTTTTGCTCTTGGTGAGCCCATGAACAACGAAAAACTTGTAAGAAAGGTGCTCAAATATCTTCCAAAGAAGTTTGTCTACAAAGTTGCTGCCATAGAAGAAACCAAGGATATTTAGAGTAAGAGGCTTGATAAATTGATAGGGTCTTTGAGAACATTTGAGATGAATCTAAAAGATGAAGATAACACAGTTCAAGAAAGAGATGAATTGCTCTTAATGCTGAAGTGTCAGAAGATGTACCTGAAAAAGTACAGAACAAAACTCCTGTACTTGATTCAGAAACAATGAACTCAATGGTCTTGATTACTAAGAACTTCAGTCGAATGTTGAAAAGAGCTAACAAGCAGTCTTCAAGAAAGTTCAAGAACAGAAGATAACTGTTGGTCCTGGGCGAGTGGATATCAGTTTAGGGGGGGTGAATAAACTGATAAAACTTTTTACTTTGAGTGCGGAATAATAGGGCCCTTTGACTCGCTTAATGAAACTTATCAATGCACAAACTTATTGAACATTTAAGACAGTTTAAGTGCAGCTTGTGTGGGATTATGTGCAGTTCAAAGATATGCAATAACCAGAATAGTACAGCACTGGTGCATCATTTTTCACCAAAAATAAACGTTCCGACTTTCATCGGCAAGCCCACACTGCAGAGTACAGTGGCGAGCAGGATTGTCTCTCAAAGGACCGGCGAGGATTACTCTTGACTTTCAGTCTGCGTGCCCAAACTTCCAGAAACGTGTTTTGTGTGAATTATGTAACAAAATAAATCGAAGAATTTAAATAACCAACTAACAAAAATACGTGTGCAAATGAACTGAATTGAATCAAGGATAAAAAGGGTATTCCGGATCCAACGAACTCCACTCCACTTATAATACCGATCACAGATGCAGAAATTAATTAATCAAATTATGCAAATCAGTTATAGTCACCGAAGATGCTTCTGACATGACCTCATCTCTCCATACTGTTTCGATAATTAAGAAGACGCTTCATTAATTACTTCCCTAATCGACTGACAACTGTAAGAGACGCTCTATAAGTTTAATGAGCCAACAGCAATGAGCACAAGAAAGACCCGATTCTTAACTTACAGACTCTGACGCAGGACTGTAAAATTAACTCTATTATTCCCCTAGTTATTTGAGCAACTGTTTTACCACTTATTAAACCTAAACCACGATTACGTATGGCCGATTTAAATTGGCTAGTAATTAATCACAACCTACCAAATATTTGAAACTACTCGATAGACTTAGAATAATTACGACCCGAAATCCAAGAATAACAGATACATGCATCAATTAATTATAAACAAACAATTATATCTCACAATTATATAAGCGGAGCTTCATCGTCGTCACCGAAGTACAAATAATTTAGCTACTTTGCATGCTGGAATTAATCAACCAAAAGTTGTATAATCACGCGATGATAATATCGAAAGAAAGAAGAAAATAAAACTGAATTGAAACTGGGTGCTGCTGCGTTTCTCCCGTTTCTGGCGTGTGTCTGAAAAATAAACTAAATACCTAATATATATCTACAATCCATAAAAGAGATAGATTCTAATAGGAAATAAAATCCTAGTCTAAATAATTATGGCAATTCTCATGCAAAATACTCCTAGAGGCGGTGAGAAAGCTTTTCCGCATCCAGACTCGCGTGTGGGCCGAGAATTAAGTTCAGCAAGCCCAAAACGTATTCTGGACCGGGCCAGAAATCTGTCTCAATATTCCAGTTGCATGCCCTTGCAGCTCGGTCCGCTCGAACTTCTTCCTTTTCTTCACTTTTATCTTTTCTTACACCAAAAACTTCCTCTTTTCTCCACTTTTACACCACATCCCTACACAACTCAACAACACATCATATATCCAAAATACACAACTAGGGGATAAATAATAAGGAGAAAAGGCACCAAAAAGTCGTGATAATAACAAGTAGAATAAGTCCTATCAAGCACACAAGCAATTTATAGAGGTTCAAAGTCTCAAACTTCTACGTCCTCTCTTCCTTCCGCAGAAGGGCAACTTCACTATATAACTTGAGTTTCTTTATAAATTATACAATGAAGGACAGTTGGCTGAACCTGGTAACTGCTCGCTACCTCAGCGGGTCAACGACTCACACTTGAAGTCCCTCACTGCTCGCTAGAAAGGTAGGTGCTATTGTCGTCTTTACAAAGTTTTAGATCTCTTTTGATCTTCAAGAGGTTAGTCTTGAACAGGGGTTATCAACTGATGTGCTCCTTCAATTGAGCTTAGTAGTTGATCGTTGTATAGCTAAAACTGAGAAGACTGCCCTGGCTGGATTATCAATAGCTGGCTGATTATCTTGACTCTTGTGAATTTCTTCTTCTCAGTAGAACTCTAGCAGTTTCTATTAAATGCTTAACTTAAGCTTGAGTGAGAGAGAGAAAGAAAAGCTCTTGCTTGTATATGCGAAAGTTGTGCAGGTGAATGATTCTTCTTAATTCTGCTTGAGAGAGTTGAGAGTTCTTGGTGTTCTGCTTTACACATTTAAACTCTGATTCACTCGCCTTTTATAGAGGAGTGATTTTATGACCGTTGGGTTCCATTGTTCATTGATTGGTGGCCCTGTTGGCTCATCAATGGAGAATCATCGCTTGGAGCTTTTGGTTTGAAGTAGTCGTTACTCTGCCAATCGATCTTCATTGGATATTTAATTCCATGATCTTTGTTGAAGCATTTACTCCAAGATTCGGCAGTTTGAGCAATAACCTCCAAGGTTCTCTGGCTTCAGTTTTCTTGGCAGCTTTGAGTTCCAGTTGACAGTTCTGGACTTATCAACTAAGTTTTACTATTGCTCTAGTTGGTAGTTTTAAGATCGTCAGCTGAGTTTGGCTGTTGCTCCAGTTGGCAGTTTTAAGCTCATCAGTTGAGTTTGGCTGTTGCTCCAGTTGGCAGTTTTAAGCTCGTCAGCTGAGTTTGGCTGTTGCTCCAGTTGGCAGTTTTAAGCTCATCAGTTGAGTTTGGCTGTTGCTCCAGTTTGCAGTTTTAAGCTCGTCAGCTGAGTTTGGCTGTTGCTCCAGTTGGCAGTTTTAAGCTCATCAGCTGAGTTTGGCTATTGCTCCAGTTGGCAGTTTTAAGCTCGTCAGTTGAGTTTGGCTGTTGCTCCAGTTGGTCATCAGTTGGATACTTTCTGTCTTCAGTCTAAACTGATCTCTTATCAGTTCCTTTAGTTGACTCTTTTCTTCCTCAACTTAACTGACTTAGTTGTTAGTTTGTTTCAACTGTTCAACTTCTTGACTTCTTAGTTCAGTTGACTTCTGACGTATCCTTCAGCTTAGCTGACCATGCTCTTGATTGGTTGACTTTGACTTTGCTTGTTATCCTTTTTGATGATGCCCTGGATTGATCAGCTCCGATCTGCAGCTTGACTTTCAGTCAATTTTTCACAAATAATTTTGACATCTCATCAAAACCTAATCTAGGGGTTCCTTGATAGTTTTTCCTAAAAATTTCCCCCTTTTTGATGATGTCTAAACTTTGTTGATGATGATGGGAAAAGCTGCAAATGTAGCAAGTTTGCTTAAGCAGTTTCAGAGCAATTTAGAGAAAATATTTGATATGAGTTTTTTATTCAAGTATCATAGCATTTTCCATTAGCTTTTGTCATTCATGCTGTTATTCAGGTATTAACGCATTTAAGATATGCATGAAATTCAAGTATTAGAGCAATTTAGACATCAAATTTAAGCGCATGTTCTCATTCTTTTATTTTGGACATGCTTTCATTCTAGTATTAGAGCATTTTTCATTTAAGCATCAGAGCATTTAAGTTAATCATACTTGAAGTAACAGAGCATGAGCATTATAAGCATGGTCAAAATGTATATTATATATATTCACTTTAAAGCATCTTGTATTTTCAAGAGTAGTTAAAACTACTAATCTACTCCCTGAAAGTTGCTTCTTTGCTCCTTTTCTTTCTGCTCGACTCTCCTTTTTCTTAAGCTCTTTGCATCCTCCATGCTTCCCCCTGAAGCTGTTCTTTCCCCTCATGATGAATTTCTCTTTGAATTTGATCCCAAAGAGTTAAGCATCCATCATCTATCTGTTCTTCTTCTTCCCCCTTTTTGGCATCATCCAAAAGGTGAAATGGATCGTATGATGGTAGTGGCAAGCTTGGTAGAAAGGTGAATGCAGTTGCCATATTGTCATCACGATTTAAGGGAACTGAAGGAATTTGCATGGGTGAGGAGAGCCATGCATATGCTTCTTCAGTTGTCACGAACTGACCTGGAGTAGAGGTGAGAGAGACTGATTGCTCTCTGAAGTTCATCGAGGCCAAGTTGTTGAAGATCTCATCGTTTGAAGGAATGGGTGGATCATCAACGAAGGGTGAGCATGAGGAGTTGGCCGGTTCATTGTTAAGGAGAGGAGCATGGGCTGGTATGCTCAGCTGGATTCGCTTGATTATCGAATCCATTATTTCTGAAAGCGTAGGTGGTGAGGAGAGTGGATGATTCATCTAGTTCCGACTCCATGTTCCTTCATTGATCCAGAAGGTGGAGCCACGGGTATGGATGAGGTGGAACATTGTTGACTCATCCAATTGATATCGTCATATGTGGTACTGCAGGTACCGTCGTAGTTGGTTGAACAGAGAGGAGTATGTGCTTTCAACGAGACCGAAACAGCTTCTAAGCTGGTGGTCTTGAACTGGTTCAAACTCAACTTCAATGGGGTCAAGTTGAACTGACGGTAGAGGTTGGGAGCTAGCTGATATTGTAGGACGATCACTCAGCCTTGAAACAGGTTCGCTCTAAATCATCAGCTCTCTTTCGTCAGAGGAGCTGACTTGTGCCTCCAAAGGTGCCTTTCCACGATCTGAGTTGGAGGGCCTTTGTCGACATGAACGCTTCAGGATCGGATGACCGTAGATAGTGGGGAGCATGTCCCTTCTTTTGAGCTGTTCACCATTGGGGATAACCTCATCAAACTGGCTTTAAATGATATGGCTTATGCGACTCATAAACCCGATCTTTTCACGAAAAGAGCCAGTGGATGGGTTATAGGCCGTTTGCTCTACATTAGCTCGCAATTGAGTAAGGATGAAAGAGGCCCAGCCGCCTTTACATCTGTAGTATAGAGCGGCTGTGAGATGGGGTTTGATGTCTAAGAAGTGGACTGTCACAAAGTTTCCATGTAAGATGTGGCCGGTGATATCCAAGAGTTGGAGGATATCATTTGGTATACTCTCCTTCAGCCGATGTGAACAGTCATAGTGGTTGATGTGAGGAAGCTTCCAAGCATCCCATAGTGCATATTTGCAGGGCAATAGCAGGGTCATCACATCTGGACCGTCGCCTGAAAGATGAAGAGTAGACATCATCGTCTCTTTCGTCAATGTGATCGTCTTGCTCCAGTTGGTAGAAATAATATTGTCGCCAGAGATCGTGGCATTGTAGTAGAATTCCACAACATGAGAAGGTAAATTCTTGAGTGGAACGATCATCAAAAATGGTAACAGCCCAGTTGCCTCCAGTGGCCTATAAATCCTTTGAAAGTCTTCTGAGCCGAGGCAGGCGTTAAGATACTCTAGACTTAGAGTTTTATCTTTCTTCAGCTTCTTAAGAAGTAGATTAGCGTCGACCGTCTGAAATGGGGGCTTCATATCTGCAAAAAGATGTTGTTTTAGTTTAGAGAGCAAGTGTTTAGGAGAGAGAAGACTTATCAGATGATCAGAGCAAGAAAGAGATGGGATTTGCAGATGATCGGAGCCTTCATCTCTGTGCATATATTTATTTAGCTTTGCATGCAGGAATCGAGGGTACTCGATTGCTTTTCTTAGCTGATCAGCCATCCGATTTGATGGAGGATTAGCTGAATTAATGAGGATTACATCTCAGCCGTTTGATGAAGAGGTAACTTTATGATCTTGTGGCTGAGGAGTAGCTTCTTTGAAAATAGGGTAGTTGCCATAAATAGCAAAATATTTTCTGCAGATCTTGCTATTTATATCTCAGTAAAAAAGTATTTTCTTTTTCAAGTTTGAAGAGTTGATTTAATATCAACGCAGAGATATATTAATTGCAGCATTTTGAGATAGAACCCTATTTTGAAATTGTAACCGTTTGAGTATAATATAAGAAATTTTATAATTGCAACGGTAAAGAAATGTAATTATGATAAGCTTTGAAAAATAAAAACTTATCCTGATTCAGTTGGGATACAGTCCAACTGATTTGACGGCTTTGACGATTGGATGATCAGTTGAGACTTGCTTCTTAGTTGTCGCTGAAGAACTGGCTGAAGTGGAAGCTGTATTTGAACTGAATTGATCAGTTGCTTGGCTCTTAGTAGACAGTTTCCGCTTCTTGAAGGGCCTAGCTGGACTAGCTGCACTGTTTCCTTGCGATGCAGTTGTGGTCTTTGGCAGTTCAGGCCTTGCAGTTCTCCGGGCTTGTTGAAGATGAAGTTGGATGGCAACTGACGACTTTTTCATCCTTTGACTAAGGGATTGGCAAGTTCCTTTTGACGATGATCGAAACTGATAATTTTTCATAGGCAACTGCATGCCTTTTGAGCTAGATGTGAGCAGTGGAGTGACATAGCTTTTGGATAGGAGGCTTGGTGATGTGGCAGTGTCTTCATCATCACTATCGCTCTTGTCAGCACCCCTTGGATTCTTCTGGATAGCCACAACTTCAGTTTGTGATAGATATGGTTCTATCTTTTCAACGACCGGTGGAGTTTGTCATGAAGGCTCAGCCGACTGACTTGATAAATTATCAAAGTTCAGTTTTCGACTAAGCGAGCCAGTTGGGCAGTTGACTAGTCTATCTGCAGTTCCAACTGCTTGAGGCACGATGCTGGTCTTGATTTCTGCTAATAAGACGGTGGCTGGAATCTTGTTGTCAATCCAGTGACGCATGATGTGCTGGACTTGCACAATGGTTGGAGGAAATAGATTTGATGAACCTATCCATTTGATGCTCCAAGTTTCTTCTCGCTGCCAACAGCTCATGCCGTGAAAGGAAGTTAGCAGAAAATGAGACTAGATGGACATAGAATGTCTCCAGTTATACCAATAGAAATACCGATGGAGTTGTTTGAACAACTCTTTGTCACGTTGTGCAACAAAGGCAAAGTGATTGAGAAGTAGATTGGTCACTTCCTTTTGTGCACCTTTGACAGCATATTCACCACTATAAAAAGTGCGAATATTCTCTTTAGTCAGCTGGAGAGGAGGACATGTACTTCTGAAGTAGTCCGCTCCATAGTTTGGATGAGGGATTCCAATGAATGGAATAAGTTCATCTGGATCAGAGCAAACCTGGAAATCAACTAGCGATCCGTTCTTTGATTTTGGAGACTGAACGGCGTTGGCAGTTGAGTTGCTCGATGAGTGATTACTTGGCTTGGCTCTGGCTTTTCTCTTTTTCTTTAGCGACTGAAGATGTGCAGTTCCTTTCTTGGGAATCCAGACAGAGATAAGAACTTGTAATGACTCATCATTTGGAAGCTTCAGCAGGTCTTCAAGCATTTTACTCATTCTTAGAACAAGTCCAACCTTGGACTCAAATTTACCAGAGTTCTTTGAGTTAGAGGCCTTGATGACTTTATGCTTGAATTGTTGGAAGACAAATTCTGCCCAGTTCATTTTTCGCCCTTCAGCAAGGTGAATCATAACTTTGTATCTCTCTTGGGTGAGTTGACTCAGGCTTCCAATGGCCCCGAACATCATCTTGTTCGTTATGTCAAGTAGAACTCCATACTCGGGCTTCAGGTCAGTTTTAGCGGTTGTAAAACTGAATTGCTTGTCGCAGGTTGAAGCTTTCAATTTTCGCCAGTACAATTCTGCAGATTCCTTTAGATCTTGAACGGATGAACCTTCATGTGGGAGTTGGAACACTTCTGCAATTGTCCTTTCAGTGATTTGAAGCGGTTGTCCTTGAATCACTGATGACACTGTCTTTCCATCTGCAGATAATTTTGCTTGAAGCAAAAATTCACTCACCAAATATTGTCTAAAGAACTTTGGTTGTGTTTCCAGGTAGTAAAGAATTTCTGTCTTGTGAAGATTAGACAGAAGGAGTGGGTTATTTGATTCATTTAGAATTAATTAAAATTTCTTTCTATCAAGAAATTTATCTCTCATAAGATGTTCTTTGAAAGAGTTTGAAGATCTGGATAATTCGGCCATCTTTGAGGTTGGCTGAGACTTTAGGAGTTTAAGATCTTTTGGGAGAGAGTTTTAGAGATTGTAGAAGGAGGGGACTTTTTGAGAGTTTTGAAAGAGAGGGGCCATTTATGAGTGTTGAGACAGGCTTATGAATCTGTTGGTTGGAATAGTACTAGCCTCTGGTCTCTTTTGGTCATTGACAATTAATGACTTTCACATGTGTCATTGTTTTTGCAACGGTCAAAATTTCAAAATAAATGTGAGGCTTAACATTTATTTGAAGTAAAAAGAATTTTTATAAATATATCAAAAGATATAGTTACAAACTGATTAACAAGAAGTACACTTAGGGCTTTTCTAATAAGGTTTTAACTTGATCAGCCACTTAGTCCTTCTTGTGATCAGTTTTCCTTTTCATAGCCAGCGGTTCATGAAGATCCTCTTCTCCATCCTCGTCAACTGGTTGCACTTCAGGAGAATCGTCAAGAAGGTCGATGATGCTGTCATCCAGTTGAGGGGATTCCTCGAATGTTAACTGCCTAGCTACAGATGCTATGACAGTTTGGTTTGGGATGTGAGCTGCTACAGTTCCAGCCCTTTGACTGCTTTGAGCTTCTTCGTTGAACTGGTTCTGCACCTCCCGAAGCTGTTGCTGCCTGAGTTTTAACACTTCATTGAGCAACAAATGTTGTTGAACTTGAGGTTTTTTCCACTGTTGCTGCTCAGCTTGAGTTTACAGATGTGGCAATCTGATGTTGGCCCAGTTTAGTAGATCATTCATTACTTCCAACAACGTTTGTTGTTCTGGATGTGGATGGTTCCTTCGAATGGTAAGCATTCTTTTCAAGGTGATGACTGGATTTTGGTATGGAGTTTCCTGTCCAGTCTATTGCATGCTCCACTTTTCTTCCCTTCTCCAGAAGCTCATCCCATGTAGAGCAGTTAGGAGAAAATGAACTTCAGAATTGAAGCAATGTCTCCATAGGTACCAATAAACATACCTTGTTAGGGCTGCATACTGAGCGGCAGTACCAATCACATCTTCAATAAAATTTTCAGTAATGAATTTCTGTACTTGTTCGTCAGCCCAGCATTTGACGATTTCAGCTCTTGATAGAGCTCTTATATTTTCTTCGGTTTCTTCCATTGGGGGGCACGCAGTTCTGAAGAAATCCACCCCTGAGTCCTTTGGAGGAATTCCTCTGTCAGGCACAACATCATATCCGTCAATTGGTGCTACATCAAACACCTTGATATTATGAGGAGGCAGTTTCAGAGGGGGTGGAGGCCCTGATTTCTTCTTTTTCCCTTTTAGTTGAACTGCTGCAGATTTCTTCTTTGACTTGCCAGTTCTTTCCTTGAACTGAATTGGCTTGGCAGGGATCTTTTCTTCAGGTGAATCAATAGATGATCTGCAGCGAACTTGGCATAGTGGCTTAGCTTTAATTGAGCTTCCCAACATTTGGCTTATTGGGAGATTATCATCTGAGTCGGAGTCTTCTTGAGGCATTTCAACAGCAATTTCTTTGCCATTTCTTTTTGCAGCCTCCTCTGCTTTCTTTGAGATGGCAGCAGTTGACTGACTGCTCTTGATGTTTATGGATTTTGCAGCTAGCTGCCTTCTAGTTGTTGCTGGTATAAAATCCAGTTTGCCGATCTTCAGAGTGTCGGTTTCTTCTATCATGTAGTCAAAACTGCTTTCCAATATGATGCTGATTCTGCTTGGATAGCATATCTTTTGATCAAATTCTATTGGTGACCAGTTCTTCTCCAAAATATCAACGTACTTCTTTATTTGCTCGAAGAAGTATTGAGCCCAGTTGACGTTAGTGCCTCTAACGATCGCTGCACATATTTTGTACTTGTGCTCCGATATTTCTGAGTGGCTTCCAGTTGTTCTAGTGATCATTCTAGTAGCAACTGATGGATCTGCACATTCCTCCCTCACTCTTGTGTGGATCTGCACATTCCTCCCTCTTCCACTGACGGTAGGCTTCCTCTTGATCCACTTCAACATCTTGCAGTCTTGTTCCATTAGATGGGAGTTTAAACAGTCTTTTCGAGCAGTTCTGGAGTTACGATCAGTTCGACTCCACGAACTTCAGTCTCTATTTTGTCATCGTAGCCTTTTGAACTTAAGTAAAACTCAACCACAGCCTCTGGATAAATCTTTGATGGATACTCTTCTGTGAAGCTTTTCAGGCCACTTTGTTCTATCTTCGTGATCAGTGAGTTGCAAAGATCGGAATCTGAACATTTTTCTCTATAAGCCCCTATATCCAGGAACTTGTCTCTGTAGAGATTCATTTGGAATCCTCGTGAAGATTCACCAGTTCTTTTAAACTCAAACTTTCATCGAACAGTTGGTGCGCATCTGTCAGCCATGAAGTTTTTTGGATAAATGATTCAGGAAGGGTAAATTGGCTTTGACTGAGTTTAGGAACTGAATGATTTTACTTTCATAAAATTTGCAGAACAGTTTCAAGAATTGAAGGATGAGAGATGCCTTAACTCTTTACTGTGTTTGAGATTGGTAAAAGTGTAAATGAGAGTTCAGCCATCCCTTTTATAGAAAATGATGATATTCATCCAATGGTTGTGACGCTTGGTATGCCCAATATTCAACAGTCGGATTAACTCAATCGACCCGTCGATTGGCCTTTTGATTCTGTCCGTTGGGGATAAATGAAGGAGAGAGAAAAAATTCAACAGTAATATTTTAGTGACACGTGTTTTTACCATTTCTAATATTGAAATTTGAACTTATCTTTTCTCTCTAGCAGCTTCTCCTTAGCTTGAAACTGATTACGTCATCAGTTGGCTTCTATTGTAACTGATGATCCTTTTGTTGATCAGTTTCAGCTGAGATATCTTTTCATCAGTTTGGAATTGGTCTTGACCGTTTAGACCTCTGTTCAGCTGCTTCCCAGTTCAACTGTTCTCCTTCAGTTGGTCTTTGAACTGACATTTCCTTTTGATTTGACTCTAGTTCCTAGTACTCCTTCGTCAGTTTGATAAATTTGCAGCTTGTGTGTTCTGCATAACTGACTGGATCATCAATTTGAACGACTAAACTGATGATTTAGTTGAACTGATGGAGGAAACTGATCATCTCCAGTTTACTTTTCTCTTAGAAGTTTCTTGCCTTTACTTCAAACTGATGGCTTTTGTGGCCAACTGATCAGTTTCTCGCCTTTTTGATTCATTTTCTCTCTTTAGCTGGAATGGTCCCTTGGCTTTCTTCCTTCATTTTATCATCTTCATCTTGTGATGCTAGCTCCAGCAGTCCCAACTGTATGCATAGCTCCATAAACCTTGCTTCAGATAATGGTTTGGTAAAGATGTCAGCTATCTGCTTCTCAGTGTTGACATATTTGATGCATATGTCTTTCTTCTCGATGTGATCTCTGATGAAGTGATGCCTTATGTCAATGTGCTTGGTTCTTGAATGCATAACTGGATTCTGAGATATCGCAATTGCACTATTGTTGTCATAGTAGATAGGCACTTCTTCAGTTTCAACTTTGTAGTCCTTCAAACATTGCTTCATCCAGAGTATCTGCGCACAGCAGCTTCCAGAAGCTACATATTCTGCTTCAGTTGTTGACGTGGCAACTGAGTGCTGCTTCTTGCTAAACCAGGATATCATTTTACTTCCCAGAAACTGACATGTTCCACTGGTACTTTTTCTGTCGATTTTGCATCCACCGAAGTCTGAGTCTGAATAACCAATTAGACTCAAACTGTCATCTCTGGGATACCATAGATCAAGATTTATGGTTCCTTTGAGATATTTGATGATCATCTTAGCTGCTTCGAGATGGATTTTCTTTGGATTAGCTTGAAATCGTGCGCATAGTCCGACTGAATAAGAGATGTCTGGGCGGCTAGCTGTTAAGTAGAGTAGCGACCCAATGATTCCTCTGTAATACGTTTGACTAACTGATTCTTCTTCTTCTTCATCGAGAGTTAGCTGAATTGATGTGTTCATAGGAATCTTGAGAGTTTTTCCTTTGCTTACTCCAAACTTTTTCACTAGCTCCTTGGTGTACTTCGCCTGGTGGATAAAGAATCCATCTTTCAGCTGCTTCACTTGGAGTCCTAGGAAGAATGTCACTTCTCCCATCATGCTCATCTCAAATTTGCTTTGCATCAGTTAAGCGAATCGTGTGCATAGATCTTTGCTTTTTGATCCAAAAATTATGTCATCCACATAAATTTGAACCATTAAGATCTTAGTTGATCGTTCTATTCAGAATAGATTTCGATCAATAACTCCCTTTCGAAACCCATTTTTTAGCAAAAATGTTGTTAGAGTTTCATACCACGCTCCAGGAGCTTGCTTCAGTCCATATAGGGCTTTCTTCAGTTTGAAGACTTGATCACCGATTTCAAATCCTGGTGGTTGCTCGACATATACGTCCTCCTTGAGCATTCCTTGAAGAAAAGCACTCTTGACATCCATCTGGTAGACTGTGAAGTTGAAGTGCGCTGCATAGGCTAGGAACAGTCTAATGGCTTCCAATCTTACAACTGGCGTGAATGTCTCATCAAAGTCGATCCCTTCACTTTTTGAGTATCCTTTGGCTACTAGTCTTCTAAGGCTTCTTTGATATTTGCAGGTTCAGTTTGAGAGATGAAGCATGTGAATAATGCATGCTCAGTTGAACTTCTGGTCTGGACTCTACTTCTTGGATCAGCAACTATCTTGTCAGTTGGATGGCTTCGGAGCCATTTGGGCAAGGTAGCTTCAGCTGGGTCCTCAGCTGGCTCTTCTGTGGTGATGTCATTAGTCGCTCTTTCATTAGCTGGTTCAGCATATTCATCAGTTCTTTCCCCTATTTCAGTTGTGGAGTTTGTGGTCTCAGCACGATTTGTGTCTTCATTGACCAAGTTGTTCTCAACTGGTATTGTGCCACTTTTATTGCCTTCTTCTTCTAGTAAAACTTCAAACCGCTCTGGCACTATGTGATCTACATAGTCCTGCGAGTTCTCAGTCTCACTAGGTAGTACTTGAACTGATGTGTCTATTCTTTCTTTATTCCTGTACTTATTAGCAAATTCATCAAATACCACATGACATGTTATTTCCACAACAAGAGTTCATTTATTGAACACTCTGTAAGCTTGTGCGTGAGCTGAGTTATACCAAAGAAATATACCTTCATCAGCTTTAGCACTAAAAGATTTTAATTAAGTCTTACCATTGTTGTGAATATAACATTTACAGCTAAATATTTTAAAGTATGAGATAGAAGGCTTACGACCCTTGTACAGTTCATAAGGTGTCTTGTCATGGGCTGCTACAATGGCATTTCGATTTTGAGTGTGGCAAGCTGTGTTGACTGCTTCAGCCCAGTATCCTGCAGCTATGTTGGCATTAGCTATCATTGCTCGAGCTGCTTCTTTGAGTGTTCGGTTACACCATTCATCTACACTGTTCTGTTGTGGAGTTCTTGCAGATGAATGTTCATGAATGATTCCAAGTTGGTTGAGAAAACTGATCATGTGTTGATTCACAAATTCAGTTCCATTGTCGGAGCGAATCCTTTGAACTGATCTTTCCTTCTCAGTTTGTAATCTTCTGATCAGCGCCGTTAGCTTGTCATAAGTTTCATTTTTGCTCCTCAAGAATTCCACCCATGTATATCTTGAGAAATCATCAACTACTACGAGAGTGAATCTTTTTCCCTTTGGATTTTGTGGTCTAACTGGACGAAACAAATCCATATGTAGCAGTTGAAGACAATCAGTTGTTCCTGATGGGTGACTCTTATTCTTGAAGGATGACTTCACCTATTTCCCTTTTTGACATGGTCCACATACACCTGCCTTCTTGTATATTTCCTTGGGAAGCCCCTCAACTAACTCTTTCTTGGCTAGGTAGTTGATTATTTTGAAGTTGAGGTGATTCAGTCGTCGATGCCATAGCCAGCTTGCTTCAGTTGATTCTTTTAAAAGGAAGCAAGCTTCTGAGTAGCCGGTTGACTAGTCAACAATGTACGTGTTGTCTCTCCTGATGCCAATTAGCAGAATTACTCCAGTTGACTTGTCTCTTATGTTGCAGGAGTTTTTGGTGAAGTTAACTGAGTAGCTATTATCACACAGCTGGCTGATGCTTAGTAGTTTGTGTTTCAGTCCATCCACGTGGGAGACTCCATTCAATACTACTTTTCCCTTGACTACGAACCCTTCTCCAATGGTTTGGCTTTTAGAGTTGTCTCCAAATGTGACAAGTGGGCCTTTGATTTCTTCATAACCGTTGAGATCTTCTCTGTCTCCAGTCATGTGCATGGAATACCCGCTATCTAGATACCAAATGTCTTTGGCTTTCTTCGTACATAGGATGCTCTTGTCCTGTAAGGAAAGGATTAGCATTTAGGGACCCATTTTATATCGGGTCCTTGTTGATTCATCAAGCTTTTTAGAATCCAGACTTGCCAAACTTTTGGCTTCTTATCATTCAGAGATCTAACTGACTTGGATCGCCTGATCTATTTATATTTTTTCTCAACTCTTCTATTCTGATTTGAATCAGTTGAGTGATACCTGCGTTAAGAGTTACTTGGATAAAACAATTCAACTAAAACACTTTGGTCTTGAGACCTTTGAGTTCTGTGATCAGACCAGTGCTTTGTATGTTTCCAGTTTATTGGAATGAACCTTTTTGGCTCATTTCTGGAATCTAGATAATCATTATAATGATGATAAGGCTCAAACTGGTTTATTTGATCTCTTCTATAGGTGTTGTGATTGAACTTCTTGGTAGGATAGGCTTGAGATCTAAACTGATCTTTCTTTCTAAAGGGGACTGATCTATCAGTTTGTCTTCGGGACATTCTTTGTTTGTATGCTGATCTTTGTTGAACTGGAGGTTTCAGACGAGTAGATTGGCTTGAGTGAACTGATGATCTTGGCTGGAAATTGGACTTCAGTTGGCCTGGTATTTTTGTTTGGTGAAACTGACCAAATTGTCTAGACTGAGTTTGAGGACTTTTCAATATTCCCTTTCCTTTAGTTGACTCAGCTAGCTGATCATGAGATCTAGTGAACCCTTTTAGGATTCCCTTGTCACTGGGTTGAGCAACTGCTTTTCCCTTTTCTAAAGCAGTGAATTTGCTATATCCTAGCCCTGAGCTGCCAGTTCTAGTTCTTTGATGGCTTAATATTTCATCTAGAGTTTGAGATCCCTTTTTGAACTTCAGATTTACCTTTTCTTTTTCAAAGATCTCTTGCTTGAGTTTTTGGTTTTCAGCCTCTAGATTAGCATTTCTCAGTTTCAATTTCTCAAATTCGATAAGCTGAGATTCAAGATAATTTAATCTTTCATGATCAACGCTCAGTTTCCTAACCTTATTTCTCAGTTCATCATTTTCATCTTTCAGTTCAACATGCAAACATGAAATTGAAGCTAATTGGTCTTCTAGCATCATAAGTTTCATATCAAGTTCATTACTGGAGACTGTTGCTTCATTTATATGATAAAAGGAGGTTTGAGAATCAGCTGTACTAACCTCTTCATCATTGTTAGCCATGAGACAGAATAGCGCTTCATTATCTGAGCTGTAGCTGTCAGAATCGATTCCAGATGGATAGTCTGAATCATCCAGCACGGCATTCTCAAGATTTGCAACCATTGTTTTTCTTTTGAAGAAGCTTCTCCTCACCTTGGCTTTCTTGTCTTCAGCAAGTTCTAGACATTCAAACCTGTAATGTCCATTCTCCAAGATTTCGGTTGCCGATTCTGAATGGTTCAGTTGTTCGTTCAGCTGGTTGGTAAGTTTTCTCAACTTTTGGGATTTCATCAGTTTGAGGTGAGACTGATTGCTTATCCCGAACTCTCTTCAATTTTTCTAGTAACCTGGTGACTGATTGGATTTGCTCATTGATGTCATCAGTTAGGTTCTCCTTCTTTTCTGATGCTTATCTTTTTCGTTCAGTTGAAGATCCGCCTTGGTTTTCTTTGGCTGGTGAGCTCCTAGGTCGGAAGTTGTTTCTTCCTCGAGTGTCTCTAAACCTGGTCCACTCACCGTAGAAAGCTGCGTATTGAGCTGACGATGTCGATGCTTCTTCTTTTCGATTTAGACTGTACTCATGAGCTTTGAGAGAACCAAATAGTTCCGTAGGAGTGATGCTATTTAGATTTCTTGATTCCTTTGTAGCTATCACTTTCATATCCCATTCTTCAGTAAGATTATCCAATATCTTGGAATTTATCTCAGAATTGGGATAAATCCTTCCGAGGTTGTTCATCTCACTGATGATGCCTAGAAATCTAGTTTCAAGGCTTGAGATGGACTCTTCTGCTTGCAGTTTGAAAGATTCATACCTATCAACTGCCAGTTGGAGTTTGTTTCCTTTTATGGCTTCGGACTCTCTGCAAAGATTTGCGAGTAGGTCCCATATTTCTTTAGCAGTTGTGCAGTTATTTGTATCCTTCATACGATCTTCATCTAGAGTTTGAAATAGTGCGGCTTGAGCAACGAACTATAGATTTTTTAACTTCTTCTCTTCACTGGTGAGAAGATTAGTTGGCTTCGGAATCCTTGCCGATTGATTGATATCAACTATGTGAGCGTCATTGTCCATCATGATGATGATTGGACCATCTTCGATGACTTCCCACATATTTTCATGAATTGAGCAGAGATGCGCCTTCATTCTATTGCTCCAGTTATCATAATTTTCAACTGAAAACAAAGGTAGCTTATGGTTTCCCATAGCTAAAATATTAGCACATATAAGTAGATCTTATTCAGTTGATCTGCAGAAACGGCTGATCCTTAGAATCAACCGCTCTGATACCACTTGTTGGTCCCGGGCGAGTCGATATCAGTTTAGAGAGGGGATGAATAAACTGATAAAACTTTTTACTTTGAGTGCGGAATAACAGGGCCCTTTGACTCGCTTAATGAAACTTATCAATGCACAAACTTATTAAACATTTAAGACAGTTTAAGTACAGCTTGTGTGGGATTGTGTGCAGTTCAAAGACGTGGCAATACGTGGCATGACGTGGTAGAAAATTCGCAAATAGGTCGCGAATAAAATAAAGGAGAACCCTGCATCTGTCGCGACCGTGTAGAAAAATGGGAAAACAGTGATTCGCGACCACCCGGGTCGCGAGTCCGATCGCGGGTATTTTTCAGCATCAACAGCTTCTGACTGTTTTACTTCATTCTCACTCGTTTCTCATCCGATTGACCCAATTCTTTTTGCAACGCGTTCCTAACTTGATTTTCTATCGTTCTAGGGTCTTTCCAAGCTCATTTGAATTCCACACAAACAAATGGCATTAATTCCCTTCACAATGAACAAACACGTGACATTGCACGAAACATAGGAAACTATGCAAAACTCAACACTTCATGCATGCAATGCCCATCAAATACCACTCAAATGTACCTCAAAATACATGTAAAATATGATGTTATCAACTCCCCCAAACTTAAAACGTTGTTTGTCCCCAAACAAAGAACAAAATCAAATATAGAATTCAAACAATACATAACTCCACAATTTATAATCTAACATCTTCAATCTCAAAAATCTAATCAGGGAAATGACAAGAACAAGCACAACACTCAAATCTTGAACACATGCGATAGATTTCAACAAGCAAAATTTAAGCCAATGATCCTCACCGGTGTGTGTTTCGCTCAAACACTCAAAGTGTGATAAAATAAGGATAAACACTCATCGTAACGTCAAACTATACACTTGAACTACCATAAGGTTGCATGCAATCTAAGCTCTCCACTGACAAATGAATGTGCTCAAAGCTAGGATCAAATAGGACTTTCGTTAAGGTTGTAATGTAGGCTTAGGTTAAGGTTAGGAATTTTTGGCTAAAGTGACTCACAATTGTAGAACCAATTCACCAGTTTTACTTTCTACTCCCAACTACTTTTCACATTCAAACACTAGTTGGAATTTTCCAACTTCCTTTTACACATCCTTAAATCATCCATATATTCTTTCTACTCATGGACCTTTAGTTTCTTTTCTTATTTATTTTCATTGGCACTTTTCACATTTTTTCTTTTGTGCTATTTTCAATTTTTTTTTCAACACTCATATAGCACTTTTTTTTTTCTTTTTTTTTGTGCACCAACAAAAATCACCAATTATCACCATTTTTTTTCTTCTCCATTCCAACTCCAAAACTCCTTACCCTTCTTCCTATTTCTCCAAAAAAATCAACAAATGACATCCTAAATAGGCTTCCAAAGAAAAGGCAATTAGGCACAAGAGGGATCGCAAAGGAATATAATGAATTTAGGACAGTGTATGAGATAAATAGCTAAATAAAAGATGGCCTACTATCATCTCCTATTTTCAAGCACATAACATCAATCTCAAGCAAGACGACATGCAAGTTCTAGATAAACAAGTGTACAGACAACCAACACACAAGAACAAAAATTAAGACAACAGTTTTATAGGCTCAAAATCTTACAGCTCAACATTGGCCAAAATAAAGCTCGAAAATCTCCAAAACACATGTTCTTTCAAATCATGCTATATGTGCTCAAATCATTCCCAATCAAATATCTCAATTATAAACACTAAAACATAGACCATAAAGCATATATCATCAAAATCCCACAAAAATTCAAGACCAAAATTTAAAATTTTTCAAACTTTCAGGAAAACAAAATAAACTAAACACGTAAAGTAGGTAAAACAAAATAAAGCTTTAGACACCTCAAGCATACATCCCCCCAAACTTATTCAAATCCACGGGATGGAATAAATTTGTAAGAATGCATGTAGGTGTCGTCGACTACTCACAGAAATCAAGTGGATGACCATTCAGGTTCAACCTCCTCCCCCAAACTTGTTGAAAGACAAGTTGATTGCTTCGCTATCCCCCAAAATACAATATCCAAGTGTTCTTTACCTGCAAAACTCAGAAAAAGAAGTGAAAAACATTAAAAAAACTGAAATGAAAGGAAACATTAGAAAAACACATTAGGTTGCCTCCCAACAAGCACTGCATTTAACGTCGACAGCCAGACGAGGCTTATAGGATAGCAGTGAACAAGAGTATCATATCCATAGGGATTTAACATTTAATCTGCTAGTTATTCAATTTAACCCCTCGCAGTTATTTAGACTACAAAACATGGTTGGATTGAAATAAATAAAAACTGATAATAATAAATAAACTAAATTACCAAGGCATAAATTAACACAGATAAATCAAACAGTGAATAAAAGACGTATTCTAGGATTTCTTAATCATCAACTAATCCATTCATTTAATCCTTTCATTCTTATACCTATATTGGGACTTAAATTGTGCTAGAGCAACCACTAATTCATCCTAAACCTTCTCTCGAAGTGCCTTGGTTGTAGATTACAAAACTAGTACTAACGTCTTCATTCAATACCTAGCATGCAACTCTTAAAGGCTCCTAGGGTCTATTGCTCTCTCAATTAATCTCAACTCTCTCGAATGTTATTGATTAACAAGTTACTTATTCCAGATCGCGTGTTTAAACTCCTCTCTCGATTTATGAATTAACACATCAAATTGTACTATTTATTGATCAGGTAAATAATACAGATAAAAATGAGAATAAGCAAAACACATAAAAATCATAGGCATAAGAAATCAATAGATTAAATGAACTTCATAGTTTGAATCATAAACAACCCTAGAATACTAGGGTTTTAGCTATCCATAATAATATAAATAACAAAAATCATCCACAAAGAAAACATGAACAATTCTAAGAACAAAGAAAATAAAACCCGGAAGGTTTAATTTGTCTCTAATCTTGAAAGCTCTTGAATCCCTTGGTCTTGTTCTTCGCATCCATTTTTCTCTGCAGCAAATCTCTGGTGGCAACTTTGGGATAGGTGGAATTTTGTGTATTTTCATCCAAGGAAACCCTTATATACCAAGTAAAGAAAAGCCCAAAAATAGGTCAAAAATCGGACAGGCCCGCTGCATTCACGACCTCGCTTGTGACTCAGTCACTCACGACTCAGCTCGCGAGTCCACGTGGCAATACGTGGTATGACGTGGCGCTAACGTGGCAGAAAATTTGTGACCAAATCGCGAATAAAACAAAGGAGAACCCTGCCTCTATCGTGACTGTGCAGAAAAATGGGAAAACAGTGATTCGTGACTAGATTCACGACCCCCCGGGTCGCGAGTCCGGTCGCGGGTATTTTTTAGCATCGGCAGCCTCTCATTATTTTGCTTCGTTCTCACTCGTTTCTCATCCGATTGACGTGATTCTTTTTGCAACGCGTTCCTAACTTGATTTCCTATCTTTCGAGGGTCTTTCCAAGCTCATTTGAAGTCCACACAAAAAAATTGCATTAATTCCCTTCACAATGAACAAACACGTGACATTGCACGAAACATAGAAAACTATGCAAAACTTAACACTTCATGCATGCAATGCCCATCAAATACCACTCAAATGTACCTTAAAATACATGTAAAATATGAAGTTATCACTTGCTATCCTTTTTGATGATACCCTGGATTGATCAGCTCCGATCTGCAGCTTGACTTTCAGTCAGTTTTTCACAAATAATTTTGACATCTCATGAAAACCTAATCTAGGGGTTCCTTGATAGTTTTTCCTAACAATAACCATCTGGGAACACACTATAAGAATGAAACTCCATCAATGATCAGAAGTAGTTTCAACAGTCAATTTTAAGAAGAGAAATTTAATGTAGAGAATGTGATGGATTTGGTCACATTCAAGCTGAATGTGCCATCATTCTGAAGATAAACAAGAAAAATTATAATACATCTCTTAGTGAGGATGATACTGATGAAAGAAATAGTAATTCAGATGAAGAAATTATTGCATTCACAACCAAAGTATCTAAATTTCAAGATCCCTTCATTCTTATAGAAGAAGATGAATTAGATAATGAAGTGTAACACCCCAGAATTTTAGATAAGGTTTAGAATATTATAAGGAGTAATTAATAAGTTAAGAAAGAAGTTTAGTTAAGGATTAAGTGAGGTCAGATGTCAGTCACGACTTTAGGGGTCATTTTTTGTAAAGTCATCTTTTTTGAAAATTTGATATGAACTTTGCTATGGCCAATTTTGGTCTTGTGAGAAAGGTTTTAACTCAAGGAGTGTGCTAGTGTTTCCGGAATTTTATTCTGAAGTCATTTGAGTTCCCGGTGATGAAAAAGGTTTTTAAAGGATGAATGAATAGTAACTTTTGCGTGCGTTCGTGATTTAGAAAATTTATGAAATTCTCCTTGTTAATCCGAGTCTTGTTCTGTCAAGCCCTACTTATGGTAAACTACTTAAGGAATCCATCCGCATTCAAGGATTTCCATTATGAGGTCAATCGAACGTTCGTGAGTAAAATTTGTCAGCCTGAGTGAATAGTAAAAAGTAATTCTGAAAAAGGAATCTTGGCTCATCTGTCTTCTGATGACCTCGTCTTCATCACGAGTCAAGTTGGTTCATAGTATTTGAGCCAATGAGTCTTCTGGTATTTTCAAATTTCGTGCCTGAGGTCATTTGGACCTCGACATCAAATAAAGTATCTTTTAACCGAGCCCGGGGTAACTTTTACAGTATTATTGCACTGAAGTGGCTTCCCTTGGAAGCTAAAGCTTTTCCTATAAATAGGACTCCATCCCTTCACTTGTTTTTGCACCAAATCCTCTCATTTCACAAATCTAGAGGGTGGGAAAACTTGAGAGCTTGAGAGAGTTGAAGTTCTAGTCGAGCGAGGAGTCTCTTCGGGAGTTCACCTCCGAGACAATGAGTTGAGTGGCATGGAAGCGATGCGGTGAAGAAAGATTCTAGGGGCGTCATTGGATTGTAGCAGGTGGCTTTGCTGCCATTGTGACTCGTTGAGATGCCGAGCTAGCCACCTTCCTTCAACGCACCCGACTCCGTCCATTCTTTTTCATTGGTCTCAAATCCACTTTCTTTCTTGTCTTTAAGTTTCCGCATTTACTTTCCGTTCTTCATGTTCTTCATATTCTTCGTTATTATTCATTTACTTTCCGTTTAAAGTTTAGTATTTCAATTCTTGTTGAAGTTCAAGTTAATAGCATTTCCGTTATATTGCTTCTTGTTATTCTCGTTATTATGTTCTCATCATTATTTCTAGGAATTAGTCTCATTTATTTCATTGAAGTTCCATTCAAGTTCATATTTAAGATTTCATCATTATTTCTAAGTATTCAAGGAGGATTGTCGTGTTTATTCCGTTATAATGTCAATTTCTTTTAAAGTTTAAAGTATGTTCGTTCCTTTGTTTTTACAAAGTTCTAAGCCTTATTTCAAGTTTAAAACGTCGAGAAAAGGGAGAGGCAACCGAGTAGCGCCTCGACCAATACTTCGATCAAAAGTTTTAAAGGTTTGTGAAAGAGCACGGACCGTACAAGGGTTGCACGGCCCATGTCAGAACTCACGACGTGAGTCTGGGAAGCTAGCACGGACCATGAAAGGGTCGCACGGACCGTGCTATGCTTGCACAGCCCGTGTCGGAAAATTTGAGCGTCAGGTTCTCGCCTCATTAATTAGCACGGCCCGTGCTATGCTTGCATGGCCCATGCAAGGCTTCTGCCTCCAAGTTCTTGTTCCAAGTGTGTTCGATTCTCTAGTATTTCAAATCCTCGTGTTTTCTAAAAGTTTTAAAGTCGTGCAATCTATGTTTAAGTCCTATTTAAGAGTAGTATAGTTCGAAGTTGTTTGATTTTATGTTGGATGTTAGAATTCTTCGAAAGAAGCTGCTAAGTCGATGATTCGAATTTTATAAGAGGAAGTGAGCCCCGTGGAAACCCGAAGAAAAATTGTCAGCTCATTGCTTCATCTTCTGTCCAGTAGTCAAGGTGGGTACATCTATACTCATCTAAAGTTTGAGCTAGTAAGCTCTAGAAGAATGTTAGGACAAATGAGATATCCAATAAAATATTTTTGCTCTGCCTGATTGATCTCTGTACAAAGGTAGGAAGGAAAACAAGTTATTATATATTAAGTAAGCTCTCAAGCACGTTTATATGTGCTAGAAATGATTAAGTATTGTTTATGCTAGCGTGAGATAATTGGAATTGCTTTAATTACAATTTATGTTTATACAAGTTCATTTCCTCATATCTGAATGTTGGTTTTTGCTAAAGTGTATTTAGCTAAGCATTGCCTTTTAGGTAGTGATAAATCCCTTATAGGTCAAAATCATGCTTAAAAGGATTGGCCTTAGACAACCTCTAAGCTCAATAATTCTAGCTAAGTTAAGGAAAGGAAGCTAAGTTAAGGAAATGAAGGAAGTTAAGAAAGGAAGAATATAGCTTTTATAACCAGGATTGAGCTCAGAATTTATGATCTCTGATCATTAAAGTGAGTCACTGTTGGGTTAATTCCCTCGCAAACTCATTTGGATATTTAAGGTAACCCCTCTTTGATTCTATGGCATGCCTAATGGTGTAGTTAACATCAGGTTTGAGCGAAGGTTGGGCCCAAAAATAAACAAAAAGTTTTGCGGATATGGAGAGGGCTTTTGCGTTTTGCGCTCCATTTACCGCCAGTTGATTATTGGATATTTCTCAAGTTATTAAAGAAGCGTTTATTAAAACCAACTGAGTACATTAGTGCTCACACCCTCTTTTTCAAATGTTTTCAGGTTGAGATGCTGAAGATGATGGTGGCTTTTGATGTGGCTTGGCTGCCAAATTTTTGCTATAGTATAAGTGCTTAAATTCCACTATGATTCTGCTACTCTGATAAATATTATCTGATTCTAAGACATGTCATTCTATTCAAGTTTCTATGAACAAAATGTCCAAACCCGATCTTATTTATATAATGATTCATATTAAGTTCTATTCCTGCTTCTCGAGCATATTTTTCCTTTCTCTTATGGAGAGGATTGAGTATATAAGTATTTGTTTATTCGCTTTGACCTATGAATGGGTCTATGCTTGTTAGTATCTGATTAGTTAGAGTTTCTCGTTTATCATATATTCTGCAATGTATGTTTCTTTTTAAATCAAGTAATTCCGAGTATCATCGTCTATCTTTCAAAAGTGTATCTCTATCTGTAAACCCTTCTTGTAAATCTTCCACATGTTTTGTATTAATCCCTCAATAACACCCCATCCCCATTCGTTAATCCCTTTCTTGGGACCGGGCTGTTACAGATGGTATCAGAGTAGGCTTACGTCTCTACAGACCTGTCTCTTTGTTTAAGTTAAGCTATGTATTTATGTGCATATGAATTGCTTCATGATAAGTTACAGCAGCAACTGATAGCTCGCCATCACCCTCGTATCTTTAACTAAATTAAGGTATGGTAGTATAGAGACTTTGGATTTTAGATTCATTGTTTTTGGAATTCAGGGAAGGAAAGGTTTGGGCAAGCATACCTCTTTTATGGATAAGGGGGAAACCCTGAGAATGAAATTCTAAGAAAAAAAAAGTATTCAAGTAAAATGATTTTCTGAGATAAAAATTTTGGAAAAAGAGTTCTCGATCAGAAAGAAAAGGGTTTAATTCATTCTCAAATTTTTGATTTAAAGGAAAAGGTAAAATTTATGTTTAAAGATTTTGGGCACCAATTTTTTTTTTAAATGTCTACTACTTAAAACAACTAAGCATGCAAGATAAGTAGTCTGAATCTAGACAATAGCATGATCTCAGGAGAACCTCATATCTATTTTTTATGATCTAGACTAATTAAGCTTCCTATTTCTAGATAGTTAAGCGTCCTTTGACTGCTAGGAATAATGTGCCTCTTTTCTGCCCTGTATAAAAGAGAAACGGCTTTGGAGGAACGCCGGGAGATGTATCCAACTTGGAAACATGCATCCGCATGTGTGAGCAAGCACCGTCCTCTTGGAGGCCAATAGTGTATCGCATCCTGCAGAACACCATCACCCATGATCTCAAGACGTATGCTGTAATAGGGAATCTGGCGGAGTTCTCCTCAACCTTGATGGCTCTTTCGGTGTGCAAGTATGGCCATGTGGATGCTCCAGCCAAGCAAAATCCCTCCCTCGTGGTGGAACCAGAACTGCAAAGGGCAACTCTCAGCAGTCTCCCTGGATTTCAAGCACCGCGCCTTCATGCTGAAAGAACCTTAGGAGCGGGACCCTTGAATGTCCGGGTCATGAATCATACCGAGACTTTATTCTCCAGCACTCCTCAAGTGCACCAGTAGGCCTCTTCATATCAGACGTTTGCCCCTCAGGGTCTGGGACAGTGTATGCCCCATCAGTTCCCCGAAGGAAGCTTGAAGAAATTCAAGTTCGAGGTGCCAGAGACAGATGAAGATAAGGAAGAAGAGGACCCAGAGGAGGAAGGTGAAGAAGAGGTGGGATCGTCATGCAAAAGGAAAGAAAAGGGCCCAGCGTATAGTTAAGCTTTAGAAGTAGGTAAATAAGATATTGTTGTTAGAACACATTGTTGATCTGTCTGTGCGCTTTAATCCAAATCTTATTATGTAAATGTATTGATCAACTCTTTAAATTTTAATAGCGGTAGTAATTCTCCAAAAGGCTGCCCTATTTTCGGATGTAATCAATAACCTCTTTCTTATTAATGCCAAAAGTCCACTTAATGAGGCAATTTTCCCGCTTTGCTTGATCTATCATGCCTAATCTAAAGACCTTATCGAAATGCATTTCATTTTGCTTTGTGAAAATTTGAGCAAGCGTAGCTAATATTTAGGATTCTTTAGAATGACGCCAAGATGATGTCAAGCTGAGATTGAAAGAGAGAATGATGCCGCAATGAGCAAGTTTCAAATCACGGCTCGAGAGCCAAAAATATGTTTCTCAAACACAACCCTCCATCTTTTAATAGTTTAGGAGACCCGATGGGAGTTGAGAAATAGGTTTTTTCCTTAGAAGTGAATTTTTGATTTTATAGCCTATTTGGAAGATGAGGAATTAGGTTGTGCTCTTTTATGCACCCGGATGATATGGACTACTGGTGGGAGTCTATTCGAAGGACGATAACTTTGGAGCAATAGACGGAGTATGATTGGAAAACTTCAAGTACGAGTTATATCAGAAGTATATCCCGAATTGCTATTGTAAGGTAAAGGAGATAGAGATCTGGAACTTGAGGCAAGGAAAGAGGACATTGTCAAAGTACGATTAAGAGTTCAACCGGTTATCAAGGCATGTTCCACATTTGTTATTTCAGATGGGAAGAAAGCACGTATAGATCAGGTCGCTTTATCGTATCACTTTCAATAGGTGAAAGTGATCCCCGAATATCATTTTTTTAGGCCAAGTGTAGCTAATTGAAGTCCAACTGACTCATGCTATTTTGTAGAAACCTCATAGAGAAGAAGATGTGTGATGCTCAAAGAAAAAAAGAAAGAACCCGAAGAAGATCATTAAGTAGATAGACCTACAATTGGTAGATTGAAAGTTTCAGTAAGATACGAAGTTTTGATAAGTCTATTTATTCATTCTTGTGTCAATTTAATCAATCGCCCTTTATCAACTTAATATCAAATGAAATTCTTTATATCATTTGAAATTCTTCAATTATATCCTCTTGGATAATTTGTAATCTTTTGATGATACTTCTTTGATCATCAAGAATCAGTGATAGCACTTCCTTGTTAAGCTATGCTGACGCCTTTGTAAAATATTCAGTACGGTTCTTAGTTGCTAATCGTTGATTATCTTCCATACATTTGTTACGTGCAAGAACCCCTTTCGAGTTTATAAGTCCTCTGAAAAGGTAATGTTTTAGTATAGACAACCCAGTGTTATACCTCTTCCGGCTTTTGAACTTGTTAAAGAATTATTGACCAAGATGAAGCCCTCACTCAGAGACATTCATTTTATTTTGCTCCCACTCATAGAGCTCGAGTGTGGACCCTTGAATATAGTAGAGAGTATAAAGCAATATTTCTTTTTAATCATTGTTGGAAGAATAGGAGATAGTAGTCTCAATAGGATGTAGAATCCAAGTAGTGCTAGTTAGTGCTCTCCTAGTAGGATGTGCATTTCTAAAGTGATTTTTCAGCTCGTTATGTTTAAGAGAAAATCTAAGGAATGGCGTCAGGTAAGTTCTGAGCTTATGTTCAAGGTCTAGACATGTGATCTTTACACCTCCAAGTGATGGTGATCTCCAGAAGAAGCTATAAAGTCAGAATACCGCCTTAAGAAGAAAAGACGGCTGCGACAAAGAAAGAGGAAAGAGAGTTTGCAATAGAAGATGTTTTGGTCATAAGAAAATTTCCAAGACATATTTCCGAAGGAGCTGCCAGAATTACCCCTATATAGGCAAGTGGAATTCTCTATCAATTTGGAACCATGAGCTGCACAAGTTTCAAAAGCCCCTTACAGAATGACACCTAAGGAGTTGTAAGAACTCAAGATTCAACTGCAAGAGTTGTTAGACCTAGGTTTTATCCAACCTAGTGTGTGGTGTCACCTTGGGGAGCCCCAATTTTGTTCGTGAAAGAGAAGGATGGCACATTGAGAATGTGCATCAGCTATAAAGAGCTGAATAAGCTGACCATCAAGAATCGATACCCTCTCCCAAGGATAGATGATCTCTTTGACCAGCTTAAGGGAGCAAGTGTCTTCTGAAAGATAGACTTAAGATTTGGGTATCATCAACTGAAAATCTGAAAGGAGGATATTCCTAAAACCACTTTTAGAACTCGCTATGGACATTATGAGTTTGTAGTAATGCCTTTTAGATTGACCAACACCCTAGCGGTGTTCATAGATTTAATGAACCAGGTTTTCACCCATATTTAGATAAGTTTCTGCTAGTTTTCATAGATGATATCCTCATCTATTCGAAGGAAAAAGAGAAACACCAAGAGCACTTAAGAGTGGCACTGGAGACATTGAGAAGAGAAAGGCTTTATGCTAAGTTTAGTGAGTGTGAGTTTTGGCTCTAGGAAGTCATGTTTTTAGGTCATATAGTGTCAGCAGAAGGAATCAAGGTGGAACGGTTAGAAAGAGATAAGATTGAAACGGTTAGAAATTGGAAGTCTCCAAGGAGCATGAAAGAGATAAGAAGTTTTCTAAGACTTGCGGGATACTATCGTAGATTCATTAAAGGATTCTCATCGATATCTAAGCCCATGATGCGATTGTTGAAGAAGGACTTCAAGTTTAGGTAGATGCCCGAGTGCGAGGAAAGTTTCCAAACGTTAAATAAGATCTTAACCACAACCCCGGTGTTAACCATTCCGGGAGAAAATGAAGATTTTGTGGTTTACGCTGATGCATCGAGAAAAGGATTAGGATGCATGATGATGCAGAAAAGAAAGGTGATTGCTTATGCTTCGAGACAGCTTAAGAATCACAAGCAGAACTATCCCACGTATGATTTAGAGCTAGGAGAGATGATTCATGCACTGAGCATCAGGAGGCACTATCTCTTTGGAGCTAAGTGCGAAATATTCTCGAATCATAAGATCTTGAAGTATTTCTTCGAGCAGAAGGATCTGAACATAAGGCAAAGAAGATGGTTAGAACTCGTAAAGAATTACGACTGCACCGTTCACTACCACCCAGGCAAGGAGAATGTGGTAGCTGACGCACTAAGTAGAAAGGAAAAGACAGAGTTACGACTCGTTCAAGTTAAGAAGGAGCTTCGAAAGGAATTCAAGAAGTTAAGAATCGAGGTGCTAATACGACCTAAGACCATTCGAGCCCAAATCACCATGATAGTCGCTCATCCAGACTTAAGGCAAAGGATAGTTAAGGCTCAGAAAGGAGACGAGTTTCTCAAAAAGAAAAGACTCGAAGCGGTCGAATAGCTCGCAAGACTTCACAAAAGCCACCGATTCGCTCTTATTCAAAGGAAGGCTATGTTTGCCAAGCAAGGAAGAACTGAAGGAGAAAATAATGTAGGAAGTAGATGACATGCCATATACAACACATCCCAGAAGCACCAAGATGTATCAAGGCCTCAAGAGAAACTTCTAGTAGAATAAGATGAAGAGAAAAGTAGCAGCCTTCTTAGAAAGGTGTTTGAACTGTCTACAAGTGAAAGCCTTCAATTAAAAACTTTTTGGTTTGCTCCAACCCTTAGAAATTCCCAAATGGAAGTATGATCATATTAGTATGGACTTTGTGGTAGGTTTACCAAAGTCTAAGCTGGGGAATACCGCTATTTGGGTAATCGTGAATCGATTATCAAAAGCAGCACATTTCATTGATGTTAATATAACAGATGGGCTAGATCAATTAGCCCAGATGTATGTTAGAGAATTTGTCCGATTGCATGGAATGCCTGTCTCGATTACATCAGATCGTGATACGAAATTTACGTCAAAATTCTGGAAGAGCCTACAAGAAGCCATGGGATCAAAGCTTAATTTCAGCACAACCTTTCACTATCAGATGGATGGCCAGTCCGAAAGGACTATCCAAATTTTAGTAGACATGCTTAGAAGAGTAGTCATCGATCAAGGAAGCAGCTGGGAGGAGCTACTACCATTAGTAGAGTTTGCGCACAACAACATCAACTAATCATCGATCAGCATGGCCCCTTATGAAGCCCTGTATGAAAGAAGTGTAGATCACCCTTGTGTTGGGATGAGGATGGAGAGAGAAGGATACTTGGACCTAAAATGGTCCAGGAAGCAGTCCAAAAGATCGAGTTAATTCGCCAGCAAATCAAGGAGGCTCAAGATAGACAAAAGGCATACACAGTTATAAGAAGAATAGAGCTCATTTTTGGCGTTGGAGATAACGTATTGTTGAAGGTATCTCCATTCAGAGGAGTGGTTCATTTTAGCAAAAGAAACAACTAAGGCCCAAATTTATTGTACCTTTTGAAATTTTAGAGAAGGTAAATGAAGTAGCCTACAGGTTGGCTTTACCACCCAACCTAAGTGACATTCATGACGTCCTTCATGTCTCAAGGTTCTGAAAGTAAGTGTTTGATCCAAAACACGTGATTGATAAGGAAGAGATAGTCCTGAATGAGGACTTAGCATATGAAGAAAAGCCCTAGGTCATTGTGGATCAAAAGATCCAGAAGTTAAGGACCAAGGAGATCAGTCTTGTAAAGGTGATCTGGAACCATCATGGTTTGGAGGAAACAACCTGGGAGCTCGAAGCCGAACTACTAAATAAGTACCCTGATGTCCCTTATCATGGTCAGTAAATTTCGGGATAAAATTTCCTTAAGGAAGGTAGGATATAACACCCTAAAATTTCAGATAAGGTTTAGAGGATTATTAAAAGTAATGAAGAAGTTAAGGAAGAAGTTTAGTTAAGGATTAAGTGAGGTCAGATGTAAGTCACTGTTGGGGTTTTATCGAATTACGCCCCCACAGGATCTAATCGGATAATCTATTAGAATGCATATCATGATTTTATGTGTGAGCTCATTAAACATGCCATGTTGAATATTCATGTAAGATAGTCGAATAACACACAGCGGAAAAAAAGATTTTACAGAACTACTTACAACGTTTGTAGGGTTAACGATGAGATTATAGGACTAATCTCATTGTTGTAGAAGAAAGGATCAAATGGCCTTGTTCTTCACTGTACTCGATGCCTAACAGGGCTGTAGTGACACTCCTCGGTCTTCTACTGTATTCCCAATACCCGTTTAGATGTAGAGTGGGCTACAAACTACTAAACTGTGCATGGATAACCTAGGAAAATATGTGAGCTAGAGAGGGGCTGATCGTGTATCACTAATACATGCCTCCTCCCTCTTTAAATATAGAGCGAGATGTGTATTTTGGCTCCCAACCCTGATAGGTTTGGGCCCCTCCACTTATTCCATTCCCATAATCCATTAAGGTATTATTTGAGCTACAGTAGGGATCTAGAAGAATATTAAATGGGCCCACTAATTTATTTAATATCCAATATCCAATACCTATGATATAATTAAATAAATTAAGGGTTATTTTTATTCCACTAAAGAAATAATATTGACCTGCAAATTTAATACATTTTACTCAATGCATTCTTCTTTAGTCCAGCCATTCCCCATGTTTAAGATATAATGTCCATTAATTAATCATGTAAGCTCTGACAGCTATAACTAATTAATTCCTCCATTCCTAGAGCAGTACCACACAAGCTTTACCATGTATGGAATAAATTACGCCTGCATGGTTGGGCCTAAAAATAAAGAAAATGTTTTGCGGATATGGAGAGGGCTTTTGCGTTTTGATCTCCATATACCGCCAGTTGATTATTGGATATTTCTCAAGTTATTAAAGAAGATTTTATTAAAACCCACTGAGTACATTAGTTCTCACGCCCTCTTTTCAAATGTTTTCAGGTTGAGATGCTGAGGATGATGGTGGTTGTGGATGTGGGTTGGTTGCCAAGTTTTTGCTATAGTGTAAGTGTTTAAATTCCACTATAATTCTGCTACTCTGATAAATATTATCTGATTCTAAGACATGTCATTCTATTCAAGTTTCTATGAACAAAATTTCCAAACCCGGTCTTATTTATATAATGATGCATATTAAGTTCTATTCATGCTTCTTGAGCATATTTTCCTTTCGCCTATAAAGAGGCTTGAGTATATTGGTATCTGTTTATTCTCTTTGACCTATGAATGGGTCTATGATTGTTGGTATCTGATTAGTTAGAGTTTATCGTTCATCATATTCTGCAAATATGTTTCTTTCTAAATCAAGAAATTTCGAGTATCATCATCTATCTTTTAAAAGTGTATCTCTATCTGTAAACCCTTCTTGTAAATCTTCCACATGTTTCGTATTAATCCCTCAATAACACCCCATCCCCATTCGTTAATCCCTTTTTCAGGACTGCGCTGTTACATGAAGACTTCATCCAAGAAGAATTCATGAAAACATACAAAGAGATGTATATAAAGTGCTGGAAGTTGTAGAGATAAACAAGACTCTTCAGTCACAAAATAAGAGTTTTGCAGAAGAAAATGAGCAATTGATCATGTTTGGTTCATATCAGAAGGCTATTATTCAGCAACAAGAAAAGGAGATTGCTGAATTATCTTCCAAGCTCAAATCTGTCAAGAAAAATGTCACCATGTTGAACAACGGAACGAAGACTTTAGATAAGATTCTAACTAGTCGAGGACACTCTGGAAAAAGTCATCCAGATCTTGGATATAATGAGGGACAATCAAATACAGTATTTGTCAAAGAAAGTACAAGTCAGTCAACACATGTACATAAGAATATTCAGCATAGCAAGAAGAACATCTCAGATAGAAGAGAGTCTGATCATTGATTTAATGGCATCATGAGATGAATCATCTGCCATTACTGTGAAGAGAATGGCCACATTCGACCACATTATAAGAAGTATCTCATTGATCTTTGAAGGATGAAAAGAAGATTTGTGGTTCAGAATTCATACAACAAGCAGAGAAAGACAACTCCTCAGCAGAAAAAGAAATCTGCTCAGAAAAAGCAATGAGTTGTGAAACAAAAAACACATGACTGTTTGATTGCTCATACATCTCTTCAAGTGGAGAATAGTTGCAAGTAGTACTTTGACAGTGGCTGTTCCAAGCATATGGCTGGAGATTATTTAGTTGTGCAGAACTTGAAATCTTGCTCATTCGACTTTGTTACTTTCGGAGATGGCAAGAAAGGAAAAGTCATGGGAAAATGAGAACTTGTTGTAGAAGGGATGGCCAAGCTGAAGAAGACAATTCTAGTTGATGGTCTAAACACCAATCTTATCAGTATCAATCAACTATATGATGAAGACATGATTGTTGTATTCACCAAGGAGAATTGCAGGGTGTTGAAGAAGAATAATGACTTGTTCATGGAAGGCACAAGATTTGTTAACAACTATTATCAGCTTCATGTACCTACATAAAGTACAGTACCAAGTCATAGAACATAATTAGAAAAATCAGAGATCTGACATTAGAAAGTTGCTCACATTCACTTTAGAAATCTCCAGAAGATCATCAACAAGGAGATGGTTAAAGGAATCCCTCAGATCAAGGTTGACCGTGATAAGATTTGTAGTCCATGTCTAATTGTGAAGAAGATTAGGTCTCTGCACATAGAAGTTCAGGATAGAACTTCACATGGAGTTTTAGATCTTTTTCATATGGATCTAATGGGACCTATGACAGTTAAAAGCTATGGAGGGAAAAAGTATGTCTTGTCCATGTTGATGATTTCTTAAGATTCACTTGGGTAGATTTTCTAAGAGACAAAAATAAGGCATTCATGGCATTCAAGAAGCTAGTCTGCAAGATCACTGTTGAAAAGAATCTACATGTTGTAAGAATTCGAAGTGATCATGGAAAATAATTTGAGAATCAGTCATTCGATGACTTTTGCACTGAAAATGGGATTAGCCATGAGTATTCTACACCAAATACTCTATAACAGAATGGAGTGGTAGAGAGGAATAATAGAACATAGCAGGAGATGGATAGAATAATAATTTCTGCTAAAGGAATTGCTTCAATATTTTGGGCAAAAGCTATCAACACAGAATGTCACATTAGCAATCGTATTCATCCCAGACCAGGTACTCTTACTACTCCATATGAAATCTAGCATGAGAAGAAACCAACTATGAAGTACTTCCATGTCTTTGGAACTACCTGTTACATCTTGAATGGTAGAGGGTATCTCAATAAGATGAACAATCATGGAATAGAATTTATTTTTTTAGGATATTCCAGAAATAGTAAATCATACAGGACTTATAATAGGAAAACCAAGGTTATTATTAAGTTTGTTAGTGTCAGATTTGATAATTAGTATGATACTACAAGTTCTATAAAAGATGATGTACATACAGATATGTTTAGACATTCTGGTGTATATTCTGACTCATAAAGTGAAGAAGAAGATCAGAGTGTAACTCAAAAAAAGCCCGCACAATCATCAAAGATCATCCCAGTATTGAAGTTATTGGTGATATTAATGAAGGAAGAATCACTAGAGTGAAGTAGACTCAGAAAGAGATTACATGAAGATATATCTAATGTCTATTTCACATCAAAGATAGAGCTAAAAAATGTTCGAGAAGCTCTGGAGGATGCTTACTAGATTGAAGCAATCAAGGAGGAATTACTTCAATTTAAGAAGAATGATGTTTGGGATTTACTACAGAAACCTGAAGGAGTGAATATTGTAGGGACAAAGTGAATATTCAAGAATAAAACAAATGAATCTGGGAATATTATAAAGAATAAAGTAAGATTAGTTGCTCAAGGATATTCATAGATTGAAGGGACAGACTTTGATGAGATGTTTGCTCATGTTACAAGAATTAAATTAGCAAGATTACTTCTTGCCATGACCTACATGATGAAATTCAAGCTCTATAAGATGGATGTCAAGAGTGCTTTTATGAATGGATTTCTGAATAAAGATGTGTATGTTGCACAACTAAAAGGATTTGAAGATCCACACTTTCCAGATCATCTTTACAGACTCAAGAAAGCTTTGTATGGTTTGAAACAAGCTCATTGGGCTTGATATGAGACACTGGCATCATAGCTAGTCAACAAAGGATACAATAGAGGAGGAGATTGTTAGTTTTGTATACTAGAAGACTTGTCTTTGTATACTTTTCTGATGATATGATGATATGAAATGAAAGTTATTGCAGTCACTGTTTGCATTTAGATTATGTTCTATAATTGTTTTATGCAATGTTCCATATACTTACATTGTAGATGATATGGTGTGGGGAGTCACACGGTAAGATCGTATCATTAGAACCTTGTAATGTATTAAAGAGCTCACGGCCTAGATGGTCCTGAACGCACCATCGGTACACCGTAGAATAATCTGATAAGTTAGTTTATCTTGACTAACTGATTATTCTACTACACTAGTTAGTGTATTGAGGAGGATCACGATAGGATACTATTCTCTGTCTCTGACCCAGTTACTGAGAGAATAAAGATCCACAGAGTTCGGGTTCTGAACTCATGTGATATTGGCGAGCATATGTGTGTGTTGTTTATTACTTTGATTTATCAATGAATGAGATCTTTTCGTAGATCGTATTCGATATCTTGGGTAATAACAATGTATACATGATGTCTCGAGCAGTATGCATGAGCACCGTGTCCTGGTCCGCCAGCTTGATGATGTTCTCTTGAGGAAGCACAAGTTCATGTTGAAACCCTGCAGGTGGAATTTATTCCGTACATGAATAAAGCTTGTGTGATACTACTCAAGGTTTTAGATGTTAATTAATTATAGTTGTCAGAGGCTTACATAATTAATTAATGAACATTATATCTTAAACACGGGGAATGGCTGGACTAAAGGAGAAAGCATATTCGTAAATATGTATTAAATTGGTAGGTCAGTTTTACTTTTTTAGTAGAATAAAAGTAAAACTTAATTTATTTAATTATATCCTAAGTTTATTGGATATTGGATATTAAATAAATTAGTGGGCCAATTTAATATTCTTCTAGATCCCTGTTGTAGCCCAATTGACTGATAGTGGACTGGATATTGAACTTGAGATAGAGGCCCAAACTAGTAGGGTTTGGAGATCTAATTTTCGCCCCCCTCCCTATAAATAGGGGAAGGGGGGGCGAAATTCACACATTATAATTCAGCCCCTCTTTGTCTCTCAAAGTTATCCATAGATTTCACAACTCTATCTAGTAGATTTCAGCCCACTCTGAATCTAGATACAGTCCGGGAATATAACAGAAGATCTTGGAGTAGAATTTGTGGTGGTCGATTTTTGAGCTAGGTGGCGCCTGTCACAATATTCATTCAACAGCAAGATTAGATCTTTAATCTTGTCCACAGACCGTCTATCGATTTGTAAGTAGATTCGTTTCTATGTCTTCCGCTTTATTAGATTCGAATCTGCTTTGCATGCTTTTTCTATAGACTGTGATAAACATGCATGTTACATAAAATTATGATTTGCATGAACACGGATTAATGAACAACCAAATGGTCCTGCGGTGGTTTAATTCGAAAAAACCCCAACAACCGGTATCAGAGCGGGTTTTGGCACTGTTCTAGGATTAATCCGAGCATAAATTCGAATTGCATAATTAAATTTGATGATGAATTTATGGTGTTTAAATTTTCAGATTTAATTGGCTATGTATTTCGATTTTATGGTATTCAAAACTTGGAAGAATTTTTGATGTAGAATTCGAAAATTCTAGTTTTGACTGGTTAAAAATTTTCGATGATTATGGATATAGATTTGGAATGATATTTGATGTTCTTCAAATTTCCAGATTTATTTTTTCATAATTTTCGAAAATTTAGTTGTCAAAATTTTCGAATTTTGATGTTCTAAAATTCCCTAATTTTTTGTCTAAATTTTCGGTCACTATAATTAAAATTTGGATGATGTTTTGATCAAGATCAAATTTCCAGATTTAATTGGGATGTGGTTCGAAAATTTAGAGTGGTTAGAATTGGATTTGGTGATTTTTGATGTATATCAAAAGTTGCCTAATTCTAATCAAGATAGGTTTGAAATTAGAATTTTAAATTTGGTAATTTTTGAAGTGGATCAAAATTTTCAGATTTTAATTCTTGTAATTTTCGAAACCTATAACTATATTATTTGGAATTGTTTTTTGATTAATGTCAAAATTTCCAAATGTAAAATATAGGTATTTTTCGTTTTTAATAAATTAATTTGGATAAGATTTTGATGAAAATCAAATTTTCAGATTTATTTATTAAGGTAGATCGAAAATTATGGATGTTGGTGAAGATTTGATATTATTTGATGTATATCTTAATTTACCTAATTTTAATCTAGATAGATTTGAAAATAGAATTTTAAATTTGGAAGAATTTGAAGTGGATCAAATTTCCAGATTTATGATTCTTGTAATTTTCGAATTTTATGGATTAAAAAATTGGATAAGGTGATTTTGGATATATCAAAATCCAATTGTGATAAGATTTTAAATTTGGATAAGTTTTGGAAGATTTTGGATTGGAATCAAATCTTCAAACTTTATCCTAGAAGATTTAGATTCTTATGAATAATATTTGGATTAGATTTTTGATTTATATCAATATATCCAATTATTATTTAATTAGGGTGGTTAGAAAATATTAAATAAATTTGGTGGATAATTATTAATAATTTCCAGATTTATTTTGATGATATTTTCGAAATATACAAGATTTAAATTGGTGGATAATTATTTTAATTTCTAATTTTTATCTTGTGGATAATATCGAATTAATTAATTGTAAAATTTGATTATTATTTAATATTCATGCATAGATATCATATGTTATTTTATGTGGATCATATAATACATGATTGTTGGTTTTGTAGACTGTGTTTGTTTGCAGGTTTACCAACTATCATGGCTCATTTATTTTATGTGATGTATGTTTATGTTGAATGAATGTTTGGCCGTATGCCGATTTGGCTACGTGATTTTAATCCATGAGAAAATCCATGGATTAGGTCTAGGTTTTATTTTACGTTGTTTTAATGTAATAGATATAAAGTTGTTAGACGAGTTTTTGAGTTGTAATTTTTATTCTAGCAATATTAGATTTTTTCCTTTTGGAATAGACAGTCTGTATTGAATAAAGATCAGAGATCAACTCAAAAGAAGGAAAGTGGTTCAGCACCAAAAAGGAAGGTTCACCGGTTCACGTCCCGAAACCCTAAATGGAGCTAGGATTTTCGGCGAGGCGCGGTGAAGGGGCGGCAGTTCCTAGCATGATTCCGGAGCTGACTTTCCAGTTTTATCTCATCGATCAACATGAGATATAAGCCATGATAGTTGGAATATTACTGTTGCTTATTATGTTGAAGCATGCAATGGATGTTTATCATTTTATTTTATGTTTTGCATGTTCGATAATGGGATAAAATGAAACCTCAAACATAAATAACTAAGTGGGAGAGATTCATACCAAAGTATGTAGAAATCTCATACGGTCTCCATTAATATCTGGTTTAATTGAGAAGTGATGGGCATGTGCGTTGACATCGGTCTTCCTCCATATCGGATGTGTTATATCACAAATTTCTCTAGAAATTAAATCTCCTAAAAGGATAGTTGTAGAACACTATTAGAACTAACTGACTCCTCTATCTGGAGCAGTTAAATTCGAGTAGTGATCTTGGTGCGAAGATAATGGTGTGCACACTTAGATGTAATTTATTGATAAACGTCCACACGATCGTGGCTTATCAGTTAGATGATTACATGACCGTGTTTATCATCCGGCTATTAATTTGCTTGTTGTAAGGAAACTTAACTGGAGGCAAATTAAAGGTTTAACCTATTTAAGAATGGATTTTATAAAAGTCCACACTATCGTGGCTTATGAAAGACATTTTTAAAGTGTCGGTGGAAAAGTATATAATTTTTATTAGGCTTTCGATTACATACTGTTTATCCTAAACTTGTTATGTGACTGTACTGCATGTTTAATTTCAGTTATTTCATATCATCAATGGCACTCTCCAATCTGTCCTCAATCCTCAAAGAAAACAAACTTGTCGGTGAAAACTATAATGACTGGATTCGTAACCTTAACTTAGTTCTTGTTGCTAAGGGACACAACTTTGTACTTGAAGAGGTTTGTCCTCAGACGCCAGATGAGGATTCTGACGAAGCCCAAAAGGTTGCATATGATAAGTGGGTTAGGTCTAATGAGATAGCGCGCTGTTACATCTTGGCATCTATGTCAAGTATGTTGCAACATCAGCATGAGCCTATAAAAACCGCTTATGATATCATGTACAATCTTAGGCAGCTATTCGGTCATCAGAACCGCTCGGCACGCCATTTGGCAATGAAGAAACTTATGGATGCGAGAATGTCTGACTCCACACCTGTCAGGGATCACGTTCTCATGATGATGGGGTATTTATCTGAGATCGAGACCTTGGGTGGAGAGCTAGATGGCGATTCTCAAATCGACATTGTTCTTCATAGCTTGTCCTCGAAGTTTGAGCAGTTCAGGCTGAATTTTAACATGATTAAAAGGGATGTCAGCCTGACTGAACTGCTCATAGATCTTCAGGCGGCTGAATTGCTCCAAAAAGAGCAATCCTGAGGCCCACATAGCTGAAAAAGGAGCGTCTTCTTCTGGTGGAAAAAGGAAGAAGAGAAACGCACCTAAGAAGGCTGCAGATGAGGCGCCTAAGGTGAAGAAGCCAAAGGCAAAGATTCCTCCCGAGGAATTCAAGTCGAAGACTAAGTGCTTCAAGTGCGGCCAACCAGGTCACTGGAAGGCGGCGTGTCCAAATAAGAAGAAGAAGAGAGGTACATCTCACACTCTGGTTGTGGAAACATGTTTAGCAACTTGTTCTACCCAGTTATGGGTAGTAGATACTGGAGCTACTGATCATGTTTGCATGTCTTTACAGGGGTTCCTGGTAAAAAGACAGTTGAGTGAGGACGAGATCACCGTCTACATGGGCAATGCTACGAGAGTGGCGGTTGTTGCAGTGGGAGACATTGTTTTACCTTTCAGTAGTGATAGAACTTTGGTTTTGAAAGATTTTCTTTATGTGCCTGGTTTTAGGCGAAACTTGATTTCAGTTTCTAAATTGATTATGGATGGATATTCTGTTTCTTTTGATAACAAAGTAGTTATCTTTAGTGGTAAACATTTTATCTGTTCTGGCACATTAGATGGACACTTATACTTTCCTAAACCAACTGAAAACACTACGCAAAGACAACTGTTGAATACATCTAACATAAACCCTAACAAGAGAAAAGAACCTTCTGAATTGAATCAAACCTATCTTGGGCATCTAAGGCTAGGTCACATTAACCTTAAGAGGATACAAAGGCTTGTAAACGATGGACCATTGTCTTCTTTGGTACTGGAATCGTTTCCTTTGTGTGAATCCTGTTTGGAAGGTAAAATGACCAAGCGTCCTTTCCAGTCAAAAGGAAATAGATCCAAAGGTCAATTAGATTTGATTCACTCTGACCTATGCGGCCCTATGTCAATTCAAGCTCGAGGAGGGTTCGAGTATTTCATCACTCTCATTGATGATTACTCTAGATACGGTTATATCTACCTGTTACGTCGCAAGTCTGAATGCTTTGAGAAATTCAAAGAGTTTAAGGCGGAAGCAGAGAAACGAACAGGCAGAAGTATCAAGTCACTACATTCCGATCGTGGTGGCGAATACCTCTCAAGCGAATTTAGGGATTACATGGCAGAGAGTGGGATTACATCCCAGTTGACTGCGTCTGGAACGCCACAGTAGAATGGCGTGGCAGAAAGAAGGAATCGTACATTGTTAGAGATGGTTAGATCGATGATGAGTTATTCTGAGTTGCCTATTTCGTTCTGGGGATATGCCCTAGAAACAGCAGCCTATATTCTTAACTTGGTTCCATCGAAATCAGTTCCTGCTACACCTACAGAACTATGGACTGGATGAAAGCCCAGTTTGAACCATATTCGGATGTGGGGTAGCCCAGCACACGTGTTGGACAAGGAAGCTGATAAGCTGGCTCCTTGTACTGATGTAAGGCTATTCGTTGGATATCCTAGATGAACGAAAGGTGGTTTGTTTTATAGTCCTAAGGATCAGAAGATCATTGTTAGCACCAATGCTCAATTCTTAGAGGAAGACTATGTCATAAACCACAAACCAAGGAGTCACATCATCCTTGAGGAATTAAGGGGTGGATCGAATCCTACACCGGTTGTACAAGAAGAGGAACCACCAAACACTGCACAACGTGTCACAGAAGTACAGGAACTGCCTCGTCGCAGTGGGAGGGTTGTACGCCAACCTGATAGATTCATTGGTCTGGAAGAGGCTTCAGATTTCCCAGAGGATCTCAATGAATTGGATCCCGGACCTATGACGAGGCAATTCGAGATAAAGATGAAGATTCTTGGAAAACTGCAATGGAGTCTGAGATTGGATCTATGGATTACAATCAAGTCTGGGAACTTGTAGAACCACTAGATGGGGTAAAACCCATTGGCTGTAAGTGGGTCTACAAGCGCAAGAGAGGATCTGATGGGAAGGTTGAAACCTTCAAAGCTAGATTGGTGGCAAAAGAGTATACTCAGAAAGAAGGGATCGATTATGAGGAAACCTTTTCGCCGGTAGCCATGCTTAAGTCAATCCGGATTCTTTTGTTTATTGCCGCTCATTTGGATTATGAGATCTGGCAGATGGATGTCAAGACGGCTTTCCTAAACGGAAGTCTTGAGGAAAACATTCACATGAAACAACCAGAGGGATTCATTGTTAAGGGCCAAGAGCATTTGGTGTGTAAGCTTAAGAGATCCATTTATGGACTTAAGCAGGCATCGAGGTCTTGGAACATCCGATTTGACGAGGTTATCCAGTCATATGGATTCGTGCAAAGTCCGAATGAGAGCTATGTGTACAAGAAATGTGATGGAAATGTGGTGGCATTCCTCGTACTTTATGTTGATGACATCTTGCTTATTGGAAACAGTAAGAAGGTGTTGTCAAACATTAGGGTGTGGTTGTCCGAGCAGTTCGATATGAAGGATCTGGGTGAAGCCGGACATGTCCTTGGCATCAAGATCATCCGTGATCGCCAGAAAATGATGTTATGTCTGTCCCAGATGACTTATATCGATACAGTGCTAGCTAGATTTGGCATGCAAGATTCCAAGAAAGGTTTTATACCTTACAGGCATGGAATTCATCTATCCAAGGAAATGTGTCCCCAAACACAGTCTGAGATAGAGGAAATAAAGAAAGTACCATATGTTTCGGCTGTGAGAAGTTTGATGTATGCTATGCTATGCACTAGGCCTGATATATGCTATGCCGTTGGCATGGTAAGCAGATATCAGTCTAACCCTGGACAAGGTCACTGGACTGCGGTCAAAAACATTCTTAAGTACCTTAAACGGACTCGAGACTACATGTTGGTTTTTCGCTCTGATAGTCTAGTACCTTTGGGTTACACGGACTCAGATTTTCAATCCGACAAAGATCAAAGTAAGTCTACCTCGGACTATGTGTTTACATTAGGAGGTGGAACCATCGCATGGAGGAGCATTAAGCAGAAATGCATTGCGGATTCCACCATGGAAGCTGAGTATGTAGCTGCCTCTGAGGCTGCAAAAGAGACTGTCTGGCTCCGCGGGTTCCTAGCGGGCTTGGGCATGGTTCCTGATTTGCCTAAGACAATCACGATATACTGTGATAACTCTGGTGCAGTGGCAAATTCGAAGGAACCCAGAGCTCACAAGGCAAGTAAACACATAGAGAGAAAGTACCATCTTATATGAGAAATCGTTAAGAGAGGAGATGTGGCAGTGGTCAAGATTGCATCGAAGGACAACCTGGTTGATCCATTCACGAAGAGCCTGGCGGCTAAGACCTTTGATGGTCATGTGGAGAAAATGGAAGTGAGATGCAGACCTAGGGATGCATTTTGAGTTGATAGTTTTGATTGAAGAGTTAGCTAGTTATTTATTATGCTTGAAAGACATGCTTCAAGTATAAATGGGAGATTGTTAGTTTTGTATACTAGAAGACTTGTCTTTGTATACTTTTCTGATTATATGATGATATGAAATGAAAGTTATTGCAGTCACTGTTTGCATTTAGATTATGTTCTATAATTGTTTTATGCAATGTTCCATATACTTACATTGTAGATGATATGGTGTGGGGAGTCACACGTAAGATCGTATCATTAGAACCTTGTAATGTATTAAAGAGCTCACGGCCTAGATGGTCCTGAACACACCATCGGTACACCGTAGAATAATCTGATAAGTTAGTTTATCTTGACTAACTGATTATTCTAGTACACTAGTTAGTGTATTGAGGAGGATCACGATAGGATACTATTCTCTGTCTCTGACCCAGTTACTGAGAGAATAAAGATCCACAGAGTTCGGATTCTGAACTCATGTGATATTGGCGAGCATATGTGTGTGTTGATTATTACTTTGATTTATCAATGAATGAGATCTTTTCGTAGATCGAATTCGATATCTTGGGTAATAACAATGTATACATGATGTCTCGAGCAGTATGCATGAGCACCGTGTCCTGGTGCACCAGCTTGATGATGTTCTCTTGAGGAAGCACAAGTTCATGTTGAAACACTGCAGGTGGAATTTATTCCGTACATGAATAAAGCTTGTGTGGTACTACTCAAGGTTTTAGATGTTTATTAATTATAGCTGTCACAGGCTTACATAATTAATTAATGAACATTATATCTTAAACACGGGGAATGGCTGGACTAAAGGAGAAAGCATATTCGTAAATATGTATTAAATTGGTAGGTCAGTTTTACTTCTTTAGTGGAATAAAAGTAAAACTTAATTTATTTAATTATATCCTAAGTTTATTGGATATTGGATATTAAATAAATTAGTGGGCCAATTTAATATTCTTCTAGATCCCTGTTGTAGTCCAATTGACTGATAGTGGACTGGATATTGAACTTGAGATAGAGGCCCAAACCAGTAGGGTTTGGAGATCTAATTTTCGCCCCCCTCCCTATAAATAGGGGAAGGGGGGGGTGAAATTCACACATTATAATTCAGCCCCTCTTTGTCTCTCAAAGTTATCCACAGATTTCACAACTCTATCTAGTAGATTTCAGCCCACTCTGAATCTAGATACAGTCCGGGAATACAACAGAAGATCTTGGAGTAGAATTTGTGGTGGTCGATTTTTGAGCTAGGTGGCGCCTGTCACAGTATTCATTCAACAGCAAGATTAGATATTTAATATTGTCCAGAGACCGTCTATCGATTTGTAAGTAGATTCGTTTCTATGTCTCCCGCTTTATTAGATTCGAATCTGCTTTGCATGCTTTTTGTATAGACTGTGATAAACATGCATGTTACATAAAATTATGATTTGCATGAACACGGATTAATGAACAACCAAATGGTCCTGCGGTGGTTTAATTCGAAAAAACCCCAACAGAGATGATAGAACACTATTCATCAAAAAGGATAAATCACAACGCATTATGGTTCAAGTATATGTTGATGAAGTGTTTGGCTTAGTGTCCGACAAGATGATCAAGAACTTTATCAGGGACATGGAAACTGAGTTTTAGATGAGTTTGGTTGGGGATCTGAAGTATTTTCTTGGACTTTAGATAAAGCACTCAGATGATGGTATTTTCATCTCACAGACTAAATATGCAAGAAACTTAGTTAAAAAATTTGAATTGGAGAATTCTAAAAATTAAATGATTCCAATCAGTACCACTATAAACATTGGAAAGGATGATGCAGGTAAACTAGTAGATCAAAATTTACACATAAGCATTATTGGAAGTCTTCTCTACTTTATTACAAGCAGACTAGATATATCCTACAGTGTAGGAGTCTATGAAAGATATCAAGAATGTTCCAAAGAAAGTCACTTAAAAGCAGTACAGAACATCATAAAGTATGTTAATGGAACTACAAACTATGGATTGTAGTACACTTCATAAATTCAAGTCTTATTGTCTACTGTGGTGCTGATTGGGAAAGATCTCCAGATGATAGGAAAAGTACATCAGGTGCTTGTTTCTTTTTAGGAAACAATGTTATTTTCTGGTTCAGCAAGAAACAGAACAATATATCATTATCAACTGCTGAAGCCAAGTACATAGGAGTAAAAAGTAGCTCTACTCAAATAATCTGGATGATGCAGATGATGAAAGACTATGAAGTTGTTCATGATACACATATTCTATATTGTCACAATATAAGTGCTAGCAATACATCAAAGAATCATGTTCAACATTCAAAGTCAAAACATATTGATATCAGACATCACTACATCAGAGAGCTAGTTAAAGAAAAAGTATTAAGGATAGATCATCTGAACACAGAAGATCAACTTGCTGATCTATTTACCATGGTATTAGATACTACTCAGTTTGAGAAACTGAGAGAATCTCTTGGTATTTGCTTGATTCAGTAAATCAAGATAAGGGGTATAAGTGTGTTTATTTCACACTTAATAGGAAAAAAATCATTCCTGCAAAAGGGGCCTGAGCATTCCTATAACTGTTCATCATAATGTACATGAACAATTTTCAAATTTCCATGTATATCTTTATCAATGGCTAATTCAGACTCAAAACGCCATCTCTGATTTTTTGGGATCTCCCTCCAATTCCATAGTGTAACAGATACTTGAGATTACTTCTTGAATGGAGTACTCTCTTATATATAGGTATTGCCATTTAGAGAGGATCATAAGTTTTTCTCAAAATTCTGAAATCAAGTTCTTCTTATTCTCTTTTCTGATTATCCCTCTTATTCTTTCTTTCTGTCATTGCTTTTTGATCCCTAAAGAAATCTATTCCTATTACTATCAATGGCACCCAAATGAAAACTTGTACATCCTAAAAATGTTGTCAAACCCATAATGGTGTATGGGAAAGTTACATATTTAAAACCTCAAGATCAGTTATATGAAGAGGACGAGTTTGACAGACAAGTTCGAAGAGAATCTATAACAGCTCGATCATGAGAGGGGGATTAATCAATAGGGACGGGGTGTTAATTAAAGTATTAATATAATTAGTGAAAGATTAACAAAGAAGGGTTTACGAATAAGGACATGATTTTGAAAGATATGCGATAATTCTCGAAATCACTTGATCAAAAAAGAGTTATACTTTGCAAAATGCAATGAACAGGATAAGGCTAAATAATCAGATACCAACAAGTATAGAGTCATCCATAGGTCAAAGCGATTAAATAGAACCGACATGCTCAAGCCTTTCCATAGGTGGAAAGGAAATATAAATCACGAAGCATGGATATAACTTAAAAGACACCATTATATATATATATATAATCATGTCTTGGAGGCGTTCTTAGAATTCTCGAATAAAATAACAAGTCTAGAGATAAAATATATCAGAGTAGCAGAATTCATAGTGGGTTCAAATACTTATATTATCACAAAAAGAACTCAGCAGCCAACCTACATCCATAGCGACCAACATCCTCAGCATCTCAACCTAAAAAACATTTGAAAAAGGAGAGCATGAGCACTAATGTACTCAGTGGGTTTTTAAAAAAAAAATCCTTAATAAAACTTTAGAAATATCTAATCAACAACTGGCGGTATATGGAGAGGAAAATGCAAAAGCCCTCTCCATATCCACAAATCTTTTATTTTCCTTTGGGCCCCTCTTGGCTCAAACCTGATGTCTACTTCACCCTTAGGCATGCCTTAGGATAAGAGAGGGGTTACCTCAAATACCCTACTGAGTATACAAGGGGATTATCTAGTAGTGACTCGAGTGTGCGAGGGGGTTACCCAGCAGTGACTCCCTTAGTGATCAAGGATCACTTCCTAGTGATATAAAATCACAGTCTTTTGAGCTCAAATCATGTTTAATCAAATAATACAATCCTTTCTTCTTTCTTTAACTTTGCTGGCATAGATAAAGCCTAGAGCAAAATATCTAAAACTAATCCTTTAGTCAACATCATGATCTCATAACTTATAAGGGATATAGCCCTTCCTTTCTTAGCCTTGCTAGCATAATTAGGCCTAGAGTATAACATCTAGGACTAATCCTTTAATCAAGCATGATTTCAAAGCCTACAAGGGATTTATCACTACCATAGAAGGCAATACTGGACTATATAATCCTTAGAAAAATATCAACATTCAATCACAAGATCATGATCGTATATAAACACTTATTGCAACAAATAGGCAATTATCATTATCTCATGCTAAGCATATATCATACTTAAACATTTCCAACAAGTCTAAACATCCTCGAGAGCTCAATCAACAAATATCCTTCATAATAACTTTCATTCGTTCTTTCCTTCCCTTGTATAGAGTCAATCAGGCAGAGCAAAACATTTTATTGGATATTTCATTTGCCCTAACATGCTTCTAGAGCTTATCAGCTCAAACTTTAGATGAGTATAGTATTACCTACCTCAATCACTGAGCAGAAGATGAAGCAACGAGCTGTAAATCCTTTCCCGGGTCTCCACGGGGTTCGCCTCTTCCTACAAAAGCTAATCATCGACTTAGCGGTCTTCTTCAGGATTCTAAAATCTAACAAGAAATTGAATGACATCTAATCCTTCTATCCTTAACAAAACTTAAATACAGATTGCACGACTTTAGAACTTATAAAATACGAGGATAAAAGATTGATAGAACTCTTTTAAACTTCAAAACTTCCGGAATCAGACTTGGAAAAGGGGACACCAGTGTCGGCGGAGAGGGCCAGCGCCGGCGGCCCAACAACCAACACACCCCGTGCCGGTGGGGCACCCAGTGCTGGTGGGATAGGTATACCCCATGCCGGTGGGGCACTCCATGACCGCTCGGTGCTCCTTACCATAGGGGTACCCCAAACCCCCCACTGGGTTCCCCACCGCGGCAGACCTGGACTTCTGCGATTTTTCTTTCTAGGTTTCGAAGAACTGGATGAATATTTCGATGAACACGAAGAACATTTCAATACTTAAAAATAAAATGAGCATTCTTGATCAATTAAAATCGACACTATAACGACATGCATGTTATTAATTCGAAAAATTCTGACGATAATTGAAATACAAAACTTAAATAGATTTGAACATAATTAACGAAATAAAGGATAACAATGCCAAATAACAACAATAACGAAGAACGGAAATGAAATGTAGAATTTAAAAGAACAAAAATAAATAGGATCCGAGGTTGATGAAAAAGAATGAACGGAGTTGAGTGCGTCGAAGGAATGTGACTAGCTCGACGTCACATCGAGTTGCAGCTATGGCAGATCCACCTGCTACATCCCGACGACACCCCTAGCACCTTCTGTTAGGATTGTATACTGAAATCTCTTCTTTGTATACTATTAACAATGATTTCTTTTGACGATATAGATTGATTATTATTGCAGTCCCTGTTTGTGCATTTATTTATTGTTATATATATATATATATGCATAGTTCACTATACTTGCATTGTAGATGATATGGTGTGGGTAAACACATGGTAAAGATCATATGATCGGATTCCTTGCAAAGTATTAAAGGCTCGCGATTTAGATGATCCTGAACCAATCATTGTACACCGCATAATAATCTGATAGTTAGTTTGTCTTGACTAACTGATTATTCTGATACATTGACATGTGTATTGAGGAGGATCATGATAGGATACTGTTCTCTGATCTGACCTTAAAATGTAAGAATAAAGATCCATAGAGTTCGGGTTCTTAAGCTATGCACAGTGGCATACATATTTCTGTTATTTTTATTACTTTGATTTATCAATGAGTGAGATTCTTGATAGGGTCAATAATCTCGATATCTTGGGCAGTAACATATACATACATGATGGGTCGTGCACTGTGTATGGTCACCATGTCCTGGTGCGCCAGGTTGATGATGTCCCCTTGAGTAAACACAAGTACATGTGAAACCCAGCAGGTGGAATTTATTCCATACATGGTAAAGCTTGTGTAGTACTACTCTAGGAATGGAAGTATTAATTAATTATAGTTATCAGAGCTTATATAATTAATTAATGGACATTATATCTTAAACATGGGGAATGGCTGGACTAAAGAGGAAAGCATTGAGTAAAAATGTATTACATTGGTAGGTCAGTGTTATTTCTTTAGTGGAATAAAAATAACACTTAATTTATTTAATTATATCCTGGTGTTGGATATTAGATATTAAATAAATTAGTGGGCCAACTTGATATTCTTCTAGATCCCTACTGTAGCCCAAATAATACCTTAATGGATTAAGGGAATGGAATAAATGGAGAGGCCTAAACCCATTAGGTTAGGGAGCCCTAAATTTCGTCCCCCTCTCTATTAATTAGAGAGGAGGAGGCGTGAATAGGGAAGTCTCGATCAGCCCCTCTCAGTGCTCACTTAATTCCCTAGGTTATCCATATAGTTTAGTAGCTTGTAGCCCACTCTACAGTTAAACAGGTATCGGGAATACGGTAGAAGATCAAGGAGTATCTCTGCAGCCTTGGTGGGGATCGAACACTGTGGAAGAAGTCCTTGTTCGACCGTGTCTACTACAACAACAAGATTAGAACTGTAATCTCGTGTGCAACCCTACTTTCTATGTAAGTTAGTTTTTCGAATTTAATTTTTTCCGCTGCATTAAATTCGATGTTCTTACATGAAATATTCAACATGTTTGTTTAATATCATCACACATAAAATCATGATTTGCATGCCTATAGAATTATAGATTGTCCGATTAGATCTTGTGGGGCGTAATTTCATAAAACCCCAACAACTGGTATCAGAGTAGGTATCGACGTTAATCTAGCATTAATTCTATGTGTATTTTGAAAATTTCATTAAATTTGATAATAAATTTATGTGCTTAAATTTTCAGATTTAATGTGCGTAATTTTCGAGCATGTTGCAATTAAAATTGAATGAATTTTTGATGTGTTTCGAAAATTCTTGTTTTAATTGCATGATGTATTTTCGCCTAGCATGAAATATGGATATGGAATTGTATTTGAATTTCTTCATAATTTCAAGATTTATTTCATGTATGTTTCAAAAATTTGGTGTTGTAATTTTTGAAAATTATGTGTTAAAATTGTCCCTTAATTTGATCTATAATTTTCGGTCATTTAGTGTTGTATATGGAATAGATTTTTAATGTTATCAAAATTTTCGTATCCAATAATATATTGTGGATCGAAAATTAAGAAGTATTAAAATTGGTTTATGGTAATTTTTGGTGTATATCAAAAGTCACCTAATTTTAATTAAAGTTGGTTCCAAAATAGAATTTTAAATTTGGTAAGTGTTTAAAGAGGATCAAAACTACCTGATTTTTAATTCTATTAATTTTGGTACCTAATAATATAATTTGGATAATATTTTGACCAGTATCAAAATTCGAAATTGGTTAATTACTTAAGGGGTGGGCGAAAATATTAGGCTTTAAATTTGGAGCATTATTTTTGATTAATTTCAAAAATTTCAGATTTAATTCCCTAGTGTATTTTGATAATTTAAGATATAATTTGGTGGATAATTGTGATCAATTTCCAAATCTTATCTTATGGAATTTTCGGCATACATTAAGATACACTTTGGTAGATAATTTTAATTAATTTCCAAAAAAGTCAATCTTAAGAGATATAATTTCGATATTAAGATATTATTTGGTAGATAACTTTAGCTAATTTCCAAATAAGAAATCTTAAGGATATAGTCGAATTATTTTGATTTAATTTGGTGAATAATTCTAATTAATTTCCAAATTTAATCAAGTGGTATTTTTTGAAAATCTTTAATTTAATTAAAGGGATATTTTTAAAAATAGTGCATGCATAGATATCATGTGATATTTTATGGATAACATTTAATTATGATAGTTGTATCTGTAGATGGTTTATTTTGCAGGTGACATCAACTATCATGACCTTTAATTTTATGTTAATGTGATGTTAATGTTAATGTTGAATGTACAGTTAGCCGTATGCCGATTTGACTACGGGATTTTTTATCCATGAGAAAATCAATGGATTAGGTCTAGGCAATTTATTTATTACGTTGGTTTAATGTAATAGGAAAATACATTGTTAGAATTAGAGGCGATTTTAGAAAATCACCTGGTTTTTTAGTTGTATTTTATTTTCCTTTATTATTCTAGATATATTAGAATTTCCTTTTGGAATATATTTTTAATATAGAATAAGGGAAGGAGATCAACTTAAAGATGGAAAATGGAGCAGCTTCAAATAAGGAAGGACATCCCGAACAGGTCACGAAACCCTAGATGAGCTAGGGTTTCGGCAAGATGCTGCGAGAGGCGGCGGTGGGGAGTCCATTTTTTCGAGAGCTGATTTTCCAAGATTATCTCAATAACAACATGAGATATAAGCCATGATAGTTGGTCCCACTTATTATGCTTGTTATGTTATTTTGCATGCAATGGTTTTAATCCGTTTATGTAATGTATTGCATGTTTAAATGGGATAAGATGAAACCTCAAGTTTAAATAATTAAGTGGGCGAGATACATACCAAAGTATGTGGAATCTCAAAACAGTCTCCATGAATCTAGTTTAATTGAGAAGTGATGGGTAACCTCCCTACGGAGGGGTTATATTACTGGATTCTTTAGATATTAAACTTCTTGAAAGATAACTGTAGAATATTATTAGAATTAATCAACTCTACTACTAGGGGGATAAATTCGAAATAATTTTCTTGGGGTGAAGATAATGATAATCACACTTAGATATAATTTATTAATAAATGTCCACCCTATGTGGCTTATTAATTAGATGATTACATGATCGGGATTATATCCGACTATTAATTTACTTGTCATAAGGAAACTTGACTGGAGGTAAGTTAAAGGTTAGATTAACCTGTTTAAAAATGAATTTTATAAACGTCCACCCTACGTGGCTTATAAGAAATATTTTTAAAATGTCGGTGGATATGCATATAATTTCTTTTTGAGATTTTCGAATTATATGTGTTTTTATCCTAAAGATTGTGACTGTACTGCATGTTTATTTTCAGCTACTTCTATATCGTCATGGAACTCTCAAACCTGTCCTTGATTCTCAAAGAAAAGATTGTGATGCAAATAAAACACGTTGAACATACTATGCAAGTTAATTGAATCAAACGCAACGGAATCAATAATTCGATAGATACAACTTACATAGCAAGTTGGTTTGACGACAAGATTACAGGTCTAATCTCGTTGTCACAGTAGAAGAAGTCAAACAAGGCCTTCTTTTCATAGTAATCAATGCCTCCAAGGTAGCAGAGATACTCATTGATCTTCTACTATATTTTCGATACCCGTTTAGATGTAGAGTGGGCTACAATCTACTAAACTGTTTGGATAACCTAGGGAAATAAGCGAGCAAGAGAGGGGCTGATCGTGTGTCTCAAAATAGATGCCTCCTAGGATATAATTAAATAAATTAAGTGTTAATTTTATTCCACTAAAGAAATAACACTAACCTACCAATTTAATACATTTTACTCAATGCAGTCTTGTTTAGTCCAACCATTTTCCATGTTTAAGATATAATGTCCATTAATTAATTATGTAAGCTCTAACAGCTATAATTAATTAATTCTTCCATTCCTAGAGCAGTACCACACAAGATTTACCATGTATGGAATAAATTCCACCTGCATGGTTTCACATGTACTTGTGTTTACTCAAGGGGACGTCATCAACCTGGTGCACCAGGACATGGTAACCAAACACAATGCACAACCCATTATATATGAACATGTTACTACCCAAAATATCAAGATTATTGACTCTATCAAGAATCTCACCCATTGATAAATCAAAGCAATAAGTATAACACATAAATATCCGTCACTGTGCAAGGCTTAAGAACCCAAACACTATGGATCTTTATTCTCTCCCTTTAGGGTCAGATCAGAGAATAGTATCATGTCGCTATCCTCTTTAATACACGCTTCAGTGTATCAGAATAATTAGTTAGTCAAGATAAACTAACTATCAGATTATTCTACAGCCTACAACAGTTGGTTCAGGACCATCTAAACTACGAACCTTTTAATACTTTGCAAGGAACCCGATGATATGATCTTCACCGTGTGTCTACACACACCATATCATCTACAATGCAAGTATAAGGAAATATGCATATACAAACATATAACGCAATAAGTAGATGCACAAATAATAACTGCAATAATAATCAATTTACATCGTAAAAAACATTGTTAATAGTATACAAAGAGAAGCTTTCAATATACAATCCTAATAGTCTCCCACTTATACTTAAAGCATGTCTTTTAAGTATAGAACAAAAACTGACAAAACTCTTAAACTATATACAAATCTCAAAATACAATCCCGGGTCTGTATCTCACTCCCATTTTCTCCACGTGACCATCAAAGGTCTTAGACAATAGGCTCTTCGTGAATGGATCAGCCAGGTTAACCTTCGATGCAATCTTGACCACTGCAACATCTCCTCGCTTAATGATTTCTCATGTAAAATGGTACTTTCTCTCTATGTCTTTACTTGCCTTATGGGCTCTGGGTTCCTTCGAATTTGCCACTGCACCAGAGTTATCACAGTATATCGTGATGCTCCTACGTAAATTAGAAACCATGCTCAATTCCTACAAGAAGCTATGGAGCTAGACGAATTTCTTTACAACCTCAAAGGAAGCTACATATTCAGCTTCTATGGTGGAGTCAGCTATGCATTTCTGCTTGATGCTCCTCCATGCAATGGCTCCGCCTTCCAAGGTAAACACATAGCCCGAGGTAGATTTACTATGATCTTTATCAGCTTGGAAATCTGAGTCCATGTAACCCAAAGGAATGAGACTATCACTGCAGTATACTGGCATATAATCTCTAGTCCTTTTCAGGCACTTGAGAATATTCTTTACTGCAGTCCAGTGTCCTTTTCCAAGATTAGACTAATATCTGCTTACCATGCCAACCGTATATCATATATTAGGCCTAGTGCATAGCATAGCATACATGAGGCTCTCCACAGCCGAAGCATATGGAACCCCTTTCATCTTATCTATCTCAGCTTGTGTCTTAGGATACATCTCCTTAGATAGATGTATTCCATGCCTGAAAGGTATAAAACCTTTCTTGGAATCTTACATGCTAAACCTAGCTAGCACTGTATCGATATAGGTCGTATGGGATATGCACACCATCATTTTATGACGATCTCGAATGATCTTGTTGCTAAGGACGTGTCCAGCTTCTCCTAAATCCTTCATATTGAACTGCTTGGACAACCACACCCTCATGTTCGATAATACCTTCTTATTGTTTCCAATAAGCAAGATATCTTCAACATATAGTACTAGGAATACCACCATATTTTCATCACTCTTCTTGTACACACAACTCTCATCCAGGCTTTAGATGAATCCATATAACTGGATGACCTCATCGAACTGGATGTTCCAAGACCGTGATGCTTGCTTAAGTCCATAAATGGATCTCTTAATCTTGCAGACTAGGTGCTCTTGGCCCTTAGCAATGAATCCCTCTGGTTGCTTCATATGGATATTTTCCTCAAGACTTGCATTCAGGAAAGCTGTCTTGACATCCATTTGCCATATCTCATAATCCAGATGAGCGACAATAGATAGGAGAATCCAGATTAACTTAAGCATGGCAACCGGTGAAAAGGTTTCCTCAAAATCGATCCCTTCTTTCTGAGTATAGCCTTTCGCCACCAATCTAACTTTGAAGGTTTCAACCTTTCCGTCAGATCCTCTCTTACGTATATAGACCAACTTGCATCCAATGGGTTTTACCCCATCAGGTGGTTCCACAAGTTCCCAGATTTGATTGTGATCCATAGATCCAATCTCAGATTCCATTGCAACTTTTCAAGAATCTACATCTTTGTCTTGTACCGTCTCGTCATAGGTCTTGGGATCCAATTTATTCAGTCTTTCAGGGAAATCCGAAGACTCTTCCAAACTTATGAATCTATCAGGTTGTCGAACAACCCTCCCATTACGATGAGGCATTTCCCGTACTTCCATGTGATGTTGTGCAGTTATTGGTGGTTCCTATTCTTGTTCAGGTGGTGTAAGATCTACGTTCCTACATCGAAGTTCCTCAAGAATAATCTCACTTCAAGACTTGTGATTTATTATATAGTATTCCTCTAAGAATCGGGCATTGGTACTGATAATGACCTTCTGATCCTTAGGACTATAAAATAAACCACCTCTAGTTCCTTTCGGATACCCAACAAACGGTCTTACCTTAGAACGTGGCGCCAGTTTGTCAGCTTCCTTATCTAGCATGTATGCTGGACTGCTCCATACCTGAACAGGACCTAGATTAAGTTTCTGACCTTTCCATAGTTCAGGGGGTGTGTATGGAACTGACTTTAAAGGAACCATGTTCAATATATAGGTTGTAGTTTCTAGGGCATATCCCCAAAATAAAACAGGTAATTCTGAATAGCTCATCATCGATCTAACCATCTCTAATAAGGTTCTATTCCTCCTTTCTGTTACGCCGTTCTACTGTAGAGTGCCAGACGCAGTCAACTGGGATGTAATCCCATGCTCTGCTAAGTAATCCCTAAATTTTGTCGAGAGGTACTGACCACCATGATCAGAACGTAGTGCATTGATACTTTTTCCTGTTTGTTTCTCCGCTTCCGCCTTAAATGTCTTGAAGAACTCAAAACACTGAACACTTGCGACGCAACACGTTAATGTATCCATATCTTGAGTAATCATCAATGAATGTGATGAAGTACTCGTACCCTCCTCGAGCCTGAACTGACATAGGGCCACATAAGTCAGAGTGAATCAAATCTAACACCTCTTTAGATCGATTTTCTTTAGATGAAAAGGGTCGTTTGGTCATCTTACCTTCCAAATAGGATTCACACAAAGGAAACGTTTCCAAGACCAATGATGACAATGGTCCTTCATTTATAAGCATTTAAATCCTCTTAATGTTAATATGACCAAGTCTTAGATGCCAAAGATAGGTTTGATTCAGTTCAGAAGGTTCCTTTCTCTTATTAGGGTTTGTGATCGATGTATTCAATAATTGCATTCATGTAGTATTTTGCAAAGGGTTAAGTATATAAAGATGTCCATCTAATGTGCCAGAACAGATCAAACATTTTCCACTTGTGATAATGACTTTGCTATCAAAAGAAACAAAATATCCATTTAAAAATAATTTAGAAACCGAAATCAAGTTTCACCTAAAACCAGGCACATAAAGACAGTCTTTTAAAACTAAAACTCTATCACTACTGAAAGGTAAAGACACGTCTCCCACTGCAATAGCTTCCACTTTCGTAGTATTTCCCATGTAGACAACAATCTCGCCATCACTCAGCTGTCTTTTCACCAGGAACCCCCTTCTTCTTCCTCTTGTTATGACACCCGGATTTCCAATGTCCCTGCTGACCACACTTGAAACACTTCGACTTCGATTTGAAGTCCTCCAAGTGTACCTTGGCTTTTCTGTTCTTGTTCTTAGGGTCTTTAGGCGCCTCCTTTGCAGCTCTCTTAGGTGTGTGTCTCTTCTTCTTAACACCAGAAGAAGATGCCCTAGCTAGGTGCGCCTCCGAGCTTCACTTTTGGAGATGCTCGACTGCCTGAAGATCAATGAGCAATTCTGATAAAATAACATCCTTCTTTATCATATTGAAGTTCAGTCTGAACTACTCAAACATGAGAGACAGACTGTGAAGCATAATGTCGATTTGGGACTTCCCATCCAACTCACCACCTATGTAACGCCCCAAACTACTCTGTTTGGCCAAGTCACTTATCATACTTGTAACGCCCCAAACTACTCCATTTGACCACGTCACTTATTATACTTTTAACGCCCAAACTACGCCGTTTGGTCACGTCACTTAACAAATAATTCATTTACATGCATTCGCATTCTCATAATAAATTGAGCGGAAGCTAAGGTCAAATAGCATAATGAGGTATAACATCATAATTCCGAATATAAATTTTTCTTCCACAATTATAACATGCAACCTATCAAAATCTACCATGTCACAGAACATCGTATTTAACGGAAGCTTAAAATAAACCCATCCACATCATTCATACAATCATCTAACCTATCGGGCTCATAAGTCTTAGACAACCCGCCCGTCTAGTACCCTAGATTAACAAATATAGCATAGGAATTCAATTACCTATATTTACACAACATAGGCTCCTAGGTCAATCGACCCACCTTTAAAACATTGACATGTTATATCAAGTTAAATACAATCACAACTATAAAAATCTGGCTAATCCCATTCCCAACAATCGTTAATCATAAGATAAATAGGTCGATCAATAAGATTATCATAATATGCGTATTCAAAGGCATGAAAAGTAAACACAATCTTGTGGGGGTTCTCTTGTGTTCACAACGCTCCTACCCCGGCCTTGACCCGTCAACCTGAAATTCATTGAATTAATGGGGTGAGTATTTAACAACATACTCAGTGGGGAACACTGTAAACAGTTATAGCTAATTGCACAAGTGAAAATATAATATATGGACTTTTCTTTACTTTGTGGACACTAGTCTCAACCCCGTAGGGTCCAAACATCATGATGCCCCCGTTAATGAACATCTTTGGCCCTGTAGGGATGCCCGCAGACATACTACCCCCCAGGGAGGACATTAATAGGTCTATATTCGATCCCAAAGGATCTCTGCCCCGAAGGGTCTCTTTGTCGACCCCGAAGGATCTCTGTTATGCCCCGAAGGGTCTCTTTTATCCCTGGTCCGAAGACCATTCATACTTATACAATCAAAGCACAACTATAACTATAACCTTACACGTGTTCACAGTTTAGAGTTCCCCACCTTAAGAGATGCTTTTGAATCCTTTTAACCTTGAAATACTCCTTTTCCGTGCACAAGTTGTCCTCCTCGAGCCCCAACATGTCACCTAGCACCTTTTAATTCTCTTTTCATTTTAGACGTCGAGTTATTCAATTAAATCATAATTTAGACCAAACTCATGCGATACATTGCTTTAAAAATTTCATACATCTTCATGTACATAATCATGGGTATACTAACTCATAATACGATTTTGGACTCAAAATATGCGTTAAAGCTCTTTGAAATATTTAATCGAACACGTTACGTGCACCCATTTAAAGCACATACTCATGACTCAATTTAAATCCTTTAAACCCAATATTTCAAATACAAACACCTACATCCTAGGGCTCTAACATACATGAAAATTAACTCGAAACAACCATCACAATACCTCCATATAATTATCAACAAAACAAAGGGAAATTAGGGCAAAGATCCAAACCCTAGCGACAATGAACCATACGAATTCGATATAACTTCACATATAGCTTCAAGGAGGTAAATAAATCATATATTCAAGACATCAAGGCAAGAGGATCAATAAAAGTGAAAACCCTAATTTTTGAGTATGAACCCTAGTTTCCAATCAACATGAAAATGGTGTTTTAATCACCAAGATGAAGAGAGTATGAAGTCACCTTGGTTGATGGAGGATGATGAAAGGATCCATCCAAAACTTGAAGAATTTTCTTGATGGTGGAAGAATCGCCCAAAAAAAAAGAGAAGAAATGAAGATGAAATGAATAAGTGTGGTATTTATAGGTAGAAGTTCGGCCCAGCCCGCGCGACCGCGCGAGGGCGCTCTCGGCCCATGCTCCCCGCGAGCACGCAGCCCCGCGCCGGCGCGCGCCTCCCGCCCGCCCCGCAGGCACGCAGCCTCCCGTGGCCGCGCATGGCCCCGCGGCCGCGCACCACCCCGCGGGCGCGCGGCGCTCAGTTCAACTCCCCTATCGATCTCGACTCCCGGACATTTTCAACTCCATTTAACACGACTTAGATTTTCGAAACACTTTTAATACTTTCCAAAAAAGTGAGACCCCCGATCAACTCAGCGTTAGGGTGTTCAAGTTATGGCAAACACACTATTAAATACAAGCACATTCATTCATTTTCATATAACTCGACACTTTAGTATTAAAATTCAAACCGTGTTATACGCTCAGTATAACATCACTGTGCTATGATGTATCGGCTCGAGTGAGACAACCTGCAATAAAATAACGGCATAACATACAAACATACTCACATGCTTAATATTCAAACAATATCAATTCAAAATCATTTACTAAAATTATAATTTATAATTTAGCAAAAAGATCGGGGTATCACAACCTAGGGTCTCGATCTCCGACATGTAGCCCATCATCTGGAGAATGTGATCCCTTACCGGTGTAGAATCTGACATCTTAGTGCCCATCAGATTTCTTATAGCCAAATGTCTAGCCGAGCGATTCTGGTATCCGAAGAGGTCCTTAAAGTTGAACATTATATCATAAGCGGTTTTCATAGATTGATGTTGATGTTACAACACATTTGACATAGAGGCACGTTGCTACACGTATGTAGCAACGTGCCATCTCATCAGCTCTAACCCACTTACTATAAGAAGCCATTTTCTCTTCACTAGAATTCTCATCTGGCTTAGGTGGACATTCCTCATCAAGTACAAATTTGAAATTCTCAGCAGTTAGGACGATGTTCAGATTTCTTATCCAATCTTTATAGTTTTTGCCAACTACTTTATTTTCTTTGAGAAACGAGGACAGGTTTGAGAGTGCCATGACGATATAGAATAACTGAAAATAAACATGCAGTACAGTCACAAACTTTAGGATAAAAACACATATAATTCGAAATCCTCAACAGAAATTATATGCATATCCACCGACATCTTAAAAATATTTCTTACAAATCACGTAGGGTGGACGTTTATAAAATTCATTTTTAAGTAGGTTAAAACCTAACCTTTAATTTACCTCCAGTCAAGTTTCCTTATGACAAGTAAATTAATAGTCGGATAAAACCTGGTCATGTAATTGTCTAATTAATAAGCCACGTAGGGTGGACGTTTATTAATAAATTACATCTAAGTGTGTTTACCATTATCTTCACTCCAAGACCATTATTTCGAATTTCACCTCCCTAGTAGCAGGGCTGATTAGTTCTAATAATGTTCTACAGTTATCCTTTAGGAAGTTTAATTTCTAGAGAATCCAGTAATATGACTCCTCTGTAGGAAGGCCGCCTATTACTTCTCAATTAAACTAGATTAATAGAGACCGTTTTGAGATTTCCACATACTTTGGTATGTATCTCTCCCACTTAGTTATTTAAACTTGAGATTTCATTTTATCCCATTTAAACATACAATATAAACCAGATAAAATGATAAATAACCATTGCATGCTAAACAACACAAAAAGCATAATAAGTGGGACCAACTATCATGACTTATATCTCATGTTGTTAATGAGATAGACTTGGAAAATCATCTCTTCAGAGGCCAGGAACCCCACGACCACCGCATCTCATGCGCCTCACCAAAACCGTACCTCCTTTAGGGTTTCGGGACATATTCGGGATACCCTTCCTTTTCCAAGCTGCTCCCTTTTCCATCTTTGAGTTGATCTCCTTCCCTTATTCTATATTCTAAACTAGAATAATAAGGAAAATAAAATACAACTCAAATACTCTAACAATTTATTTCCTATTACTTTAAAACAACGTAATAAATAAATTGTCTGGACCTAATCCATGGATTTTCTCATGGATTATAAAAACTTCATAGCCAAACCGGTATACGACCAATCATACATTCAACAATAATTAAACATCACATTCAACATAAAATTAAAGGCCATGATAGTTGGTTTCACCTGCAAAAAATACCATCTACAAATACAACTATCATAATTAAATGTTACCCATAAAATATCACATGATATCTATGCATGCCATAATTTTTGAAATTACCAATTTAATATAATTAGGGAATTAAAAAATTACATACTTGATTTATTTGGAAATTAAAATAACTATCCACCAAATTAAATCAATTAATTCGAATATATCCATAAGATTCCTATTTGGAAATTAGTCAAAATTATCTACCAAATAATATCATAATAATTCGAATTTTATCTCTTAAAATTAACTTTGGAAATTAATTAAAATCATCTATCAAAGTTTATCTTAATATTTTCGAAAATATCCATAAGGTAAGATTTGAAAATTGATCACAATTATCTATCAAATTATACCTTAAAATTTCGAAAAACACTAGATATATAAAGCTGGAAATTTTCGACCCTAGGTCAAAAATTAATCCTCCAATTTTAATACCTAGTATTTTTGCCCCCTTCCTCTAATTAGTTAATTAATTTGAAATTTTGATACAAGTAAAAATACTATCCAAATTATACTATTAAGTACCAAAATTACTAGAATTAAAATAAGGTAGTTTTGATCCTCTTCAAACACTTACCAAAATTAAATTCTATTTTGGAACCATCTTAGATTAAAATTTGGTAACTTTTGGTAGACACCAAAAATTACCAAAAACCAATTTTAATCAACCAAATTTTCAACCCCCCTTCTAGTGTAGGATATGAAAATTTTGATAATATAAAAAATCTATTCCAGATCATACACTAGATGGCCGAAAATTTTGAATCAAATTAAGGGAAAAATAACATCAAATTTTCGAAAAAATAGGAACCAAATTTTCAAAAATAACACATGAAATAAATCCAAAAATTTAATGAAGAACATTAAATATCATCCAATTCCATATTTCATGTTGGGCGAAAAATTGACAAGCAATTTAGAACAAGAATTTCAAATCTAACATCCAAATTCTAATTGCAACATGCTCGAAAATAAACATCATTAAATGTGAAAATTTAAGCATATAAATTTAACAACAAATTTAATGAAATTTTCAAAGCATATAGCTAGAATTAATCCTAGATTAATACCGATACCTTCTATGATACCAGTTGTTGGAGTTTTTTCGAATTACGCCCCACAGGATCTAATCAGATAATCTATACTTCTAATGGTCCATGCAAATCATAACTTTATGTTGTGATGCAAAGAAAACACGTTGCACATACTATGCAAGTTAATCGAATTAAACGCAGCAGAATAAATAATTCGATAGATACAACTTACATAGCAAGTAGGGTTGACTACGAGATTACAGGTCTGATCTCGTTGTTGCAGTAGAAGCAGTCGAACAAGGCCTTCTTTTCACAGTGATCGACGTCTCCAAGGTAGCAGAGATACTCCTTGATCTTCTATTGTATTCCCGATACCCGTTTAGATGTAGAGTGGGCTATAATCTACTAAATTGTTTGGATAACCTAGGGAAATAAGTGAGCAAGAGAGGGGCTGATCGCATAACTCAAAATACACGCCTCCTCTCTCTATAAATACTAAGGGAGGCGTGTATTATGTCCCCAAACCCTGATGGGTTTGGGCCTCTCTACTTATTCCATTCCCACAGTCCATTAAGGTATTATTTGGGCTACCATAGGGATCTAGAAGAATATTAAATTGGCCCACTAATTTATTTACTATCTAATATCCAATACCTAGGATATAATTAAATAAGTGTTAATTTTATTCCACTAAAGAAATAACACTGACCTACCAATTTAATACATTTTACTCAATGCATTCTTATTTAGTGTAGCCATTCCCCATATTTTAGATATAATGTCCATTAATTAATTATGTAAGCTCTGCCAACTATAATTAATTAATTCTTCCATTTCTAGAGCAGTACCACAGAAACTTTACCATGTACGGAATAAATTCCACCTGCAGGGTTTCACATGTACTTGTGTTTACTCAAGGGGACATCATCAACCTGGCGCACCAAGACATGGTGACCAAAAACAGTAGATGACCCATCATGTGTGAATATGTTACCACCCAAAATATCGAGATTATTAACTCTATCAAGAATCTCACCCATTGATAAATCAAAGCAATAATCATAACACACATATGTCCGTCACTGTGCAAGGCTTAAGAACCTGAACTCTGTGGATCTTTATTCTCTCCCTTTAGGGTCAGACCAAAGAATAGTATCCTATCACGATCCTCCTCAATACATGCGTCAGTGTATCGGAATAATCAGTTAGTCAAGATAAACTAACTATCAGATTATTCTACAACCTACAACAGTTGGTTCAGGGCCATATAAACTGCGAGCCTTTTAATACTTTGTAAGGAACCCGATATATGATCTTCACCATATGTTTACCCACACCATATCATCTACAATGCAAGTATAAGGAAACATGCATATACAAACATATAACATAGTAAGTAGATGCACAAACAGTGACTGCAATAATAATCAATCTACATCGTCAGAAACATTATTAATAGTATACAAAGACACGCTTTTAGTATACAATCCTAACACTAGTTGGTGAAAACTATAAAGATTGGATTCGAAATCTGAATATTGGCCTTACTGCTGAAAATTTTAAGTTGTACTTTACGAGGAATGTCCACAAAAGCCAGATGAGAATTCTAGTAAAGAGCAAAAGGCGGCTTATGGTAGGTGGGTTATATCTAATGAGATGGCACATTGTTACATGTTTGCCTCTATGTCAAGTGTGTTGCAACATCAACATCAGTCTATGAAAACCTCTTATGACATAATGCTTAACCTTAAAGAGCTTTTTGGATACCAGAATCACTCGGTACGACACTTGGCTATGAGAAATTTGATGAGCACTAAGATGTCAGATTCTACACCGGTACGGGATCATGTTCTCTAGATAACAGGCTTTCTATTGCAGATCGAGACCCTAGGTGGTGAATTGGATGCTGAGTCCCAAATTAGCATTGTGCTTCACAGTCTATCACCGAGGTTTGAGCAGTTCAGGCTAAACTTTAATATGATAAAGAACGATGTTATTTTATTAGAATTGCTCATAGATCTTCAGCCAGCTGAACATCTTCAAAAGGGAAGCTCAGAGGCACGCCTAGCTAGGGCGTCTTCTTGGGGAGTTAAGAAGAAGAGATATGCACCTAAGAAAACTGAAAAAGAGGCGCCTAAAGACCCTAAGGATAAGAAGGGCAAAGCTAAAGTTCATTCTGATGACTTCAAATCGAAGTAAAAGTGTTTCAAGTGCGGTCAGGAGGGACATTGGAAGTTTGCGTGTCCTAACAAGAAGAAGAGAAAGGGTATGTCTCACTCTTTTGTTGTTGAAACATGTTTAGCTACTTGTTCTACCCGGTCTTGGGTAGTGGATACTAGAGCTACTGATCATGTTTGCATGTCCTTACAGGGGTTCCTAGTGAAAAGACAGCTGAGTGATGGTGAGATTACAGTCTACATGGGCAATGCTACGAAAGTGGCAGCTGTTGCAGCAGAAGATGTTACTTTACCTTTTAGTAGTGATAGGATTGTCTTTATGAGCCGGATTTTAGGCGGAACTTGATTTCTGTTTCTAAATTATTTTTGAAAGGATATTCTGTTTCTTTTGATAGCAAGGTTGTTATCACAAGTGGTAGACGTTTTATCTATTCTGGCACATTGGATAGACATCTTTATATACTTAATCCTATGCAAAAACACTACACATGCGCAATTATTGAATACATCGATCATAAGTCCTAATAAAAGAAAAGAACATTCAGAACTGAATCAAACCTATCTTTGGCATTTAAGGCTTGGTCACATTAACCTTAAGATGATACAAAGGCTGATAAACGATGCACCACTATCTTCATTGGTCTTGGAAATGTTTTCTTTGTGTGTATCCTATTTGGAAGGTAAAATGACTAAGCGACACTTTTCATTTAAAGGAAATAGATCCAAAGAGGTATTAGATTTGATTCATTCTGACTTATGTGGCCCTATGTCAGTTCAGACTTGATGAGGGTATGACTATTTCATCACATTCATGATGATTATTCAAGGTATGGATACATTTACCTGTTGGATCGCAAGTCCGAATGTTTTGAGACATTCAAAACTTTTAGGACGAAAGTGAAAAACCAAATAGGCAAAAGTATCAAAACACTGCATTCTGATCATGGTGGTGAGTACCTCTCAACTAAATTTAGGGATTAGTTAGTAGAGCATGGGATTACATCCCAGTTGACTACACCTGGCACTCCATAGTAGAATTCCCTATTTCATTTTGGGGGTATGCCCTGGAAACAACAACCTATATTCTGAACATGGTCCTTTCAAGGTCAGTTCCTCACACGCCCCTAGAACTATGGACAAGAAAAAAACCCAGTCTAGGTCACATTCGGATATGGGGCAGTCCAGCATATGTGTTAGATAAGGAGGCTAATAAGTTAGCGCCATTTTCTGAAGTAAGGTTGTTCGTTGGGTATCTAAAAGAATCAAGATGTGGTTTATTTTATAGTCCTAAGGATCAGAAGGTCATTATCAGTACCAATCCCCGATTCTTAGAGGAAGACTATGTAATGAATCACAAACCAAGGAGCGTGATCTTTTTTGAGGAGCTTCGAAGTGGAAACGTGAATCCTACACCATCTGTACAAGAAGAGGAACCACCAATAACTGCACAACGTGTCATGGAAGTACGGGAAATGCCCCGTCACAGTGAGAGGGTTGTTCGTCAACTTAATAGATTTATTAGTTTGGAAGAATCTTTGGATTTTCTAGAAGAACAGAATGAATTGGATCCCAAGACCTATGATGAGGCAGTACAAGACAAAGATGCAGATTCTTGGAAAATTGCAATGGAATCTGAGATTGGATCTATGGATCACAATCAAGTTTGGGAGCTTGTAGAACCACCCGATCGGGTAAAATCCATTGGATGCAAGTGGGTCTACAAACAAAAGAGAGGATCTGATGGGAATGTTGAAACCTTCAAAGCTAGATTGGTAGCGAAAGGCTATACTATTGGGGTTTTATCAAATTACGCCCCACAAGATCTAGTCGGCTAATCTTTAATTCTATTAGGCATGCAAATCATAATTTTATGTGTGATGATATTAAACATATATGTTGAATATACCATGCAAGACTGTCGAATTATGCAGCAGAAAATAATACGATAGAACAACTTATATAGAAAGTAGGATTGCACACGAGATTATAGGTCTAATCTCATTGTTGTAGTAGACACGGTCGAACAAGCCCTTCTTCCGTAGTGTTCGAACCTGACCAAGGCTGCAGAGATACTCTTTGATCTTCTACTGTATTCTCGATACCCGTTTAGATGTAGAGTGGGCTACAAGCTACTAAACTGTATATGTATAACCTGGGGAAATAAGTGAGAAACTGAGAGGGGACGATCTAGTTTACTAAATTCACGCCTCCTCATCCCTAATTAATAGTAAGGGGGATGAATTCTACTGCTCCCAAACCTAGTGGGAATGGGCCTCTCCACTTATTTCATTCCCTTAGTCCATTAAATTATTAATTCGGCCATAGTCGGGATCAAGAAGAATATTAAATTGGCCCACTAATTTATTTAATATCTAATATCCAACACTAGGATATAATTAAATAAACTAAGTGTTATTTTTATTCCACTAAAGAAATAACACTGACCTACCAATTTAATGTTGGGGTTTTTTCGAATTGAACCACCGCAGGATCTAATTGGATGTTCATTAATCCTAATGTCATGTAGATCATAAATTCATGCATCTCATATGATTTAATTAACCGAGTTCAATTAACATGCAAAACCGGTTTAAACGATTCTACTAAAGCGGAAACATAGAAATCGAAAAACGACTTACAAATTAAACGACGGGTTGAGGACAAGATTAAAGATCTAATCTTGTTGTTGTGTATGATGAAATCGGCGCCCACTAATGCTATTCCACTCCTTGATCTTCTGTTGTATTCCCGGACTGAATCTAGTTTCAGGGTGGGCTGATATCTACTAGATCGGTATGAAATCTGTGGAGATAAAAAGAACACAAGAGGAGCTGATCTCTCACCCCAAAATTTGATCCCCCACCTCCTTATTTATAAAGGGGTGGGCGAAATTTCAATGTCCCAACCCTACTGGGTTTGGGCCTCTATCCCTTTTTCTATCTCCAGTCCATTAAAGTCATATTGGGCTACAACAGGGATCTAGAAGAATATTAAATTGGTCTCCTAATTTATTCAATCTCCAATATCCAATAAACTTAGGATATTATTAAATAAATTAAGTATTATTTTTATTCCACTAAAGAAATAATACTGACCTACCAATTTAATACATATTTCTGAATATGTTTTCTCCTTTAGTCCAAACATTCCCCGTGTTTAAGATATAATGCCCATTAATTAATTATGTAAGCTTCTTACAGCTATAATTAATTAATATCTTATCCTTGAGTAGTACCACACAAGCTTTACTCATGCACAGAATAAATTCCACATGCAGGGTTTCAGCATGAACTTGCATTTTCTCAAGGGGACACCATCAACCTGGCGCACCAGGACACGGTACCCTACATATTGCACGACCCATCATAAGTGTAAATGTCACAACCCAAGATATTGAGATTATTGATCCTATGAAAGAATTTCCCCTTTGATAAATCTAAGCTGCAAACACTACACGTATATGTCCGTCAACATATAGGGGTTAAGAACACGAACTCTGTGGACTCGTATTCTCTCATTTAAGGTCAAAATAGAGAATAGAATCCTAAGTAGATCCTCCTCAATACAATCATCCGTGTATTAGAATAATAAGTTAGTCAAGACAAACTAACTATCAGATTATTCTACAGCGTACTGATAGCGGGTTCAATGCCATCTAGACCGCGAGCCCTTTAATACATTACAAGGAACCGATGATATGATCTAACCGTGTGTTTACCCACACCATGTCATCTACAATGTAAGTATAGTGAACATGCATGTAAATATAACAATTTAAATGCAAACAGTGACTGCAATTGTATTAATTCTATATCATCATAAAACCATCATCAATAATGTATACAAAAGACAGGTCTTCTAGTATACAAAACCAACAATCTCCCACTTATACTCGAAGCATGTCTTTCAAATATAAAATAAACTGGCTAACTCTCCAACTCTAACTAAAATCTCAAACGGCAACCCCGGGTCTGTATCTCACTCCCATTTTCTCCACGTGACCATAGAAGGTCTTAGCTGGAAGGCTCTTCGTGAATGGATCAGCTAAATTGTCCTCTGATGCAATCTTGACCACTGCCACATCTCCTATCTTAATGATTTTTTGTATAAGATGGTACTTTCTCTCTATGTGTTTACTTGTCTTATGGGCTCTGGGTTCCTTCGAATTTGTCACAGCACCTGAGTTATCACAATATACCGTGATACTCTTAGGCAAATCAGGTACCACGCTCAAGTCCAATAAAAAGCTCTTGAGCCAGACGACCTCTTTTGCAGCCTCAGAGGTAGCTACATATTCGGCCTCCATGGTGGAATCCGCAATGCATTTCTTCTTTATACTCCTCCATGCAATGGCTCTGCCTCCCAAGGTAAACACATAGCCTGAGGTAGATTTACTCTGATCTTTATCGAATTGAAAATATGAGTCTGTGTAACCCAAAGGCACTAGACTATTAGTGTGGTATGCCAGCATATAATCTCAAGTCCTTTTCAGGTACTTGAGTATATTCTTAACCGCAGTCCAGTGACCTTGTCCAGGGTTAGACTGATATCTGCTTACCATGCCAACTGCATAGCATATATCAGGTCTAGTGCATAGCATAGCATAGCATAGCATATATAAGGCTTCCCACAGCTGAAGCATATGGAATGCCCTTCATCTCATCTATCTCAGCCTGTGTGTGGGGACACATATCCTTGGATAGATGAATTCCATGCCTAAAAGGTATAAAACCTTTCTTGGAATCCTGCATGTTAAAACTAGCAAGCACTGTGTCGATATATGTCGTCTGGGATAAGCACAACATGCTTTTCTGGCGATTTCGAATTATCTTGATGCCAAGGATGTGTCCGGCTTCTCCTAGATCTTTCATATCGAACTGCTTGGACAACCACACCTTATGTTAGATAATACTTTCTTACTGTTTCCAATAAGTAAGATATCATCAACATATAGCACGAGGAAAGCCACCACATTTCCGTCACTCTTCTTGTATACACAGCTCTCATCCGGACATTGCACGAATCCTTATGACTGGATAACCTCGTCAAATCGGATATTCCAAGACCTTGACGCCTACTTAAGTCCATAAATGGATCTCTTAAGCTTGCACACTAAGTGCTCTCGGTCTTTAGCAATGAAACCCTCTGGTTGCTTCATGTGGATGTTTTCCTTAAGACTTCCATTAAGAAAAGTTGTCTTGACATCCATCTGCCGAATCTCATAATCCAAATTAGCGGCTATAGAAAAGAGAATCCGTATTGACTTAAGCATGGCTACCGGTGAAAAAGTTTCCTCATAATCGATCCCTTCTTTCTGAGTGTACCCTTTCACCACCAATCTTGCCTTGAAGGTTTCAACCTTCCCGTCAGCCCCTCTCTTGCGTTTGTAAACCCACTTACACCCAATGGATTTTACCTCATCTTGTGGTTCTACAAGCTCCCAGACTTGATTGTGATCCATAGATCCAATCTCAGACTTCATTGCAATTTTCCAAGAATCTGCATCTTTGTCTTGGATCGCTTCATCATAGGTCCTGGGATTCAATTCATTTAGTCCTTCAGGGAAATCCGAAAACTCATCCAAACCAATGAATCTGTCAGGTTGGCGTACAACCCTCCCACTGCGACAAGGTAGTTCCTGTACTCCTGTGACACATTGTGCAATAATTCGTAGTTCCTCTTCTTGTACTTTTGGTGTCAGATTCGAATTTTCCCCTCAAAGTTCCTCGAGTACTATCTCACTTCTTGGCCTGTGATTTATCACATAGTCTTCCTCTAAGAATCGAGCATTGGTACTCACAATGATCTTCTGATCCTTAGAACTATAAAATAAACCACCTTTCGTTCCTTTGGGATATCCAACAAATAGTCTAACATCCCTACGTGGTGCCAGCTTATCAGCTTCCTTATCCAGCACATGTGCTGGACTACCCCAAATCTAAAAATGTCCAAGACTGGGCTTTCGTCCAGTCCAAAGTTCTGTGGGGCGTAGATGGTACTGATTTTGATGGAACCATGTTAAGAATATAGGCTGCCGTTTCCAAGGCATATCCCCAAAATGAAATGGGCAGATCTGAATAGCTCATCATCGATCTAACCATCTCTAACAATGTTCTGTTCCTTCTCTCCGCCACGCCGTTCTGCTGTGGCGTTCCTAGCGCAGTCAACTGGGATGTAATCACATTCTCTACTAAGTAGACCCTAAATTTATTCGAGAGATACTCACCACCATGATCAGACCGTAGTGATTTGATACTTTTACCTGTACGTTTTTCCACTTCCACTCTGAATTCTTTGAAAGTCTCAAAGGATTCTGACTTGCGACGTAACAGATACATATATCCATACCTTGAGTAATCATCAATGAACATGATGAAATACTCGTACCCTCCTCGAGCCTAAACTGACATAGGGCCACATAAGTCAGAGTGAATCAAATCTAGTACCTCTCCAGATCTATTCCCTTTATCCTTAAAGGGTCGCTTGGTTATTTTACCTTCCAATGAAGACAAGGGCCCATCGTTTACTAGTCTTTGTATCCGTTTAAGGTTAATATGGCCGAGCCTAAGATGCCAAAGATAGGTTTGATTCATTTTTGAAGGTTCTTTTCGTTTGTTAGGGTTTATGACCGATGTATTCAATAAATGCATTTGCGTAATGTTTTGCATAGGATTAAGTAAATAAAGATGCCCATCCAATATGCCAGAACAGATAAAACATTTATCACTAAAGATAACAACCTTGTTATCAAAAGAAACAGAATATCCATCCATAAAAAGTTTAGAAACTGAAATCAAGTTTCGCCCAAAACCAGGCATATAAATACAATCCTTTAAAACTAAAATCCTATCACTACTAAAAGATAAGGTTACGTCTCCTACTGCAACTGCCGCCACTTTCGTAGCATTGCCCATGTAGACTGAAATCTCTTCATCACTTAGCTGTCTTTTTACCAGGAACCTCTGTAAAGACATGCAAACATGATCAGTAGCTCCAGTATCTACTACCCATGACTGAGTAGAACAAGTAGCTAAACATGTTTCAAAGACAAGAGATTGAGACGCACACTTTTTCTTCTTTTTGTTAGGATAATCCACCTTCCAGTGACCTGGCTGGCCGCACTTGAAACACTTTGTCTTTGACTTAAATTCCTTGGGAGGAATCTTAGTCTTGGACTTCTTCACCTTAGGCGCCCCCTCTGCAGCTTTCTCGGGTGCGTTCCTCTTCTTCCTTTTAGTACCGGAAGAAGATGCCCTATTTTCAGCTAGGCGTGCCTCCGGATTTCCTTTTTGAAGTAACTCAGCCGTCTGAAGATCCATGAGTAGTTCATTCAGGCCGACATCCCTTTTAATCATGTTAAAGTTCAGCCTGAACTGCTCAAACCTCGGGAGAACGTGATCCCTAACGGGTGTGGAGTCAGACATTCTCGCAACCATTATCTTCTTCATTGCCAAATGGCATGCCGAGTGGTTCTGATGACCGAAGAGCTGCCTAAGGTTCTACATGATATCATAAGCGGTTTTCATAGGTTCATGCTGATGTTGCAACACATTCGACATGGATGCCAGAATGTAACCGCGTGCTATCTCATTAGACCTAACCAACTTATCATATGCAACCTTTTGGGCTTCGTTAGAACCCTCATCTGGCTTCTGAGGACATACCTCTTCAAGTACGTATTTGTGTCCTTCTTCAGTGAGAACAAGATTAAGGTGTCAAATCCAATCATTGTAATTTTCACCGATTAACTTGTTTTCTTTGAGAATAGTGGATAGGTTAGAGAGTGCCATAATGATACATAATAACTGAAATGTAAACATGCAGTACAGTCACAAACTTTAGGATACTCACATATAATCGTATACCTTAAAAAATTATATGTAATCCACCGACATTTTAAAAATGTTTCTTATAAGCCACGTTAGTGTGGACGTTTATAAAATCCATCCTTAAACAGGTAAATCCACCTTTAATTTACCTCCAGTCAAATTTCCTTATGACAAGTAAATTAATAGTCGGAAATAACCACGGTCATGTAACCTTCCAATTAATAAGCCATGTTAGTGTGGACGTTTATTAATAAATTACAACTAAGTGTAAACACCATCATCTTAGCACCAAGTCCACTATTTCAAACTCCCTGCTCCAGTTGGAGGAGTCAGTTTGTTCTAGTAGCGTTCTACAGCTATCTTGATAAAGAAGTTTAAAATCCGGAGATACCAGTTATACGACACATCCATTATGGAGGAAGACTTATTATCAACTCGCATGTCAATCCCATCTCAATTAAACCAGATTAATGGAGACCGTTGGAGATTTCTATATACTTTGGTATGAATCTCTCCCACTTAGTTATTTAAGATTGAGGTTTCATTTTATCCCATTGTAAAACATACAAACATCACATAAAATGATAAAACACTGTTGCATGCTTCAAACAACATAATAAGCAATAATAATAAAAACCAACTATCATGGCTTATATCTCATGTTGTTGAATGAGATAATACTTGAAAGTCAGCTCCGGAACCTCGGGCATGGCCGCCGCCCCCATCACTACGCCTCGCCGAAAATCCTAGCTCCAATTAGGATTTCGGGATGTGAATCAGTGATACTTCCTTTCTTGAGCTGTACTACTCTCCTTCTTTGAGTTGATCTTCAAACTTTATTCAATATAGAATTTTTATTCCTTAGAGGAAAAAACTAATATATCTAGAATAAAATTGCAACTCAATAACTTGGTCTAACATTTTTATTTCTATTACATTAAAACAACATAAAATAAAACCTAGACTTAATCCATGGATTTTCTCATGGACTAAAATCACGTAGCCAAACTGGCATACGGCCCATCATACATCCAACATAAATTAAAACATACATCACATAATTAAGGAGCCATGATAGTCGGTAATTTATTTAATTTCCAATATCCAATAAACTTAGGATATTATTAAATAAATTAAGTATTATTTTTATTCCACTAAAGAAATAATACTGACCTACCAATTTAATACATATTTCTGAATATGCTTTCTCCTTTAGTCCAACCATTCCCCGTGTTTAAGATATAATGACCATTAATTAATTCCGTAAGCTTCTGACAGCTATAATTAATTAATATCTTATCATTGAGTAGTACCACACAAGCTTTACTCATGCACGGAATAAATTCCACCTGCAGGGTTTCAGCATGAACTTGCATTTTCTCAAGGGGACACCATCAACCTGGCGCACCAGGACACGGTGCCCCTACATATTGCACGACACATCATAAGTGTAAACACTACACGTATATGTCCGCCAACATATAGGGGTTAAGAACCCGAACTCTGTGGATTCTTATTCTCTCATTTAAGGTCAAAATAGAGATTAGAATCCTAAGTAGATCCTCCTCAATACACTCATTCGTGTATTAGAATAATCAATTAGTTAAGACAAACTAACTATCAGATTATTCTACGGTGTACCGATAGAAGGTTGAGTGCCATCTAGACCGTGAGCCTTTTAATACATTACAAGGAACCGATGATATGATCTAACCGTGTGTTTACCCACACCATGTCATCTACAATGTAAGTATAGTGAACATGTATGTAAATATAACAATTTAAATGCAAACAGTGACTGCAATTGTATTCATTCTATATCATCATAAAACCATCATCAATAATGTATACAAAAGACACGTCTTCTAGTATATAAAACCAACATTTAATACATTTTTACTCAATGCTTTCTTCTTTAGTCCAGTCATTCCCCATGTTTAAGATATAATGTCAATTAATTAATTATGCAAGCTCTGACAGCCATAATTAATTAATTCTTCCATTTTTAGAATAGTACCACAAAAGCTTTACCATGTTCGAAATAAATTCTACCTGCAGGGTTTCACATATACTTGTGTTTACTCAAGGGGACATCATCAACCTGGCACACCAGGACATGGTGACCATAAACAGTACACGACCCATCATGTATGTATATGTTACTGTCCAAGATATTGAGATTATTGACTCTATCAAGAATCTCACTCATTGATAAATAAAAGCAGTAGACATAACACATATGTCCGCTACTCTGCAAGGCTTAAGAACTCAAAATTTGTGGATCTTTATTGTCTCATTTTAGTGTTAGATTAGACAATAGTATTCTATCGTGATCCTCATCAATACACGTGTCAGTGCATCACGATAATCAGTTAGTCAAGATAAACTAACTATCAGATTATTCTATGGCATACAATGATTGGTTCAGGATTATCTAAACCGTGAGCCTTTTAATACTTTAAAAAGTACCTGATGATATGATCTCTACCCTTTGTTTACCCACACCATATCATTTATAATGCAAGTATAAGGAAACATGCATATATAAATATAATAAAAAATAAATGCACACATAGTGACTACAATAATAATGAATCTATATCGCTAAAACCATTGTTAACAGTATACAAAGATAAGCTTTCAGTATACATTCCTAACAATCTCCTACTTGTACTTATGTAATAGCCCGGTCCCGAGATAGGGATTAATGAATGGAGATAGGGTGTTATTAAGGGATTATTACGAATTAAACGGGGTTACTTGACTACCAAAAAGTTTGATTGAAGGATACGAATAGCAAGGGCTTCAACTAACACAGATATGCATGCTCATTCAGAGATTAATCAATTAAACAGACACCAACATATAAGAGGGAATAGAGCTAGATATGCATCATTGTACTAATAAGATCAATTTAGGACATTTTGTTCATAACATAGAAATAGGAAATATGTTCAGAATTCAAATGACGTATATCAGAGTAGCAGAATTATAGTGGGATTTGTAAAACACTTAAACAACAGCAAAAACTTGGCTGCCAACCCACATTCACAGCCACTAACGACCTCAGCATCTCAACCTGAAAGCATTTGAAAAAGAGAGTGTAAGCACTAATGTACTCAGTGGATTTTTGCAAAAACTCTTCAACAACTTTGAGAATATCCAATAATCAAATAACGGAATATAGAGAGCAAAACGCAAAAGCCCTCTCTATACCCGTGAAACCTTTTCTTTTCTTTTTGGGCCCAATCTAGGCTCAAACCTGATGTCGAATATACTCTCGGGCATGCCGTAGGATAGAAGAGGGGTTACCTCGAATATCCCAACGAGTTTGTGAAGGAATTAACCCAGCAGTGACTCACTGTAAAAGATCAAAGATCATAACTTCTGAGCTCGAGTCCTGGTTATACCAAGACTATGTTCTTCTTATCTTTCTTAACTTAAACTTATCTTTCTTTACTTGACTTACTTGGATTTTCAAACCTAGAGCAATCATCTATGATAAATCTTAACTGAACAGGATCTTGGCCTACAAGGGATTTTCTAACATCCAAAAGGCAACCCTAAGTACTATAGACTTAGCAAAATCCAACACTCAAATACGTGGAAATAGATGCGTATAAACATCAATTGCAATTAAAGCAATTCTAACATCTCATGCTAGCATAAATTGTACTTAACAATCTTATCATGAATAAATCATGCTTGAGAGCTCGATAACATTCTTTCTTTACTTTCTTTGCACAGAGATCAATCAGGCAGAGCAAAAATATTCTATTGGATATCTTATTCACCCTAACATGCTTCTAGAGCTCATTAGCTCAAACTTTTAGGAAAAATATACGTTTACGCACCTCGATCACTGAGCAGAGGCTGAGGAAAAAGGCTTACAATCCTGCTTCGGATTCACACTGGGTGTAATTCCTCCTACAAAAGTCGAATCATCGACTTAGCAATCTCCTACGAAGAAATCGAACATCTAGAATGAGAAATAGCAACAACTAACCCAAAGACCCTAATCTAAGACTTAATTACAGATTACACGACTTAAAGACTTACAAAATTCGAGAAGAATTTATCCGGAAAAATCGCATCTTGATTACTCGAGTTTTAGATGGAAAATAACTTAAAAAGTTTACTCGAAATGACTCGGAAATAGCTTGAAAATCTTCTAAATTAAAATTGGAAATAACTTGGAAATACACAGCTCGAATGGCTTGAAGAGAGGGTACGAGAATAGCCAGAAAAAAATCAGCGTCGGACGACACGGGGGCACCGCGCACCGACGGCACCCCGCGCGTCCGCGCAGCCCCCCACGCTGGCGCACCCATGCGCGCTCGTGGTGCTGTTGGGCCGAGAGGGGTGTTGTGCGGTGGTGTACCCCCCCCCCCCCCCGGTCGCGGCCTCTCTTCCCTCTAATTTATGGGCAATCTTCTTATGGGTTTCTTCAATGTTCATCGATTCCTTCGACGAACACGAAGAACACTATATAAAATTTAAAACAACATGCTTCAATAATTTAAATCAACATGAAACGACAAGCATTGATTTAACTATAACAAAAAGTGAAACATTAATCTAGGTAGAATTTAAGAAAATAAAAGCAATTCCCATGAAGAACACGAAGAACCAGAAGAACATGAAGTTGAGTGCGCTGAAGGAAGGTGACTAGTCCGGCGTCTCATCGAGTCATAGCTGAGGCAAAGCTATCCCACTATGTCCCAACGGCACCCCTAGTACCTTACTCTGGAGCATTTCTTCCTTGCCACTCTGCTCATCGACTTGGAGGTGAAATCACGAAGAGACTCCTCAATTTTCTCGACTTTCTCTCTCAAGAAGTGGGGGTTGAAGAAGTGGAAATGAGCAAATGGAGTGGTGGGGCGATCCCCTATTTACAGGAAAAGGTATGGCTTCTCTGAGAAGCCATTGCAGTGCAGGAATACTGTAAAAGTTACCCCGGGTTCGGTTAAAAGCTGCTTTATTCGACATTGGGTCCAAATGACCTCGTTCATGAAATTCAAAAATATCGAGAGGTTCATTGACTCGAGTACTATTAAACTAACTTGACTCAGGATGAAGATGGGGTCGTCAGACGAAAGACGTGCAAAGATTCCTTTCTAAAAGCTACTTTACTATTCACTTCAAGGGATAAATAAAATTTCTGAGTGAGCAATTGACCTCAGAATGAAAATCCGTGAATGCAAACGGATTCCTTGAGTCAAAATACATAAGAGGGGCTTGAAAGAACAAGACTCTGATCAACAAGGAAGATTTCATAAATTTCTCAAATCACGAATGCTCGCAGAAATTACTATTCACAACTTCTTTAAACGCGTTTTAAATCACTGGGAACTCAAATGACTTCAGATTTAAAATCTGTAAAGACCGGCATACTCCACGAGTTTAAACCTTTCCAAAAAGGTCAAAATTGACTAAAACTGAGTTAAGTCCAAATTTTTGAAAAAGACGATCTCATGCAAAAAGACTCCTAAAGTCGTGACTGACATCTGATTTTATTTATCCTTAATTAAAATTCTTCCTAGGCTTCTTAATTACTATTAATCCTCTAAATCTTATCTAAAAATCTGGGGTGTTACATCCTACCCCCTTGAAAGAAATTTCATTCCGAAATTTACAAACCTTGGAAAGGGACATCGGGATATATCTTGAGCAACTCGGACTCCAGCTCCCACGTTACTTCCTCCGAACCATGATGGTTCCAGATTACTTTCACCAGACTGATCTCTTTTTTCCTTAACTTTTGGATCTTTCGATCCATGATGGCCTGAGGCTTTTCCTCGTACGCCAAGTACTTATTCAGGACTATCTCTTCCTTACCAATCACGTATTTTGGATCAAACACGTATTTTCTCAACATGGAGACATGAAAGACGTCATGAATGTCACAAAGGTTAGGCGGTAAAGCCAACCTATAAGCTAATTCATTAATCCTTTCAAGGATTTCGAAAGGTCCAATAAATATGGGCATTAATTTATTCCGTTTACCGAAACGGACTATTCCTCTTGAAGGAGATACCTTCAAGAATACTTGATCTCCTACGCTGAAGCTCAGCTCCATCCTTCTTTGATTTGTGTACGCCTTTTGTCTATCTTGCACCTCCTTGAGTCGATGGCGAATTAGCTCAATCTTCTGGACTGCTTCCTGAACTATTTCAGGTCCAAGCATTCTTTTCTCTCCAACTTTGTCCCAATACAAGGGCGATCTACACTTCCTTCGATATAAGGCCTCCTAAGGTGCCATGACAAGCGATGTTTGGTAGATGTTGTGGTATGCAACTCTACCAGAGGTAGTAGCTCTTCCCAGCTGCTTTCTTGATCGATGACTACTCCCCTCAGCACGTCTTCCAAAATCTGAATAGTCGTTTCAGACTGGCCATCTGTCTGAGGGTGAAAGGCGGTGCTGAATTGGAGCTTTGATCCCATAGCTTCTTGTAGGCTTCTCCAACATCTCGATGTGAACCTCGTGTCGTGATCAGACGTGATCGAGGTTGGCACACCATGCAATCGAACAATTTCTCTAATATACAACCGGGCTAATGGATCTAGCCTATCTGTCATTTTGACAGCTATGAAATGCACAGCTTTCGATAATCGGTCGACGATTATCCAAACAGCGGTATTACCCCGCTTAGACTTTGGAAACCCAACCACAAAGTCCATATTAATGTGATCCCACTTCCATTCGGAGATTTCTAATGGTTGGAGCAAACTGGATGGTTTCTCATGAAGAGCCTTCACTTGTTGGCAGTTTAAACATCTTTCCACAAAGGTGGCTACTTTTCTCTTCATGTTGTTCCACCAAAAGTTTCTCTTGAGGCCTTGGTACATCTTGGTGCTTCCAGGATGTGCTGTGTAGGGCGTTTCATGTGCTTCACACATGATTTCTTCCTTCAGTTTTTCTTTGCTTGGCACACAGAGCCTTCCTTTGAATAAAAGTGCGTTGTTGGCGGCTTCCGTAAAATCTTGAGAACTATCAGTCCTTACTTCCATTCTTTTCTTCTTGAGAAACGCATCTCCTCTTTATGCTTCAACTATCCTTTGTCTTAAGTCGGGCTGAAAGACTATTTCTGCAATCTGGGATAGAATCGTTTCGGGTGGTGTCAACACCTCGATCCTTAACTTCTCAAATTCCCTACGAAGCTTTTCCTTGACTTGAACGAATCCTAATTCTGCTTTTCTTTTCTGCTTAGAGCATCAGCTACCACATTTGCTTTTCCTAGATCGTAGTGAATAGTGCAGTCATAATCCTTTACGAGTTCTAACCATCTCCTTTGTCTCATGTTCAGATCCTTCCGTTCGAAGAAATACTTCAGGCTCTTATGATCTGAAAAGATTTCACACTTAGCTCCGTAGAGGTAGTGCCTCCAGATTTATAACGCATGAAAAACTGCTGCAAGCTTTAAATCATGCATGGGATAGTTCTTCTCGTGATCTTTAAGTTGCCTTGAGGCATAAGCAATCACTTTTCCTTTTTGCATCAGCACACATCCTAATCCTTTTCTTGACGCATCAGCTTAAATCACAAAATCCTCATTTCCTTCCAGAATGGCCAACACTGGGGCTGTGGTGAGCATCTTCTTCAAGATCTGGAAACTCTCCTCGCACTCAGGCATCCACTTGAACTTGGAACCCTTCTTTAGTAATCTCATCATGGGCTTAGATATCGTCGAGAATCCTTCGATAAATCAGCGATAATATCCTGCGAGTCCTAGGAAACTTCTTATCTCATTCACACTTCTTGGGGACTTCCAATTGCTCACAACTTCAATCTTAGCCGGATCTACTTTGATCCCTTCTGCTGATACAATATGTCCTAGGAACATAACTTCTTTGAGCCAAAACTTGCATTTACTGAATCTGGCATAGAACCTTTCTCTCCTCAATGTTTCCAACACCACTCTTAGGTGTTCTTGGTGCTCCTCATCGCTCTTCGAATAGATGAGAATATCATCTATGAAGACCAATACAAACTTGTCCAAATACGGGTGAAACACCTGATTCATTAGATCCATAAATAATGCTGGTGCGTTAGTCAATCCGAATGGCATTATCACAAACTCGTAGTGACCATAACAAGTTCTAAATGCTGTCTTAGGGATATCCTCCTTCCGTATTTTAAGCTAATGATACCCAGACCTTAAGTCTATCTTCGAGAAGACTCTGGCTCGCTTAAACTGATCAAAGAGATCATCTATTATAGGGAGGGGGGTATTGATTCTTGATGGTTAACTTGTTTAGTTCTCTATAATCTATGCACATTCTCAAGGTGCCGTCCTTCTTCTTAACGAACAAGATTGGTGCTCCCCATGGCGATACGCTAGGTTGAATGAAACCTAGGTCTAACAACTTTTGCAGTTGAACCTTAAGTTCTAACAGTTCTCTAGGTGCCATTTTGTAGGGAGCTTTTGATATTAGTGCTGCTCCTGGTTCCAAATTGATGACGATCTCTACTTACCTATCTGAGGGCAATCCTGGTAACTCTTTCGGGAATACGTCTGGAAATTTTCTTACCACTGGTACGTCTTCCATCAATAGCTCTCCTTCTCCTCTCTTTGTCAAGTTAACCAAAAATGCTTGACATCTATTCTTCTTCAGCATCTTGGCGGCCTTCATGACGGATATCACTGGGACTTTAGTTCCCATTCTTGATCCGTAGATCTTTACTTCTGATTTTCTAGGCGGTCAGAAAATTACTTCCCTCTCAGGGCAGCTTATGGAGGCATAAGCTGAGGCTAACCAGTCCATCCCTAGGATTATATCGAAGTCCTGAATCTTTATCATGTAAAGATTTGACTTAAAAGTTTCCCCTTCTATGTTTAATTCTAGGTTAGAGCAGACCTTCCTAGATATCATTCTCTTCCAAGAGGGGACGGTTATCTCAAGAGCATTTTTAGCATTCTCAGTTTTTATCCTTAATTTTTTACAAGCAGACTCAGCTATAAAAGAATATGATGCTCCTGTATCGAAGAGAGCTAAAATAGGCGTGTCGAAAAGGATAATCATACCTGCCAGATGACCTGGGGCCTTAGCAGCCTGTTGCTGGTTTAGAGCATAAGTTCGAGCTGGCTGGGGTACCCTTTGTCCTAGGCTAGGCCTTTGATCTCACCCCTGGTTCGGCCTGGGATTCATTCCTGGCCTTTGTCCTGGAGATCCCTCTGATCTCCGGGGTATTGCTGAAGCGGTTATGGGTATAGGGGTTGCTGCGGTGTCTGGGATCGTCTATTATCTCCTTTAGGACAATTCCTCTTGTAATGTCCCTCTTCTCCACAGTTGTAACAACTTGTCAGATTGACTCGACAAGCTCCCGAGTGCGTCCTTCCGCACTTCTGACATGGTTTTCGGCTTGGGGTGAGGTCGATCTGTCGCTGAGACACTCTCGACTCTTGATTTTGCCAGTGGGGTTTCTTTCCTACGTCATCTCTTCTCTTTCCGTCCCACTTTCTCTTTCCCTTTAGATCACTAGCTGGAGGAGAGGGCTGCACTTTTTCCCGAAGGAGAATAACTTCGATGCTTAGCTAGGGTTCGGGCATAGGACATATCTTCTTGCCCGGTGAGGGCTATACCTATCTCGGATCTCAGTCCTTTCTTAAACTTCTGTGACTTTTTCCCATTCGTATCCACCAGATGTGGAGCGTGCCTCGAAAGTTGATTGAATTCTCTGTCGTATTCTGATACTGACTTATTTCCTTGTTTCAATTTCCAGAATTTCGTCTCTTTAACTTCCCAATAATAGTCCGGGATGTACTTCTGGTATTACTCGTGCTTAAAATCTTCCCATTCATACTCTTCTCATAGCTCTGGAGTAATTGTCCTTCGAATGTAGTCCCACCAGTAGTCCACGTCATCCGCCAGCATAAAGAGGGCGCAACTCAGCTTTTCCTTTTCTGAACAAGCGATGAAGTCGAAAATTCACTCTAAGGAGCGAACCCATTTTTTAGTGTCCATCAGGTCTCCTAGACCATTGAAGGATGGAGGGTTGTCTTTTAAGAACACGCTTTCGGCTCTTAGTCCAGGATTAGGGATTTGCTCATTAGCAGGCTCCTTCTCATCTTCATTCTTGGTTTGTCTTCTTCTTAGCAACATTCTAAAAGAATATAGGCGTTAGCGGCGCTCGATTGAATTTGCATAAATTGAAACGGAATGCCTTTCGATTTAGGTCTTTAAATACGCAAGATAAAAGCACGAGAAATGAGAATTTAAATGACAACAGAATAATGGGAAAATTGCCTCATTATGAGGTCTTTTGGCATCAGAAATATTAGGATTTTAGGTTACAGCCGAAAATAGAACAGTATTATGGAAAATTACTGCCCTATAGAAGTCTAAGGTTAAACATAATTACATATTAATGTTTAGATTGAAGCAAACAGGTTGACAAACAAAAGACTACTAGCTAGGTATTTTAACATCAACACTTCTTTTCCCTTCTTCTACAGCTTAACCATAAGCCAAACCCTTCCCCTTATCTTGGCATGATGGCCCCACCGCCTCTTCGCCTTCCTCTTCTTCTTCTTCCTCTTCTTCCTCGACTTCGTCATCTTCTAGCACCTCGAACTTAAAGGTCTTCATGCTAATATTTCTTTGAGGAAACTGATGGGACATACTCTGCCCCAGACCCTGGGAGGTGACCGACTAGTAGGCGGGGGCCTACTGGTGCATCTGTGGAGAGTTGAAGAATAGAGATTCAGTATGGTTTACAACTCTGGCATTTGAGGGTCCTGCAGTTCTTTCTGTATAGGGATAAGGTATTTGAAATCCTAGAGAACCGTTAAAGGTTGCTTTCTGCAGCTTCAGCTCTACTAAGAGGAAGGGATTCTGATCAGCAGCTTGTTGCTCGGCTAAAGTGGTTATGTGACCATATTCCGACCCCCATCAAGCCATTAGGGCCGAAGAAAATGCTGTTAGATTACCAACTTCAGCATATGTGTCGGGGTCTCGGATAATCGTGCTTTACAAAATATGGTACATCATTGGCCTCCAAGTGGGCGACGCATGCTCACACATGCAGACGCAGGCTTCCAAATCGGACACAGTTCTGGGTGATCCTCCATAACCGTTCGTCTAAGCCTACCTCTCTAAGTAACGTGCCATATATGACTGTCATTGCTCGTTACCATTCCAGGTTTCCTTTCTGAATCTATGAACTCTCTCTTGAGCTAGATGAAAAATGGGCACACTCTTTCTAGCAGTCAACCGACGCTTAGCCATCTAGAAAAGGAGACTTAATCAGTCTAAATTAAGAGGGAGACCTAAGGTCCTCCTGAGATCATACTATCGTCTAGATTCAAACTATTTCTCTTGCATGCTTTTATCCTTTAAGTAGATGACATTCATTAAAAATTTGGCGCCCAAAGTCTTTAAATAGAAAGTTTACCTTTTTAGACAATATTTGAGAATGATTTTAAATTTTCTTTCTGATTTAGAATCCTTTTTCAAAAACCTTTCATATCAGTAAATCATCTTACCCGAATACTTTTTACTTGGAATTTCATTCTCACGGTTTTTCCTTTATCCATAACGAGGTACGGTTGCTCAAATCTTTTCATTTTCTGTATTCCAAAAACCATGAATCCAAAATCCAAATCCTCTATACTACCATACCTCATTTTTATTGAAGATGCAAGGGTGATGGCGAGCTCTGGATTTCTGCTATATCATAAAGCAATTCATATGCACACAAACACTTATTTTTAACAAAGAGACAGGTCTGCAGAGTTGCAGCTTGCTCTAATACTATCTGTAACAGCCCGGTCCCGAGATAGGGATTAATGAATGGAGACGGGGTGTTATTAAGGGATTATTATGAATTAAACGGGGTTACTTGACTATGAAAAAGTTTGATTGGAGGATACGAATAGCAAGGGCTTCAACTAACACGGATATGCATGCTCATTCGGAGATTAATCAATTAAACAGACACCAACATACAAGAGGGAATAGAGCTAGATATGCATCATTGTACTAATAAGATCAATTTGGGACATTTTGTTCATAACATAGAAATAGGAAATATGTTCAGAATTCAAATGACATATATCAGAGTAGCAGAATTATAGTGGGATTTGTAAAAGACTTAAACAACAGCAAAAACTTGGCAGCCAACTCACATCCACAGCCACCAACGACCTCAGCATCTCAACTAGAAAACATTTGAAAAAGAGGGTGTGAGCACTAATGTACTCAGTGGATTTTTGCAAAAACACTTCAACAACTTTGAGAATATCCAATAATCAAATGACGGAATATAGAGAGCAAAATACAAAAGCCCTCTCTATACCCGTAAAACCTTTTCTTTTCTTTTAGGGCCCAATCTTGGCTCAAACCTGATGTCAACTGTACTCTCGGGCATGCCATAGGATAGAAGAGGGGTTATCTCGAATATCCCAATGAGTTTGTGAGGAAATTAACCCAGCAGTGACTCACTGTAAAAGATCAAAGATCACAACTTCTGAGCTCGAGTCCTGGTTATAGCAAGACTATGTTCTTCTTGTCTTTATTAACTTCAACTTATTTTTCTTTACTTGACTTACTTGAATTTTCAAACCTAGAGCAATCATCTAGGTTAAATCTTAACTGAACAGGATCTTGGCCTACAAGGGATTTTCTAACATCCAAAAGGCAACCCTAAGTACTATAGACTTAGCAAAATCCAACACTCAAATATGAGGAAATAGATGTGCATAAACATCGATTGCAATTAAAGAAATTCTAACATCTCATGCTAGCATAAATTGTACTTAACAATTTTATCATGAATAAATCATGCTTGAGAGCTCGATAACTTTCTTTCTTGACTTTCTTTGCACAGAGACCAATCAGGCAGAGCAAAAATGTTATATTGGATATCTCATTTGCCCTAACATGATTCTAGAGCTCATTAGCTCAAACTTTTAGGAAAAGTGTAGGTTTACCCACCTAGATCACTGAGCAGAGGCTGAGAAAAGAGGGTTACAATCGTACTCCGAGTTCACACTGGGCGCAATTCTTTTTACAAAAATCGAATCATCGACTTAGTGATCTCCTACGAAGAAATTGAACATCTAGAATGAGAAATAGCAACAACTAACCCAAAGACCCTAATCTAAGACTTAATTACATATTGCACGACTTAAAGACTTATAAAATTTGAGAAGAATTTATCCAGAGAAATTGCATCTTGATTACTCGAGTTTTAGACGGAAAATAACTTAAAAAGGTTACTCGAAATGACTCGAAAATAGCTTGAAAATATTCTTAAATTAAACTTGGAAATAACTTAGAAATACACGGCTCAAATGGCTTAAAAAGAGGGTACGAAGAACACAATAAAAATTTTAAAACAACATGCTTCAATAATTTAAATCAACATGAAACGACAAGCACGGATTTAACTATAATAAAAATTGAAACATTAGCATTCATCTTTAACTCATCCCTAAATTCTTTTCTTATGGGCAGTAGACAAGCCTTTAACAAAAGAAGATTTTTAAGTCAACTTTCAAACTTTATAACTTTTACTTCAAATTTTAACGGTCCAAAATGACTGAAATAGTTCAAGTATCTGCAGAAAATAATATTCTGAAAAGATTTGCTTCTTGCTCGAGTCCTTAATCACTCAAAACTCTTTAGAATATTGATCTAGAACTTACTTTAATAAGTTCCACTTTAAAACTTTGGTATAACCAAAAATTTTATTTCGAAAAGAAATAATATTCGACTTTCAAAAATCGAATAACCTTGTCTTGCTCAAACTTTTCTTCTCATCATGTACTTTCAAACAGTTATACCAATTATAATCAAAATACTTTAACTCAATCATACCTTAACTTTGTTGAAGATGTGAGGGTGATGATGAGCTGGGGGTTCCTGATTAATACTTTGAACAATTCAATACTCACGTAAAAGTTCAATCAATCACTTTAAGAAGAGAAATGTATGCAGAGTTACAAACCTAGCTCTGATACCATCTATAACAGCCCGGTCCTGAGGATGGGGACAGGGTTGTTGTGCATAAAAATAGCACAAAAATTGAAATCCAAGGGGGTGCTTTAAGAATTAAACTAAGTTAGCGCCTCAAGAATCTAGGTAACTTAACTTTATGACTTGGAAGAACTATCGTTTTCAATGAATCAATAAGGGTCAAAGGGTTCAATCAAGTCGAAGGGGTCAAAGGATTTAATCGAGTCAAAAGAACGCCATATCATAGGCCAATCGAAATTTAAACAGAATCCAATGACAAGCAGATAAAAATTTGACTATTTAAATAAATAAGACCTCTCATAGGTCATAACAAGAAAGACCCATTAATAGGCCGGAATCAAATAAATCATAATGTCCCATTCATAGGACGAAATAAGAGACAACTCAAGATTAACTGGAAACGAGTAGAGTCATGCTTGAACGAAAAACCTCTTCATAGGCGAACAACAACAACAAGCATGCAAGACCCATTTATAGGTCGACTGAAACTGAATAGATACCAATATGCTTAACAAGTATGACTCTTCAATTAACTTGGAATTAATGGAGGAGAACATGCTTCTAATTCTCAAAACTTAATCAATAATTGGAAGCATAGCATTTAAGACATGCTAATATCAAGAATCAAGTTACATATATCAAGACTAAGTAGTAACATCAGAGTACTTAGCAGAAACATAGCGGAAGAAAATTATGTAACTATATAGAGCAACAAACTTGGAAACACAAACAACTCAGACTACCCCACCAGCAGCACATCACCGGCCTCAGCATCCCAATCTGAAAATATTTGAAAAAGAGGGTGTGAGAACTAGTGTACTCAGTGGGGTTTTATGAGAAAACTCTAGAAAAACTTTAGAAACATCCAATTAATAACTGGCGGTATATGGAGAGCAAAACGCGAAAGCCCTCTCCATATCCGTAAAACCTTTTTCTTTCTTTTCCGGCACCTTTCTTGGCTCAAACATGTTGTCTACTACACCTTGAGGCATGCCTTGGGATAAGAGAGGGGTTACCTCAAGTATCCTTCTGAGTATACGAGGGGATTACCCAGCAGTGACTCGAGTATGCGAGAGGGTTATCCAGCAGTGACTCCCTTTACTTTCCAATTTTCAACTCGGTGACTCGAAGGTCATGGTATGATAATGTAAATAAACTGTTCTTTGAGCTCGATAACCTGCTTACAACAGAAGCTATATCCTTCCTTAACTTCCTTCCTTACTTAACCTTAACCTTCCTTACTTACTGGACTTAGCTAGCAATACCAAACCTAGAGCAATCGTCTAAGGCTAATTCTTTAATTGAGCATGATCTCGGCCTATAACGGATTTATAACTTACCCTAAAAGGCAATACTTAGCTAAATAATCTTTAGCAAGATCCAACATTCAAATTCGAAGAAGTGAACGTGCATAAACATAGATTGTAATTAAAAGCAATTCTAAGATCTCATGCTAGCATAAATTATATTTAAAAATTCTAGCATATCTAAACATGCTTGAGAGCTCACTTAACTTATAATAACTTCCTTTACTTTATCAAACTCAAATAACAATTTAACAATATCATGCATATAACTTCCTTTACTTTCTTTTCTTAACTTTGCACAGAGACGAACCTGGCAGAGCATAAAATACTTTTATTAGATATTTCCCTTGCCTTAACATGCTTCTAGAGCCTACTAGCTCAAACCATATATTTGGTTTAGAATTACCCACCTCGACGATGAGCATCTCGATCACGAGCACGTGGACAAAGCAATGAGCGGAAAAATCCTTTCTCGGGCCTCCTCGGGGTTCACCTCTTCTTTATGAAAGTTGATCAATGACTTTGCAGCCCTGTTCAAGATCCTAACAAGAAATGGAAATGATACCTAAACCCTCGACCCTTAGCTAGATCTTTAAAACACGAGAATTTAAACGATTTAAACGCTCGAAATTACCAAAAACGGGGATGGAATTTCCGACTAGAACGATCAAAATTTCGGATTATTGGCCACTGCATAGACATAGATCTTCGAAAGAGCTTCAATTTGAATACTCATGGGCCTCATGGTTCAAACCGAGTCCAAATTTATGGCCTCCGGATGAAAACATGTCGAAACTGCTGCAGCAGCCCCCGCGCGCTCGCGGCCTTCCACGCACCCGCGGCACCGCCGCACGCCCACGCACTACTCTGGCCAAGAGGGCACCCCCACGACCACGGGGTCCCCTGTGACTGTGGCACCTGGGCGATTCCCGACGGTGGTAGCTCCTCCTCCACTCCTCCGTTCTCGACTCGCCCAACACTACTCGTCGTCTTGGATGTGCAATCACGAAGAGTGCTCCTCGCTCGACACTCGAATCTTAAGAATGGGGGAGGAAGAAATGAAAATGAGCAAGGAAAGAATGGGAGGGAGGGCTCTATTTATAGGAGAAATCAAAGCTTCCCCTAGAAGCTACTGCAGTGCAACAATACTGCTTAAGAAATTTCGGGTTCGGTCAAAAGGTGTTTTATTCGATGTCGAGGTCTAAATGACCTCAGACATGAAATCTTAATATACTGAGATGTTTGATGGCTCAAGTACTATTGAACGAATTTGACTCGGGGTAAAGAATGAGTCGTCTTGAAGGAAAACGAGAAAAGATTCTCTTTTCAAAAATAAAGTTACTATTCTACACAAGGGACAAATAAAATTCCCGAGCGTTCAATTGACCTCAGAATAAAAATTCGGGAATGCGAACTGATTCCTTGAGAAATTTCCTATAAGGTAGGCTTGAAGAAACAAGGCTCAAGTCAACACATGAGATTTCAGAAATTTCTAACGATCATGCTCCTATTATTCCCGCTCTTGCTTAATATGATTTTCGTCGCCGGGACCTCATATGACCTCGGATTGAAAATCAGAAAGTACCGGCACACTCCTTGGGTCAACACCTTCCAAACATGACCAGGATGGGTCATGACTGAGCTGGAATCGAAATTCTTGAAAAGATGATCTCACGAAAAATAACTCCAAAAATCACGGTTTAGAACCGAAACATCCTTATTATGCTAAAAATTCCTCTTACTATTTCCTAATTAAAATTAGGAATTACTTAATCATATTCTGAAAATCCGGGTTGTTACATTCAAATGTCGCAGACATTTATCCTCCATTTTCTCAAGATATTGTTCAAATCTACATAACTCACCAAAAGAGCAAAAATGAATGAAATAAATAAAAATCACACAAAAACAAGAGAGAAATAACTACTAAAGATACTAAATTCCTATAATAAAATAGGACAAATATATACAAAACAACTCCCCCACACTTAACCTTTTGCTTGTCCTCAAGCAAACAGAATCATTCAAGATATGAAGCAAGAAGGAATTGTCCCCAAGAAGATCATACACACTAGGAGCATTCCACACTATTTTAAACTAGAAAGCTTATCATCGAAGAGAATGACAACATTTCTTAAACAAGGCATGTGGCTTGTCCAATGAGAATAAGCAGACAAGATTTTCTCAAGGTAAAATGCAACAACTAGCCCGGAAAACATTCCTCTTACTAACTCCTCCACACTTTATTCAAAAATAACCCGGGAATGCACCCAAAGGATATAATTCGTTAGGTGAAATCATCAGGATAAGCCGAGCTTCATAACGTGGTTTACCATACTCATCATGCATAGATTCAAAGGAACGACACACATGATAGGAGTAGAATCTAAAATGCAATCCCATTTATTACAACAATTAAACAAGAGGACGTGGATCAAGCTTCACAAGGTTTATTCCTTTGGATAAAATCCCTAGTGTCCTTGTGTGGTTTTCCATGCTCATAGTTGATTTAGATGACTAGAGGAGTAGAAATCCTTATTATCCTCACTTATTTCAACATACATTTATTTCATTCATTTTTTCATTCATTTCTTTTTTTTTAATAAAAAAATACATGATAGGAAGTTTAGAGGAGAGAATGATTTTTTCAAGCATAATTGACACATTTGACAAGAGAATGAATAAAGCTTTCAAATTCTTAGAGGACGAGACCCCACAACAGAAATCATGTAAATATAATCATTCTCAAGATAACTTAGATTCTACAATGAAATAATGGGAATGATTTCATGCAACATGAACATCTTAACAATAATCCCTTGAAGATTCATATTCCAAATAATCAAGTTTGACAATTAGACAAGACAAATCATGCTAAGTGGGGGTTTAAACAAATAAAACACAAAACAAAATAAAGATATAATTCAAAGACAAGACTTAAAAAGATACCTTACAAAATCCAAAATACAACACAAGATAAAATCACAAGTTCACCCCCACACTTAAATCATGCATTGCCCATAACGAATTAAAGGATATGCAAGAAATAAAGGGGAGAGAAAACGTTACAAAATGTAGAAGACCGGCAACAGGTGGAAGTTCCTACAAAACAACACAAACAACAAATGATGAACAAAGAAAACAATACATAAATAGGAAAATGAATAACAACGCACACTAAACAAAAAATAGGAAAACACATAAAAACACTTCACTGCTCGGGTGGTTGAGAAAGTGGTGAAGCTAACTATGGAAGTTGTGAGGAGTTAGGGTCGAAATTGGAGTCTTTATTTATAGGAGATGGGGTGCCGCGCCGCAAGCCTAAGCTTAGCCTTTTTTCAATCAATTCAATCCCATTGAGGCACTCTCAATTCTTTGTCCCATGCAGCACTCATTTTAATGTCTCGAGCTAGACAGAGCCTTAGTAGATTATCATGGATGATCATTGAGCACGATCGGCTCGATTCCGTGCTCCCATGGTTGGCTTCATTTCAAGCTTTGTTACTCTAGGAGTAAGCTTCACTCGAACTTTCCTCTTCCTAGTTGGGCACTCCTCTCCTCCTTGGTCTGTGAATGTTTTTGAACACAGGGCTAGCTTCCTATTTAGACATATTGGACCTTGCATACGCAGACTTAAACAAGAAAAAGGATCACACGTAACTGGGAAAGAAGAGTTGAAGGCTTAAAGAAAAATAAAAGAAAATAAACACGAAGAACAAAACAAAAACAAAACAACACAAAACACACAAAAACACAAGCACTTAAACAAACACAAAAACACAAGCACTTAAACAAACACAAAAACACAAAAATACGAAGATAACACAAAAATAATTACAACACAAAAAGACAATAAACCTAAAGCCTTCCCCGACAACGGCGCCAATTGTTTGAATGATGTAGTTCTTTCCGGTCGGCTACACCCCTGCAAGAGGACGGGGTCAACTGTAGGGTGGTGAGCTAACTCAGGTCATATCTCTCGAGGAAAGCTTCATGTGGGAAATTATCTTTCTATGTTATAATTGTTAACAAACACATTAAAATGAAATATAACCTAAACATTCTAAACGAGGGGTTGGAAGCTTTTTACTAAACTACCTAATTAAAGAAAGTAAAACTAACTAACAACACCACCAATCACAAAGATAGAGGATCGAATTATGAGAAGAGCATTAGAGTGCATATTCTTTCATTAGTTTCTCTCCTTACTTGATTCAAGTTGGTTATGTTAATCCCAGTTGTACAATAGTCCCTTCAATTTGTTTAACTTAACTTACTGTCACCGTCGATCTGTTAAACCTCTATCGGCTATAACATTCCAACCCATAGGCTTATGTAACCCAGTCCACCTAAAGATTAACAATTAGGCTTATGAAACCCAGTCCACCTAACGTTGAAGGAACCTAGTTCGGGCTATAGAATCTCCTTTCAGTCTCATCTAAAGACTAGCAATGCTAAGTAGTGATCAAGTACTCAACATAAATAAGTACAATTCCAACAATAAGAAATCAATCAATCACAAGCAAGGATCGAACCCAAATCGATTATCTAAACCCTAATGTAGGAATTAACCTAACACCATGCTCAAGATCAGACAATAATCATAAAAGTCATTCATTTCATAAATCAAAAGATAAATAAAATACAAACTTCTACAATGTTTGTTTTCTCGAGAGTTTTGGGAAGAATCCCCACAAATCGGTTAAAGCTAAAAGAAACGAATACCAAAGCGGAGCTCCTCGTTCAAGCTTAGCAACCACGGTCCACTCGAACTTGGATCCCTCTTATCGGGCCGTCATTAAAGTGGAGCTCCTTCTGCAAGCTTAGCAACCGCGTCCGCTTGCAGTTGGATTCCTCTTCTCGGGCCTTCTTCCTCAAGGTCTAGCCCTTTTGCCTCTTCTCCTTCTCCTTTCTTTATCTTTGGAATCGTGGAGGTGGTAGTAAAGGTGAAGAGAAGTGGTAGATGAAGTGGTGAATGGAGAGAAAAAAAATGAAGTGAGAGATGGGTGATATGAGTTGTGTCCCCCCCTTCTTGAATGGGGAGATCGTTTATTTATTTGTGGAAGAGAGAGAAAGTGAGAGATTGTGTGTGTATAATGAGAGAGAGTGGGATTGAGTAGGATGGAGTGAGATAGAATGAGAGCAAGTGTGTGAGATGTTTCCAAAAAGATATAGAAAGATATGGGACAAAAATAAAAAAGGCCAGGAATTAGGGGAATTTTTCCTTACTAATCCAGACTCCAAAAATCTTCTCCTACTAATTAAATAAATCATGCTGTGAAATGAGGGAAAATTAAAGTCTTGATCGAAGTTGGAGAGAAGGAGAAAATTAATCTGTGTCAAAAACTGATCCGGGAGGTGAAACTGAACCCGCGCACCCGCCGGGTACTGCGCGGGCGGGGCCGAGGGAGAGTGCACCACGGCGGTGCATGGTGCGGGCACGAGGGCTCTTTGCCGAGAGCCTCCATGCGCCGCGGCGGGGGTGTCTGGTCGGTAGCTTCCACGGTTTTGCTTCGTTCTCCCTCGTTTCTTGGCCGATTGACCCGATTCAATTTGCTACGCGCTCCTTATTCGATTCTCTATCTTCACATTTTCTTGAATCCCTCAAATTTTGCAGACATTTATCCTCCATTTTCTCAAGATATTGTGCAAATCTACACTGCTCACCAAAAGAGCAAAAGTGAATGAAATAACATAAAAATCACACAAAAACAATGGAGAAACAAATACTAAAGATACTAAATTCCTATGATAAAACAGGACAAATATATACAAAACACGCACTGCCTTCAAGATTTTACAATGTGGTTTCTACTGGCCATCTCTGTTCAAAGATTGTCATGAGTTCACCCGGGAGTGTGATAAATGTGATGGCCATCTCATGGCTGCACGGGCCGTGTCTCTGGCTCAGCCCTCTGCAGGGTCTATGTAGAGTCTTGGCGGTCTTGGTGATTCTCATTCATCTTCGAACTTAAATACGGACACCAATCCTGAGCCGACTTAACTCAGTTCTTCTTCGAACTTCTTGCGAATCATTCCTTGAAGATATTCTTACAATCTCTTAGCTCGAAGCCTCATAATTGGGCCTCTTATTTGTAACTCCGGGTTTAGCTCTTCATTTCTAAACACGGACTCATCATTCTGTCACTAAGTTTTTGCAGGTAGATACTCTGGATTAAATCGATTGGTGATAGATTTGCCCCGAGTAACCTTCAATGTGTGTTTCACACACGTTGGGCATTCACAAAGATAGTTATGATTGGGGTTGGTTGAACATTTGCTTGGGGTCGTTTATCCCACAGCCGATCAAGTCCGAGGTTTGGATTGCATGTTACAGCATGTTTGGAGTCGAAAAATATCCGAAATGTATAATAAAAGATCCGCGAAGTGAGTCGTGAGCCGTTACCCACGACTAAGGTCACGGATGAATTCAGAGATTCTCCTATGACGTCGCGATAGAGAGGGGGTCGCCAAAAAGAAAATTCACGACCCTGATCGTGAATTTTCACCCCGTCGTGAATTTTTAAACGGTCCATGTGGCAGACATGCTGACTGGGTCATGAAATTTACATGGTGTCCTGCACAAAATTCACGACCTGAGCTGCAGTCACGAGCGGAAATCTGACGTGGCAGACGCGGGTTTTACTTTTATCTCTTCTTTGTCCAATTTTTTCTTCACTCTTCTTCACACAAACACACAAACACATGAACACACACTCAATTTCTCACCAAATTCACCACCTAAGGTATGTTTTCTCCCCTTGAAACTCATGTTTTTCAATTACCCATGATATGTGGATGTACTTTTCATGATTATTCTTGTGCTTCATGGTGTAAATTGGATTACCCATTTCTTAGGGTTTGAGAAAGGGAAATTGGGGATTTTTTTTATGCTATACATGTTTTTACTTGTAATTTGTAGTTCCAATTTCTCCTACCATGTTGGCATTGTGTGTTTTATATGTTTTGTTAGTGTTAAGCATGCTAATCAATGGTGGATTTTTGAAATACCTTTGTTGTGGGGTGATGTTGAGGTTTTGGGACTTTTTACTTCCAATTATGTGTTTTCATATTACTCTTGATGTTCTTGTGAAAATTGGGCATGGTGAATTTTGTGTGTTTATGTTTTAGTTTGTTGATGTCTTAAATGTTGGATTCATTGATGGACATGATAGAAAAGAAAATTAGTTTCTCATTGATGTGTTGAAATGGGAGATTGAAATGATGGTGTACTTGCTCGTAATCAAGTTTGGGGGAAAAATTTTGCATTTGATCTCAGTTTTCTTTGCAGGATGTCGATCAAATGGTTTGAGAGAACCTCCTCAGTAGACTCGTAGGAGGAGGCAGAAGCAGGCCCCTTATCCTTGCTACTCTTCCACCCACCTCTTCCAATGAAGAAGAGGGTTCTGACGAATACGCTGATGAGAAAGCAGAACAGTCCAAGAAAGAGAATCAATCTGAGGAGCATAAATCAAATGGGGGATCCGAGACTGAGGACTCTGAGGATGAAAACTATGAACCCGAACCTGAAGAAGAGGATGTGGTTGAAGAGCTCGAGCCTGAGCTTGCTGATGAGGATGAAGGAGAAGCCCCTCTTTATCAGCCACTCTGATATGGTATCGATCTACAGACACCAAAGCAATGAATCACTTGGGGCCGTTTAGCAGTGATGAAGATTTTCCCGACCAGATATCCCTACACTGCTACCACTTCAGCTCGGTATTCATGAGGATGTGTGGGGCCTCATAAATCGCATTGGTTGGAACCATATTGTGGCTGGGGGATGGCCTACTTATCCGGTACTAGTGTATGAGTTTCTTAACATCCTCGATGTCCAGCAGACCTCCCTTTGAGGCCCTCATACGATGATATTTCATTTGGAGAATGTGGCCCATATCCTCACTGCTGATCAAGTCAATGCCATTTTTCATGTGCCCGATGGAGGTATTTTGAACTGCTTTAGAGTTCGGGCAAAACACTTTTGGCGACGCCTACAATCTGAGAAGAGGCAGTATGATCATAAGTGAGCAAAAGTATCCATGATACCCAATCCCGTGTTTCGATATGTGCAAAAGATCATTGCTTCTACTGTGTTGGCACGACATGAAACATTGGGGATTCGAACGCCTGAGATTCTTTTCCTCTGGTCCATTCTGAGCGGCACCAACCTCAACTTTGTCACCTTCTTGATGCAACAGTTTAAGTAGTAAAGCACGCAAGCCACATATGCTATTGAGATTGGTGGCATGCTCACACTGATTGTCATTCATCTTGGTATTCAGCTACACCGGTGTGGCAGCCTCCTAGGTCCTCGAGCCATCGACTTGCCAAGTTTATGCCAGTCCTGGATATTGGTCAACCGTACTGATTCTCATCTCCCATTCTTAAGGGGAGATCGATGATTTCCCTTACCCAACCTATTAGTTTTGTATACTTGAAGACGTTTCTTTATATACTTTTCTGATGATATGATGATATAGATTGATTTTATTGTAGTCACTGTTTGCATTTACATTATTATATAATTGTTTATGCATATTCAATATACTTATATTGTAGATGATATGTTGTGGGTAAACACACAGTAAGATCATATCATCAGATCCATGCATTGTATTAAAAGGCTCACGACTTAGATGGTCCTGAATACACCATCAGTACACCCTAGAATAATCTGATAGTTATTTTATCTTGACTAATTGATTATTTTAATGCACGTGTTAGTGTATTGAGGAAGATCATAATAGGATATTGTTCTCTACTCTGACACTATAAATTAGAGAACAAAGATGCACATAGTTCGGGTTCTTTACTTATATTTATTGATGAACATATATATGCTTTGTTTATTGCTTTGATTTATCCATGGGTGAGATTCTTTTATAGAATCAATAAACTTGATATTTTGGATGATGACATTTGCATATAGAATGTGTCCTGCAATATATATAAGCACTGTCCTGGTGTGCCTGGTTGATGATGTTCTCTTGAGAAAACACAAGTTCATGTCAAACCATGTAGGTGGAATTTATTCCGTACATGAAAAAGGCTTGTGTGGTACTACTCAAGGTTTTAGATATTAATTAATTATAGCTGTCAGAGGATACATAATTAATTAATGAACATTAGATCTTAAACACGGGGAATGGCTAAACTAAAGAAGAAAGCATATTCACAAATATGTATTAAATTGGTAAGTCAGTATTACTTCTTTAGTGGAATAAAAGTAATATTTAATTTATTTAATAATATCCTAAGTTTATTGGATATTGGAAATTAAATAAATTAGCAGGCCAATTTAATATTCTTCTAGATCTCTGTTGTAGCCCAATTAGACTGAAGTGGACTGGAGATGGAACTTGAGATGGAGGCCCAAACCCAGTTTGGGCTAGGGCTGCAATTTTCGCTACCTCTCCTATTTAATTAAGGGGAGGGGATGAAAATTAAGTGTCAAGTTACATAAACTGTGCGCTCATGTTCATAAACATGTACGTGTACATTGTGATAAACATTCAAGGTCAGAATATTAAAACAGAAAGCGAGTAAAGAACACGAGGTTGATAACCCTGTTTGATTAGCTGATCTATATCAGGGGGACTTCACAAGTCCATGAGAAACAGTTTACTACTCTGTTGAATGGTTACAAAGGCTATTACACGAAGACTCCTGTCACTCGACCCCTTTTCTACCCGATTCAACCTCTTTCACTAAACTAAATTGTGAGCTCCCCTCACAACCTAGAATCCCTCTAGTTCCCACAGGAAATCTCTTCTGAGAATCCTTTAAGTGTGTGGTTACTTTTGATAGCAAGGTCGTTATCTCAAGTGGGAAACATTTTATCTATTTTGGCACATTGGATGGAAATCTTTATATACTTAATCCTATGCAAAACACTACACAAATGTAATTATTGAATATATCGATCACAGACCCTAATAAGAGAAAGGAACTTTCTGAACTAAATCAAACCTATCTTTGGCATCTTAGGGTAGGTCATATTAACCTTAAGAGGATTCAAAGGCTTATAAATGATGAACCATTGTCATCATTGGTCTTGTAAATGTTTCTTTCGTGTGAATCCTATTTGGAAGGTAAGATGACCAAGCGGCCCTTTTCTTCTAAAGGAAATCAATCCAAAGAGGTGTTAGATTTGATTCACTCTGACTTATGTGGCCCTATCTCAGTTCAGGCTGGAGAAGGATACGAGTACTTCATCATGTTCATTGATGATTACTCAAGATATGGATACATTTATCTGTTGCGTCACAAGTCTGAGTGTTTTGAGTTCTTCAAAACATTTAAGGCGGAAGCGGATAAACAAACAGGTAAAAGTATCAAGACACTACGTTCTGATCGTGGTGGTGAGTATCTCTCGACTGAATTTAGGGATTACTTAGCACAGCATGGGATTAAATCCCAGTTGACTGCGTCTGGCACTCCACAACAGAACAACGTAGCGAAAAGGAGGAATAGAACCTTATTAGAGATGGTTAGATCAATGATGAGCTATTTAGAATTGTCTATTTCATTTTGGGGATATGCCCTAGAAACTGCAGTCTATATTTTGAACATGGTTCCTTCAAAGTCAGTTCCACGCGCGCCCCTAGAACTATGGACTGGTCGAAAACCCAGTCTAGGTCACATTTGGGTATGGGGTAGTCCAGAATGCGTGTTAGATAAAGAATCTAACAAATTGGTGCCACATTTTGAGGTAAGGCTGTTTGTTGGGTATCCGAAAGGAAAAAGAGGTGGTTTATTTTATAGTCCTAAGGATCAGAAGGTCATTGTAAGCACTAATGCCCGATTCTTAGAAGAAGACTATGTAATAAATCACAAGCCTCGAAGCGAGATTGTTCTTGAGGAACTTTGAGGTGGAAACACAGATATTACACCACATGTACAAGAAGAGAAACCACCAATAACTGCACAACGTGTCACAAAAGTACAGGAAATGCCTCATCGCAGTGAGAGGGTTGTTCGACAACCTGATAGATTCATCGGTTTGGGAGAATCTTCAGATTTTCCTAAAGGATTGAATGAATTGGATCCCAAGACCTATGATGAGGCAGTACAAGACCAAGATGCAGAATCTTAGAAAATTGCAATGCAATCCGAGATTGGATCTATGGATAACAATCAAGTCTGGGAACTTGTAGAACCACCTGATGGGGTAAAACTCATTCGATGCAAGTGGGTCTACAAATGTAAGAGAGGATCTGATGGGAGGATTGAAACCTTTAAAGCTAGATTGGTGGCGAAAGGCTATACTCAGAAAGAAGGGATCGATTATGAGGAAACATTTTTGTCAGTTGTCATGCTTAAGTCAATCCGGATTCTCCTATCTATTGCTGCTCATCTGGATTATGAGATATGACAAATGGATGTTAAGATAGCTTTTCTGAATTGAAGTTTTGATGAAAACATCCATATGAAGCAACCAGAGGGATTAAGCAAGCTTAAGAGATCCATTTATGGACTTAAGCAAGCATCATGGTTATGGAATATCTGGTTCGACGAGGTCATCCAGTCTTATGTATTCGTCCAAAGCCTGGATGAGAGATGTGTGTACAAGAAGAGTGACAGAAATGTGGTGGCATTCCTAGTAATGCATGTTGATGATATCTTGCTTATTGGAAACAATAAGAAGGTATTATCGAACATAAGGGTGTGGTTGTTCAAGCAGTTCGATATGAAGGATTTGGGAGAGGCTGGACATGCCCTTGGCATCAAGATCATTCAAGATTGCTAAAAAAGGATGTTGTGCCTATCACATGCGACCTATATCGATACAGTGCCAGCTAGGTTTAGCATGCAAGATTCCAAGAAAGGTTTTATACCTTTCAGGCATGGAATACATCTATCCAAGGAGATGTGTCCTAAGATACGGGCTGAGATAGATGAGATAAAAGGGGATCCATATGCTTTGGCTATGGGAGCCTCATGTATGTTATGCTATGCACTAGGCCTAATATATGCTATGATGTGGGCATGGTAAGCAGATATCATTCTAACCCTGGAAAAGGACACTGGACTGCAGTAATGAATATTCTCAAGTACCTGAAAAGGACTAGAGATTATATGTTGGTATATTGCAGTGATAATCTTTTTCATTTGGGTTACATAGACCAGATTTTCAAGCTAATAAAGATCAGAGTAAATCTACCTCGGGCTATGTGTTTACCTTGGGAGGCTGGTGCGTCGTTTTTCACCAAAAATAATCCGACACGCAGTCGGTATGCCCACACTACCCAGAATAGTGGCAAGCAAGATCATCTCCCAAAAGATCGGTGAGAATTATTTGAACCTTCAGTCTGCAGTAACCAAACTTTCCACACGAATATCTTCATTATAATGTAAGAACAAAAATAAGCAAATAAACAGAGAGTAGCTTTTAACAGATTATAAAAGGTATTTCGGCTTCCAATTAACTCCATCCTAGCTTAATTATTCCGATCATTGACTCAATGATAACTTCAACTAATGCATGCAAACCAGTTATAGCCACCGATGACACTTACTGATGCAACCTAAATTCTCCTTAGTTTCTCGATAATCAGGAAGACACTTCACTAATTATTTCCCTAATCGACTTACAACTATAAGAGACACTCTATAGATTTAATGAGCCGACAGAATTAGACACTAGAGAAACCCGATTCAAATCTAACAGACTCTGACACAGGACCGTTGAATTTAGACTGTTATTCCCTCGATTCTGAAGAATCGTTGTACCACTCATTAAACTTAAACCACAATTACGATTGGCCAGTTTAATTGGCTACTAATTAATTTCGATCCACTAAATATTCACGACTATCTAGCAGGGATGAAACAATTAATAACTTTAAACACCGAGAATCACAGATACATGCAATTAATTAAAATAGAAAGAACAATTAGATCTCACGATATAATTATGTCAGGGCTTTGTTAATCATCACCGGAATAGAACGCATTTAGCTTGAATTCATACTTGGATTGGCACTTCAAAAATTAATTGAAAAGAAGAATGAAATCTGAATAGAATCGTGTACTGCAGAGAAAAAAACATTTATGGCGTCTCCTTCTGTGTGGAATAAACTATACTGCAATGGATACTGTAATAGATAGAGTCCTACTCTATCTAGAAGTCTTTTTATACCAACCCTTAACTAATTAATTAATAAAAGAAATCTAATCCTAATCCAACTAGGAAAATAATAAAAATAAAGTCCAAAAGTAATAAAAGCAGCCCAAATTTCATCCATGGCCCATAGCTCTTGCATACCCACTATATCCAGTCTAAATACTCGCACAATCCACTAGTCGGTATGCCCATACCGACTACTTTCCAGACTCTTCAGCTTTTCTTCAATCCAACTGCGTCCAAACCCTCCAAAACAATGTCATTATCTCTACTTCCATGTCAACCACCTAAAATAAACCACAAGACACAATTTTTCCACAAAACTTGACCAAGAGGTGAGTAACACTGCAGAAATATACCAAAAATGACTCAAAATATATACGAAATAACAACCTAATCAAAGGCGAAGCCATTGCATAGAGGAGCATCAAGTAGAAATGCATTGTCGACTCCACCATGGAAGCTGAATATGTAGCTGCCTCTGAGGCTGCAAAGGAAGCCGTCTGGCTCTAGAGCTTCTTGTTGGACTTGAGCATGGTTCCTAATTTGCCTAGGAGTATCACCATATACTGTGATAACTCGGGTGCAGTGGCAAATTCGAAAGAACCCAGAGTCCATAAGGCAAGTAAACACATAGAGAGAAAGTACCATCTTATACGAGAAATGATTAAGAGAGAAGATGTTGCAGTGGTCAAGATTGCATCAGAGGACAACCTGGCTGATCCATTCATGAAGAGCCTGCCGGCTGAGACCTTTGATGGTCACGTGGAGAGAATGGGAGTAAGATGCAGACCGGAGATTGCATTTTGAGATTTGTATACAGTTTGAGAGTTTTGCCAGCTTTTGTTCTATACTTAAAAGACATGCTTTAAGTATAAGTGGGAGATTGTTAGGATTGTATACTGAAACCTTGTCTTTGTATACTATTAACAATGTTTTTGACGATATAGATTAATTATTATTACAGTCACTGTTTGTGCATCTATTTACTGTATTATACCTTTATATATACATATTTCCTTATACTTGCATTGTAGATGATATGGTGTGGGTAAATACATGATGAAGATCATATCATGGGGTTCCTTGCGAAGTATTAAAAGGCTCACAGTTTAGATGGTCCTGAACCAACCATTGTAGACCGTAGAATAATCTGATAGTTAGTTTATCTCGACTAACTGATTATCCTGATACACTGATGCGTGTATTGAGGAGGATCATGATAGGATACTATTCTCTAGTCTGACCCTAAAGGGAGAGAATTAAGATCCACAGAGTTCGGGTTCTTAAGCCTTGCACGGTGGTGGACATATGTGTGTTATGATTATTGCTTTGATTTATAAATGGGTGAGATTCTTGATAGAGTCAATAATCTCGATATTTTGGGCAGTAACATATTCATACATGATGAGTCGTGCACTGTGTTTGGTCACCATGTCCTGGTGCGCCAGGTTGATGATGTCCCCTTGAGTAAACACAAGTACATGTGAAACCCCGCAGGTGGAATTTATTCCGTACATGGTAAAGCTTGTGTGGTACTGCTTTAGGAATGGAAGAATTAATTAATTAATTATAGCTATCAGAGCTTACATAATTAATTAATGGACATTATATCTTAAACATGGGGAATGGCTGGACTAAAGAAGAATGCATTGAGTAAAATGTATTAAATTGGTAGGTCGGTGTTATTTTTTTAGTGGAATAAAAATAACACTTAATTTATTTAATTATATCCTAGGTATTGGATATTGAATATTAAATAAATTAGTGAGCCAATTTAATATTCTTCTAGATCCCTACTGTAGCCCAAATACTACCTTAATGGACTGTGGGAATAGAATAAGTGGAGAGGCCCAAACCCATCAAGGTTGGGAGCCAAAATACATGCCTCCCTCTGTATTTAAAGAGAGAGGAGGCGTGTATTAGTGATACATGATCAGCCCCTCTCTTGCACACTTCATTTCCTAGGTTATCCATACACAGTTTAGTCGTTTGTAGCCCACTCTACATCTAAACGGGTATGGGGAATACAGTAGAAGATCGAGGAGTATAACTGCAGCCCTATTAGGCATCGAGTACAGTGAAAAACAAGGCCATTCGATCTTTTCTTCTACAGCAACGAGATTAGTCATGTAACCTCGTTGTCAAGCCTACAAACATTGTAAGTAGTTCTGTCGAATCTCTTTTCTGCTGCGTGTTATTCGACTGTCTTACATGAATATTCAAGATGGCATGTTTAATGTGCTCACACATAAAATCATGATATGCATGCTAATAGAATTAATAGATTATCCAATTAGATCCTGTGGGGCGTAATTCGAAAAAATCCCAACAAGATAATCTACCTTGAAGGCTTCATTTGCTTCAGTCCCTGATCTTCAGATTCTCTATATGTATCATCATGTACATCAGAATGTCCGAATATATCTGAGTGTGCATCTTTTTCTGTGGGATTGACAACAATATTCTAATCATCGAATCTGACATTGACTGATTCTACTATAGCCTTTGTCTCCTTGTTGTAAATTCTCTATGATTTACTATTTCTGGAGTATCCAACAAACATCCCTTCTACTCCTCTGTTGTTCATCTTGTTGAGATACTCTCTATCATTGAGTATATAGCAGGTAGTACCAAACACATGGAAGTACTTCACTATAGGTTTATTTTCATACCAAATCTCATATGGTGTAGTGAAAGTACCTGATCTAAGATGAACTCTATTGCTGATGTGGTATGCAGTCTTGATGGCTTTTACCTAGAACATAACAACTCCTTTGGCAGCAATCATGGTTTTAGCCATCTCCTGGAGAGTTCTGTTCTTCTTTTCAACTATTACATTCTGCTGTGGAGTCTTGGGGGCTGAGAACTCATGGTTGATCTCATTCTCATGACAGAATTTATCAAAGTACTGATTTTTAAACTCCTTGCCATGATCACTTCTGATTCTGATGATATGATGATCCTTCTCAACTGTGATTTTGCAGGCCAGCTTCTTGAATGCCATGAATGCTTCACTCTTATCTCTGAGAAAGTCTATCCATGTAAATTTTGAGAAGTCATCTATGCAGACAACAACATACTTCTTTCCACCGTAGCTCTCCACAACCATTAGCCCTATTAGATCCATATGAATAAGATCTAAAATTCTTTTAGAAGTTCTGTCATGAACTTCTTTATGCTGTGATCTTGACTACTTCCCAATCTAGTATAGACCACACACGTTATCTCTGCCAACCTTGATTTGGGGAATTTCTCTTACTATCTTTTTATTAATGATCCTCTGGAGATTTCTGAAGTTGATGTGTCCAAGCTTCTGATGCCAGATCTCTAACACTTCTACAGATGTTCTTTGACATGTTAAAGAACATTGTGTAGGTACATGTAGCTGATAGTTGTTTTCAGCTGATCTTCTTCCATCTATGAATAAGTCATTGTTCTTATTCATTACCTTCTAAGTCTCTTTGGTGAAGACTACTATCATGTCATCATCACACAGTTGACTGGTGCAGATGCGAGTCCATCAACTCGCATAGCCTTCTTCCGTTTAGGCATTCCTTCAACAACCATCTCTTCTGTACCCATTACTTTTTTCCTTTTTTCATCTCCAAATGTGACAAAGTCAGATGAACAAGCCTTTAAGTTCTGCACAACTGAACAATCCTCAGTCATGTGCCTTGAATAGCCACTGTTAAAATACCAATTGTTCTTGTCTTCAACTCTCAAGGATGTGTGAGTAATGAGACTGGTCTACTTGACAACCCATTGCTTCTTCTGTGTAGGCTTTTTTTTTTCTTTACAGCTGGTCTTCTGTTCCTCTTGCTAGAATGCTGAACCACAAATCACTTTCTCATCATTTTGAGATCATAAAGATACTTTTCACAATGTGGTCGAATATGGCCTTTCTCCTCATAATAATGGCAGATGATTCATTTTCTATGTCATTATAAGTAGTCATCTTCTTGTCAATAATGTTCTTCTGGAAGTACTAAACATTATCTTGTACATGCACTGGCTGGCTTGTATTTTCCTTGACAAACACTTTCTTGGATTGTCCTCCATTGTGTCCAAGACCTAGATGACTCTTTCCTGAATGTCCTGGAGTTGTAAGAATCTTATCAAGATTCTTTGTTCCACTATTCAGCATGGTGACATTCGTTTTGATGGATTTGAGCTCTGCAGATAATTCAGCAATCTCCTTCTCTTGCTTCTGGATTGTACTCTTCTGTTCTAAATGAGACTTGATCAGCTTCTGTTTCTCCTCTAGAATATTCTTTTTATGAGACTGAAGAGTCTTATTGATTTCCACTACTTCCAGCCACTTTGCATACATCTCCTTATATGTTTTGACAATTCTTCTTAGCTGAAGTCTTCATTGTCTAACTCATCATCTTCTGCATAGTCGAAGGGATCCTGGAATTCAGAGATTTTTACTGTAAAAGAAATAGTTTCTTTATCTAAATCACTGCTGCTTTCTTCAGAATCATTGTCACTGAAAGATACATTATAATTATTTTTGTTTCTCTTCAGTATATTTGCACATTCAGCTTGAATATGCCCAATCCATCACATTATCTGCACCGAATTCCTCTTCTTAGATTTGACTATTAAAACTTCTTATGATCGTTGCTTAAGTTTCTATCTTATAGAGAATTACCAGTTAGTTGTCTTCTATTGTTAGACATTCTTGAAGACTGTTTGTTGGCTCTTTTCAACATGCAGCTGAAGTTCTTGGTGATCAAGATCATATTATTCATTGTATCTAAATCAAGTGTAGTCTTTTGTTTCTCTATATGTTCAGGTACATCTTCTGAAACTTCAATTTTAAGAGCAATACCTTTCCTTTCTTGAGCTACTGTCTTCATCCTCTAGATTCATCTCGAACGCCCTTAAAGACCCTATCAACTCATCAAGTCTCATACTCTTGATATCTTTGGCTTCTTCAATTGCCGCAACTTTGTATGCAAACTTCTTCGGAAGAGATCTGAGAACTTTTCTTACAAGTTTCTCATTGTTGATAGGCTCACCAAGAGCAAAACTCTCATTAGATATGCTTCTCAGTCTGGCATTAAACTCACTTATTGACTCAGTTTCCTCCATTCTAAGAGATTCAAACTTAGAAGTAAGATTTTGAAGCCTTGATAACCTAACTGAACTAGTCCTTCAAAGGTGGTTTTCAGAATATCTCATGCAGCTTTTGCAGTCTCATAAGTTGAGATTACACTAAATGTTTCAAGATTGACTGCAAAGAATATAGCATTGAGTGTTTTAGAGTTGACACAGTACCAGTTCTTTTGCGGCATAGTCCACTCTCATTCTTCAATCTCCACATGCTTTCCTTCCTTGGAAATAGTTGATTTTTCTCATCCTTCTGTGACGCTCTTCCATGCAAGCTCATCTATTAATCTCAGAAATGCCCTCATCCTTTCTTTTTAGTAAGGATAATTTTTACCTTCAAGCTATGGTGGTCTGGCCACAGATCATTCCTTTTTTATTGAACTCATAACTTGCACTCAACAAAAATCTTCACGCAGTTATGTACTTTTCACTACTCTTTTCACTTTAAATGAAAGGCGACCCTCTCTGGTACTAATTGAAGTTACATAAACTGGGCAGTCATGTTCAATATCATTTACATGTACATTGTAACGAACATATAAAGTCAGAATGATAATTTGAAAGCAAATAAATGGCATGAGGTTCATAACCCTATTCGATCAACTGATCTATGTCCAGGGGACTTTCCCAAGTCTGTGAGAAACAATTCACTACTCCATTGCAAGGTTACAAAGGCTATTACACGATGACCTCCCATCACTCAATCTCTTTCCTACACACTACAACCTCTTTCAATGGACTGAATTGTAAGATCCCCTTACAACCTAGACTCCCTCTAGTTACCATAGAAAATCTCTCAAGAGACTCCTTTAAAAGTGTGAATGAAAGAATTTCAAACAAGGACTAGACACATAATGATCACAAAGATCAAACCTAGTCTACCCGAATACTATATGCTTTAAAGATGAAGTCTACCTCGAATAGAACTCGCTTCTTTCCTTCTTGATCTTCATCTTTGAACAAGGCATCTTCTATTCTAAAATGTCCATCTCAAAAAGGCAACTTCAACTCCTTGAAATCAGCTTGGCACGTCTCTTGGAAACTCTCTGAACAACCATGTGCATGATCATGTTCACGAACATGCTCAAGTATAGTTTTTAATCTTCAATCGGATTGGCATCGGAATGTTCATATCATAATGTCCAGAATATGGTCTTCAAACATGAAAAACTAAAACTTTTGTGTTCTTTGAATTGCCATAAAGATCATGACGATCTTAAATATTTTAGTGTAAATGGCACTAACAAGGTCCTTTAAGGTAAAGGGGAATAGATGCGGTGATATGTTAGAATTGATTCATTCTGATTTGTGTGGACCAATGTCCAATCAAGCCAGAGGGGGTTTCAAATATTTTATAACTTTCATTGACGATTATTTGAGATATGGATACATTTACTTGTTGCGCCGCAAGTCTGAATATTTTGATAAATTCAAAGTATTTAAGATGAAAGTAGAGAAATGACAAGCTAAAAGTATCAAGTCAATACGATCTAATCATGGTCGTGAGTACCTTTGTAGAGAATTCTTGAATTACTTATCGGAAAATGGGATTGTATTCTAGTCGACTGGTACTCCCCAACAGAATGGTGTAGCAGAGAGAGAGAAAGAGAACTCTTTTGGAAATGGTTAGATCTATGATGAGTTATTCAAAGTTGCCAGATTTGTTCTAGGGATATGCCTTCGAAATAGTTGAGTACGTTCTAAACTTGGTACCTTCTAAATCAGTACCTAAAACTCCAATAGAAATGTGAACTGGTCAAAAGCCTAGTCTAAGACATGTTCAGATTTGGGGTTATCCTGTACATGTGCTCAACAAGGATGCTGACAAGTTGGCACCTCATACAGAAGTATGACTATTTATAGGATATCCTAGAGGAACGAAAGGTGGCTTGTTTTATAGTCTTAGAGATCAAAAGATCATTGTTAGTACCAATGCTCAATTTCTAGAACTATGTAATGAACCACAAGCTCATGAGTACGATCATTCTAGAAAAATTAAGGGGAGAGATGCTTATTCATGTACCATCTATATAAGAGGAGATACCACAAGACACCGCACCATATGTTGCTTTTTGTACACCAGCGCCGGTATTAGCTCGTTGTAGTGGGAGTGTTGTTTGTCAACTCGATAGGTTCATGTTCGTAGGAGAATCTTTAGATTCTAGTGCACAAGAACCGGATCCCTGGACTTATGATGATGCTATCCAGGATAAGGATGCAGATTCTTGGCAAATTGTAATGGAATCTGAAATGGAATCTATGGATTCTAACCAAGTGTGGGAGCTTGTAAAACTTCCTGAAGGGGTAAAATCCATTGAATGTAAATGGGTCTACAAACATAAGAGAGGATCTGACGAGAAGGTTGAAACCTTCAAATCTAGGCTTGTTGTGAAAGGTTATAGTTAAAAGGAAGAAATTGACTGTGAGGAGACCTTTTCGCCAGTAGCCATGCTTAAGTCAATTTGAACTCTCTTGTCTATAGCTACACATTTGGACTATGAGGTTTGGAAAATGGATGTGAAGACAACTTTCCTGAATGGAAGTCTTGAAGAAAACATCAATATGCGGCAACTGAAGGAATTCATTACGAAAGGTCAAGAGTATCTTGTATGTGTTGGGGTTTTTTCGAATTGAACCACCGCAGGATCTAATTGGATGTTCATTAATCCCAATGTCATGTAGATCATAATTTTATACAGCACATATTTTTTAATTAACCGAGTTCAATTAACATGCATAGCCAGTTTAATCGATTCTACTAAAGAGAAAACATAGAGATCGAAAAACGACTTACAAATTAAACGACAGGTTGAGGAAGGGATTAAAGATCTAATCTTGTTGTTGTATATATGAAATTGGCAGCCCACTGTGATATTCCATTCCTTGATTTTCTGTTGTATTCCCAGACTGAATCTAGTTTCAGGGTGGGCTGAAATCTACAAGATCGGTATGGAATCTGTGGAGATAAAGAGAACACAAGAACAACTGATGTCTAATCATAAAATTTCGTCCCCCACCCTCTTATATATAAGGGGGTGGGCGAAATTTCAGTGTGCTAACCCTACTAGGTTTGGGCCTCTATCTCTTTTTCCATCTCCAGTCCATTAAAGTCATATTGGGCTACAACAGGGATCTAGAAGAATATTAAGTTGGCCTGTTAATTTATTTAATTTCCAATATCCAATAAACTTAGGATATTATTAAATAAATTAAGTATTATTTTTATTCCACTAGAGAAATAATATTGACCTACCAATTTAATACATATTTCTGAATATGCTTTCTTCTTTAATCTAACCATTCCTCGTGTTTAAGATATAATTCCCATTAATTAATTATGTAAGCTTCTGACATCTATAATTAATTAATATCTTATCCTTGAGTAGTACCACACAAGCTTGACTCATGTACGGAATAAATTCCACCTGCAGGGTTTCAACATGAACTTGTGTTTCCTCAAGAGAACACCATCAACCTGGCGCACCAGGACACGGTGCCCCTACGTATTGTACGACCCATCATAAATGTAAATGTTACAACCCAGGATATCGAGATTATTGATCCTATGAAAGAATCTCACCCTTTGATAAATCAAAGCTACAAACACTACACGTATATGTCCATTAACATATAGGGGTTAAGAACCCGAACTCTGTGGATTCTTATTCTCTCATTTAAGGTCAGAATAGAGAATAGAATCCTAAGTAGATCCTCCTCAATACACTTGACCATTTATTAGAATAATCAATTAGTCAAGACAAACTAACTATGAGACTATTCTAAGACGTACCGATAGCAGAAGGTAGTATACTTGGATGGAGATGATGTTGTTGGGAAGGTAGTATACTTGGATGATGCAGAAGGTGATTTACAAACAATAGGAAGTTCTACAACTGTTGAGCAGGTTGTGAAAGTTACTGGGGAGTCCACAGCAATGGAGACACAACCTGAAGATGAAGTTGTGCCCGTGAAGGTTGTTGAAGACCAATCTGTGCCAGTGAAGGTTGTTGAAGAGCAAGTTGTGGCTGTGAAGGTTGTTTACTATGTGCATGTTTTATTTAGGAAATTTCAACTCTGAAGCAACACAGCCTCAACTTGAGAAAGAGAGTGCAGCTGCACAGAAGGATGCTCAACCATCTACTCAGTTTGAGGAGGAGATGACACAACATAACTGTCCTCATTCAACCCAAGAAGATAATGCAACTCAAATAGAAGGTGTTCCAGTATGTTGCCAACTACAAAGCAAGAAAGAAAAATGCTTGTAAGATCATTATCATTTTCTTCTTATTATCTCAGTTTAATGACTTTAATTCTCTGCACATATTTTCATGTACTTAATTAGGCAAGAAAGAGACCTAAGTTTGCTAACAACCCTGTGGATGATGGTCCTACTCAAGAGAAGTCAACAACTTACACCATTTCAAGTGAAATTAATGTTGTGCAATCTTCTGCTAGGGAGCCTCTTGTCTCCCAACCTTCTGCTGGTTTTCATAGCCAAAAGTTCATAGGGGGTTCTTCAGCTACTGCAAATCAACCTTAAGAAATAGATTCCATGAGAGTGGTCACCAAAGGAGGTAAAAATTTTGTGCATGCTTCAAGCTTGAGCGCTGCAGCACATAAGAAGATGAAGAACAGATAAGATTTCAGGCTTCATTTAGTGTTTTTGGTTTAATTTGATGTTTTTGAAAAATTAACTTGTTAACTCTGAAAAGCCATGTGTTTGACTTCATGTTTTTGAACAAATACTCTGCCATAATCTTGCCAATCATGTCAGCCTTATTTATTGCATTTTTTGTGGGTTGATAGTTGTAGTCTGGCTCTGAAAATATGAAGCTGTAATGGTATTCAGTTGGTTTTTGCTAATTGTTGTTGTTCTGATTCAGTGAAGCTGGTTTTTGATTAATTGTTATTGATAATTGTAGTAATGCTATTCACAGTTAGTTTTTTTATTAATAGTTATTGCTCTGATTTAGTGAAGCTAGTGTTTTGTTGGGAAAATTTGCTCATTGGCATATATATTGCAATAATATGATTCTACATTGTACATCTTACATATTGGACAACCACAACATTCATTTGAGGAAAACAGCTACTGCATAAAACATTAACACTAGAAACATCACTTTTCCCAACTTTCTGATTTTTACCACATCTGCAGCCATTTTCTTCGTATCTTCAGCCATTTGCATCATACATTCAGCCATAATCTTCATATCATCAGCTATGTCTTCAGTTGACATCTTCACCTTTGAGCTGTGGGACTCCCCTGAGTTGTCTTGTGATGGACACTCATCAACCTATCTGAAAAACGTGCAATCCCCGCGTAGTGAAGCAGGACACGTATAAAAAAACCTACATTTACTATGTGCACGATTGGAAACATATGCTCGCACTGGCTTCTAAAAGTCACACATTAAAAAAAATTTGCTGTTGTTCGCTCTGCTTGAAGATGCAGCAGACATGGTGTTGTTAATTTGGAGGAGAATTTTCTTTTTTTTTGTTTAAATTCTTGTAATTTTGGAATTGGTGTGTAGGTATATATATATATATATATATGTAGGTATATGGCATAAATGTCTTCCAAAAGTTGGATATTTTTGGTTCAAAGCGGTTGAATTTTCCCTCCAATTCACAAGAATTCCCTCCAGATCATTGTTTTGCATAATATTGTGTATGAGGTTAAAATTGCTCATCGTTTGGGACTAAAATTGCATGCCAACTTAACGGAAAACGTGACGTAAGGACTATTTTAGCATACCGTGGTCCAATGGGACCAAATTAGCTTAGTTTGGGACCAAAATGAAACGGGAGCGTGCTTTGTGGGACCATTTCTGCAATTTTCTCCAGGTTTAGTGCATAGCATAGCATACATAAGGCTTCCCACAACCGAAGCATATGGGACGCCTTTCATCTCATCTATCTCAGTCTGTGTGTGGGGACACATATCCTTGGATAGATGAATTCCATGCCTGAAAGGTATAAAACCTTTCTTGGAATCCTTCATGTTAAACCTAGCTAGCACTGTGTCGATATATGTCGCCTGGGATAAGCACAACATCCTTTTCTGGCAATCTTGAATTATCTTGATGCCAAGGACGTGTCCAGCTTCTCCTAGATCTTTCATATCGAACTGCTTGGAAAACCACACCCTTATGTTAGATAATACTTTCTTACTGTTTCCAATAAATAAGATATCATCAACATATAGCACGAGAAAATCCACCACATTTTCGTCACTCTTCTTGTACACACAGCTCTCGTCCGGACATTGCATGAATCCATATGATTGGATAACCTCATCAAACCAGATGTTCCAAGACCTTGACACCTGCTTAAGTCCATAAATGGATCTCTTAAGCTTGCACACTAAGTGCTCTTGGCCTTTAGCAATGAAACCCTCTGATTGCTTCATGTGGATGTTTTCCTCAAGACTTCCATTCAGGAAAGCTGTCTTGACATCCATCTGCCAAATCTCATAATCCAAATGAGCGGCTATAGACAAGAGAAACTGGATTGACTTAAGCATGGCTACTGGTGAAAAGATTTCCTCATAATCGATCCCTTCTTTCTGAGTGTACCCTTTCACCACCAATCTTGCCCTGAAGGTTTCAACCTTCCCGTCAGCTCATCTCTTGCATTTGTAAACCCACTTACACCCAATGGGTTTTACCCCATCTTGTGGTTCTATAAGCTCCCAGACTTGATTGTGATCCATAGATCCAATCTCAGACTCCATTGCAATTTTCCAAGAATCTGCATCTTTATCTTTGATCGCTTCGTCGTAGGTTCTGTGATCCAATTCATTTAGTCCTTTAGGGAAATCCGAAGATTCACCCAAACCAATGAATCTTTCAGGTTGGCGTACAACCCTCCCACTGTGACAAGGTAATTTCTGTACTTCTGTGACACGTTGTGCCGTAATTTGTGGTTCATCTTCTTGTACTGTTGGTGCCGGATTCGAATTTTCCCCTCGAAGTTCCTCGAGTACTATCTCACTTCTTGGCTTGTAATTTATTAAATAGTCCTCCTCTAAGAATCGAGCATTGGTACTCATAATGATCTTCTGATCCTTAGGATTATAAAATAAACCACCTTTCGTTCCTTTGGGATATCCAACAAATAGTCTAACATCCATACGTGGTGCCAGCTTATCAGCTTCCTTATCCAGCACATGTGCTAGACTACCCTAAGACTGGGCTTTCGTCCAGTCCAAAGTTCTGTGGGCATAGATGGGACTGATTTTGATGGAACCATGTTAAGAATATAGGCTACCATTTCCAAGGCATATCCCCATAACAAAATGGGCAGATCTGAATAGCTCATCATCGATCTAACCATCTCTAACAATTTTCTGTTCCTTCTCTCTGCCACGCCGTTCTGCTGTGGCGTTCCCGGCGCAGTCAACTGGGATGTAATCCCATTCTCTGCCAAGTAGTCCCTAAATTCATTCGAGAGGTACTCACCACCATGATCAGACCGTAGTGATTTGATACTTTTACCTGTACGTTTTTTCACTTCCGCTCTGAATTCTTTGAAAGTCTCAAAAGATTCTGACTTGCGGCGTAACAGGTACATGTATCCATACCTTGAGTAATCATCAATGAACATGATGAAATACTCATACCCTCCTCGAGCCTGAACTGACATAGGGCCACATAAGTCAGAGTGAATCAAATCTAATACCTCTTCAGATCTATTCCCTTTATCCTTAAAAGGTTGCTTGGTCATTTTACCTTCCAAACCGGATTCATACAAAAGGAACGATTCTAGGACCAATGAAGACAAGGGCCCATTGTTTACTAGTCTTTGTATCCGTTTAAGGTTAATGTGGCCAAGCCTAAGATGCCAAAGATAGGTTTGATTCATTTCCGAAAATTCTTTTCATTTGTTAGGGTTTATGACCGATGTATTCAGTAAATGCATTTGCGTAGTGTTTTCCATAGGATTAAGTAAATAAAGATGTTCATCCAATGTGCCAGAACAGATAAAATGTTTACCACTAAAGATAACAACCTTGTTATCAAAAGAAACTGAATATGCATCCATAAAAAGTTTAGAAACTGAAATCAAGTTTCACCTAAAACCAGGCACATAAAGACAATCCTTTAAAACTAAAATCCTATCACTACTAAAAAATAAGGTTATGTCTCCCACTGCAACTGCCGCCACTTTTGTAGCATTGCCCATGTAGACTGAAATCTCTCATCACTCAGCTGTCTTTTTACCAGGAACCTCTGTAAAGACATGCAAACATGATCAGTAGCTCCAGTATCTACTACCCATGACTGAGTAGAACAAGTAGCTAAGAGATTGAGACGTACCCTTCTTCTTCTTCTTGTTAGGACAATCCGCCTTCTAGTGACCTGGCTGGCCGCACTTGAAACACTCTTAAACACAGAGATAGAGAGTTGCAGAGAAAAACACAGAGAGCAAGACCAAGAGATTCAAGCCAAGCAAGAATAGAGACAGAATAATTACTTTCGGGTTTTATTTATCTTTATTTATCTTGGACATGGGTTCTTGTTGGATTTTAGTTTTCTATATTTATATGGATAGCTAAACCCTAGTTTTCTAGGGTTGGATGATGAATTATTTATGAAGTTTATTTTATTGGTTTTATCATATTTCCTATGACTTTATCTTGATCTTTGATTACTCTTGTTTTTATCTATATTGTTTAACTGATCACTAAATGATACAATTTGATGTGTTAATTCATAAATTGAGAGAGGAGTTTTAACACGTGATCTGGAGTAATTAACTCATTAATCAATAACACTCGAGAGGGTTGAAGTTAATTGAGAGAATAATAGACCCTGGGAGCCATTAGGAGTGGCATGCTAGGCATTGAACGGAGACGTTAATACTAGTTGTGTGATCCACGCTTTAGGCACTTCGAGAGAAGGTTTAAGGTATAATTGTGGTTGTTCTAGCTAGATTTAAGTCCCTACATAGGTGTGTAATGAAACAAGTAAATAAATGGATTAGATAAGGATTCTCCAACTCTAGAATTCGTCTTTCTCCGTTGTTTCTTCTTTACTCTTTCTTCTCTGTGTTTCCATTTATATTATATGTTTAAGTACTTTAATTAGTTCAAGCACTTTAATCAGTTGTCTAGATAGCATTTAGGAGTTAAGTTCTAGTACTTAGTTAGTTAAATATTAAATCTCTGTGGATACGACCTTGTTCACCGCTATCCTATAAGCCTCGCTGTACACTTGCAGTTTAGGTGAAAATAAATACCGAACAACCATCTTATACGAGAAATCATAAAGAGAGGAGATGTTGTTGTGATAAAGATTTCATCATTAGACAACCTAGCAGACCTATTCATGAAGAGCTTTCTAGCTAAGACTTTTGATAGTCACGTGGAGGAAATGGGAGTTCGAATCATGGCAGCATAGCTTTTAGTATAAGTGGGAGAAATTGTACTATTTATTCAGTAGTATACTTAAAAGTAAATACTTTGAGTATAAAGTGGGAGATTGTTAGGTTTTATACTAAAACAGTTTGCTTTTTGTATATACCTTATTTTCTTATTTTGAATGAGAATAAACAGTCACTAATATTGCATTTATAATGTTATTTAATTTAAGCAATATCGTCATTTACTTAATATTGAAGATAATATGGTGTGTACAATGCACACGGAATAGCATATCATTGGTTTCTTATTAAGTATGAGAATGTTCACAACCTAGATGGAAGTAGACGAACCATCAGTATAGTTGTAGTATAATTTGGAATCAGTCTATCTTGACTATGAAATTATACCAGTACATTTTGGTAATGTATTGAACTGGATTGTAGTGAGATAATTCTAATGGACTGACAGACATTAGAATATAGATCTTGGATACTCATGGTTCTTAATCGCTATATAATAGTAGACATGTTTATTTTAATGTTTACTGCTTTGATTTATCAATGGGTGAGATTCTGATTAAAGAATCAATAAGTCCATAAATTAGGTAGTGACATTACTATAATCGATGGGTTACTAATTATAGAAGTAATATGTGACCTGGTACACCGGGTTAATGATGTCCCCTGAGGAGCTCAAAAAGGATTATTATGTTAAACCCTGCAGGTGGATTTATATCCGACATAATAATAAAAGTTGAGTGGTACTGTTCATGGATAAGAAATTAATTAATTCAATTGTCAGTATATTGTAATTAATTAATGGACATTCAATATCTTAAACATTGGGAATTAATTAACTTGAAGGAGCCATATCCGTAATTATGGAATTAGGGCGGTAGTGCAGTACTAATTCTTTAGTTGACTGAATTAATACTAATGGGCTTAAGTTATGTCTGGGCTTGACATGGAGAACTTAAGGCCTGTTGGTGGCCCAACCCTAATTCTCCTTCTAGATCTATGTTATAGCCTATTTATACTAGTTGAAGAGAGATGAAAACGCAAGCCACTAATACTGAAGTTTTCAAAAATTGCAACTCCAAATATCTGTGGAATTTTCATCTACTTTAGAGTTAGGGTTTCTCGGTCTAATTCTCTTCAAGGTCTAGAGGATCATCGATCACACGACGTCTGGATCAACAGGAAGGTCACACAGCAGGAGATCGAGAAGTCTGTGCAATCGTGATCAAAGAAGTTGATGCAGTAGCTGTTCTACATCAATTCTACCCCACATCAAATTCATCCGTTTTCCTAAATAATTCGATAACCTCTGTTTTTCCGCTGCGTATGAGGTTAAGATTCGAATATATCATGTAGTGGATGTTGATTGATTATGATCAAATTATTTTATTCAAACGAGCACCAATATCATGTTTACCATATGAAAGAGGTACCAAATCCCAAGTATCGGTGCGAGATAAAGCATTGAGCTCATTAGCCATAGCTTGTTTCCATAAAAGGTCAAGAGTGGCTTCTTTATAGGATGTGGGCTCAGAAAGGTTGTGAATTGAGGATAGAAAAGAAGTGAAAGCATGTGAGTAAGAAGATTAAGAAAAATTAGGTTTTTGAGTAGACTTAGAAGACGTATGGAACTACGAAGAGTGGGATCCACTATCTCAGAATGTGGAGAGGACGCCATAATATTATTAGGAGCATCATGCATAATACCTGCAGGGTTAGTTTCTGTGTCACTAGCAAAAGCATCAGCATTAACAAGGTCGGATCGAGACATGATCATTATTTTATTAATAGTAAAAACAACCGCAAGTATATGGTGTAATTGTAATATATAGTGAGCAAGAGTATATTATGCACAGGGATTGTAAGGCAAATAAAAATGTGAGTACTAAAATATAGACATCTCATTAATATCTAGATACTCAAATAATAGATGAGAGAACATTTAAATAAATACTTTAAAAGCAAATACACAATTAACTTAAATGAAATAACTAATGAAAATAATGGATTCTAGATAAGAGTTCATACAATGACTTTTAGGACAGATTTATTGACTACTTAACCTTATTTAATTTATCAATGGTGAAAAATCACTTAACTGTTATCAAACTATTCTCACGAATACATATCATAATATAGAAATAATGAACATGCACTTCACTGTGGTCGGTCTTCACACACGTCATTACTCACAATCAAGTACCTTGGACTTAAATTCCTATACAACACTTGTTCACTTGGTCGGTCCTTCAAAGCATCACATAAAATTATTAACCTATTTTATCCCATTAATTAATCAGTCATGGCTAGAATCTTCTAATTAATTAACTTACATATATATGTCGTTGCAGTCAACATACACATGAGAAATCCAAACTAGGAAACTAAATACTCAATGATAACAGGAAGATATATATCAATAAATCAAACAATGAAATCCAATGTAGTTACAACCAAAGAATCCAAAATAATTACCTAGACATAATTAAATAAAAGAAACAAAACATGGACCTAGTAAACAACATAATGTTCAACACTATAAAGAACTCGGAGACTTCAATCTTGACGTAGCCTCCAAAGCCTCTGTTGTGCCTCCATAATTATCTTCATCTGGGTACGTCTCATGTTACACCTTTTCTAATGAGTGGAGGGGGTATTTATAATGTTGGAGGGAACCCTATGATTAAAATAAAGTTCAAAGTGGAGAAAAGCCTTGAAAATCCTGAACTGGGTTCGTCCGGGTCGACTGGTGGGTCGAGTGGCTGGATTGACCTGACCATGTGCATTCTGTGAAGACTGGGTTGAGTTTCGCACGCAGGCTTCACTAAAATGGCGCGTTCTCACTCGTTTCTCATCCGATTGAACCGATTTGACTTGCACAACACTCCTAACTCGATTCTTCATCCTCTTATGCTCTTCAATCACCTATTTGGATTATGTTGAATTATTTTCATCTATTCTAGTGGGCTTTGCTCTTTAAATTCAGTTCAAAAGCCCAATTGATCCCTCATTTAGCTCTCCAAGAACATATTTGATAATTTTGCATCAAATAATTATCAAATTCACCACTATTACTGAAAAGCTCACAAATACATCAAAACCCCCAAATGATAACATAATGAGCACAAAAGCTATGAAAATCACACAACTTATCAACTTAAACATCATCAATTCATATAAAAAAAATGTGTAAAATACACAGCTGTCAAGACACATTATGAGAAGTATATTGAATGGAGTAGAAAGGGATATGTTCAAGAAAGAAAACATGATGAGATACATATAGTTTATGAGTGACTAGATCGAAACAACGATACCCCTTTTGACCATCCCCTTGTCCTAAGAAAAAACATAAAGATGAACGTGATGAAAGTTTACTTCACTCAACATAAGGATGAAGAACGAGGCAAGTGCAACCAAACACTCTCAAATAAGTATAATCAGGGGCATGACCAAATAATTTCTCAAAAGGGAGACACACCTGAGGTCAGAGAAGATGGAATTTTGTTACGGAATGAACATCTATGAGAATGGCTTCCCCAAAAAAATCATTAGGAACAAAATCAAATAGGAAAAGAGATCAAACAGTTTTCACAATTTTCCTATGTTTTCTCTTAGAGACACCATTTTGTTCTAGAGTGTCAGTGTAAGAGATTTGGTGATGGTGTCATCTGCAGCAAGAATCTCACAAAAACTATTAGAGGAATACTCCCCACCCAATTCATGTCTAAAGTATTTTATAACAATAGAAAATTGTTCTCACAAGAGCTCTAAATGTAGTATAAATGCCCAAAAATTCAGCACAATGTTTTAGAAGATAATCCTAACAATATCATGTATGATCATTGATAAATGAGATATAATATATGGATCCTCTCTTCATAGCAAGAGGATATGGACCCCAAACATCAGAATGAACCAAATCAAAAGGAGAAGTAGAAATAAACATGCTTTTACTAATGGGCAAAGCCAAAAACTTTGCAAGTTTACAACCACTACAATCAGATATGTTATGACTTTGAATTTTTCCCAAAGATCCAGTGGATGCAAGATAGGTTAACCAAGAAGAAGAAACATAACCAAGGCGAGAATGCTACAAATAAAAGTTAGATGAAGTAGGACTTAAATGAAAAGAAGATAAATCAATAGTAGAGGCAACAATAGTGGGTGCAGGTACTTGAAGGTGATCCATGATATACAAGCCTCCCTTCCTACGACCTATCCTAATCTACCTCTGGGAAAGTGGATCCTACACATGATAAGAGGTAGCAAAGAATGTAGCAAGATAACCAGAATCACAAATTGACCAAGAAATACAAGATTCAAAGCAGGTTGAGGAATATGATAAACATTAGGGAGAGAGACGGTGTAACGCCCCAATTCCGGAAATCTGAGGTGCTGACACAAAATTAAAACAAATTTTCTAATTTTTCAAAAATTACATATTTAAAGGAAATATTTAATTCCATAATTTATCTTAGAGTTAAAAACCACCCAATCACAACTTGGGAAGAATTTTCAAACAACCAATCACAAACATATTTCATAAATGATTAGTCAATGTCGAAAGTCTAATGTTTGAACGAGTCCAAAATAATGGCGGAACATATAAGATTTTAATATTTTTAAATATTCAAAACATCCAGCGGAAGCATAATACAACAAAATATTGACCTAAGTCAACATACAACATTCAACGTACAGTTTTGAACATAGTCAAAGACTTAAATGACCCATATGTCCACGTCAGCAACCTGTATCACCTTGTGTTTGAAAACATTTTAGAAAATGGGACTGAGTGCCAGAAAATACTCAGTGGGTTTATCGTGTTCGTCTACACAAATGCAAGGATTTTTCATATCAAAATCCAATAATCCAATACTTATAACCCTGTCCATACGCTTAAGAATATTTATTGAAAATCTAATAAATCAATATTCATTCAAATACACATGCACTTAAGAATAATTATTCAAAAGAGAGCAATTCAGTATCAATTTTCATATCAATGCGCTTAAGAATATATTTATTCAAAAGCATATAATTCAATAAAAAACCAATGCGCTCAAAAGACGATGCGTGGATACAGACCCTATGTGATCAAATAACTATCTATCAAAATAATTGACCATGCTAGAATTCATAATGCAGGTCAAAATATATCCACGTAGAGCGAAAACAGTCATAAATCATATATGGATGAAAATTTATTAAAAACATAAGTTTTAGTTAGCAAAAACCCATCTTATAGCTAAAATAGCTGGAGCTTTACACATCTCTTGCAAATCCTAATTAATTTCGGGTGTCGGGTTTGGCCTACAAATGAAAAACTACTTATTAGTGTCATCCTAAGCCCTAAAACTATAACACAAGGTAAGTTTGGGCTTAATGAACGAGTTCTCGAAATTTAGGCTCAAACGGACATCTCTCGAAAATTGTTTGGATTTATATCAACCTAAAACGCCCAATTGAAGTCTTGGCCAATTTAAACATTTTAAGGATGAACTCTTGAAATAAATTGAAATTATCCAAGATTAAAAGATAATCGCAATATTCTTCATTAAAAATTTATAGTTATTTTATTAACCTGTTTATAATAATAACTATAATATTAATATTAATTTTAATAATAAAATACACACTCACATCTCCACACTCAGGTACACACATATAAACAAATTATACATATTATACAAATTCAATCTCTCTCCATTCCAACTCATTTTCGTACACTGTGCACAAATGACACTTTTCAATTATCAGAATATTTATCTCTCTCTCTTTCTCTTTCTCTTTCTCTTTCTCTTTGTCACCACAACCTTTTGTACATCTAAACCTCTTCAATCCAAATTAATCACCAAAGTCAAACATGTGATTTTCTCTCTCTAAGGGACACTCATTTTCTCTTTCTTGCTCTCTGCAAAACATTAATGCTTTTGGAAAAAGAACACAATCTTCTCTTTCCTAACCCTTAACACACGTCTGCACACACAAGCACTTTTATCATGCTTTCAAAATAAAAATTTAATATATGCACTACTTATGCACTCTAATATAATGAGGCAACCAAAAACTATTTCTCCCTCTGTAATCCGTCGGCCTCACTGTGCACACATGCATAGTTTTATTTTAACCATTTCACCATTTTTCAAATCAAGTAGCAACTCCTATTTATTTAATTACTATGTTAGTACAAACATCAACAATATCCCCAAAGAATAAAAATGAAAATCTAACAATGAAGGAGGTTTTGAGGGTTTTTCCAACATTAGAGCTCAAGTTGGAAATTAAACCCGTAGAACTTCATAGATCTCGAGATATACAAATGGGAAAGATAAAGAAAAATGACACAAATAAGACGAAGCCATTGCATGTAGGATCCGGCCACCGGAATAGGTCACCGGTGATGCACTGAAGTGCGGCCAAGATGAGCCTTTTTCCAGCCATTTCAGCCCTCGTCTGCTTATTAAACTTGAGCCATTTCACTTAAAATGAAAACAGGGGTCGAAAATAAATTTTGGCCGGAAAAGAAAATTCTGGCGATAGCGAACAGTGGTCCGACGTCGGCGCTCTACCTCCGGCCACCTTGCCGAAAATCACTTCGAGAGAGTAGAGGAGAAGTGGATAGAAGCTCAACTAGAAAAGATGATGGATAATGACCTCAAAGTTGTAGTTTAAATGATATATATATTTTCTTGATGTTGGGCTAAAAGGCCCAAGGCTGAAATTTATTTAGGATTGGGCTTGTCTTAATTAATTCGAGCTCGGCCCACTACACACTACACTAGGTTGGATTCTTATTATAAAATCATATTCCTCTAAATAAATTGGCCCAAACATACAATGATCCAAAATATACGTTCTTGGGTATTACATCTATACCTCCTTAAAAGAATTTCATCTCAAAATTCACATACTTGTTAACGGTAAAATTAGGTATCGATACATAATTTCATCTTTTATTTCTCATATAGCTTCATCTTTCCCATATCGACTCCAGTGAACCTCCACTAGTTTTAGCTCCTTATTTCGTACTTTGTAAATTTTGCGATTAAAGATCGTCTCTGGTATTTGTTGATAAGTAAGGTCTATTTTTACTTCTATGTCTTCATCGTGAATTACTTTACTTAGATTAAACAGCTTTGCTCGAAACATTAATACTTGAAATACGTCATGTATACTATTTAGTTTTGGTGGTAAGGCAAGCTTGTGAGCAACTTACTCATTTCGATCGAGAATTTCCTATGGTCTAAAGAACCATGGCCTTAATTTCACTCTCTTGTTGGAATGAAATACTTCTCTTGACAGATATCATTTATGAAATATTTTATCCCTGATTTCAAAATGTAAATCCCTCTCGCGTGTGTTTGTATAAGATTCATATCTGTCTTTTGCTTCTTTGATCAACCTTTTTTTCAGGTAGTATACCCTGTTGTTCTCACCACCTCAGTTTTTTTTCTTTCCAACTTCATCCTGGTGTAGAGGTAATCTACACTTCCAGCCATATAAGGCCTCGTAAAGTACTGTTCGATGAATGACACCACTTTCATTCTCCACCTTATGTTTCTTGTTATGCCGCGATATGCCCTTATGCTCCGATGGGCCGCAAAAGACGTGTTTTAAGTTTCACTAATGATTTTGTACTTTCATTCCTCATTAAGTAGACTACATAATTTGTTATCGAATAAAAATGTTGTGCTGTTTGCTTTAGCATAATTTTTGCAATCGTTTATTTTCATTTTCCGATGCATTTTCTTAATGAATTGCCCACTAGGTTGAGTTGTAATAGTTCGTTCTCACAGATTCGAGCTAAGCACTATCATCGTGATTCGTTCTTTCTTGGGCTCTTGATTTATCAAACCCTATGTTTATACTCCTTGATAAATTTCTCTTGTTAAGTCAATGTATATTCGGGCACTGTTCTAACCCTTCAATTCAATACGCTGGTCACTACATGGCGCACTATCAAAAAAACTCTCATACATAACGGATAAAATCTGTTATGTATATGAAAAAAGCTCTGTTACGTATACTATGTTATCTATGCTGCACTCATACATAATGGAATAATATCCGTTATCTATGTTATTAAACATAACGGTTGTAGCAACAAACATAACATCAGATATTACGTTATCTATAACTCTCATACATAACGGTTTCTTCCGTTATGAAAGTTTAACTATCTCCGTTATCTATGAACGTTTACATAACGGGTTTTTTTTCATACATAACACTCTTCATTGCGTGATCTATTACTGTTATATATAACGGTTTGTACCATTATGAAAATTCATTTTTCTCCGTTATGAAATATACCACATGGATTAATACATAACGTTGTTTGTAGTTTACATGACGCTTTTTTACGTTATGTATGTTTTGATACATAACAGATTTTTACCGTTTAAATAATTCTAAAATAATAAAAATAACTGAAATTCTCATAAATCATCGTATATCTAATTCAAAAAATATTCATACATTCATCCAAATATAGTCAACATTCTACACATGTTTATACCGTACTAAATGTCAAAACAAAGATAACATATATATTGCAACTAGATAGCTAGCCATTTCGATCGGAACAACTTTTTCAGTGATTGAGAGGCGGTCTATTCAACTCAACTGCTCAACTATAAACCTGCCACGGTTGGAGAAGTAAGTGGTAACAATTAATCAACACAATACTCAACAACAACCCAATCTCAACTAAGATGACATAAAATATATTCCATGAGCAACAAATAAAAAGGATAACCATTTGTCTCAAGCAAAAATAATTGAACTGGAAACAATACCTATCAATCGAAGACATACTTTATCACACATTTTGCCCATTTTTTTCAACTTGGAAGATTATCAGAATCCAATGCCCGCTATTTCATAGAAGTGTCAAATTATTACAGTTGAATTAATGCAAAAATCTTATCTTTCTGCATACCAGTTTCTGGAGAGTGAAAGCAATGCACTTGAATTAATGCAAAAATCTTATCTTTCTATCTTCTCTATAAATTTTAGCAGTTGCAGGGCTTGAAACAAATTCAATTTGAGATATATGACAAGATTTAAGCAGCACTCAAAGTAACTGTGACAGTCTACTCCTGTTTTCCAAGCAACCAATAAATAATCATTTATTGGTACAGCTAAAACAAATAATGAGGGTACAGCTAAAGAAAATTCAAAAATCTTATCTTTCTATCTTTTCTATAAATTTTATCAGTTGCAGGGCTTGAAATAAATTCAATTTGAGATATATGACAAGATTTAAGCAACACTCAAAGTAATTATCAATTAAAAATTTAAACTTGCATCTCCCAAACCAAATAATGATGGTACAGCTAAAATAAAATTTGGCAATAACAAATGAAAGAACCAAGTGCTTTCGTACTCGAGTGGAAGTTAGCTGCAGCAGCACTACCATAAACCTTTTATAAAATAAAGAGGAATAATGATGAGGAAGTTCATAAAGGCTTTACCACAAACATCGATATCTAAGTAGAAGATCCAATTGCAACTCCAAGAGTTATGTCATGAAAATAGAACAACCAATTAAACAAAAGTACAATATATAATAACAGCAGATAGCTATAATATTTCAACACTCACAAGCTTGTCCTTCATGGCGAACATAATAGGCACAGCTACATCTAAATGCTCAGAGAAGAAGGGGAGGGTGATTACTCTTAATGATCATTGGAAGATAGGCACAACTAAATCTAAATGCTCAGAGAAGAAGGGGAGGGTGATTACTCTTAATGATCATTGGAAGATAGGCACAGCTAAATCTAAATGCTGACCTTGAGATCTTCAACTGATTTAGCCGTTAGGAAATCCTCTTAAGTATGTAGCTAGTGTTTTACACACAGTCAGTCTTAATAGTCAGAAAGTGAACTTTCCACTCACAAAAGACAAAAATGACTGAGCAGCTACTCTCAACTCTACTATAGTAATAGCTTGGTATTCTTGAACACATAACTACCAAGGAGCATCAATTATCAAGCATCCACATTAAAGCTATTTCTTGTTTCTGATAATCATAGTCTAATGAAATTCGATCTGACATTGCTCCAAACACTAGAAGATGGACATCTATACTAAATAGAAAAAAAATCACATCACGAAGATACAAATCCGCAACCTACCTTCATACATCTCATATGCCATTTTACTTGTTTTCTCGACAACACTACTAACATATCGATCTCATTTACATGAACAGAAGAGCCTAACTTAAGAGTAACACAACTATAACTCAAACTGACAAACTATAACTCTAGAGCAGCTCAGATAATATAATCACAACAAAATTCACAGTAGGCAAATTGATAAACTCAAAAGCAGCTGACGTCTTCCATCAAAACATAATGCACAACAGCAAAATAAATTAATGGCATATTGCCCGTGCTTAAACTCAACAAATAAGAGAAATACCATCAGCATCGTGAGGAGGTTAGGCGGCACCAGAGATTTTCCCCTGAGCTCCCGACGGTGGAAATGTCTGGAATCTGGACACAACATCGCCATCCAAAAATATGCAAACACTTAAAGCAAATCAATTCCACCCACACTAATCATAGTGAACTATGGTCGGAAAATAAAGAAAGAGGGAGAAAAAAAAAAGAAATAGAAAAATGAAGAACTACCGGTAAATTTTACGGCAACATGAGATAGTGGATCGGAGACTGCCTGCAACAATATCGACGCCAACAAATTTATTAATTACAAATAGAACAATATATATATATATATATAGAGAGAGAGAGAGAGAGAGAGAGCAAATTAGATCTACGATGAGAAATAACAGAGAAATAAATTACCCGAACAGATCCGGCAACATTTTGATTGCCGATAGAAGTGTAATTGCCGATGGAGATAACCGCACATTTCTTGCCACCTCCATTTCCAGCGCGACGCTTCGACCGCGCGCAGCATCAGCGCTAGCGCCATCTCAAACAAGAGAGAGAGAAAAAGAGAGTGGTTGAGCAAGATAGAGAAATTACCTGTGCAGCGAGGTTGGGTTGTGGCACAGTGGGTGGTCGGGGAGGCGGCGTAGTGGCTGTCTGGGGCGGAGGTCGCCGGCGGCAACAATAAGGGAATTGGGGATTTCAATTTTGAGAATTTTAGGAAGAGGAAAAAATTGGAGATTTTAGAAATTTTAGGGCTTCACCTTTGAGCGAGAAGAAGAGATGGCGGAGAACGATGGCGGCGAAAGACGGCGACGAACGGCGTGGGGATGAAGAGCAGTGGAAAGAGGCTCGTGAAGAGGAAGAGCAGCTGGAAAGATATATACTTAGAAAATATTCGATGTATATAATTTAATTTTAAATTAAAAAAATAATAATTAACACATATGCATAACGGATATTCATAACGGTAATGTTACCATTATATAATGTGTTTAAACATAACACAACGCATAACGGTACCAAATGAGTGTTATAAATGTGAACAATATGTAACACTCACAGATAACGTAAGACTCAAAAACGTTATATATAATCGGAGATAACACTTCTCTCGTAATAGCTTTTTAAAATATACGTTATCTATACAAAAAAATGCTCATACATAACGGATATTTGATATTTGAAATATCCGTTATGTATGAGGTGTTATGTATGAGAGTTTTTTTGGTAGTGGCGCTTCTAGATAGTAAAGAGTAATGTAACATATAAATTACATTCATCATATATATCATGCTCTGAAGCTCTCGAATTGCTTGTTGATGTCCCTGATTTCCTTTCTGATTTCTTTTACACCTGGGGAAATTGAATACGAAGTCGCTCATTTGATTATATTGGTAGTGAACATTCTTCATTACACCAAATGTCGTAAAATTTCGCACAATGAGTTCTCCGGTTGACTTCTCGTGTTGGTGTTTCCTCCATTCTTACCCTCTTGTAAGATCTAGGGTAATCTTGGTCACAATTACTCATTTGACTCTTGATTTTATTATTATTTCCTTGGTTCTTCATTTGTTCACACTTGATTAGTCAGTTTTAGACATAATGTTCTAGTTTCTTACTTATAGAACATGCATTATTTCCTTTAAAACATTCTCCCATGTATTCTTTTCCACAAGCATAACACAACAGTTTCTTCTTTTAGCCACACGTGACTCAAATCTCCTTTCCCTTATTTGACTTGCCTAAATGATTCTCTTTTAACTCATTTCACATGCGTTGTTTTTTTTTCACTACTTCGCATGTACATCCACAATCAAATTGAATTGAAAATTCATGATCTTGAGTCTTCTTTGAAATTTTATCCTCTTCAGATAAATTTGTTAATCACTAGTTTAACTATAGAATGTAAGAGTGTTGATGGAACACCTAATTCGCCTAATAAATGAAAAAAACTTCTTTGAGAAGTTTGGTAGTTAATCTCAAACGTCAGGATCCTTAGATTTACTTGCATTTGTTTATTAACATTTACTCTGCCCAATGCAGATTCATCTAACAAATTATTACTCCAAACAAATTATAGCTTCATTTCTGATCACGACTTCAGATATTCTCTTAACTTCTCACCACTTGTTCATCATTTTGCAAAATATGCATCTCTAAGTAGTGCTCGGGATTTCATCTATAAGGCTTGGACTCACTAAATGCGGAGATGTTCTATTGGCAAACTTATAGTTGTCAAAAAGTTAACATAGACTTTTCCTAAAGTTCTCGTTCTCTATCGTATAACACTTAACTAAAGTTCTGAAGTCATCTCAAAGTTCATACTAATGGATAAAAGAACATAAAAGCGTATTATCCAATAATCGGTTCTTCTATGTTAATATTCATGTAAAGCTCCATACACGTGTCATTCTATCTTCCGAACTAAATATATTTTGTAAACATTTCTTTCTATACAAATATATATTTATATATAAAAAATATATATTTATACTTGTCAAGTTTTTCATCTCGAGATTTTCATAAATTAATAAATACAAATAATATTGTACATGTGATGTCGAGGCATGACGTGGACGTCAGACAACGGGCCAATTAAAATATTTTACATATTTGAGAACATTTTAACCATATTTCGAAAATGACCCCGCAAGCCTACAGATTATTAGACCTGCTCTGATACCATACTGTAACGCCTCAATTCTGAAAATCTGAGGTGCTAACACAAGGTTAAAACAAATTTCCTAATTTTTCAAAAATTACATATTTAACGAAAATATTTAATTCCATAATTTACCTAACAGTTTAAAACCACCCAATCACAAATTGGGAAGACTTTTCAAACAACCAATCACAAACATATTTTACAAACGATTAGTCAATGTCGAAAGTCTAATGTTTGAACGAGTCCAAAATAACAGCGGAACATATAAGATTTTAATATTCTTAAATATTCAAAACATCCAGCGGAAGCATAATATAACAAAATATTGATCGAAGTCAACATACAACATTCAACGTATAGTTTTGAACATAGTCAAACACTTAAATGACCCACATGTCCACATCAGCAGCCTGCATCACCTTGTACCTGAAAACATTTTAGAAAACGGGGTTGAGTGTCAGAAAATACTTAGTGGGTTTATCATGTTCGTCCACACACATGCAAGGATTTTTCATATCAAAATCCAATAATCAAATATTTATAACCCTATTCATGCGCTTAAGAATATTTATTCAAAAGCCGATAAATCAATATCCATTCAAATACACATGCACTTAAGAATAATTATTCAAAAGAGAGTAATTCAGTATCAATTTTCATGTCAATGCGCTTAAGAATATATTTATTCAAAAGCGTAGAATTCGATCAAAAAGCAATGCACTCAAAAGACCATGCATGGATACAGACCCTATGTGATCATATAACTATCTATCAATATAATTGACCGTGCTAGAATTCATCATGCAGGTCAAAACATATCCACGTAGAGCGCAAACAGTCGTAAATTATATATGGATGAAAATATTTTAAAAACATAAGTTTTAGTTAGCAAAAATCCACCTTATAGCTAAAATAGCTGGAGCTTTACAGATCTCTTGCAAATCCTAATTAATTCCGGGTCTCAGGTTTGGCCTACAAATGAGAAACTACTTATTAGTGTCATGATAAGCCCTAAAATTATAACATAAGGTGAGTTTGGTCTTAATGAACGAGTTCTCGAAATTTGGGCTCAAACAAACATCTCTTGAAAATGTTTTGGATTTAAATCAACCTATAAGGCCCAATTGAAGTCTTGGCCAATTTAAACATTTTAAGGATGAACTCTTGAAATAAATTGAAAATATCCAAGATTAAAAGATAATCACAATATTCTTCATTAAAAATTTATAGTTATTTTATTAACCTATCTATAATAATAATAATAATAATAATAATAATAATAATAATAATAATAATAATAATAATAATAATAATAATATAATGCACACTAACATCTCCACACTCACGTACACATATATAAACAAATTATACCTATTATACAAATTCAATCTCTCTCCATTCCAACTCATTTTTGTACACTGTGCAGAAATGACATACTTTTCAATTATAAGAATATTTATCTCTCTCTCTCTCTCTCTCTCTCTCTCTCTTTCTCTTTGTCACCACAACCTTTTGAACATCTAAACCCGTTCAATTCAAATTAATCACCAAAGTCAAACATGTAATTCTCTCTCTCTATGGGGCACTCATTTTCTCTTTCTCACTCTCTGCAAAACATTAATGCTTTTGGAAAAAGAACACAATCTTCTCTTTCCTAACCCTTAACACACGTCTGCACACACAAGCACTTTTATCATGCTTTCAAAATAAAAATTTAATATATGCACTACTTATGCACTCTAATATAACAAGGTAACCAAAAACTATTTCTCCCTCTGTAATCCGTCGGCCTCACTATGCACACATGCACAGTTTTATTTTAACAATTTCACCATTTTTCAAATCATGCAGCAACTCCTATTTATTTAATTACTATTTTAGTACAAACATCAACAATATCCCTAAGGAATAAAAATGAAAATCTAACAATGAAGGAGGTTTTGAGGGACTTTCCAATATTAGAGCTCAAGTTCGAAATTAAACCCGTAGATCTTCATAGATCTCGAGATATACAAAGGGGAAAGATAAAGAAAAATAACACAAAGAAGATGAAGACATTGCATGTAGGATCCGGCCAGCGAAACAGGTCACCAGTGATGCACCGACATGCGGCCCAGATGAGCCTTTTTCCAGCCATTTTAGCCCTCATCTCCTTATTAAACTTAAGCGATTGCACTTAAAACGAAAATAGGGGTCGAAAATAAATTTTAGCCGGAAAAGAAAATTTCGGCGACAGCGGATGGTGGTCTGACGGCGGCGCTCTACCTCCAGCCACCTCACCGGAAATCACCTTGAGAGAGATGGAGAAGAAGAGGATAGAAGCTCAACTAGAGAAGATGGTGGATAATGACCTCAAAGTTGTAGTTTAAATGATATATATATATATATATATATATATATATTCTTGATGTTGGGCTAAAAGGCCCAAGGTTGAAATTTATTTAGGACTGGGCTTGTCTTAATTAATTTGAGCTCGGCCCACTACATACTGCACTAGGTTGGATTCTAATTATAAAATCATATTCCTCTAAATAAATTGGCCCAAACATACAATGATCCAAAATATACGTTCTAGGGTATTACAGATGGTTTGTTAAGTAACTAAACCAACACCTGCTAATGGCATGGGAGTGCTATCCTCAGTCAAAATGGGTATAACAGTCGAGAGAACAATAGAAGTAAATGAGTCAGGATTGGGGGGGCATGTAGTGAGATGCTCTAGAGTCTAAAAGCCAAACGGAGGGAGATATACCTATGGAATTCGAAGAGGACAAACCTGCTGCAGCAGACATAGCATGAGGTTGGTTATTGAGGAATTTCTGAAATTGCTCAAAAAGAAAGGAATCGGCCGTAGGATTGAATGAGGAAATGGACCCGATGGTGCAGATTTTTTCACCAGAAGTGGGCATTGAGCCTTCTAATGGCCCGGTTGATGACAAAAATTACACTCATTTGGCATTGTGGCTTTTGAGTTTGGTCTACTTTGATTCTTGTGAGACAGATTAACGGAGGCTAAGAATGGACTGCCAAGACAGATGGACTTGGTGATGAAAGGAGACTTTCATCACCCCAGACTTATGTTGAACTTCCTAAGCAAGAAGCTCACTAACATAGAATCAACAGAGGGAAGAGGGCTGCGATGTAAAATATTCCCTCTAAGGGCTTCAAAATCATCACGGAGAGCCATAAGAAACTGGACCAAACATTGCTCTACTCTTCGAGCAATGTACGCCGGAAAGGCTCTAAGTTCTGCAGTATCTGTAAGAGCAAGTTGGTCCCAAAGGTTTGTCATAAGAATAGAATTCTTGCACACTTGTGTCTTTTTGGTGAAGAGACCGAATATCCATCTCAAGTTGGTACTACTTAGCAAAATTAGATCGAGTATACAATCGCTCTAAATGATCCCATACTTCCTTAGCAGTATCATACGTTGCAAGTTGTATGCCAATAGAGTTCACAACCGAATTGTTAATCCTGGTTATAATCTTAGAATTATTAACTTCCCAAACATCTATCTGTTCAACATATTTCTCATTATCAACCCGAGTCGGCTTCAATTGTGTTCCACATACATATCCCCACATCTTTTTACCTCTCAAGAAAATCGCATAACATAATTCCAATAAGAATAGTTATCCCATCTAAACGGACACTAATTGACTGCAAGGAGTTATCCCTCTCAGTAGTCATGGTGAAAAATTCAACAAACACGAACCACCAATGCAAGAATGGAAACAATAGACGAGATTCAAACCAAAACTAGGGCAAATTGAGAAATGGCGAAAACCAGAGAGTTACCTGATGAAAATCAGCATAATGAAAATGGAGGTTGAGCATCTGCCATTTTTCTGTGAAGAATTGAGATAACGATGAACCGTGTCACCAAAAAGTTGGATCCGTGAGAACGAGTTCAAGAAGTTAAACCCACTCTGATACCATATTAAACTAATATCAATTCAAGGTTGGAAAGACAAGCCATGGTTGAAGAAGAAAAATTGCATTGAACAAAAAGGAGGCTAGCTTGTTCAAAGCTTACAATGATGGAATATAAAAGTGTGTGTCTAAAAGGATTAGAAGTAAAGATAAAAGGGGAACTCGGGTAATATGGAAAAAGACTAAAATACCTTGTCAGCTAAATATACATAATATTCTTCTAACAAACATATTTATGAATATTTTAAATATTTTGAATGGGTAAACTAAATGGGTTTTTTTAGAGCATTCGAGTTTGGGCTCGATTAGTAAATTTTTTAGAATTTCACGAGCTGAACTTAAGCATGACAAATATTTGTCGAGCCGAACTCCAACAAGAAAAAAAAACTCAAATCGAGCTCGAATTTGAATATTCGTTAACAAATCGAGCCCGAACATAAGGGTGTTCAGCTCGGCTTGGCTCGGCTTGTTTACATAACAAAAAGCTCCTCCATCTCCCCCTGTCACGAACACAGAGGTAAAAGAGGGAGATTTGGGAAGGATTTTGGGTCGGAGATGGCGAGGAGTGGAATTGGGAATTCAGGGGAGTTTGAGAATAAAAATTCAATCTTTAGCGAATTAGGGTTAGGGAAAGGGATTAATCAGGAATGGGTTAACTCGGGTCGGAGCGGAGCTACTTCTGGATCACTAATGCTGGGCTTGGGGGAACTGGGCCGCGTTGACAAACGAGCAGGAGAAAGTGGCTAGAGGCCCGTTAATAGATTAGCTATTAATTAGTTCCTTTATGTTTTGTATTTACTTTATTTCTATCTTAGGGTTTGTTTGTGTGGGACCTGGAGGAAGGGAATATTTATACCCTCCTTGTTGCAGTAATGAGCAAGAAAAAAGTTATCTAATCTCCCCCTCCTATTCCTCTCTTCTCCCTCATTTCTACCAAATCACTGTTCGATTTATTTACATATCATATCACAACCAGTATATTAAATATATATATATATACAAATCAGAGTAGCTGGTATAAATCACTACAAGTGGTATTTCAGAGCCTCGTTCCTGCAAGATGGCTGAAGGTACTCGTTTCAAAGATCTGCAAGAGGCACAGAAAAGGTTACATCAAGTGGTGGAGGCCGAATCAGTAAAAAGGGAAGCTGCTGAATTGAAGATGCAAGAGAAACTTAATGAGATAAACACCCAGATGCAGGATCAACTAAAAGGGGTAAGCTCCAAATACGATAATCTCAATCAGACCCTTAATGCTTTACAATTACAGATCACTAATTTTACAAAGGGAAGGGGAAATTCTGAGGAGCAATCTATTTTGGGTCCTTCACCTAGGCCGTATATTGCTGAGAATAGATCTCCAAATCAAACCCAATACTCCTCTGGAACTAGATGGACTGTTGATCATTCTAATCATCAAGTTTATAACCCCATTCCAAAGGTGGACTTTCCTAGATTTGATGGAACTCAAGCCCGAGCTTGGATCCTCAAGTGCAATCAATATTTTCAGTTGGTGCCCAGTGTCATAGATTCCCAGAAAATGGTGCTGGCTTCCCTACACTTTGAGGGTAAAGCTGAACAGTGGTTCCAGAATTATAGTTCAAAATTTCAGAACCTATCTTGGGATGAATTCTTAGGTGTGGTTGCAGCTAGGTTCGAAGAACTTAAGGAAACCAAGGTCATCATGGAATTTAACAAGTTAAAACATCAAGGTTCCTATGATGATTATGTTGAGAAGTTTGAGGAACTAAGAGCTTGTATGGTGATGTTCAACCCTAGTGTATATTCAGAAGGATATTTTGTGGCCAGTTTCATCAGTGGGCTCAGTGAAGACTTACAATCAGCTTTAGCTATGTTCAAACCCACCTCCTTACACCAGGTGATTGAGTTGGGGAGAAGTCAGTTGAACACAGTTGATACAATTGCTAAGAAACTAAAAGGGCCTACTAGAAACTACCCAAACCAGTCCATGGGAGCTAGGAGGTCTGACCCTATTCCTCCTGCACCTAACAAACAATTCAGCCATGTCCTTAAACCCCCTACCAAGCTACTATCTGCTGCTGAGATGGCTGCTAGGAGAGAGAAGGGTCTTTGCTATAATTGTGATGAGCCCTATGTTTATGGACACAGATGTAAAAATAGGATCAATTACATGATTATGTCAGGCAAGAAGAGTTGACATATTCAGTGGAACACCAAGCCCGTGAAGGAGAAAACCTATAACCAAATCCTGAAGAACTCCAAATGGAAGAAGTTCAAATGTCCCTCAATGCTATGTCTGGTTCTGAAGGAATCACTACCCTCAGGGTGTCAGGCAAGGTGGGGGAGCATGAACTACTTATTTTGATAAATACTGGTAGCACCTTGAGTTTCATTCAAGAGGCCACTGCTGAGAGCTTGGGATGCATGACAGAACAAGCCAACCCACTGCTGGTTAGGGTTGCCAATGGTCAGAAAATGGTCAGCAATTCCCAAGTCACAGGGTTCAGTTGGAATGTGCAAGGCCATGAGTTTAAATATTCACCTAGGGTGCTGGGTACTGAAGGGTATGATCTAATTCTGGGAGGGGATTGGTTGAAATCCTGTACTCCCATTAAGTTAGACTATCATAACATGACTGTTACAGTCACTCAAAGGGGAAGAAAAGTCAAGCTACAGGCCAACAAGTCTCAAGGGGAATGCCATGCCATCTCTGGTAATGCTATATACAAGATGTTCCACTCAAAGGCCAGGGCAGAGGTAGAAGAGGTATACATGGTCAGACTTCAAGCTATGGACCTAAAGGAGGAGCATAGGATTGAGGAGTTATTGGAAGAATACAAGGATGTATTTACAGAGCCTGCTGAGTTGCCACCAGAGAGAGGTATTGAACACAGCATTACCTTGAAGCCCAATAGTACTCCAAGGCATCAACATCCTTATAGGACATCTCACAGCCATAAGGATGAAATTGAAAAGATCATTAAAGATCTACTAAGCTCAGGGCAAATTCAGCACAGCAGGAGTTCTTTTGCATCCCCTGTCATCCTAGTCAAAAAAAAGGACAACACTTGGAGGATGTGTGTTGACTACAGATATCTTAACTCACTAACTGTTAAACATGAGCTTCCTATACCCATCATTGATGAGTTGTTAGATGAGCTGCATGGGGCCAAGTTTTTTTCTAAAATTGACCTTAGGTCTGGTTATTTTCAGATCCTAGTGAAGCCAGAAGACAGGTATCTTACTGCCTTCAGTACTCACCATGGCCATTTTGAGTTTGTGGTTATGCCTTTTGGCCTTTGTAATGCACCAGCCACATTTCAGGCTTTGATGAATCAGACATTCAGGGAATTCTTGAGGAAGTGTGTTCTAGTGTTTTTTGATGACATACTAGTCTACAATACTAGTTGGGAAGAGCATCTACAACACCTAAGGACAGTGCTACAGCTACTCAGAGACAACAAGTTGTTTGCAAAGAAGAGCAAGTGCAGTTTTGGGGGGTCCAGTGTGGAGTACCTAGGGCACATCATTAACCAAGAAGGGGTTGCTACTGACCCCACTAAGGTGGACTGTATGCTAAAATGGCCTACACCAAGGACCCTTAAAAAACTCAGGGGGTTCTTGGGTCTTATAGGCTATTATAGAAAGTTTGTGAGAGGCTATGGCATTATCAGTAAACCACTTACTGACCTCCTTAAAAAAGACAATTTCCACTGGGGTTCAGAAGCAGAGGCTGCATTTCAACAGCTAAAGGTTGCCATGACTACAACTCCAGTTTTGGCACTACCTAATTTCCACAAACCATTTGTTATGGAAACTGATGCCAGTGGAACAGGAGTGGGGGTTGTTATCATGCAAGAAGGAAGACCTAAAGCTTACATGAGCAAGGTTCTCTGCCCTAGGAACCAAGCTCTTTCTATATATGAGAAGGAATTCCTAGCTATTTTAATGGATGTGCAAAAGTGGAGAATATACTTACAGGGACACAAATTTGTTATCAAAACTGATCAACAAGAACTTAAGTACTTGTTAGATCAGAAGGTGATGAACCCTCTCCAACAGAAGTGGGTTACCAAAATATTGGGTTTTACATATGAAATACAATATAAGAAGGGAGTGGAAAACAAGGTAGCTGATGCCCTGTCTAGGAGGGACATGCCTGAAACAGACTGCACTGCCCTTTCAACTGCAGTACCCCTTTGGACACAAAAGGTCATCCTTAGCTACCAACAGGATCCCTATTTCTCAAAGGTTTTGAGTGCTAAATTGGTAGAAGAGTCTTCCTACCCTGACTTCCAACTTACTGGGGGTTTGATCAGATACAAAGGGAGGCTTGCAGTGGGAAGTATTCCAGAGCTAAAATCCCAGATTATGACTGCCTTGCACAATTCTTCTAATGGGGGACACTCAGGTATCACTGGTACTTATATGAGGATGAAAGGCCTCTTCTACGGGCCTAATATGAAGAAAGAAGTATTACAGTGGGTGCAGCAATGTGAAGTTTGCCAGAGGAATAAATCAGACCATGGGCTCTATCCTGGTCTCCTACAGCCTCTTCCTATTCCTAATCAGTGTTGGACACATATCTCAATGGACTTTGTGGAAGGTTTACCCAAATCAGGGGGAAAAGATGCTATCCTAGTGGTGGTGGATAGGCTCACTAAGTTTGGACATTTCCTGGCTCTAGCTCACCCCTATTCAGCAGAAACAGTAGCTAAATTGTTCCTAGACAACATCTACAAGCTGTATGGTCCTCCAGTCAGTATTGTCACAGACAGGGACTCCATTTTTACTAGCTCTTTTTGGAAGGAATTGTTCAAACTCATAGGAGTCAAGCTTGATATGACATCTGCTTACCATCCTCAATCTGATGGGCAAACAGAGCGTTTGAATCAATGCTTGGAAAGCTATTTGAGGTGTATGACCAGCTCGAATCCACGACAATGGATCAAGTGGCTACCTCTTACTGAGTATTGGTATAATACCAACTACCACAGCGGACTTAGGTGCACTCCCTACCAGGCCTTATATGGGGTTCCCCCTCCCTCACTTTCAGTATCTTCCTATCTGGACTCACCTAATTCTACCGCGAATGACTACATGAATCAAAGACAGCAAATGCTTCAATTCCTCCGAGAGAACCTACTTCAATCCCAGAATAGGATGAAGTGGTACGCAGATCGGAGGCGACAAGACAGAAACTTTGCAGTTGGGGACCAAGTTTATTTGAAACTTCAGCCCTTTCGCCAAAGTTCAGTGGCCATACACCGTAATCTTAAGCTTTCGCCTAAGTTTTACGGTCCGTTTACTGTCTTGGAAAGGATCGGCCAGGTTGCTTATAAGCTAGATCTATCTCCTACGGCTAAAATTCATCCTATTTTCCATGTGTCTCTACTAAAAAAATGTATTGGGAGGAAGCACATACCTTCTGCAGAACTTCCGCTCGCCTCAGATGACGGCGACTTTACAGTTATGCCATTACACGCAATCTCCCACAGGATGCTTCCCCGGCATGGCCGACAAGTTCCACAAACACTGGTCCTCTGGCGCAACTCCGATCTGTCGCACGCCACCTGGGAAGATGACTCTCTCCTCCGCAAGAAATTTCGTTCCTTCTATTCTCGGGGTCGAGAATATGCTTATGGGGGGTATTGTCACGAACACAGAGGTAAAAGAGGGAGATTTGGGAAGGATTGTGGGTCGGAGATGGCGAGGAGTGGAATTGGGAATTCAGGGGAGTTTGAGAATAAAAATTCAATCTTTAGCGAATTAGGGTTAGGGAAAGGGATTAATCAGGAATGGGTTAACTCGGGTCGGAGCGGAGCTACTTCTGGATCACTAATGTTAGGCTTGGGGGAACTGGGCCGCGTTGACAAACGAGCAGGAGAAAGTGGCTAGAGGCCCGTTAATAGATTAGCTATTAATTAGTTCCTTTATGTTTTGTATTTACTTTATTTCTATCTTAGGGTTTGTTTGTGTGGGACCTGGAGGAAGGGAATATTTATACCCTCTTTGTTGCAGTAATGAGCAAGAAAAAAGTTATCTAATCTCCCCCTCCTATTCCTCTCTTCTCCCTCATTTCTACCAAATCACTGTTCGATTTATTTACATATCATATCACAACCAGTATATTAAATATATATATATATATACAAATCAGAGTAGCTGGTATAAATCGCTACACCCCCCAAATATGTGAACTGTTTTCATACTTTCATGTAACTTGAAATGCCTTTTCGATTGTGTGTTTTCAGTAATGACGTATATTTTAAATTTCTATTGTATTAATTTTTTTTAATTTAATTACGATTATGTTTGAAGTAGTAATATATACACATGATGTACAATAAAAGAATACAAAATTAAGATTGAAACATTTATAAAATAAAATATGAAATATGAGTATTGAACCCATGTAATATAAATGTTCCATAAATGGGTACACTATTAATGTAAACTAAATTAAATGAAGCAATCAACATATATATTTTTGCTTTTTCCCACTCTTTTTTCGGCTTCTTATTAATTCGCCATATATGTACGTATTCTATCCTGATCTGTTATGTAATTCAAATTTCATCATATGATAAATAAATCAGTGATATTTATTTTTGAAAATTAATGAATTTGAAATTAATAATTATTAGAGTATCTCCCATGCGATGTACAAATGAGAGATATGCATAATTTTATTTGTTATAAATTATAATTAGGAAAAAAATAACAAAATAATCATAACAAAACAAAATTAATTTACAAATTTATCGTGAATTATATAACTTTTTACATTTGTTATTATGGTCATTGAGATTAAGTCCCAGAAAAAAAAAATAAAAAAGGAAAAATCTGGTTTTAAAATTCAAATTAGACTCAAATTATGAAGAAAATATACGAATTGTTACACTATGCAACATTATTTTTTATTTCCAAAGTATGCATGTCAAACTTTTGCTAACGTGATGCACAATTAATAATAAAATATTATTTAATGGATTACATTAGTAATAAAAAATTAATTTCTATAATTATCAATAACTTTTGACGGGAAAAATTATATTTAACAATAATTTTATTATTAAATAGATACTTATTGTGGAAAGGCTTTGAACAATTTTATTGCATATCTATGTCAAATGGAGGGGTAGTCCTTAGAATAGTGTGGTGTACCGAATTTTTAATCTTGCATCTCAGTAATAATAATAATAATAATAATAATAATAATAATAATAATAATAATAATAATAATAATAAATCGCCAAGCCCGCTCTCACAAGATTCGACCGTTGCAAATTCAAAATAAATTTGAAAGCGGACCGTTGGATAGCGAAACGCTCCCTCTCATCACTGAATTTCCAAGTAGAGATCTTCCTTCTCTCTCTCTCTCTCTGTACATTCGAATTGATCTACAAAATGGGCGACGACAACGGCGAAAGCAAGTCATCCCTGATGGAATCAAAGGCTGTGCATCCACTCCAGCAGATCGCGGGGAACCCGAGCCACAAACTCCTGCTGAAGCAGTGGCTGAAAGAGGAAGAGCTGATTCTGAACCGCCTCTCTCTGAAAGAAACCCAGATCGACTCCACACGCAAGGAGATAACCCACCTCTACTGCCTCTTCTTCCTCTTCCACTCCACGGCATTGCTCCTCCTCTTCTCGGCGGCGCAAGGCTCCCACCTCTGCAAGAAGTCGTGGGTCCCATCTCTCTGCTCTCTGCTGTGCTCCATGGGGTTCATATGGGCGATCCGTTACAAGGGCGACGTGGAGTCCCACTTGGAGAAGATGCTGAGTCGTGAGAAAGAGGACTCCAAGCTGCTGGCCAAGTGCGTCGACGAGTTGAAGCGGAAGGGCCTCGACTTCGATTTGCTCACGGAGGTCGACGCCCTGCGCCGGGCCAAGAGTTTGCGGGTCGACTCTAAGCCCGTCCGGAAATGGTCAGCCCGGGATTTTGTTACGCTCTTTTTCTTCACTGTTTCTTGTTTTGTGGTTGTGTTGAACAGAGTTATTCTCTGCAGTTAGATCACAATTCACATCTCTGTTTTGGTCTGTGGAAGTTGCACAACTCTCTGTTTTGCTCTTGCGGGAGATCAAACTTTTACCTATTTTATATAACTAATGGAACCTCAATATATTCAGAAAATAATGTTGGATTTACATTATTTGTTATTACAAACATTATATTATTATACATTATACATATGTAGCAGAGTGCAAGAATCTTGAATGGATCATCTTCCTCCCTCTTGAGGCTGAAGAACGGGTTCGGATGTAGGAATGGGCGAGTGGATCTTAGTCATTGTGTTGTCGCTGCTTGATGTTGGGATCTCAGTAGTAATATTCGATGCAAATGCACTAGTACTAGTAGTTATATCACTGAAATTCCATTCTGTCAAGTACCCTGGCTTTGAGGTGACAACTGGAATCTCCGCATCTCCAGATAGCATCGCCACCACTCGTGACATGGATGGTCGAACCGCCGGGGATGTTTGGCTGCATAGCAGTGCTACTCCTATTACCCGCCGTGCCTCATCCTCGTTCAATTCGGATAACTGTTTGTCTACCAGCTCCAGATCCCTCTTATTTTCATGGCAATGCCAGGCCTACACAGTTTTTGCAATATGCTAGTTATTATATCTAAATAAATGTAAGAAGAGGAAGGAAAAAGATCAATCGTATCCGTACCCATTCAAGTAGATATACCCTATCTTCTTCCTGACTCGAATCAGAATTCGGTCTTCCGCTCACAATTTCAAGAGCTACAACTCCAAAACCAAACACATCAGCCTTCTCAGTAAGGTGACCCCTCATAGCATACTCCGGAGCAAGATATCCACTAGATCACACCAACACACTGTTAATTTCATTATCACTTCTTGTTTAGGTTAGTCACACACAGGCAACTAAAAAGACATGCTTACATTGTGCCAGCAACACGGGTGCTCATATGTGTCTTCGCGTCATCATACAACTTGGCCAACCCAAAATCTGAAAGTTTTGGATTAAGTTGCGAGTCCAGCAGAATATTACTCGCCTTTATATCTCTGTGTACGATTCGAAGTCGGGATTCCTCATGAAGATAAGCTAGACCTCTTGCTACTCCTAAGCATATATCAAATCGTGTCGCCCAGTTAAGAGAAAAACTTCCTTTTCCTGATCCAATGAAAAAAAGTGGCCCGGGCTTCAGCAATGTCAGTAGAAGAGGTAGTAATAAACAACTATATTTTTTTATACCAAATAATGCTCGATCTAGACTCTTGTTTTCATGGTACTCATAAACAAGCAATCGTTTATTTCCCTCGATGCAACATCCATACAATTTCACTAGGTTACGGTGTTGCACAGCAGATATGGTTTCAATCTCTGCCAGAAACTGGCTCTTCCCTTGATGGGATGCTACAGACAACAGCTTCACTGCAATAACTCTTCCATCATCCAGTATTCCCTTTGTACAGAGATAATTCAAATGTTAAGCAAGAAAAGAAAAATGACTTTTTATTACTAAAATACAGGAAATAGTTTCCTGCTAAAAATATCCATAAATACTAGAAAAGCAAAGAAAAAAAAAGATACAAATACTTTTTAACGTACAAACTATAACTGCAGTGAGGACCTAGTAAGATCATGTTTGTGCATGTTTTATCATGGTTAGCCCCCTCTTGAAAGAGACCAACCATGTGAATTCGCTTGCATAAAAACCGAAGTTACCTTGTAAACAGACCCAAATCCTCCCTCACCAATCTTGTTAGCTGCACTGAAATCATCTGTGGCAGCTCTAAGTTGTGCATACGTAAAAGTGTATGGCCTGGCTTCAAGGCCCAGGAATTCTGAAGATTAAGCCAGAAACATTTTCAAACTTTTATGGCAATAATCGCAGTTTTGACAAATCAGGGAATGTCACGAAAAGCTTAATGTCTTCTACAGACATCAAATGATGAAAATGTAGGAAAAGGCAAGCAAGCCAAAATTTCTCTATTTTAAAAAACACTATTCATGCAAAGTAAAGCAGAAGCTTTTTTTTAATCATGATAAATGTCACTGCTGAACCATGTATATTATTAACTAGCAGTTAATGTCATAGCGTACTGAGAGAGAGAATATGAATCATGTAGAGAATTTAGGTGAATACTGATTCAAGCTTTGTTTGCCATTTTCAATTGCATCGAAATAACTGTACTTTTATCTTTGCCTACAAACAACCACACTAAAAGAAGGTACAAAATTTTCCGCTTACCTTCATCTTCATATCTCTTCTGTCTTTTTCTTCTCTTGACCGTACAACAGATTGCAAGTAGGGAAAGAAAACTTACAGCTACAACAGAAACAACAATCCCCACGATCATGCCAGTCCTATTTTTCTTGTTGCCAGGCTCATTTGGAGGATTGTTACTTACAGTAGGAATGAAATCTATATATTAAGTATTAAATGTTAGAATCGGCATCAAAATTTGAGAAGCAAACTTCAGTCTGCATTTCTGTCAGAAATCAAACTTCCAAGAGACATACATATACCTGCAGGGGTGACGCTTATGGCTGAAATAGAAGGTCCGTATATACCTTGAGCAGGTACACAGCAAGTCCCTTTTCCAGCCCAAAAGAGATGGATTTCAAGGTGGTTTTCGGTCACTCGAGCAGAAAAATCCTTGACCACTGCTCTGAATGATCCTCCAGCCTCTTTTTGTATGTCAAAATCTTTCTGTGCCAGATTACCCTGGAAACAATAGATTACACCTTTGTGTCCATATGAAAAGGGAACAAATGACCTCAAATAAATAAATAAATCACATAGAACAAAAAAATATGTATACATATCTACATTTAAATGGATTATACTACCTCAGGGTTGTTCCTGATGTAATAAATGGATTATACTCTACCTCAGGGTGACAGTGAAGCAAGAGCTCAATATAATAATTCTATTTATTACACACCTGGATGTATATATCGAAAATACGCCTTCCAAGACTCTTCCAATCATTAGGGTTCTCAATTCTATTCTCTACAAACTGAAGGCTTATATTGTATCCTCCATTCTGGAGGCCCAAGCCATAATATCTTAATGATCCAGCAGAAACGCGCGAACTCTGGTACAGCTCTGGATCCCTTGTATTTGGAATATATGTTATGAAGTTAGTTTTATATTCTGGATTCCTGCTTCCTGAAGGAAGACCAACATTGCTAACTGCCCATCTCTGTTCTCTGCTCACATGATATGCTGCTGGACCAAGAGTCGCGTTATCTGCCTCATACAAGATCCCTGTCGCAGATCTCATTTGTTCACCTCCACATTTTATTGCGAAGTTGAAATCTGAAACAATGAATACAGAGTCACATCTAAATTATCAATAGCTTAGTAAGAAACTAAAGTAAATTTCAAGGAATATATGGGAGGCTTAGTTGCACAACAGCCTGTTAGTAACTTAGTATGTTATTGGATGAAAATACTGCTCAAAATGGTATAGACCACACCACCGTGGCTCAACAGAACATGTGTATGGAGAAAGAACATACACTGGGGAAAGAACATGTGTATGGAGAAAGGTTTGTCACATACACTGGGGATCCCCTCGGAAGCAAGGGAAGTTTCTTTGGAGGCAATTCAATCCTGACACCAGGACACTGAAATGGTAAGACGAGTTAAGAAAGTATATCACAATAAATTCAACTTCCATGTAGAGAAAAATCTAGAATTGTTCATATCAACACTTTAAATTATTCAAAGGATACAACCCTTTTGTTTTTGAAACATTATTGACCGTGTCAAAAATAGGCAAGTATACATGTTTTCTTTCAAACACTCTGTACTATATTTCTGGTTGCTTCTTTTTAGAATACAATGCTGAGAATCTAATCTCCCAAATGTTTGGGGAGATGAGCTCTGTTCACAATATTTTTCTCGCTGAACTTCAGAAAAGATCTAGCCAAATCTGTAATGTGCTCAGTTCTGAAAATATCTCTATGATTGTAGTTAGTTTACATAACGGATTGATATAGGATTAGTATACATGTTTTCTTTCAAACACTCTGTACTATATTTCTGGTTGCTTCTTTTTACAATACAATGCTGAGAATCTAATCTCCCAAATGTTTGGGGAGATGAGCTCTGTTCGCAATATTTTTCTCGCTGAACTTCAGAAAAGATCTAGCCAAATCTGTAATGTGCTCAGTTCTGAAAATATCTCTATGGTTGTAGTTAGTTTACATAACGGATTGATATAGGATGAATGCCCATGATTCCATATAGTTTGGATGGTCATGATTGGTTAATACAGCATGTGAGAGTTATATGAAGAAGCCCGAAAATTCCAGAAGTAGCATGTATATGTGAAACTGAATTCATAAGGCGAACAAGCAAGAAATTATGAATCAACATCTGTTGCATCAACTGATTAAGGACTCAGGAGTTAACCTGCTGTTTGAACCTTCTATACTGAAATTGTTGGCAACCAAATTCCTGCAAAAAGTTGTGTGTTAGTTTTCACAGTAACCAACTTAGATGCGAAGTTAAGGTCTTTCAACCATCAAATGTAAATAATTCATACAGTTGAAGATTTGGCTGGCTGACCCAAGAAGGAAAGCTCCCAGATAGTTCATTATATGATAAATCTCTGCACATAAGTAGAATAAGGATGTCAATTAAGTTATTGGAATCCAAAAACTCTGCATAATTTGCTTAAAATGCATAGTATATCTATAATTCCTGTAAACTGCAACATTATAATATCCTAATTGTTTTAAGTACACGATAGCACTCTATGTTAGAAGTGTAGAAGACAATGCATTCGATGATAACAAAGAACAATGACGCAACTTGTGGAAAGAAAAATAATAATAATAATAATAAGAGACATGGTGTTGAAAATGTGAAAGAAGTCATTGAAGATATAGAGCCCACATAAACTGAAGGAGTGAAGTCTTCTGTGCAGGCAGAGAACCAGTCAATTTGTTATTGCCAAGAAACCTGAAGATACAGAAGGAAGTTATTGATAAGGAGCCATATTTGTTGGAGGTGAAGGATGTGATTATGCAGCATAAACAATTACATGTGGACAAGGGAACTCGTATTGAAAAGGGAATCTGGAATTTGTCCAGTTAAATTGTTGAAGCTCAGATCCCTGGATAGCAAAAATGACAATTTCTATGGATTAGTGGCATATCAACTTTTAATCACCATAACAACTTTATAAAAATGAACTTTATCAAGGAAATTTACAGCAGAGACAAATTTGGATATTCATTGAGGTTGGAAGGGATGGAGCCAGAGATGTTGTTATTCCTCAAAATTCTGCAATTTATTGGTTTAAGTTCGTTAAAGACAATAAATAGAACAATAACAAAAAGAATGCGATACCACTACGTATTTAAAAGCCATGTCAGATTCACTCACAATGTAGTTAAAGCCTTCAGATTTGTGAGGAAGTCTAATGAAGAGTTCCCATTGGATATATCAGATATTCTCCTGTGATCACAATTATGAAGAAAATCAACTAATCCAAAGTATGAACATATGATATGAAAGCCTTAAATATTAGAGAGTAATGGTGAACACACTCACAAATCGGTCAAATCCCTTAAATTGGAAAATGATGATGGTATTGGGCCCTGAAATGAGTTTCCTTCGAGCCTTCTGGAGATGTATAATAATAAACGGATAATGAAAATTCAAGAGACAACTACAGACAGAGGTTTTCTAGCATGAAATGATGAAGGCATAAATAGCTAAGATATGTATCTCACAAGACGGTTAAGTTTGACCAACTGCCAATGAATTCAGGTATTCGGCCAGTGAATGCATTGTCTGAAGAAAACCTGAAATTCCAAGAAATTTTAACATTGATCTTGAACTCAATAATCATTTGACACAATGTTTCAAGCTATTTAAATTTAATAAAGAAAAAGAGCCTGTCTTAAAGCTAGCTCTTACATTATCTGCATGTTCTGTAGTCTAGCTAATGACAAAGGAATTGCACCACTAACTCCAGAGCTATCAATCCAACTGGTAAGGTGTAAAACATAATGGAAAATTAATTAGTTGTTCTCGAGATGGGAGTCTGAACAAACTATTATTTTGAGCAAGTAAGAGATAATGCTCCTAAGAAGTTTGAAGATGTGCAGAGGTAATAGCTGTATAGAGATGTAAAAGCTTATAAGTAAAGGCTGAAAAACTAGTGGCAGCATCTCTCTTATTCCGCAGGCCATTTCTTCAGTATTTTGTTGCAGATTTAATACAATACGAAGAGAGAAAACTAGCAGAGCACGAGAACTTACAGTTGTTCTAGCCTTGTGCAGTTTCCAAGTTCAGACGGTAAAGGACCAGAGAAGTTACTTGTACCAATAGCCCTGCAAAAACAGTAAGAAGATATCAACCATATATGCTCAATTGCTCATGAGAGAGAGAGAGAGAGAGAGAGAGAGAGATGTAATATGTCTTACAGTGATCTTAAATCGGTAAGCATGCCTAGTTCCTTGGGAAGCTCCCCTGACAAGGCATTGATTCCAATGCTCCTACAAAATGCAAAATTGCAATTCTCAAACATTTTGATCAAAATATCCAGATTAATGGTTGGCCTTAATCAAAACACTTACAGGTACTGCATCCGAGTTAGATTGGCAATGGAAGGGGGCAGCCTACCGGTCAAATAATTCTGTCCCAAATTTCTGCAATTCAATTCAGCAACACATTCATAGCATCAATTCATTTATTAATTATTATGGAATCAGTCGTTCCTAACATGAGCTAGTGCATGAATTTGGAGACTGTATGAGAAAATTCAAATCATACAAGTTGGTGAGGTAGATCAAAGTCCAAAGCTCCTCCGGAAGCTGACCAACGACATTTGAGGATGAATCCCAATCCGACATGGAATAAACTCTCCTGCAAGTTCAAACCCAGTGAGAGAGGGGGGGGGGGGGGGGATTTAATTTATTATTTGAAGGTTGTTACGTAGGTACAGGGAATAAACGTGGCAGAGGGTGGTAGCGTTGTAGGAGCAGTCGCATTTGATGCCGGGACTGTAATCGAGGGGCGTGGTGCTATCACTAGCGATGCCGCTGCAAATGTCGCCCGTAATATTCCATCTATCGTTAGCCCTGATCCGCCACCGCCTGAATATTACATCAATCGCTCTCGCTGCCGCCGGATAACCATCATCATATCATAAAACGTTACAACCCCACGGAATATATATACATTTAATATCCACTTTTCACACAATTTACATTTACTCATTTTCTAGATATTACACTTCCAAACACGTGATCGATCAAATCAATTAATTAATGTATGCAAACTAAAGTGTAGTATTCAATTTTTATAACAGAAAGAAAAGAATGCGACGGCTCACACCACACCACACATTAACTATATTAGACTAGTGAGACAAACAAAAACTGGGTAAATAACCTAGCTAGTTATGTTTCTTGGTATAAAATATAGTAACTTCCATTTTTATTGGGTCATACTTTTTTTTTTCTTTGCAATTAGATTAAGCAACATAGGAAAACAGTTAATTCCGACAGAGTAAACGAAAATATTCTTAATTCCACACCTTCAGAAGGATCTGTAACCGGTAAGGTGGCGTTTCTCTGTGGCTGTGCTTGGCCGACAGCAACTATTAAAAACAAGAAAACTCCCAACAGATGCAGCGGCGGCGCCACCTTGTTTGTGTGTTTGACGGTCATGTGGGAGTGCCGAACGTTATTCCCAATAGCTAGGTACTACCTATAGGAATGTGGATTATCAATGATCTTTAGCTAAACTCAGAAAACCTATGACCGACACAGACATAAAAGTTGACAAATATAATTGCTATAGAGATATGGTGATTTTTTACGAACACTTGCACTTAATTTCTACTGCAGCTGCGCTATTTTGTCGTCATTTAGACCGGCCCATTCACAACGGGCACCAAAACTCAATCATTCAATAAAATAATTATCTCACTTCCCTCCACCTATACAATAACTCAATAATCTAAAATCACGGTCTTTCAACTTTATCAATAATTCTTTATCTATTATTAACTAGATATACCCACGCGCGTTGCACGATTAAATATGAGATGATGTTATTTGGACATATTTTATTTTCCGTGTGATTTAATAGGTCATTAGTAACTTATTGTGAGCAGTTTCATACTCCGCTGATGTTTATGCTAATACATTATTTCGAACTAATAATTATCCAAAATTTAAAACTATTAAATCACTTACTTCAATTAGCTGTTTCAAAATAAGATACGAAAAAAAACTTAATTATATTGAAGAAAATATAATAATCTATAAATACATACACACTATATATAGAAAAATATAGACTACATATAAATATTTGAAAAAAATCTATTTTTTATATATACAAAAAAGATCTAAGAAAAATAGTATGTATATTTTTATATAGATAAAATTAAGAATTTTGATTTTAGTATGTTTAAATAGATTTTTAAAGGGTTCACATTCCGACTTGTATAGTTAAATAGCTCAGATGTACACCTACATAAAAATATTTATTTAATATATAATTGGTTACAAACAGAATTCGTTCTCTTATTTATATTGGAATATATATATATATATGTATATATATATATATATATATGTATATATATATATATTCCAATATAAAATACATTAAATAAAACTATTTCTTACGATTAACTTATTTCTTAAAAATCTGCTAAAAAAACCGCACGAGAATGAATATGAGAAGTTAAAGTAATCATGGCTTCTATATATTCGTTGATATTATAATACATATATAATATATAATATATAATATATAATATATATAAATATAGAATAGATTATAGAATTTGGGCGCGATAAGAGCATTTTGGACGGGAATTTTCCATGCAAAAAATTTTGCTTTAATATAGTATAAATAATTATTTTTATTATATTTTAAAGTTAATAAATTATTTTATATTTTAATTGAGGTACACCCGTGATGTAACCCGGATAATTTGTACAGGATACGAGAACGCGCGGAAGACTTCTAGGAAAGAACACGCCAACTAAGGAAGGATTCAATTCTACTTTAATACTCTATAAATCGAAAATAAACTGAATTAAATGATAAACAACTCGAAAATAATTTAAAAGACGAACTAGACCTAATTACGATACTTAGACTACGACACAAAAACAATACACAAAAATCCAACAAAAGGGGCTGATATGGAACGAATGTTATGGCTGGGGTTTAGGTATATTTGGGACGTGTGTGATGGTGAAGAAAGGCTAGGAGTAGGTAGGGTATGATAGGATTTAGATGAACTTACGGTTTGGATGGAAATTACGTTGAACGGATCTGGAATTGGACTCGAACGAATCTAAACTCAAGCACGAACGAATCTGAATGTTTGAAGGTGTTATGGATGACTTGATGATGATGGAGGACGTCGAAGATGGTGGTGTTGATGATAGTGTTGTTGAATTGCAACCCGATTAATCCTCAGCGTATCTTGTATGACGAAAATGAATCTCTAAGTTGTTCTTCGTAGCAAGTTCACCATAATTCCTCTTATGAATTAGAACGTTCCCTTGATGTAAAACTTGAAATTGCTAGCTTCAAGAATATTGCTTTTATTCGAAACAACAAACGAAAATAGGTTTGGGAGACACAATTGTATGAAAAGACAAATTTAATCAATAATGTCTAAAATATCAAAGTAACATGGTTCCCCTATTTATAGGGCTTAGTATGCATGAAATTAATGAAGAAAAAAAGGCCTAAAATCTGATCCAAAAAAGATCTCTATCTATACTAGAAAAATACCTAAACTAGAATTCTATTCAAGGTAGAAATTTACCTTAAATACAATTCTAGTCAAACCTAAACAATAGGGAACGAAAATTACATATAAAATTAAATAAAAACTGATCTAAACTATAGTCTAAATTAATTAAATAAATACTATAGTCTAGATAAAAAAAAAATCAACCCTTAATTAAATAAATTAAAGGGCGAAAATCAGCTCCATGCACGTCGACATCTTCATGCACACGTGCACTTCTTCTTGCTCTCTTCTTCAACTCTTCAAGTTATAGTATCCATGGTGTGATCTTGATCTTCATTAGTTAATAAATTAACTAATACATGGTTGCCCTTTGTATGTTCCAATTCTTCGAACTTCTTGCGAATCAACACTTGTAGATAACCTTGCAATTTCTTCGCTCGAAGCCACGTCATTGGACCTTTGAATTGCAGCTCGGGTTCAAGGTCTTCAATGCCTTGCATGGCTTTATCAACCCGTCTAACGGGTCTCTTACGTTAGACGAATCTCAACCCGAATCCAAGTTGAATAAAATATATAATTAAAAAATAAAATGATTCGGGTATCATTAGGTATAAAGTAAGGTATCACTACGTGTGAAATATCACTAACTGCGAAGTGAAGTATCATATTATATTTCACTTTCGAGTTAATGATACTTTATCTCATAATTAATAATAGTTCACATGACAGTTAATGAGACTTCACCAAATATATATCTAATGATAGTTCACTTAATAGTTAAAGATATTTTGCCAAATTTATATCTAATGATACTTCACATCAGAGTTAATCATACTTCAGCAGATATATATCTAATGATACTTCACTTAATAGTGAATGATATTTCGCCAAATTTATCCACTTAATAGTTAATGATATTTGGCCGAATTTATATCTAATGATAATTTACTTCATAGTTAATGATACTTCACTGCACAATTAGTGATACTTCACACCTAGTAATACTTTACTTTATACCTAGTGATACTCGAGTGGTTGCGCGTGAGCGGGTGCATGGAGCCCACACGCGTGACTGTTTTTGCAGGTTTGGACGGGTTTGGAAGGATCTTTTGGGCGGATTTGGATCCTATTTGACCCGTCTAACGCAAGAGATCCGTTAGACGGTCTCATACAAATTTTTATCTTTAAATAATTAATTACAATAATAATAATATTCCTCATACACTTTAAACTAGTGAAATGATTAGTGTATGTGAGTGGAAATAATGCATGTGAGTGGAGAAAAAGTTTTGCAGAAATTTGTCATCGATCCATTGAAAAATCTACTCCTACGATTATTAATTGATTATGCAGAAATTTGTCATCTTTTGCAGAAATTTGTCATCTTATACATTGATTGAACTACTCTTACAATTATTAATTGATTATGCAGAAATTTGTCATCCTATTCATTGATTGAAATTTAAACATACAAATGATAATAATTAAATAACATGAAAATAAACTACAATCAATCTCCAAACGCAATTGTCATCAGTCGGAGTTTCATCTCTTCGTCTGCTGGAGTTAAATGTTCTTTGACCAACAATGTATTCAACATCATTTCTTTCATCTTTAATGACTTTCTTTCTAATTTTCCATTCTCCAAATCGAGTCTCGCACTTTCCAATTTGTTCATTACTTCAAGTTCACTCTCTCAAGTTAGTCTCAATGCACGAATCACTTCAGCAACTTCATTAGTAAATGTAGATTGCGATGCCATACCTTTTCATTTTTTCTTTGTCTTATCTCTACCTGTAGGACGGGAATCTCTGAGCGGCCACTACTTGAAGTTTCTATAGCTTCTGAAATTTGTGAACTACTATAATATTCTCCATCTTTGCTAGTTCTTGATCTTTTTGAGTTGCCCCTGCTCTCGTCATTACCTTCATCGTCTTCAGGACATAAACGCGTTGCATCATGATGTACATTTAAAGCCCACTTAGGATGTTTAATAATGACTTCATTAAATACAACCAAATCTTGAAATTTGCAACCACCTTCTTCATAAATGGCAGGAGTTTCTTTCTCAATATGTGTTTGGCTCATTCCACTTCATTTCCGATGATGTGCTTCTTTATAAGCACCGACCCACTTCATCGTGTTCTCATTCAGTCGTCGCCAATGAACTTTTATTGAATCTTTATTTCTATCACCGAGTTGTTCAACTGAATTTTCTGTTCGATATTGATGGAAAATTTTATTCACTTTTCCCCATATAAAGGCATTTTTTTTTTATTTTTTCCACGAGCCTCAACTTCACTAACGAAACACCATGTTTGCATTAGAGCTACATATTCTTTCACAGACCAAATACTTTTTGGTGTCTTTCGATTTGTGGTTGCTTGTTGCATATCTTAAAATAAATTACGGGAGATATTTTATGATGGATTGATGGTTGGGCTTCTTTAGAAATTGGATTTTGGTTGAGATTCAGAGAAAAATGTGAGTTTTGATAATATTGATAATTTTGATAATTTTGGGAGTTTGGAATTTGGGAATTTAAAAAATAATCTGGATCATTTGGATCCATAATTTCAAATGGGAGAAAATGAGTGAGAATTGATGGTTTTTAGTGTGATTCAAAATATATAAAAAATAAGTTCATTTTATAGACAATGAAAAAATACGAATTATGATATAATTTCTATATTATTTTAATACATTATTATCCAAAATAATAACAATATAAAATTTTATCCAATAAAAATATAATTGACTAATTAAATCATGCTATGTGGTAAGAGGATGGGTTGATCAATGGTTTGCTCAACCAACTAAAGCTACAATTGATTCGCCGCCCATTTTCAATTTTAACTTTTTTATTTTATGTTATTTTTTGGGGAAATTTACATTTTAATACCTATATTTTGGACACTTTTTCAAAAATGACCCACTTTATCGCTCTTAGTAAAACAGTACCCACTTTTTAAATTTTTTTGCAAATCTCACCTCGATCAAATTTTCAACCTAAAATATCCACGTAGCATGCCCAACAATTTTATTTTATTTTTAGTTCATAATTGACTTGGAATATCCATGTAATATTTTTTATTGGAACAAAAAAGCCATGCAAGAATTCCGGTATGCCACATAGATATTCTAGGCTGAAAATTTGATTGAGGTCAGATTTGTAAAAAATTTTAAAAAATGGGTACTGTTTTGCTAATAGTAATAAAGTGGGTCATTTTTGAAAAAGTGTCCAAAATGTAGGTATCAAAGTTTAAATTTCCCTATTTTTTGTCCTCTTTTGATAATCGATTGGATGGTTTGTGAATGGGAGTGTGCATTCCCTGCTTATACTAAGGCACAATAAAATAAAATTGATAAAAAAAAATATTAAAAAAATATATATAATTTAAAAGTGAACCTTAAAATTTATTTAACTAAAAGAATGTAATAGAAAATGTCACGTGTGCTCATACATCAAAATGGCGGTTTTAGTCTTTTTCTCCCTCTCCTGTTAGTATTATTTAATTTATTGCATTTGATATTTTCTGTTTTTTGCAAGAGCACAAGTTGGTGAAAATAATCATGTTGTAGTGTTTAGTGGTGACTGTAGACGGATAAATTTTAATAGCTAAATTAAATTATGTCATGCAAATAATTAAATATCAAATTATATCATTTATTTATATTTTAGGAATTTAATTAAATTAATTCCTAAATTAAATAAAAAGATATTGATATTTAATATTTGGAGATAAAGATTTAAATATCAAAATATATCATTTATTTATATTTTAGGGATTTACATGAATTAATTCCTAAATTAAATAAATAAATGTTGATATTTAAATATGTGGATAATCTCGACCAATCGGAAGTCGACACGTGTCAAATCTGTGCAGAAATCAATGATTTGATAAAGATAAATCCAAAATATTGAGGAGCCAATCAAATCGCGCCACCTCAACCCTAAATCTCCAAATTTCTCTCTCCTTACATCTATAAATAGAGGTCATATGGAGAATGAAAATCACACCAGAAGTCATTTGAAGAGTTCAAGAATTTGAGAACTTTCATAAGTGAAATTCTCTCTGATATTCAAGGCGTTTTCTTGTGATATTCAAAGGCGTTCTTCACCAAATTCATCTCGAAGACGGCGTTTGATCCACAAGCAAGAAAGACAAAAGCGTTATTCGTCAAATTCAACCCAAAATTAGCGTTTGATCTGGAAACAAGGCGTCGGCCCTTCGAATTAACGTTGTCAAAGACCAAAGACCAAGTCAAAGAAGATCGAGGATACAAATCTTCCCTGAAAACTTCAAAGATTGTTTGAAGATCGTTCATAGAGTGATTAATCAGAGGAGAAATAGAGATTGGATCCAAAAATACAAATTTGATCCTAAAATATTGAATTTGTACACTGTTTCGTGTTTTATTAAATTAAATACAAATTTTTGTGTTACAAATTTTGGCACGCCCGGTGGGACAATCTCTACCTCTCATCTTTTCACTCTACCAAATTCGTGAACGATGTCTGCTCAAAGTAGTGCAATGAAAACAAAATTTTCAACTGCACATACTTCAAAAACCTCAACTACTGAAAAGAGTGCGATGAAAACAAAAATTTCATCCATGGCTGCTCCAGATAGCTCTTTAAAGAGTGTCGGTGTCATTACACGGAGAATGGCTAAACAAGCAAGAGAGACTTCTCAGTCAATTAATCCTGCATAAAAAGAACTACAACTTGTTAACAAGAACAAGAAAAGTGATGAAGCGGAGACTGGTGCTGCACCATCGAACACTCATTCATCTGCAAGTTACCCACTTGAGGAGTCTGTCATGATGGCAGATGGATCGACTACTGATGAACAAATTGTAAATTTGAAAAAGATGATGGAGCAAATGTATGCCCATATAAAAAGGCAAGACGACCAAATTGCGAGGCTCTTGAAAGGGAAAGAAGTCGTAAGTCAAGAGAATCATGAAGAAAATGGTGAAAATAATGGCAACGAAACACCTGAGAAGCCAGAAATGAATGATGATGCAAAATCATCTGCTAAAGAGTTGAATGTTTCAATTAATGGTTCTATTCCAATCAACCAACTCAAGGAGTTCATTGAAGGAACCATAAAAGATAGGTTCGGTGAAAGTTCTAAGTCAATGGCGGTCTATTCTAAGCCTTACACTCGAAGGATCGATAACTTGAAGATGCCTGTAGGTTATCAACCCTCAAAGTTTCAACAGTTCGATGGAAAGGGCAATCCAAGACAACATGTAGCCCATTTTGTTGAAACGTGCAATAATGCTGGAACCTATGGAGATTATTTGGTCAAGCAGTTTGTTCGCTCTCTGAAAGGAAATGCATTCGACTGGTATACGGACTTGGAGCCTAACTTAATTGACAATTGGGAGCAGCTCGAGCATCAGTTTCTCAATCACTTTTACACTACCAGAAGAACAGTCAGTATAGTGGAACTCACAAGTTCTCGCCAATGGAAAAAAGAGCCTGTGATTGATTATATCAATCGGTGGAGAAATCTTTGTCTTAACTGCAAAGATCATTTGTTTGAAGCATCTGCCATAGAAATGTGCATCCAAGGAATGCATTGGGGTCTTCAATACATCCTGCGAGGAATTCAACCAAGAACTTTTGAAGAACTAGCTACCAGAGCCCATGATATGGAGCTAAGTATGGCAGCAAGCGGAATTGATGGACCACTAATGCAAGAACCTCGCAAGTTCAAAGAAAGACAAGATTTCAAGAGGAGTGCCAAGTCCTTCGACAAAGCACCAAAGAAAGAGTCTATGGCAACGAAAGAAACACCTGTCAAGTTCATCAGAAAGGATGCTGATAAAGATACAAAGCAGAATGTTCAGCCAGAAAAGAGGATGACCCTGAAAGAGATGCAACAAAAACAATATCCTTTCCTGGATTCAGATGTCTCGGGGATTTTTGATGACCTACTCAAAGAAGGACTTATTGAATTGCCAGAAATGAAGCATCCCAACGAAGCAGGGAGAACTGATGACCCGAAATACTGCAAATACCACCGATTGGTTGGACACCCAATTCATGACTACTTCATATTGAAAGACAAGATCATGCAACTGGCTCAGCAAGGGAAAATATCACTTAAAGAAGATGACGCTGTAACACAAAAATTTGTATTTAATTTGGTAAAACACAAAACGTGTACAAATAAAATGATTTCGAATCAAAAATATAAATTTATGAATCCAATCTCTATTTTTCCTCTGATTCTTCTCTTCAAAACTTGATTTTCAAACGGCCTTTGAAATCTTCAGAGTAAATTTGTCTCTTTGATTTTCTCGGACTTCTTGTTTGAACTTGGCCTTTGAAGTTTTCGGGGAAGATTTGTATCCTCGATCTTCTTTGACTTGATCTTTAGTCTTGATAACGTTAATTCGGAGGGCCGACACCTTGTTTCCGGATCAAATGCTAATTTCGGAATGAATTTGATGAAGAACGCCTTTGACTGCCTTGCTTATGGATCAAACGTCGTCTTCGGGATGAATTTGGTGAAGAACACCTTGAATATCTGAGAGAATTTCACTTATGGAAGTTCTCAAATTCTTGAACTCTTCAAATGACTTCTGGTGTGATTTTCAACTGATATGGAGGCCCCTATTTATAGTTGTAGGGAGAGAGATCTAGAGCTGATGTGGCACTATCTCATTGGCTGTTGGAAATTGATATATATCTTTTTGAAAGATATTTACTTGTTGCCAAAGACTTTTAATGTTTATCATATAATAATATCTTTATTATTTAAATATTTTATTTAATTTTAGATTTGATATGATTCCAAAACTAAATAAATATATAAAAATTAATAAAAATATTATATATAATATTTGATTTTTCGTCTCCTACAAATGCCCCCTCGAGACTTGTTCATGGACGACTTGTCGTTTGAAGTGAATGAGTCTCAAAAACTGATTAGATAGTTTAAACTCGTATCAAGGAGTCTTGAACTTGAATTTAGTAGATAGTTTACACTCGTATCAAGGAGTTCTTAAAATTCAAATTGCGAATAGTTTATACTCATATTCAAGAGTTCTTCAATTTGAATTTATTAAATAGTTTATACTCATATCAAGGAGTCTTCAATTTGGATTTGAATTTAGATAGTTTATGCTCATATCAGGGAGCTTTCTTGAACTTAGATAGTTTATGCTCATATCAATGAGCTTTTTCTTGAACTTGGATAGTTTATGCTCATATCGAGGAGCCTTCAACTTGAATTTGGACTTTGTAGACCTTTTATACTCGTGTCCGTGAGTACTTGAATTTGAATTTGGATTTGTAGACATTTTATACTCGTGTCAAGGAGTCTTAGATTTGAATTTGTAGACATTTTATACTCATATCAAGGAGTCTTGAATTTGAATTTGTAGACCTTTTATACTCGTGTCAATGAGTCTTGGATTTGAATTTGACTTTGTAGAAATTTTATACTCGTGTCAAGGAGTTTTGGTATTTCTTGAAGAGTTTAGATAGTTTTGACTCTTATCTAGGAGTTTTAGAAGATAGTTTTAGCTCTTATCAAGGAGCATTTGAAGATAGTTTAGGCTCTTATCAAGGAGCATTTGAAGATAGTTTAGGCTCTTATCAAGGAGCATTGACTTTTTCTTTTCATTGATTGTGACATATGTTGAAAGACTTGAATTGGCCAATGGTTAGATTTGTAGCCGTTTCTTCATCTTCATCATCATCTTCTTCTTCACTTAGAGTTTTCTCAAAAGGTTTGCCCCCATCATTTATTTCTGGCTCTTCTTCAAAGTTGTGATGTTTTTGCATCGACAATTCTGCAACTTCATTTGCGACCATGCTTAACTCCATATCATGAGCTCTAGTGGCCAATTCCTCAAAGGTCTTTGGTTGAATACCTTTCAAGATATATTGAAGAACCCAATTCATGCCTTGGATGCACATCTCAATTGCTGAAGTTTCTGACAACCGATCTTTGCAATTTAGGCTCAAGTTTCTCCAACGGTTGATGTAGTCGATGACATACTCTTCTTTTTGTTGATATGTATTTGTGAGTTCAACCAAGCTAACCGTCCTTCGAGTACTGTAGAAGCGGTTAATGAATTTTTTCTCCAGTTGCCCCCAACTATCAATTGAATTTGACTCCAAATCGGTATACCAATCAAACGCGTTGTCTTTTAAAGAGCAAACAAATTGCTTCACTAAGTGATCTTCGTATGTCCCAGCATCATTGCAAGTCTCTACAAAGTGAGCCATGTGTTGTCTTGGATTGCCTTTGCCATCAAATTGTTGAAATTTTGGCGGTTGGTAGCCATCTGACATTTTCAAGTTGTCAATTCTTGGAGTATGTGGCTTGTTGTAAGTCCAGAGTGATTTACGGTTCTCTCCAGACTTATTTTTGATTGTTTCTAGTATGAAATTTTTGAGTTGATCAACTTGTATTGAGCCATCAGATGATATTTCAATTTCTTTAACTGTAGATTTTCCACTTTTGTTGGCATGTAACTTTGCAGATATCTCAGCTTCATTATCTTCATCTGCCTGCTTGCCACCAAAATCAACAATTATTTCTTTGTTCAACTTCAAGATTTGAGCATCCCGTTCTTGTATCCGCTTGGCAAGTCCTTCAACAAGCTTCGTCAAATTTGCAATTTGCTCTTCCAGAATTATAGACATCTTGATGCTTGAGGAATTCGATGAAGAGATGAGATGAGAGGTAGAGATAGTCCCACTGGGCGTGCCAAAATTTGCAACACAAATTTTTGTATTTAATTTAATAAAACACAAAACAGTGTACAAATACAATATTTTAGGATCAAATTTGTATTTTTGGATCCAATCTCTATTTCTCCTCTGATTAATCACTCTATGAACGGTCTTCAAACAATCTTCGAAGTTTTCGGGGAAGATTTGTATCCTCGATCTTCTTTGACTTGGTCTTTGGTCTTTGACAACGTTAATTCGGAGGGCCGATGCCTTGTTTCCAGATCAAACGCTAATTTTGGGTTGAATTTGACGAAGAACGCTTTTGTCTTCCTTGCTTGTGGATCAAACGCCGTCTTCGAGATGAATTTGGTGAAGAACGCCTTCGAATATCACAAGAAAACGCCTTGAATATCAGAGAGAATTTCACTTATGGAAGTTCTCAAATTCTTGAACTCTTCAAATGACTTCTAGTGTGATTTTCATTCTCCATATGGCCTCTATTTATAGGTGTAAGGAGAGAGAAATTTGGAGATTTAGGGTTGAGGTGGTGCGATTTGATTGACTCCTAAATATTTTGGATTTATCTTTATCAAATCATTGATTACTGCACAGATTTGACACGTGTCGACTTTCGATTGGTCGAGATTATCCACATATTTAAATATCAACATTTATTTATTTAATTTAGAAATTAATTCATGTAAATCCCTAAAATATAAATAAATGATATATTTTGATATTTAAATCTTTATCTCCAAATATTAAATATCAATATCTTTTTATTTAATTTAGGAATTAATTTAATTAAATTCCTAAAATATAAATAAATGATATAATTTGATATTTAATTATTTGCATGACATAATTTAATTTAGCCATTAATAACTGACTAAAACACTTCACAAAATCCTATAAATAACTGCCTGCCATCAATAATTTGCTGCTCTCCAACCGTAAGTAGCTCTTCGAAAATACACAGATCCATTTCATCATATATTCTTCCTGCGCCGACTCCAAATTTTGAACGACAGGTACCATCAGTTTTTTTTCAAATTGTCCAATTATACATGTCATGCATCAACGACTTGCCTCTGAGATTATGCGCATAAACATCTGCTCACCTATGTATTTGATATGTTTATGCCATCCTCTTCATCTTGCTGAAAACAAATCCATATAATTAATCATGTAATATGTTTCTGACACTTGCACGTGTACCTAAATTCAAGAGTTTGAATTTACTTTATCATGCTTGTATTGCATGATTTCCTCCATTCCAATCACAAGTAGCAACTCTCTGAAAATACACGTATCACTTTCTTCCCTCTGTTGTTGGTGTTTGCTGAGATAAGATCTTGCCCTTTTTTTTTGCAGGAACGACGTGAACTCTCTGTTTTTTTTTTGCTAACTTGGAAGAATTCAAGGAACTTCTTCCACTAGAAAATTTAAGGTATATTACTGCAGCTTGAGGAGACTGTGTCTCTTTTTTTATTATGGTTATCTGCATGTAAAATTCTTTTCTTTCCATTTTTTTTTTACAAAATTTTGGACTCAAATTTTGACTCGGTGCCTCAATTCCAAATTGCAGCAAGGCTCAAGGGATTTTCGTCTTGAGTCTTTAAGACTTAAGGGATTTTCACCTTAGGTTCTTAAGTTTCAGAGTTCCAGTAGCAGCTCACGGCTCAAGGGATTTTCACCTTGAGTCCTTAAAAACTTAAGGGATTTTCGCCTTAAGTTCTTAAGTTTCAGAGTTCCAGCAGCAATGTTCACGGCTCAAGGGATTTTTGCCTTGAGTCCTTAAGACTTAAGGGATTTTCGCTTTAAGTTCTTAAGTCTCGGAGTTCTAGCAACAACGTTCACGGCTCAAGGGATTTTCGCCTTGAATCCTTAAGACTTAAGGGATTTTCGCCTTAAGTTCTTAAGTCTCGGAGTTCCAGCAGCAACGTTCACGGCTCAAGGGATTTTCGCCTTAAGTTCTTAAGTTCCGCCATGGTTTGCTTCAGAGATGTTACTGATTCTGGGAACACCTACTTGATGATTATGGATTATGAACGGCAGCCTGCAGAGAAAGAGACGCATTTAAGAGGGCATAGATCTCTCATCGGCTCATTTGCTCCTAACTGGCCCCAGTTCACGAATCACCTGCGTAGGACAACTTGGACTCGAGAGGTTCCTCTTGTCAAAGCATCTTCAGCGTGGGTTTTGGAGTCGTCATCACATCACCGCCCAACTAGTCAACCTAGTTTATTGCCGACACTGGATATAGAATTGTTGAAGAAGGGGCCACATGGGGAGATAATGTGGATTTTGTTGGAGAATTTCACTACTTCTATGGATATTGGGAATGGACTGAAGATATCCTTAGCTGATGTGAAAGTGAACTTCATTGAGCGGGTATCTTTGATTCTGTGTATGCTTCTCTTTTCACCTATGATCGGTATACAGAGATCATGAAAGCTTTTTGTGAGGCTTGGTATCCCTCGACAAATACCTTGTTGACTTCATATGGTGAGCTGTCGATTTCTTTGTGGGACTTGCACGTATTGTCCGGACTTCTAGTATATGGAGTATTTTATGATGAAGTAGTGCCTTGCACATAAGAACTTATTGTTACCAATCGAGAAGGTGACTTACACATTCCGGCCTCCTGTAGTTCTTTAATTCACACATACCACATTGTTCGTGCTGAGGCCCGTTCAGTTACCATTGAGAACTGGATCAAATTTTGGTCTAAAAATCAACCAGTGTATCAAAGGCCTCCCCCACGAAAAGAAAGTAAGACGGCACCTCAGTCAACTCATAATCCAACTGGTGATTTGAAGGCTTACAAACCTTGGACCGGCATAGAAACGGTTCCTTTTGTGCGTCTTGGTATTAAAGAAAAATGATGGAAAGAAGCATATTTGGCTGCCCACATTGCTTGTTGGCTATGCTACTTTGTTCTTCCTGATGGTGATGGGAACTTGATTCGGCCAGATACTTTTAAGATGGCAAGTATGATGACGGCTGGGAAAATAATGTCTCTTACTATCCCAGTTTTGATTAGCATCTATAGAGGTTTGAATAATATCTCAAACTCTTTAGATCTTTCAACAGCGTTCCCAGTTCACTTTGTCTATAGTTGGGTGGCACATTATTTCAAAACGCATTTTCTCTTTGAGCGAAAGACGCACACCTCTAGAATGATCCAATATTCAGGTGAAGGAGGCGCGAGGCAATATGACTTTTCCAAGGCCCGCAAATGAATCTTCCAAGGAGATATTTCTTGGAATTGTACGATGTTTACTGGGGAGGATTATGTCAAATCTTTTGTTGATGATGATGCTGCGAGTGAATCTGAACAGTGTTTCTTCATGACCATTCGTTCCAATTCTCTCATCAGGAGGCTGAGTAAACGCTTTGTTGTTGAGCCATATAGTCCACATCGCTTTAGTCGCCAATTCGGGTTTTATCAAATTATACTTGGTGTTCTCGCCCAAGATATTCGTGAAGCTCCTTTAGATGACGGGTTCAGATACTGGCGTATATGCATGAGACATCATTCTAAATTGAAGGTCTGTTTTCCCAACTTGATTGCGAGTGCGAAGAGATTTTTCTCATCCGGGTATAAGAGTTGGTGGGATCAAACATACAGAAGCTTCTTGGAAGAGAAGATTATGACTTTGATTCTTCACAAGACAGATGAGGCACCCAAGAGTAAAAAAGAAAAATGTTAGTCCTCCTAAAAACAACACCCCTGTAGGCAAGAAGAAAGTCGACGCAGTGAATCCTCCTAAGGATAACACCTCCAAAGGCAAGAAGAAAGTTGAAGAAGTGAATTCTTCCAAGGATAAGCGGAAGACAACTTTATGTTTTCTAGAGGATTCTACCAGCAGCAATGGAGAACATCATTTTAAGAGATAGAAGAACACGTGGCGTCTGCTGAAGATCATGCCGAGCGCAGTTGTCGTCATACATCCACATCTGAGGTTTTTTTCTTAATCTTTGACCTTTCTTTTTTCGTTCCATTTCCTCACTTAAATCATTTTCTTCCCTCTCTTTTTTTAGCTGGAGAGAGAGATATTTGGGGATAATTTAGAAGACTTGCGGAACAATCATGAGACAGTGGATTTTGATAGGTTGCTTGAGCCTCAATCTGATGAACTAATCAAAGCCAAGCCAGTTCCTCATCTTGAAACTATTTCTGAATTCAATATCAAAGCTCTTTTTGACAAGCATCGCAAGTCGTACCTTCAAAATTGCTGGAGTGAACTTCGTAACAAAGTATTGAGGACCCCACCTGAATTCATGTCATCTATTCAAGAAGAAGTACTTGGTGGATTCTCACAAATGAAGGCTTTCTCTGGCGATTTTGACATGTCTTTTCTGGAGAAGAGTTTGGGCGAGCTTTTGACCACAGCTGCTGCTTATGATGAAGTAAAATCATCATCTTTTGAGTCTGAAGGGCTTTCTACCGAACGTCTTGAGGAGATTAGATGTTGCATCCGTAATGCTAAGACTAGAAGCAATGAAGAGATTGGCCAGATACAGTCCATTGAGAAAAACTTGCTGATTTGGAGGAGCGGCATACAGACTTGTGCATATCTTTGAAAGACTATCAAATCTCTCATGATGATACTCAAAAGAAGATCAAAGGATTTGAAGAAGAACTTGCCAAGCTGAAGATTGTCTCCGAGAAACAGGCAACCGAGAAGGTAGAAATCATAAAATCTCTTTTGGAGTCAGCCCAGAAAGCTTTGGAAGATCAAGATCCTTTTGCTTAGATCTTTATTTAGCTTGCTATTTTTTTTTCTCTTTTTTTTTGAACATTTGGGCAATGCCCATAGTTGATATGAATTCTTTTGTGGTTTTATTAAATCAAATGCATTGATTCTTTTCCACTTTGAGCCTTCAAATTCTTCAACTATGATCATTCAACTGAAATGGTAAAACACAAATCATGACTGAACTTAGAAATTATCTAAGCTGCCTACATACCCTTTTGAAAGGGATCAAGTCAATACGTAGTTCAAACAATCGATTTGTATTTTGTTTTGGGGGGGTGCCGTGCACAGTTTATACTCATGCGGGCCAGGAGTGAATATTCTTTAACCACTATAAACAAACTGGGTGTTTTATATTTTAACCACATAGAACACATTTGGTGGGATAAATAACAGTTTAACCACATAAATTTAACTTTTGGTGGGAAAGTTAGCAGTTTAGCCACATGCACATTCTTTGGTGGTTACCGTACGCAGTTTATACTCATGCGGGGCAGGAGTTTTCTTCATATCTTTTTCCTTCAAGGATAGTAACGCTTCAAGAACTTCCCATTTATCGGGCCAATTCTTACGTTATCTTCAGAGATCAATTTGTAGGCACCATTTGTGTAGACTTCTTTAACAACATATGGACCATCCCATCTTGACACAAATTTGTTTCCGACACGATGAGTGGTGATAATTGGTCTTCTCATAGCAAAGACCAGATCTCCAACTTGGAAAGAACGTGAGCGCACTTTTTTATTGAAAGCTTTTGAGAGCCGGGCTTGATAGCATTCCAACCTTTGTTGTGCCTCCAATCGCTTTTCATCCAAAGCTTCCAACTCTTGAAGACGTAAGTGTGCATTTTCTTCTTCAGTTAATCCTTCTTGGATAGCAATTCTGAGAGATGAAATTTGTTGCTCAAGCGGGATGATGGCTTCCACTCCATACACCAGTGAATAGGAAGTTGCTTGTGTGGGCGTTCTGTGAGTTGTTCTGTACGCCCATAATGCTTCACCAATTCGCTTATGCCAATCACGCTTTGATTTTGCAACTACCTTCTTCAATAAGTTGCACAACATCCTGTTAAAAGCTTCAGCTAATCCATTTGCAGCTGCATTATACATGGATGATTTTCTTTGCTTGAAGTTGAATTTCTCACAGAGTTTATCTATCAATGCATTACTAAAGGGCTTCCCATTATCAGTGATGATGTATCGAGGGACCCCGTAGTGATAGATAATATTGGACTTGATGAAGTCAGCCACATTCTCCTTCTTCACTTCTTTCAAAGGTACTGCTTCAGCCCATTTTGAGAAGTAATCTGTTGAAGCCAAGATGTATATGTGCCCTCCAGAAGATTTTGTCATGGGCCCTACAACGTCCATGCCCCAAGCATCAAAAGGCCAAGAAGCGATTGTAGATTGCAATGGCTCAGGTGGTTGATGGATGAGATTTACATGGAATTGACAAGGTTGACATCTCTGCACATATTCCAAGCAATCTTTTACCATGGTTGGCCAGTAGTAGCCCATTCTCTTAATTCGGAAGTGCAGTTTTGGGCCGGATTGGTGAGCACCACAAACACCAGAGTGTGCTTCTTCCATAGCTTTTGCGACTTCTTCATCACTTAAACATCTAAAAAAGACACCATCAAAAGACCGTCTATACAGTGTGCCTTTAAAGTATATAAAGCGAGTAGCACGACGACGAACATCAATTCTTCGATGTGGATCATCTGGTAACCTTTCATACTTCAAGTAATCAACAAACAATTGTCTCCAGTTTTCTTGTTCAATTTCAAACACTTCCACGACATTATTCTCATCTTCTTCACAATCTTCATCTTTGAAGACAGGTGGTATAACCCAATTTTTACAAACGGGTATGAGAACTTTGCCATCGGCCATGGCTATTGTGGATGCAAGCTTAGCCAATGCGTCAGCTTGTTTATTTTCTTTTCTTGGCACATGTTTAATTTCCACATTTCCAAGCCATCCAATCATTCGTTGGGCATACTTGACGTATGGTAGTAACTCGGGCTTCTTGACTTCATATTGCTCATTTATTTGATTGACCACCAACTTAGAGTCTTCATAGACCTTTATGTGAAATCTTTTCGTATCTACTGCCATTTCCAATCCAAGGATAAGCGTTTGATACTTACCTACATTATTGGAGCAATTTTTTTATCAGGGTAAAAGAGTATGGCAGTACTTCTCCTTCAGGTGTCACAAACATAACTCCGGCACCAGCTCCTTCTCTACGGGCTGCACCATCAAAATACATAAGCCAAGGAGGAGAGATTTCGACTGCAAGTGCGTCTTCATCTGGGAGATCGTCAGTGAGTTCCCATTCAGCGGGGATTGGATGATCAGTCAGAAAATCTGCCAGAACTTTTCCCTTCACAGCCTTTTGGGGAACGTATATGATCTCAAACTGTTGCAGTTGGAGATACCACCGTGCCAGCCTATCTGACAGAACAGGTTTTGACATTACATACTTCAAGGGATTTGCTTTGGAGATGAGACGGACTGTATGAGCTTGGAAGTAATGCTTAATTTTTGAATGGAGAATATCAAAGCTAAACATAACTTCTCAATTGGAGAGTACTTCAACTCGTTGGGCGTCATCATTCTACTGAGATAGTATAGAGCACTCTCTTTGCCATTCTCATTTTCTTGGGCAAGTAATGCCCCCATAGACCTTTCTTGAGCAGCAATGTATAAAATTAACGGATGACCTGCCACCGGTGCCACTAACACAGGAGATTTTATAAGATAGTCTTTAATGCTTTTAAAAGCATTACTGCACGGCTCATCCCATTCAAATGGTACACCCTTTTTCATGATCCGGCTGAATGGTTGACACCGACCAGCTAGATTTGAGATAAACCTCCGGAGATATGCCAACTTTCCTTGTAGGCTCTTTAACTCGTGAAGATTACGAGGTGCAGACATCTTCATTATTGCATCAATTTTGGCTTTTTCAATTTCTATTCCCTGGTGGAGAACAATGAATCCAAGGAATTTTCCAGACTTCACTCCAAATGCGCAGTTCAGAGGATTTATCTTTAGTTGATATTTTCTGAGTCGCTCAAAAATCATCCTCAAGTCTTCTAAATGGTCACTTCGCCGTTTTGACTTTACTACCACATCATCCACATAACATTCAATGTTTTTGTGGAGTATATCATCAAATATCTTCTGCATAGCCCTTTGATATGTAGCACCAACATTCTTTAGTCCGAATGGCATCACTGTGTAGCAATATATCCCTTTAGGGTATGAAATGCTGTCAGCTCTTCATCTTCTAGAGACATCCGAATTTGGTTATAACCAGAAGATCCATCCATGAAAGACAGTGCTTCATGTCCAGTGGTAGCATCGATCATCAGTTCGGCGATCAGCAGTGGGAAGTCATCTTTTGGGCATGCTTCATTTAAATCTCTGAAATCAACACAAACTCGAATTTGCCCATTTTTCTTTCTCACAGGGACGATGCTGGATATCCAAGTTGAATATTTAACTTCTCTGATGAATCCAACTTCAATGAGTTTGTTCACTTCAACTTCAATGAGTGGGATCAAGTCTGGATGAAATCGCCGTTGAGCTTGCTTGACAGGCCGTATCTCCTTCTTTACTGCTAGATGATGTACAGCTATCTTTGGATTTAATCCAGGCATCTCTTTGTATGATCAAACGAATACATCTTTGAACTCTTTTAGCAGTTCAATATATGAGTGTTCTTCATCGGCAGTCAAAAGTGCACTTATGTAGGTGGGCCTTAGGTCATTTTCATCGTCCAAATTGATTTCTTTCAATTCATCGACAGTGGACTTGACACCTTCTTCGAACTGAGGAGAGGCTATCTCTGCATCTTCCTCTTCGATAGTCATTTCTTCACTTGAGGTAATGTGATGTGATGAGGTAATCTCTTTATTCATTTCTTCGGGACTTTTGAACTCTATGCATTTTCTCATTGTTCTGTCCCTTCGTCTCACCCAAATTATGTGTGCCACATTATTTGTCTTGATCACACCTCTTCTAACCAGGCGGGAGATGTCTCGATGTAACTGGTTTTGAACATCATGAGTAATCGGGTTTTGAACACCACTGGCAGCATAGTAAGTGTTGGGGTTTTTTCGAATTGAACCACCGCAGGATCTAATTGGATATTCATTAATCCTAATGTCATGTAGATCATAAATTCATGCATCTCATATGTTTTAATTAACCAAATTTAATTAACATGCAAATCCGGTTTAATCGATTCTACTAAAGCGGAAACATAGAAATCGAAAAACAACTTACAAATTAAACGACAGGTGGATGACAAGATTAAAGGTCTAATCTTGTTTTTGTATGTATGAAAAATGGCGCCCCACAGTGATATTCCACTCCTTGATCTTCTGTTGTATTCCCGGACTGAATCTAGTTTCAGGGTGGGCTGAAATCTACTAGATCGGTATGGAATCTGTGGAGATAAAGAGAACACAAGAGGAGCTGATCTATATGCTTAAAATTTCGTCCCCCACCCTCTTATATATAAGGGGGTTGGCGAAATTTCAGTGTCCCAACCCTACTGGGTTTGGGCCTCTATCTCTTTTTCTATCTCCAGTCCATTAAAGTCATATTGGGCTACAACAGGGATCTAGAAGAATATTAAATTGGCCTGCTAATTTATTTAATTTCCAATATCCAATAAACTTAGGATATTATTAAATAAATTAAGTATTATTTTTATTCCACTAAAGAAATAATACTGACCTACCAATTTAATACATATTTCTGAATATGCTTTCTCCTTTAGTCCAGCCATTCCCCGTGTTTAAGATATAATGCCCATTAATTAATTATGTAAGCTTCTGACAGCTATAATTAATTAATATCTTATCCTTGAGTAGTACCACCCAAGCTTTACGCATGCACGGAATAAATTCCACCTGCAGGGTTTCAGCATGAACTTGCATTTCCTCAAGGGGACACCATCAAACTGGCGCACCAGGACACGGTGCCCCTACATATTGCACGACCCATCATAAGTGTAAATGTCACAACCCAAGATATCGAGATTATTGATCCTTATGAAAGAATCTCACCCTTTGATAAATCAAAGCTGCAAACACTACACGTACATGTCCGCCAACACATAGGGGTTAAGAACCCGAACTCTGTGGATTCTTATTCTCTCATTTAAGGTCAGAATAGAGAATAGAATCCTAAGTAGATCCTCCTCAATACACTTGACCGTGTATTAGAATAATCAGTCAGTCAAGACAAACTAACTATCACATTATTCTATGGCGTATCGATTGCAGGTTCAGTGTCATCTAAACCGTGAGCCTTTTAATACATTACAAGGAACCGATGATATGATCTAACCGTGTGTTTGCCCACACCATATTATCTACAATGTAAGTATAGTGAACATGCATGTAAATATAACAATTTGAATGCAAACAGTGACTGCAATAGTATTCATTCTATATCATCATAAAACCATTATCAATAAAGTATACAAAAGACAAGTCTTCTAGTATACAAAACCAACAATCTCCCACTTATACTTGAAGTATGTCTTTCAAATATAAAACAAACTGGCTAACTCTCCAACTCTAACTAAAATCTCAAACGGAAACCTCGGGTCTGCACCTCACTCCCATTTTCTCCATGTGACCATAGAAGGTCTTAGCCGGAAGGCTCTTCGTGAATGGATCAGCTAAATTGTCCTCCGATGCAATCTTGACCACTGCCACAACTCCTCTCTTAACGATTTCTCGTATAAGATGGTACTTTCTCTCTATGTGTTTACTTGCCTTATGGGCTCTGGGTTCCTTCGAATTTGCCACTGCACCCGAGTTATCACAATATACCGTGATACTCTTAGGCAAATCAGGAACCACGCTCAAGTCCAACAAGAAGCTCTTGAGCCAGACGGCCTCTTTTGCAGCCTCAGAGGTAGCTACATATTCAGCCTCCATAGTGGAATCCGCAATGCATTTCTACTTTATGCTCCTCCATGCAATGGCTCCACCTCCCAAAGTAAACACATAGCCTGAGGTAGATTTACTCTGATCTTTATCGGATTGAAAATCTGAGTCCATGTAACCCAAAGACACTAGACTATCAGAGCGGTATACTAGCATATAATCTCAGTCCTTTTTAGGTACTTGAGTATATTCTTAACCGCAGTCCAGTGACCATGTCCAGGGTTAGACTGATATCTGCTTACCATGCCTACTGCATAGCATATATCAGGTCTAGTGCATAGCATAGCATACATAAGACTTTGATAACATCATATTTTACATGTATTTTGAGGTACATTTGAGTGGTATTTGATGGGCATTGCATGCATGAAGTGTTGAGTTTTGTATAGTTTTCTATGTTTTGTGCAATGTCACATGTTTGTTCATTATGAAGGGAATTAATGTCATTTTTTATGTGGATTTCAAATGATCTTGGAAAGGCCCTAGAAAGATAGGAAATCAAGTTAGGAACGCGTTGCAAAAAGAATCGGGTCAATCGGACGAGAAACGAGTGAGAACAAAGCAAAACAGTGAGAGGCTGCCGGAGCTGACGTGGGCTCGCGACCGGAGTCGCGACCGGGGTCGCGAATCCTGGTCTGGACTGATTTCTGCACGCGCGCGACAGAGAGGGGGTTCTCCTTTGAAATACCCGTGACCCGGTCGCGAATTTGGGCATCTGGTCGCGAATTTTGGCCACGTTAGCGCCACGTGGACTCGTGACCCGAGTTGCGGGTGACTGGGTCACGAGCGAGATCGCGAGCGAAGTCCTGGGAGTCTGATTTTTGGCCTATTTTGGCCCATTTTCTTTCCTTTTTCGACTGGGATACTTCCAACACTATATATACCTCCTCAAACACGAAAATTATATATCAAAAACCCTACCATAACACCAAAAACCACAACAACACACACCATATTTCTCTCTTAAACACAGAGATAGAGAGTTGTAGAGAAGAACACGGAGAGCAAGACCAAGAGATTCAAGCCAAGCAAGAATAGAGACAAAATAATTACTTCCGGGTTTTATTTATCTTTATTTCTGTTAGACATGATTTCTTGTTGGATTTTAGTTTTCTATATTTATATGGATAGTTAAACCCTAGTTTTCTAGGGTTGGATGATGAATTATTTATGAAGTTTATTTTATTGGTTTTATCATATTTCCTATGGCTTTATCTTAATCTTTGATTACTCTTGTTTTTATCTGTATTGTTTAACTGATCACTAAATGATACAATTTGATGTGTTAATTAATAAATCGAGAGAGGAGTTTTAACACGTGATCTGGAGTAATTAACTCATTAATCAATAACACTCGAGAGGGTTGAGGTTAATTGAGAGAACAATAGACCCTGGGAGCCATTAGGAGTTGCATGCTAGGCATTGAACGGAGACGTTAATACTAGTTGTGTGATCCACGCTTTAGGCACTTCGAGAGAAGGTTTAAGGTATAATTGTGGTTGTTCTAGCTAGATTTAAGTCCCTACATAGGTGTGTGATGAAACAAGTAAATAAATGGATTAGATAAGGATTCTCCAACTCTAGAATTCGTCTTTCTCCGTTGTTTCTTCTTTACTCTTTCTTCTCTGTGTTTCCATTTATATTATATGTTTAAGTACTTTAATTAGTTCAAGCACTTTAATCGGTTGTCTAGATAGCATTTAGGAGTTAAGTTCTAGTACTTAGTTAGTTAAATATTAAATCTCTGTGGAAACGACCTTGTTCACCGCTATCCTATAAGCCTTGCTGTACACTTGCAGTTTAGGTGAAAATAAATACCGAATAAGTTTTTGGCACTGTTGCCGGGGATTTAATTTTTAATTGCTAATATTAGAATAAAATTTCTTGTGCTAATTTAGATTTTTTTTTATTTTTTTTTCTTTCTTTATTTTTTTTTTCGTTCAGTGTCTTTGGGTGTTTGTAGGAGTGTGAGACATGGCTACCAGCAGTTATCTGTGGCATGGAGACTATCAAATTTGATGCACTTATCCAATCAAGATCCATGGCGTGCACGATTCAACCTAGGGAAAGTGTGAACCACATAATTCCAAGGAATTTTGGGAATATTTACAAAGGTGGCGGTCTTTACCACCAAGGTAATACACCAAACATGGATGAGTTGCTAATGGCATTTATGGAGAGAACTGAGAAGTACATGGGGGAGACGGAAGCTCGATGTGAGAAGTTAGAAAGCATAATTGGAACCATGGACACACAACTTAAGATAATGGAGATCCAAATGCGACAATTATCTCACGTCATTGAATGCCAACGACAACCTGCCCAACTTCTGAGAACTACAAATGCAAGCCCTTATTTGCTCCTTGGAGATGATGAAACTGAAGAGATCCCGGAAGACAGTTTGGGGGAGCCAAGGGAAGTGCAGACGTCTGCAATGGATGTAACTTCTCCAAACATACCATCTGCACCAGCTCCTATAGTCCTTCCAGCCACTTCTCTATCATTTTCTAAAAGTAAATGGACGATGGGGGAGTATGAGACGGGGAAAATGCTGGCGACCTGCAATGTCATAAGCTCAAAGACATTACCAGCTAACCAGACGATGAGGGAGTCTCAGCCGCTGCCATATTCTTTTTCTACTCCTAATTCAAATTCTTCTTATGAGAGCTTTTCTAATTTGGAGTATTTTAATCCTTGTGATGAGAGTTTTGTACTGCAGAATATTCCAAAGAAGAATGGTGAATTCTACACTTGGAAAGATGGAAAATAAAAGGATATGATGAAGATTAGCCGAAGAAAAGTGCATTCTAGCTCTGAGCACCAAAAGACAATGGCCGCCGTCCAGCTGGCGGATCCGTGATTTCTAATAGGTCGTCTGGCTGAAGACGTTAAACTAAGCGATTGTTGGGAGGCAACCTAATGTTTTAGTTTCTTTTTCTTTTGTTTTTTTTTTATTATTATTTATGCTTTTCACTTCTATTTCTGAGTTTTGCAGGTAAAGTACACTTGGATGTTGTATTTTGGGGAATAGCGAATCAATCAACTTGTCCTTCGACAAGTTTGGGAGAAGACATTGAACCTGAATAGTCATTCACTTGAGTTCTGTAAGTGGTCGACGATACCCTCATGCATTCTTACAAACTTATTCCATCCCGTGAATTTGAATAAGTTTGGGGGGATATATGCTTGTGGTGTCTAGACCTTTATTTTTGTTTTACCTGCTTTACGTGTTTAGTTTCATTTTTGTTTTTCCGGGAAGTTTGAAAAATTTTAAATTTTGGTCTTGGATTTTACTTGGGATTTTGATCATATATGCTTTATGGTTTATGATTTAGTCCGTATAATTGAGATATTTGATTGGGGATGATTTGAGCATGTATAGCATGATTTGAATGAACATGTGTTTTGGAGATTTTCGAGCTTTATTTTGGCCAATGTTGAGCTGTGAGATTTTGAGCCTATAAGACTATTGTCTTAATTTTTGTTCTCGTGTGTTGGTTGTCTATGCACTTATTTCTCTAGAACTTGCATATTGTCTTGCTTGAGATTGAGTTTCTGTGCTTGAAAATAGGAGATGATAGTAGGCCACTTTTCTTTAGCCATTTATCCCATACACTGTCCTAGATTCATTATATTCCCTTGCGAGCCCTCTTGTGCCTAATTGCCTTTTCTTTGGAAGCCTATTTGGGATGTCATTTGTTGATTCTTGTGGAGAAATAGGAAGAAAGGTAAGGAATTATGTAGTTGGGATGAAAAAAAATGGTGATAATTGGTGAATTTTTGTTGGTGCACAAAAAAAAATGCTTTGTGAGTGTTGAAAAGAAAAAAAAAATGAAAAGAGCACAAAAAGAAAAAAAAATGTGAAATGTGCCAATGAAAAGAAATAAAGAAAAGAGACCAAAGGTCCATGAGTTGAAAGAAAGAAAAAAATATGGATGACTTAAGGTGGTGTAGGAGAAAGTTGGAAAAATTCCAACTAGTGTTTGAATGTGATAAGTAGTGGGAGTAGAAAGTAAAAGTGGTGGATTGTGTTGCAATTGTTGAGTCACTTGAGCCAAATATTCCTAACCTTAACCCGAGCCTACATTACAACCTTAATAAAGCCCTATTTGATCTTAATTTTGAGCACATTTGTTTGTTAGTGGAGAGTTGAGATTTTATGCAAGCTTATGGTAGATCAAGTGTATAGTTCAATGTTTCGATGAGTGCTTACCCTTATTTTATCATACTTTGAGTGTTTGAGCGAAACACACACTGGTGAGGATCATTGGCTTGAATTCTGCTTGTCGAAATCTATTGCATGTGTTCATGATTTGAGTGTTGTGCTTGTTCTTGTCATTTTCCCGATTAGATTTTCGAGATGTAGATGCTAGATTATAAATTGTGGAGTTATGTATTGTTTAAATTCCATGTTTGGTTTTGTTCTTTGTTTGGGGACAAACAATGTTTTAAGTTTGGGGGAGTTGATAACATCATATTTTACATGTATTTTGAGGTACATTTGAGTGGTATTTGATGGGCATTGCATGCATGAAGTGTTGAGTTTTGCATAGTTTTCTATGTTTTGTGCAATGTCACGTGTTTGTTCATTGTGAAGGGAATTAATGTCATTTTTTGTGTGCACTTCAAATGAGCTTGGAAAGGCCCTAGAAAGATAGGAAATCAAGTTAGGAACGCATTGCAAAAAGAATCGGGTCAATCGGACGAGAAACGAGTAAGAACGAAGAAAAACAGTGAGAGGCTGCCGGAGCTGACGTGGACTCGCGACCGGAGTCGCGACCGCGGTCGCAAACGGGGTCGCAAATCCTGGTCTGGACTGATTTCTGCACGCGCGCGACAGAGAGGGGGTTCTCCTTTGAAATACCCGCGATCCGGTCGTGAATTTGGGCATCTGGTCGTGAATTTTGGCCACGTCAGCACCACGTGGACTCGCGACCCGAGTCGCGGGTGACTGGGTCACGAGCGAGGTCGCGAGCGAAGCCCTGAGAGTCCGATTTTTGGCCTATTTTGGCCCGTTTTCTTTCCTTTTTCGACTGGGATACTTCCAACACTATATATACCTCCTCAAACATGAAAATTATATATCAAAAACCCTACCATAACACCAAAAACCACAACAACACACACCATATTCCTCTCTTAAACACAGAGATAGAGAGCTGCAGAGAAGAACACGGAGAGCAAGACCAAGAGATTCAAGCCAAGCAAGAATAGAGACAGAATAATTACTTCCGGGTTTTATTTATCTTTATTTCTGTTAGACATGATTTCTTGTTGGATTTTAGTTTTCTATATTTATATGGATAGTTAAACCCTAGTTTTCTAGGGTTGGATGATGAGTTGTTTATGAAGTTTATTTTATTGGTTTTATCATATTTCCTATGACTTTATCTTGATCTTTGATTACTCTTGTTTTTATCTGTATTGTTTAACTGATCACTAAATGATACAATTTGATGTGTTAATTCATAAATCGAGAGAGGAGTTTTAACAAATGATCTGGAGTAATTAACTCATTAATCAATAACACTCGAGAGGGTTGAGGTTAATTGAGAGAACAATAGACCCTTGGAGCCATTAGGAGTTGCATGCTAGGCATTGAACGGAGACGTTAATACTAGTTGTGTGATCCACGCTTTAGGCACTTCGAGAGAAGGTTTAAGGTATAATTGTGGTTGTTCTAGCTAGATTTAAGTCCCTACATAGGTGTGTGTTGAAACAAGTAAATAAATGGATTAGATAAGGATTCTCCAACTCTAGAATTCGTCTTTCTCCGTTGTTTCTTCTTTACTCTTTCTTCTCTGTGTTTCCATTTATATTATATGTTTAAGTACTTTAATTAGTTCAAGCACTTTAATCGGTTGTCTAGATAGCATTTAGGAGTTATGTTCTAGTACTTAGTTAGTTAAATATTAAATCTCTGTGGAAATGACCTTGTTCACCGCTATCCTATAAGCCTCGTTGTACACTTGCAGTTTAGGTGAAAATAAATACCGAACAGACTTCCCACAGCCAAAGCATATGGAACGCCCTTCATCTCATCTATCTCAGCCTGTGTGTGGGGACACATATCCCTGGATAGATGAATTCCATGCCTGAAAGGTATAAAACCTTTCTTGGAATCCTGCATGTTAAACCTAGCTAGCACTGTGTCGATATATGTCGCCTGGGATAAGCACAATATCCTTTTCTGGCGATCTCGAATTATCTTGATGCCAAGGACGTGTCCGGCTTCTCCTAGATCTTTCATATCGAACTGCTTGGACAACCACACCCTTATGTTAGATAATACTTTCTTACTGTTTCCAATAAGTAAGATATCATCAACATATAACACGAGGAAAGGCACCACGTTTCCGTCACTCTTCTTGTACACACAGCTCTCATCCGGACATTGCACGAATCCATATGACTGGATAACTTCGTCAAACCGGATGTTCCAAGATCTTGACGCCTGCTTAAGTCCATAAATGGATCTCTTAAGCTTGCACACTAAATGCTCTTGGCCTTTAGCAATGAAACCCTCTGGTTGTTTCATGTGGATGTTTTCCTAAAGACTTCTATTCAGGAAAGCTGTCTTGACATCCATCTGCCAAATCTCATAATCCAAATGAACAGTAATAGACAAGAGAATCCGGATTGACTTAAGCATGGCTACCGGTGAAAGGGTTTCCTCATAATCGATCCCTTCTTTCTGAGTGTACCCTTTCGCCACCAATCTTGCCTTGAAGGTTTCAACCTTCCCGTCAGATCCTCTCTTGCGTTTCTAAACCCACTTACACCCAATGGGTTTTATTCCATCCTGTGGTTCTACAAGCTCCCCGACTTGATTGTGATCCATAGATCCATTCTCAAACTCCATTGCAATTTTCCAAGAATCTGCATCTTTGTCTTGGATCACTTCGTCGTAGGTCCTGGAATCCAATTCATTTAGTCCTTTAGGGAAATCTGAAGATTCACCCAAACCAATGAATCTGTCAGGTTGGCGTACAACCCTCCCACTGCGACGATGCAGTTCCTGTACTTTTGTGACACGTTGTGCAGTAATTTGTGGTTCCTCTTCTTGTACTGTTGGTGTCAGATTCGAATTTTACGCCCTAAGTTCCCTGAGTACTATCTCACTTCTTGGCTTGTGATTTATTATATAGTCTTCCTCTAAGAATCGAGCATTGGTACTCACAATGATCTTCTGATCCTTAGGACTATAAAATAAACCACCTTTCGTTCCTTTGGGATATCCAACAAATAGTCTAACATCCATACGTGGTGCCAGTTTATCAGCTTCCTTATCCAGCACAGGTGCTGGACTACCCTAAATCTGAAAATGTCCAAGACTGAGCTTTCGTCTAGTACAAAGTTCTGTGGGCGTAGATGGGACTGATTTTGATGGAACCATATTAAGGATATAGGCTGTCGTTTCCAGGGCATATCCCCAGAACAAAATAGGCAGATCTGAATAGCTCATCATCGATCTAACCATCTCTAACAATGTTCTGTTTCTTCTCTCCGCCACGCTGTTCTGCTGTGGTGTTCCCGGCGTAGTCAACTGGGATATAATCCCATTCTCTGCTAAGTAGTCTCTAAATTCATTCGAGAGGTACTCACCACCATGATCAGACCGTAGTGATTTGATACTTTTACCTGTACGTTTTTCCACTTCCGCTCTGAATTCTTTAAAAGTCTCAAAGGATTCTGACTTGCGGCGTAACAGGTATATGTATCCATACCTTGAGTAATCATCAATGAATGTGATGAAATACTCGTACCCTCCTCGAGCTTGAACTGACATAGGGCCACATAAGTCAGAGTGAATCAAATCTAGTACCTCTTCAGATCTATTCTCTTTATCCTTAAAGGGTCACTTGGTCATTTTACCTTCCAAACAGGATTCACACAAAGGGAACGATTCTAGGACCAATGAAGACAAGGGCCCATCATTTACTAGTCTTTGTATCTGTTTAAGGTTAATATGGCCGAGCCTAAGAGGCCAAAGATAAGTTTGATTCATTTCCGAAAGTTCTTTTTGTTTGTTAGGGTTTATGACCGATGTATTTAGTAAATGCATTTGCGTAGTGTTTTGCATAGGATTAAGTAAATAAAGATGTCCATCCAATGTGCCAGAACAGATAAAACGTTTATCACTAAAGATAACAACCTTGTTATCAAAAGAAACAGAATATCCATCCATAAAAAGTTTAGAAACTGAAATCAAGTTTCGCCTAAAACCAGGCACATAAAGACAATCCTTTAAAACTAATATCCTATCACTACTAAAAGATAAGGTTACGTCTCCCACTACAACTGCCGCCACTTTCGTAGCATTGTCCATATAGACTGAAATCTCTCCATCACTCAGCTATCTTTTTCCCAGGAACCCCTGTAAAGACATGCAAACATGATCAGTAGCTCCAGTATCTACTACCCATGACTTAGTAGAACAAGTAGCTAAACATGTTTCAACGACGAGAGATTGAGATGTACCCTTTTTCTTCTTCTTGTTAGGACAATCCGCCTTCCAATGACCTGGCTGGCCGCACTTGAAACACTTTGTCTTTGACTTAAATTCCTCGGGATGAATCTTAGTCTTAGACTTCTTCACCTTAGGCGCCCCCTCTGCAGTTTTCTTGGGTGCGTTCTTCTTCTTCCTTTTAGTACCGGAAGAAGACACCCTATTTTCAGCTAGGTGTGCCTCCGGATTTCCTTTTTGAAGTAACTCAGCCGCCTGAAGATCTATGAGCAGTTCAATCAGGCTGACATCCCTTTTAATCATGTTAAAGTTCAGCCTGAACTGCTCAAACCTCGAGGACAGGCTATAAAGAACAATGTCGATTTGAAAATCTCCATCCAGCTCTTCACCCAAGGTCTCGATCTCAGCCAGATACCCCATCATCGTGAGAACGTGATCCCTAACAGGTGTGGAGTCAGATATTCTCGCATCCATTAGCTTCTTCATTGCCAAATGGCGTGCCGAGCGGTTCTGATGACCGAAGAGCTGCCTAAGGTTGTACATGATATCATAAGCGGTTTTCATAGGTTCATGCTGATGTTGCAACACATTCGACATAGATGCCAGAATGTAACAGCGCGCTATCTCATTGGACCTAACCCACTTATTATATGCAACCTTTTGGGCTTCGTCAGAACCCTCATCTGGCTTCTGAGAACATACTTCTTCAAGTACGTATTTGTGTCCTTCCGCAATGAGAACAAGATTAAGGTTTCGAATCCAGTCATTGTAATTTTCACCGATTAACTTGTTTTCTTTGAGAATAGTGGACAGGTTGGAGAGTGCCATGACGATATAGAATAACTGAAAAGTAAACATGCAGTACAGTCACAAACTTTAGGATACTCACATATAATCGTATACCTCAAAAAAAATTATATGTAATCCATCGACATTTTAAAAATGTTTCTTATAAGCCACGTTAGTGTGGACGTTTATAAAATTCATCCTTAAACAAGTAAAGCCACCTTTAATTTACCTCCAGTCAAATTTCCTTATGACAAGTAAATTAATAGTCGGAAATAATCACGGTCGTGTAACCTTCAAATTAATAAGCCACGTTAGTGTGGACGTTTATTAATAAATTACACCTAAGTGTGAACACCATCATCTTAGCACCAAGTCCACTATTTTGAACTCCCTGCTCCAGTTGGAGAAGTCAGTTTGTTCTAGTAGTGTTCTACAGCTATCTTGATAAAGAAGTTTAATTTCTAGAGATAACAGTGATATGACACATCCGTTATGGAGGAAGACCTATTGTCAACTCGCATGTCAATCACATCTCAATTAAACCAGATTAATGGAGACCGTTTTGAGATTTCTACATACTTTGGTATGAATCTCTCCCACTTAGTTATTTAAGATTGAGGTTTCATTTTATCCCATTGTAAAACATGCAAACATCACATAAAATGATAAAACATCATTGCATGCTTCAACAACATAATAAGCAATAATAATAAAAACCAACTATCATGGCTTATTTCTCATGTTGCTGAATGAGATAAAACTGGAAAGTCAGCTCCGGAACCTCGGGCATGGCCGCCGCCCTTATCACTGCGCCTCGCCGAAAATCCTAGCTCCAATTAGGATTTCGGGACGTGAATCAGTGATACTTCCTTTCTTAAGCTGTACTACTCTTCTTCTTTGAGTTGATCGTCAAACTTTATTCAATATAGAATATCTATTCCTTAAAGGAAAAAACTAACATATCTAGAAGAAAATTACAACTCAATAACTTGGTCTAACAGTTTTATTTCTATTACATTAAAACAACATAAAAAAAACCTAGACCTAATCCATGGATTTTCTCATGAATTAAAATCACGTAGCCAAATCGGCATACGGCCCATCATACATCCAACATAAAATAAAACATACATCACATAATTAAGGAGCCATGATAGTTGGTAACCCTGCAAACAAGTCAGTCTACAAAACCAACAATCACAATTACATGATTAGCATAAAATAACATATGATATCCAAACATGACATATTAAATAATATTCGAATTTTTCAATTAATAAAAATTAATTAATTCGATATTATCCACAAGATAAAAATTGGAAATTAAAATAATTATCCACCAATTTTAAACTTGTTAAATTTCAAAAATATTACTAAAATAAATCTGGAAATTATTTAAAATTATCCACCAAATTTATTTAATATTTTCTAGCCACCCTAATTAAATAATAATTGAATATATTGATATAGATCAAAAATATAATCCAAATATTATCCATAAGAATCTAAATCTTCAAGGATAAGGTTTGGAGATTTGATTCAAATCCAAAATCTTCCAAAACTTATCTAAATTTAAAATCTTATCACAATTGGATTTTGATAATTATTTGTATATATCCAAAATCACCTTATCCAATATTTAATCAATAAATTTCGAAAATTACCAAATAATAAATTTGAAAATTTGATCCACTTCAAATTCTTCCAAATTTAATATTCTATTTTCAAATCTATCTAGATTAAAATTAGGTAAACTAGGATATACATCAAATAACATCAAATCTTAATCCAATCTTCAAATTTTCGACCAACCTTAATAATTAAATCTGGAAATTTGATTTTCTATCAAAATCTTCTCCAAATTAAATTATTAAGATCGAAAATTACCACATTTATCACATTTGGAAATTTTGACATTAATCAAAAAACTATTCCAAATAAAATATACCATAGATTTCGAAAATACTAAGAAAAATAAATCTGAAAATTTGATCCACTTCAAATTCTTCCAAATTTAATATTCTATTTTCAAATCTATGTAGATTAGAAATAGGTAACTTAAGATATAATCAAAGATTACCTAATCTTTTTCCATTCACCAAATTTTCGAACCCTATCCTAATTGAATCTGGAAATTTTGATGTTGATCAAAAATCTATCCAAAATCAATAATAGTGGCCGAAAATTTAAGACAAAATTAGGGAATTTCAAAGACCAAAGTTTCAAAAACTTTGGTACCATAATTTTCGAACACCTATCAAATTAAATCTGGAAATTTGATATCATCAAAAACCTATTCCAAATCTAATTTTGATAGAACCGAAAATTACACAAATCCTCAAAACTAAAATTTTCGATCAAGATCAAAAATTCATCCAAGTTTTGAACACAACCAATTCGAATATATGAACATATAAATCTGAAAATTTAAGCAACATAAATATTTAATCAAATTTATACATATTTTTCGAATTAATCCTAGGATTAAATCTAGAACAGTGCCAAAACCCGCTCTGATACCAGTTGTTGGGGTTTTTTCGAATTGAACCACCACATGATCTAATTGGATATTCATTAATCCTAATGTCATATAGATCATAAATTCATGCATCTCATATGTTTTAATTAACCGAGTTTAATTAACATGCAAATCCGGTTTAATCGATTCTACTAAAGTGGAAACATAGAAATCGAAAAACGACTTACAAATTAAACGACGGGTGGATGACAAGATTAAAGGTCTAATCTTGTTGTTGTATGTATGAAAAATGGCGCCCCACAGTGATATTCCACTCCTTGATCTTCTATTGTATTCCTTGACTGAATCTAGTTTCAGGGTGGGCTGAAATCTACTAGATCGGTATGGAATCTGTGGAGATAAAGAGAACACAAGAGGAGCTGATCTATATGCTTAAAATTTCGTCCCCCACCCTCTTATATATAAGGGGGTTGGCGAAATTTCAGTGTCCCAACCCTACTGGGTTTGGGCCTCTATCTCTTTTTCTATCTCCAGTCCATTAAAGTCATATTGGGCTACAACAGGGATCTAGAAGAATATTAAATTGGCCTGCTAATTTATTTAATTTCCAATATCCAATAAACTTAGGATATTATTAAATAAATTAAGTATTATTTTTATTCCACTAAAGAAATAATACTGACCTACCAATTTAATGCATATTTCTGAATATGCTTTCTCCTTTAGTCCAGCCATTCCCCGTGTTTAAGATCTAATGCCCATTAATTAATTATGTAAGCTTCTGACAGCTATAATTAATTAATATCTTATCCTTGAGTAGTACCACACAAGCTTTACTCATGCACGGAATAAAATCCACCTGTAGGGTTTCAGCATGAACTTGCATTTCCTCAAGGGAACACCATCAAACTGGCGCACCAGGACACGGTGCCCCTACATATTGCACAACCCATCATAAGTGTAAATGTCACAACCCAAAATATCGAGATTATTGATCCTTATGAAAGAATCTCACCCTTTGATAAATCAAAGCTGCAAACACTACACGTACATGTCCGCCAACACATATGGGTTAAGAACCCGAACTCTGTGGATTCTTATTCTCTCATTTAAGGTCAGAATAGAGAATAGAATCCTAAGTAGATCCTCCTCAATACACTTGACCGTGTATTAGAGTAATCAGTTAGTCAAGACAAACTAACTTTCAGATTATTGTACGGCGTACCGATAGCAGGTTCAGTGCCATCAAAACCGTGAGCCTTTTAATACATTACAAGGAACCGATGATATGATCTAACCGTGTGTTTGCCCACACCATATCATCTACAATGTAAGTATAGTGAACATGCATCTAAATATAACAATTTAAATGCAAACAGTGACTGCAATAGTATTCATTCTATATCATCATAAAACCATTATCAATAAAGTATACAAAAGACAAGTCTTCTAGTATACAAAATCAACAGTAAGATGAAGCTACACTTTCTCTATCGGCTTCATCTTCAACGTGTTGCATAAAGATGACAGTCTTCAACTTGGCTTTTAGTTCTCTTCTACATGACACAGTTAATGTAGTGCGTCTCTTCATGCGGGAAGGGATCAAACTCCTCACCTTTTGAGTTACTCGAGGTTTATCAAATCCATTTGACCTTTCAACTTTTGTGATCTTGCCACCACATTTTCTACCAAGCCTCTCAAAGACAGACACCCTCGGAGTCTTACCAAGTCTCTTGAAAACAGATGTTCTTGGAGTTTCCTTTTTGTATTTGCCAACTGCTTCTTCTGTTGATGAAAATTCTCCTTCAAAGACATGGTTTGTTGTAGCCCTTTTGATGGTGATGCGGACTGGACTTTGTGGGACAAATCCCAAACCTGCCTTAGTGCTTAGGACAGCATGGACGTTCTTCTTCAACATTTTTTGTGTGGCATTAAGTCCGCAGTTCTGTTGATCTACAACTTTTGAATGGGACTCCGTCACAGGGCTTTCTTGTGGACTATATCCAACTTTGACGAGAAGTTTGAATGCTTTTGGACCAAAATGCTGAGTGGCATCACTATTCACACTTTCTCCATGTTCAGTAGCACCGCCTTGTGTTGGTCGAATGAACCCTTTGAGAGGTGGTGGGATTGGCTTCTTTGCATCAATTTTGGTTAGAGGCAAAGTGAGTCCTTCCAGTGATTCTGTTCCAGATGCTTCTTTCTTGATCTTTTGGCTGTTTTCAGGTTCTTTTTGATGGATTGCTACCCCTTTTCCTGCCTTTGTGTTAGGTAGGTAGTATTTTGAATCGGCAAAGTATGATTTAGCTTCTGTGAAGGGCTTGTGATCGCCAACTACCATTTTTACGACTCCATCCCGACAATACTTGAAGCATTGATGCCACGTTGAGGGGATAACTCCATTCTCATGTAGCCATGGTCCTCCAAGAAGCATGTTATATGAAGTCTTGGCGTCAATCATGTGAAACATTGCGGTTGATTTCATATCATCCATTAGTAAATCCAATCTTATGGCGCCAAGAGCTCTTTGTCCTTTATGGTTGAATCCTTGAATCATCAACCGGCTACCAGAAAGATCCTCCGTAGGAATTTCCAATTCTTTCAATGTTCTTAGAGGCAAGATATTTACTGCAGACCCTCCATCAATAAGTATTCTATTGACCCATTTTTCACATGCATAGCCACTTATGAATAAAGGCCTATTGTGAGGATCAGACCTAAGTTGCAAATCTTCATTACTGAATGTTATTGCAGATATGCAATCATTATCAGCCACATGAGCCTCTTTTTCGACTTGTTTATTATCTTCTTCATCGTTCACAACATTACTAGACTCAGTGACGATAATATTTGCAGTGGCGTCTGTAGGAGACGAAAAATCAAATATTATATATAATATTTTTATTAATTTTTATATATTTATTTAGTTTTGGAATCATATCAAATCCAAGATTAAATAAAATATTTAAATAATAAAGATATTATTATATGATAAACATTAAAAGTTCTTGGCAACAAGTAAATATCTTTCAAAAAGATATATATCAATTTCCAACAGCCAATGAGATAGTGCCACATCAGCTCTAGATCTCTCTCCCTACAACTATAAATAGGGGCCTCCATATCAGTTGAAAATCACACCAGAAGTCATTTGAAGAGTTCAAGAATTTGAGAACTTCCATAAGTGAAATTCTCTCAGATATTCAAGGCGTTCTTCACCAAATTCATCCCGAAGACGACGTTTGATCCATAAGCAAGGCAGTCAAAGGCGTTCTTCATCAAATTCATTCCAAAATTAGCGTTTGATCCGAAAACAAGGCGTCGGCCCTCCGAATTAACGTTATCAAGACTAAAGATCAAGTCAAAGAAGATCGAGGATACAAATCTTCCCCGAAAACTTCAAAGGCCAAGTTCAAACAAGAAGTCCGAGAAAATCAAAGAGACAAATTTACTCTGAAGATTTCAAAGGCCGTTTGAAAATCAAGTTTTGAAGAGAAGAATCAGAGGAAAAATAGAGATTGGATTCATAAATTTATATTTTTGATTCAAAATCATTTTATTTGTACACGTTTTGTGTTTTACCAAATTAAATACAAATTTTTGTGTTACAGTGACATGTATAATTAAATTATATATGTTCGTTTGATATCTCTGTTGAATCCTTTAGTATTCAATATTTTGCAGTCGTTTGATATCTCTGTTGAATCCTTTAGCTAGGTTTGGAAAATATTTTGCAGTCGGATTGAGCTAGCTCATGATTAAACGATGTAGTATATAATTTCCATTCATGTGAGTTTGGTCAAAATTTATAAGTTGATCATAACTCATAAGTAGGGTTGTAAACGCGTCGAGTCGAGCCAAATACCTTCAAGTTCGAGTTCAGATCATTTAAGATATACTCGATTCGAGCTCGAGTTCGAGCTTCAACTTTGAGGTTGAGTTTGGCTCGACTAAGAAAATTCATGATTGAGTTCGTTTTGAGCTCGACTCGATAAGGACATGTTCAAGTTCGATAAAAAAACTCGACAAAAAGCTCGATAATGATAAAATTGATGATTGATTATGTTTAATTTTATTTTATTTTCTTTATTAATTACTTAATTATGCAATTCTAATCATGCTTATTACTCATTTTACTTTATTATTTTTCATTATTCATATAGAATATTCTAATTTTAATATATAAATATTTACCTTAATTTGAATTAAAATTTCAAAATGTTTTTCTAATATAATTTATTAGTCATAATTTACTCATATCTCATTTTATTCTTATTTTATCAATCATTCATTTTCACTTTTCATTTTAAATTTTATTCATTATTTAATTAGTGGTTTAGCTCACTACCCATGTTAGCTTATCATTTTTCATTACTAATTTCAAACTTAATACATAAATATTTTACAATCATTTTAATTCAAATTCAAAAATTTCAAAATATTTTTTCTTATGAAATTTATAAATCATAGTTCACCGATATCTCATTTTCTTACTATTTTATCGATTATTCATGTTCATTTTTCATATAAATTGTAATCATATTAGTTGATTGATGATCTAGTTCATTATTATTGTTAGTTTATTATTTTTCATTAGACATTTACACATGTTCCAATTAACAAGTAAATATTTAATATGAATACAAATTTCAAAGTTTTTTACAATATGATTTATAAATCATAATTTATTTTATTTTTATATCTCATTTTTCTTTTCTTTTATTGATATATAACATTAAAGATTTCAATGAGGCACGCTAAAATATACATAATATTTGTATATTATATAATAATTGAATAAATTGAAATAAAAAGAAAAAAAATATTGTAGAATCAAATGAACTAAATAATTATTTGACACTATTAATTGTTTGATGTTGGTTTTGATGAATAATGGCTATTTAAGTCGGTGTAATAATGTTTGTTTGATATCATAGCTTTAATCAAATGCATTTGTGTTTGTTTCATTATAAAGTCTCAATTCTTAATTATAACTATTACATAAATTTTTATTTACCTCATAATTAGATAATTTTTTTTATTATACTACTTCAAAATTCAAATATAATATTTTATATTAACATTACAGTAAAACCTCTATAAATAAATATTATCGGGACCATAGAAAAATTACCAAAGAGAGGTTATTCTTAAATAGGGGCTTACATATAAAAAACTATATCTTTTATGGCAAATACTTACATGCACAAGGTGCATATAACGCTTATTTCAGATGGACGTGTCAAATTCGCGGGTCAACCCACAAAAAAAAACCCGATAAAATCAGTATCAACAGTAACATTAAAAAGTATCACTCAAAATTCGAAAAGTATCACTTGTATCATTAAATAGTAAGGGGTCTGCCACTTATTTTAAGGGTTTTTGGGGGTGTTTTTAGAGGTTTATTTTGTGTGTTTTAGGATTTTTTTAGGGGTTTATTTTGTGTTTTTTGGGAGGTGTTTTTAGGGTTTTTTATTGTGTTTTTTAGGATTTTTTTTGGGGGGGGGGGGGGTTAGGGTTTTATTTTGTGTTTTTTAGGGTTTTTGGAGGTGCTTTTAGGGTTTTATTTTGTGTTTTTTTTAGAATTTATTAATTTCATTATAGGGTATAAATTTATATTTATTTCAAACAAATTATATCAATTCGATTTAATTTTAGGGTTCACTAATTTTATTTTATGGTATAAATTTTGTTAGGAAAAATTAAAAAAAAAAACAAAGAAAATCAGAAAAAAATAAAAAAATCGTCAGGAAAAAAAAAATTAGACGGGCGCGTGGGCGTCATCTAATACTTGGTGCACATAAGAACCTTGTGCACGCAAGAGTTTCTCATCTTTTATATTAGCAAAAAAAACTAATGTACATTATACTTCACTTGAAAATGTGTCCCTTCATATTCTAAAATACGAGAATTAAAAAGATAAATAAGATTCGTGAATTTTTTTTCCATTGTAACACCCCGATTTCACTTTTAATAGAAAAATGGGAATGTTACTCATGCTTTTCATTAATAGAATACTCTATTGAAAATACAGCGGATGTTTCAATCATAATTTAGTATTTATTACATAAATAAAATTTAAAAAATAAAGTAAAATAAATATTGCCATTTAATAATGCTTGACCATTTGACCACCATAATCACATCTTGTCCCCGCACATACTGCCCGAGCCCTTGCCTGAAAGGAAATAAAAGATTAGGGTGAGTTCTTTTTAACTCAGTGGGGAGTGACCGCTATCCAAAAAATAAATTTAACATGAAAGCATGTGAAAAATCTAAATTCATGTAACTTATACTTTTGCATTAGCCCTAAGACTCTCACTCTCTTTTAAGACATGGTAGCAGAAAAATGAAACTTTAAAAAACTGGGCTTCATACATCTACGGGAAAATAGAGCAGCAGGGAGAAAAGTGGAGTTGTAGAGCTTTGAAAAAAATTGCGGAAGAATTGACTTGGCAGGAATTTCATACCTCTGAAAACTGATGGCTTCAGGAAGGAATTTTCTTCCATATAATTCTTTGTTTTGGGGTAAGAAGAATGGTAGAAGGTAGCCCCTATTTTTATACTAATGGAATTAGGGTTTATAGACAAGAATATGGACGGAAATAATATAAAATATGATCCATTTCCTAAAAGGTAGAAATCTAGACGAAAATAAGAGTGAGCAAAGATTTTGGAAAATATCTCAAGGTCAACTATTCGTCTATTCCTCCTTTCATGAATGTAGTGTTGGGATTTTGTCATATGACTGGATAACCTCGTCGAAACGGATGTTCCAAGACTGCTTAAGTCCATAAATGGATCTTTTAAGCTTGCACACTAAGTGCTCTTGGTCTTTAGCAATGAACTCTTCTGGTTGCTTCATAAGGATGTTTTCTTCAAGACATCCATTCAGGAAAGCTGTCTTTACATCCATCTACCAAATCTCATAATCCAGATGAGCAACAAATAGATAAGAGAATCTGGATCGACTTAAGCATGGCAACTAGTGAAAAGGTTTCCTCATAATTGATCCCTTCTTTCTGAGTATAACCTTTCACCACCAATCTAGCTTTGAAGGTTTCAACCTTCCCATCAAATCCTCTCTTTCGTTTTTAGACCCACTTACATCCAATGGGTTTAACCCTATCTGGTGGTTCTACAAGTTCCCAGACTTGATTGTGATCCATAAATCCAATATCAGATTCCATTGCAATTTTCTAAGAATCTGCATCTTTATCTTGTACTATCTCATCGTAGGTCCTGGGATCCAATTCATTAAGTCCTTTTGAGAAATTTGAAGATTCTCCCAGACCAATGAATCTATCAGGTTGACGTACAACCATCCCACTGCGATGAGGCATTTTTCGTACTTCCGTGACACGTTGTGCAGTTATTGGTGGTTCCTCTTCTTGTACAGATGGTGTAGGATTTCGCGTTCCCACCTCGAAGTTTCTCAAGAACGATCACGCTCCTGGGTTTGTGATTTATTACATAGTCTTCCTCTATGAATCGGGCATTGGTACTGACAATGACCTTCTGATCCTTAGGACTATAAAATAAACCACCTCTCGTTCTTTTTGGATACCCAACGAACAGCCTTACTTCTGTACATGGTGCCAACTTATCAGCTTCCTTATCCAGCACATGTGCTGGACTACTCTAAATCCGAACATGACCTAGATTGGGCTTTCGACCAGTCCATAGTTCTAAGGGCGTGCAAGGAACTGATTTGGAAGGAACCATGTTAAGAATGTAGGCTTCTGTTTTCAAGGCATATCCCCAAAATTAAACAGGCAATTCTGAATAGCTCATCATCAATCTAACCATCTCTAATAAAGTTTTGTTCTTTCTTTCAGCTACGCCGTTCTGTTGTGGAGTGCCAGACGCAGTCAACTGAGATGTAATCTCATTCTCTGCTATACAGTCCCTAAATTCACTTGAGAGGTACTCACTACCATGATCAAAATGCAGTGTGTTGATACTTTTGCCTGTTTATTTCTCCACTTCCATTCTAAATGTTTTGAATGTCTTAAAACACTCGGACTTGCGATGCAACAAGTAAATGTATCCATACTTTGAGTAATCATCAATGAACGTGATGAAATACTCGTACCCTCCTCGAGCCTAAACTGACATAGGGCCACATAAGTCAGAGTGAATCAAATCTAATACCTCTTTAGATATGTTCCCTTTAGATGAAAAGGGCCGCTTGGTCATTTTACCTTCCAAACAAGATTCATACAAAGGAAACATTTCCAAGACCAATGAAGATAGTGGTTCATTGTTTATCAGCCTTTGTATCCTCTTAAGGTTAATATGACCGAGCCTAAGATGCCAAAGATAGGATTGATACAATTCTGAAGGTTCTATTCTTTTATTAGGGTTAATGATCGATGTATTTAATAATTGCATTTGTGTAGATTTTTGCATAGGATTAAGTATATAAAGCTGTCCATCCAATGTGCTAGAACAGATAAAATGTTTACAACTTATGATAACAACCTTGCTATCAAAATAAATAGAATATCCATTCAAAAACAATTTAGAAACAAAAATCAAGTTCCGCCTGAAATTCGGCACATAAAGACAATCTTTCAAAATAAGAATCCTATAATTACTGAAAGGTAAAGTAGCATCTCCCACTACAATAGCCGCCACTTTCATAAAATTTCCCATATAGACGGTAATCTCACCATCATTCAGATGTCTTTTCACCAAGAACCCCTGTAAGGACATGTAAACACGATCAGTGGCTCCAGTATTCACTACCCAAGATCGGGTAGAACAAGTAGCTAAACATGTTTCTAAAAAAGAGTGAGACATACCCTTTATCTTCGTTTTGTTAGGACACGCAGACTTCCAATGTCCCTGCTGATCGCACTTGAAGCACTTTGACTTTGATTTGAAGTCTTCTGGAGGAATCTTGGCTTTGCCCTTCTTCTCTTTAGGTTCTTTAGGCGCCTCCTTTGGAGCTTTCTTAGGTGCGTATCTGTTCTTCTTAACAACCGAAGAAGATACCCTAGCTAGGTGCGCCTCCGAGCTTCCCTTTTGGAGATGCTCGGCTGCCTAAAGATCCATGAGCAGTTCTGATAAAGTTACATCCTTCTTTATTATGTTAAAGTTCAGCCTGAAATGCTCAAACCTTGGTGACAGACTGTGAAGCACAATGTCAATCTGGGACTCAGCATCTAACTCTCCACCCAGGGTTTCAATCTCTGATAGGAAACCCATCATCTGGATAACGTGATCCCTTACCGGTGTGGAATCTGACATCTTAGTGCTCATCAGTATTTTCATAGCCAAGTGTCGTACCGAGCAATTCTGGTATCCGAAGAGCTCTTTGAGATTGAACATTATGTCATAAGCAGTTTTCATAGACTGATGTTGATGTTGCAACACACTGGACATAGAAGCCAGCATATAGCAACGTGCCATCTCATCAGCTCTTCACTAGAATGCTCATCCGGCTTTTGTGGACATTATTCATCAAGTATGAACTTAAAGTTTTAAGTAGTAAGAATAATATTCAGATTTTGAATCCAATCTTTATAGTTTTCACTAACTAGTTTGTTTTTTTTTGAGAATCGAGGACAAGTTAGACAGTGCTATGATGATATAGAAGTAACTAAAAATAAACATGCAGTACAGTCACAACCTTTAGGATAAAAAGACATATAATTCAAAAACCTAAAAAGAAATTATATGCATACTGTTATGACCCTTATACTATCGGTGAACGGAGGATTGGAGGGAGCCGCCAGAGCTATTGATGGGAAGGGGGTTGAAGCTTTGCAAGATTTCATTTTTAGGGTTCAAAAGAAAGAGGCGGATTTGGAAATTGAATCCGGATAAATCTATCCAAAAGTGGCTCGGGTTCAGAAGAAAAGGAGCGAAGCAAGGATTTGGGCTTATTCAGGTCACTTTAGTTGTTGGGCCTGTTATGTTCTTTTTAATTATTCAATGAAGGACTTGGTCCATTTTAGTGTCTAGGGTTACCCTTGAGGGCCCCAGTTATTGTACATATATATATGGCATTTATGGGACTAGATTGAAGGACCTGCAAGAAGGACAAAACAAGCTCCATCTGATTTGGCAGACAGAGACCATGAAACGTGATGCGTCAAAGCTAAAAATACAAGAGAACATGGAAATTATGCAATGAAGAATGAAGGACATTCAGCAAGGTTTGACTGATAAATTTGATCAGTTGGCGAAATCTATTACTGCCCTACATGTGCAACTAACAAGTAATTCACCCAAGAAATGAACCGCAGAGGGAGAATCTATTATATTCCCAGCTCCATAGCACTATATGGGTTATGGATCACAGTCTAGAACCCAATACTCCAACAGAGGAAGGGCTTGGGCAGAGCTTGGTACAAATCAGGTATTTACCACTTTACCTAGGGTGTATTTCCCCAAGTTTGATGGCACTAACCCTAGGGGATGGGTGTTACACTGTGTGAGCTATTTCAAAATGATTCCTAACCTCCCAGGTGATCAAATAGTTACCCTGGCTACTATGAACTTTGAAGGGAAGGCTTCACTATGGTTTCAGAATTTATATTATAAGTATGGGGATGTTACTTGGGAGCAGTTTGTGGAGGTAGTTGCAACTAGGTTTGGTGACATCAAGGAATCTCAGGTGGTTGTTAAGTTTAAGAAACTCAAACACACTGGAGACTATCTTACATATGTTGATAAATTTGAAGAGCTCAAGGAATGCTTACTAATGTGTAGTCTAGGCTCTTATACTGAGCCTTACTTTGTTGCCAGCTTTCTCAGTGGGCTAAGTGAAGAACTAAGAGGTGCTATATCTATGTTCAACCCCACCACCCTCCAGCAGGCCATAGACTTGGGCAAAAATCAGTTGGTAACCTTGGAGGCTACAACTAAGAGGTTGAAAGGGAGTAGCAGACCTACCAGTAACTGGTCCAACATGGGAACCAAGTTATAGAATACTCAGAACCCCTCAACCCTCACCAAGGAACCACAGGTAGCTAAGAAACCTGTCAAATTGCTCACCTAAGCTCAAATGGCTGATAGGAGAGCCTTGGGGCTCTACTATAACTGTGATGAAAAATATACTCAAGGTCACAGATGCTCCCATCGGATTCACTACATGATTATGTCAGAGGAGGAGGAGATAGCTTATCTCCAACCCCTCATCAATATGGAAGAAGAACAGAAACCAGAAATCCCATTGGAGGAAACCCAAGCGTTACTGCATACATTAAAGGGAGAGGATACTATTACTACACTTAAGTTTACTGGGGTCTGCAATGGGCAGGCATTGCAGATTTTGGTGGATACTGGGAGCACCTTGAGCTTTATCAAGGAGTCCACAGCTCAAATGTTGGGATGCAAGGTGGAAGCAGTTACTCCCTTGCTCATCAAGGTAGCCAATGACCAGAGGCTAGTTAGTTCATCAATGGCTGGGAAATTTGGTTGGAAAATACAAGGAGTTGAGCTACAACACTCTCTAAGGCTACTTCAGCATGAAAGATGTGATGTGATTTTGGGAGGTGACTGGCTTCAGGCTTGTTTTCCTATTAAACTAGATTATGAGTTAATAACTATCACTATAAGATAGATGGGGAAGAAGCTTAAACTGCAGGCTAACAAAACACAAACTGATTGCCAGTTTATATCCCACAATGCCCTATTTAAACTAATGCACACCAGCTCAAGGAAGGATATAGAGGAAGTCTATATGGTGAGCTCTAGTCCATTAGAACCACAAGGGAATTCTAAGCTGAAAGAATCGCTTAATGAGTTTGCAAACATCTTCAAAGAGCCAGAGGGGATACCTCCAGATAGGGGAATAGAGCATCAAATTTTACTGAAGCTAGGGACAGTTCCTAAGCACTAATACCCTTACAGGTCCTCTCACCAACACAAGGATAAAATAGAAAGGATTGTAAAGGAATTGCTTGCATCTGGAGTAATACAACACAGCAGGAGGTCCTTTTCTTCCCTTGTGTTGCTAGTTAAAAAGAAGGATAGTTCTTGGAGGCTTTGTGTGGATTATAGGTACCTTAACAACTTTACTGTGAAGCATGACTTTCCTATACCTATTATCGATGAACTACTAGATGAATTATATGGATCCAGATTTTTCTCAAAAATAGATCTCAGGTCATGCTATTTTCAGATATTGATGGAACCAGAGCATATGTATCTCACTATTAAGGAAGCACACTCTCTATGCTAAGATGTCTAAATGCTCTTTTGGCCAGACAAGTATTGAATACTTGTGCCACATTATCTCAGGGGAAGGGGTAGCCACAGATCCCCAGAAGGTGGAGTGTATGGAGAAGTGGCCTCAGCCACATAATGTTAAACAATTGAGGGAATTCTTGGGCTTAACAGACTACTATAGGAAATTTATTAAGGACTATGGGGCCATAAGCAGGCCTCTAACTTCCTTACTCAAGAAGAATGGGTTCAAATGGGGAGCTGAAGCTGAGCAACCATTCCTACACTTGAAGGAGACTATGACACAAGCCCATGTACTGGCTTTACTTGCCTTCACTCAACCATTCACACTAGAGACTGATGCTAGTCGGGTGGGCATAGGAGCAGTCCTGATGCAAAAGAGAAGGCCCATTGCATTTTTTAAGCAAGGTCCTCTGCCTAAGGAACCAGGCTTTATCAATTTATGAAAGGGAGTTTCTTGCTGTCTTAATGGATATAAACAAGTGGAAGCATTATTTGCAAGAGCACAAATTCATAATTAAGACTGATCAACAAGCCCTCAAATACTTGTTGGATCAGAAAGTAACTAATCCAATTCAACATAAATGGATTACAAAGCTACTTGGCCTGGATTATGAGATACATTATAATAGGGGCACATAAAATAGAGCAGCAGATGCTTTATCAAGAATTCAAGAGTTGGGACACCAGTGCCAAGCAGTCAGCACCATTACACCACTATGGGTACAGGAAGTTTTGTTAAGCTTTGAGAAAGATCCCTTCATTGCTAAAATCAAGGACTCATTGGAAACTGATCCTAAGGCAGAAACAAACTACACCCTGACTCAAGAGATAATCAGATACAAGGGGAGAATCACTGTAGGGGCTGATCAAGACCTTAGGAAAAAAATCCTATCCATGATGCATCACTCCTCTTATGGGGGCTACTAAGGAATTCATGGTACTTATATGAGATTGAAGGCTGTATTCTATTGGCCAGGCATGAAATCAGAGGTAGTAGAGATGGTGAAGGCCTGTGACATTTGTTCAGTCAATAAACCTAACAGTGGGGCTACTCAAGGGCTGATACAACCACTACCAATCCCCAACCAACCTTGGAGCCACATCTCTATGGATTTCATTGAAGGATTTCCTTAGTCACTGGGAAAGGATATATTTCTAGTGGTTATTGACAGGTTAACTAAGTATGCCCACTTTATACCACTCTCACACCCCTTTACAACTTAGGTGGTAGCTAAATTATTCTTAGACACATCTACAAGTTACACGGGATGCTAGTCAGCATAGTTACTGACCGGGATAAGGTCTTCACTAGCCTATTTTGGAAAGAATTGTTCAAGGTTTTGGGGGTGACTTTGAATGTGCCTTAAGCCTATGACCCCCAAACATACGGAAAACTGAGCGATTGAACCAATGCTTAGAAAATTACCACAGATGTATGACCTCTGCTTACTCTATGCAATGGCTAAAGTGGATATCTCTTGCTGAGCATTGGTACAATACCAATCACCATACAGCCTTGAAAATCACCCCATTTCAAGCACTGTATGGCTATGCTCCCCCCTTATTTAGCTACCGGTCCCTATCTCGACACTTCTAATGCAGATGTGAAGGAGATAATATAAGATAGAAGGCTTATGTTTCAGCAATTGAAGGAGAATTTAAGGCAGGCACAAGACAGGATAAGGACCTATGCTAACAGATCTAGAGAAGAAAAGTAATTTGAAATTGGAGACCAAGTGTATCTACAGATCCAACCTTACAGACAGAATTCTGTTCAAGCAAGGAAGAACTTGAAGCTAGATTCAAGATACTTTGGCCCCTTCTCTATCATTGAGAGAATAGGGTCTGTTGTTTACAAATTAGGCTTGCCAGAGGGATCACGTGTACACCATGCGTTCCATGTATCCCTCCTAAAGAAACAAATTGGAGAAGGAGCAGTACCCTTACCAACTTTACCTGCAACAACTGAGGAAGGCATATTTCGTCTGTCACCTTACGTTGTGCTATCTTCTAGGGTTCTGCAAAGAAGTGGTTTGGCCGTGGAGTATATTCTGGGACAATGGGGAGATGAAAGGATGGGTCTTGTTTTGTGGGAGGATATGAAATTTGTCAAGAAAAGGTTCCCTGAGTTTGATCCTTGCGGATAAGGATCTAATTCAGGAGGGGGTAGTGTTATGACCCTTAAACTATCGGTGAATGGAGGATTGGAGGGAGCCACCGGAGCTGTTGATGGGAAGGGGGTTGAAGCTTTGCAAGATTTCATTTTTAGGGTTCAAAAGAAATAGGCGGATTTGGGAATTGAATCGGGATAAATCTATCCAAAAGCGGGTCGGGTGATACGACCCGGACAAATAATCTAGGATGAATCTAGAGACGTAGCGGAAGACTTCTGGATACGAAACACGTCAGTGAATGAAGGGTTTCAATCCGACTCAACTAGACGAATAAAATAAACAAATCTAGACAAATGAAATACGTAGACGATGACACAAACTATGTAACACGATACCAAGGAAAGAGGGGCTGAAAAGGGACAGATATGGGCTGGAAATTATGGGAGTAAATCATGTGTGAAGGCTTGTGAAGAATGGTTTGGGTAGATAGGATATGTTAGAGATGAATCGAACTTACGTGTAGATGAAACGGGTAGAACTCGAACTCGTCTTGTGGAAGAGACTCGATCGATTTGTGGCTGGACGGATACAGATGTGGATGGCTTGATGGGAGTCATCGTTTGGTATAGATGGATGATGATTCTTTGATGTGAATCACAACCCGATATCCTCCTTGAATCTCGAACGTATCCAAGGATGAAATCTCCAAGTTGATCTTCGGAAAGCGAATACCGGTTAATCCCTCAAGTGGATTAAGCAATACCCTTGAGTAAGACTTAAAGTTACTAGCTCCAAGAATATGAATTTTGAATCAAACTCACAAAGATTTAAAAGGGGTTGAGACAATATTGAAAGCAAAGCTTAATAATTCAAATAAAGTCTAAAGTATCAATGTATAAATGATCCCCTATTTATAAGACTATAGGAGGACGAAATTTGCATAAAAAGGACTCAAAAATTGATCCAAAAGGGATCTCTAACTATACTGGGAAGTTCCCTAAAATTAGAATTCTATTCAAGGTAGGAAATTGCCTTAAATACAATTCTAGTCAACCTTGGCTATAATATGGACGAAAATTACACTAATAAATAAATAAAAATCTGATCTTCTATAGTCTAAATTAAATAAAATAAATACTATAGTCTAAATAAAATTCAATCCCTCAATTAAATAAATTGAGGTCGAAAATCTGATCCACATGCACACACGATCACGTCGACTTCTTCAACACATGCACACGCGCACTTCTTCACTTTATCTTCATGTATTATTCTTCAAATCTTGATCTCCAATCTTTGATTGTTAACAAGGTAACAATCTTGGGGCTGCATTTAACTTCTTCCAATTCTTCAAACTTCTTACGAATAATTGCTTGGAAACAACCTTGTAATTTCTTGGCTCGAAATCGTGTAATTGAACCTCTAAATGGCAGCTCCAGATTTAGTTCTTCAAGGCCTTGCATGGCTTCATCATTCCCCTCCTGTTGAAAAGAATTCGTCCTTGAATTTAAGTCTCCGGGATCAAAGACGAACAAGAACTCATCATCGAACTCCTTTTGCACAAGCTGCATAAAACACTTCTTCATGAACGTACACATCCACTTGGTGTCAAATGGCTGAAACTCTAGCTCCATAGTTTGCCTTGTTATGGCATTCACGATCAAATCTGGTGGTACATCCATTTCCAATGGAATTTCTTCAACAACCTGTAAAACAAATGCATCACAAGGAAACGGTTGACAAAAAATGTTAGAACTCGGCAGCTCCTCCATGCTAGCTTGTTCGAGCTCTTCAAGATCTTCAACCATTTTCTCACGGATATCATTCTCCTTTTTATAACAAGGTTGTATCTCCAACAACTCTTCAACTTCTTCAACTGCAGTAATGATCTCCATTTCTTCTTCTTCTTCACTCAAAGGTTGATCTGACTCTTCTAGATCAAGCTCTTCAACAACCTTCTTTTCTTCTTCAACATTCTCACAAGTCGCAACATCGATCAGTTCTTCAATAGATGCATCTTTGATGGCAATGATCTCAGATGGTAACTCAATGTGGATCTCTTCTTGAATGTCGTGAGTTTGGTTTGGCACATCCATGACCGGCTGAACTGGTGATGCAGGCCGTGTAGGTGGTACATAGGTATGTAGAAACTCCTCAAATGACTCAGATTCACTCCAATGAAACGGGGATGTTTGGCGATGAGCTCTAGGTGACAACTCTACATTTGACTCTACTTGAACCTCTTCTTTTGACTTCATCTCTAGTTCTTCTAGCCATTTTTCTATCCGGATAGCGTATTCCACCATGTCTTCCAACTCGTCGAAGCGGTACAATGCTACTCTTTCAGGGATTGCCCTTCGTAGACCAACTAGAAATCTATCCATGGTATCTTCTGGATATTCTTCTACATCAGCTTGTCTCATGGCTTCAATCATTTTGTTGTAGTAGTCATTTACACTTCGATCTCTTTGTCTAAGCTTGTATATCTTTTCCTCTAACTCCCATTGGTAGTGGTCTGGAATGAAGCGTTTCCGCATCAAATCTTTCAACTCACGCCATGTGTCGATAGGTGGAAGGTGATCTCGGTGGCCCTGGTCTGGCTGGAATCCCCAACATGTTGTTGCGTAGCCTTTAAACTTTGACGAAACTAACTGCACTTTTTTTTTCTCGGGGAAGTCATAGCACTCAAAAAGTTTGTCTACTTTGCGTTCCCAATCCAAATAGGTGTCGGGATAATATAGACCTTCAAACTCAGGTATGATCATGTTGTTGTTGCGGTAGAGATGGCGCGAATTTGGTGTATAGGGTGTATGGGTATACGAAGTATGATTGGTATATGGTGTATGGACCGGATGGTACATGGGTGCATATGTGTATGGTCCGGATGGTGTATATGAGTGTGAACAGATGGTGTATGTGGACTAGGATGAATTTTCGATCCCCTTAATGATGGTGGACGAAAATTTGAAGGGAAGAACTGTATATGGAAGGTTTGGAAGGATTTGGATGGAAGAAAGCTAGAAAAGGAAAGAATTAGATGTATTTTTGAAGTTCCCAAATAGAATAGGAATTCAAAAATAAATCCCAAAGGTAGAAGGAAAGAAATAGGAAAGAAAAAGGAAAGAAAGATTAGGTAATTTGGAAAGTGTTACACAATTGTGACACAATCTAAATATCCTAATTGAACTAGACTCTAAAAGGAATGAACCAAAATTAAATTACAACTCAAAATGAAACTACCAAAATAAAAATAAAACTTGGAAGGAAAGTTCCAAAAATAAAATAAGACTCTAATGGAAGTTACCAACTATGGAATTGTCCTAGAATGAAACTACAAAAATTAAAATAAAACTCACAAGGTAAGTCCCAAATATAGAACTTGACTAAAAGGAAAGTACCAAAATAAATCAAGACTCAAATGGTAACACAATGAATATTACTCTTTTTTTTTAAAATTTTCGGATTTCTCTTTTTTTTATCCGAATTTTTTTTTGTTCGACGGTTTTTTTCTTTTTTTTTTGTCGATGACTCTCTTTTTTTAATGAATAGCTATGCTATTACAACTCGATAAAATAAAAATAAAATGACACGTACGATGAAAATTAACACGTCGGATTGAACCACGACCAGCAGAGCTGACGTGGCTCTAATGCCAAATTTATGATACGACCCGGACAAATAATCTAGGACGTTTCTAGTGATGTAGCGGAAGACTTCTGGATATGAAACACGTCAGCGAATGAAGGGTTTCAATCCGACTCAACTAGACGAATAAAACAAACAAATCTAGACAAATAAAATACGTAGATGATGACACAAACTATGTAACACGATACCAAGGAAAGAGGGGCTGAAAAGGGACGGATATGGGCTGGAAATTATGGGAGTAAATCGTGTGTGAAGGCTTGTGAAAAATGGTTTGGGTAGATAGGATATGTTAGAGATGAATCGAACTTACGTGTAGATGAAACGAGTAGAACTCGAACTCGTCTTGTGGAAGAGACTCGATCGATTGGTGGCTGGACGGATACAGATGTGGATGGCTTGATTGGAGTCATCGTTTGGTGTAGATGGATGATGATTCGTTGATGTGAATCACAACCCGATAGCCTCCTTGAATCTTGAACGTATCCAAGGATGAAATCTCCAAGTTGATCTTCGGATAGCGAATACCGGTTAATCCCTCAGGTGGATTAAGCAATACCCTTGAGTAAGACTTAAAGTTGCTAGCTCCAAGAATATGAATTTTGAATCAAACTCACAAAGATTTAAAAGGGGTTGAGACAATATTGAAAGCAAAGCTTAATAATTCAAATAAAGTCTAAAGTATCAATGTAACAATGATTCACTATTTATAAGACTATAGGAGGACGAAATTTGCATAAAAAAAGACTCAAAAATTGATCCAAAAGGGATCTCTAACTATACTAGGAAGTTCCCTAAACTAGAATTCTATTCAAGGTAGGAAATTGCCTTAAATATAATTCTAGTCAACCTTGACTATAATATGGACGAAAATTACACTAATAAATAAATAAAAATCTGATCTTCTATAGTCTAAATTAAATAAAATAAATACTATAGTCTAAATAAATTCAATCCCTCAATTAAATAAATTGAGGTCGAAAATCTGATCCACATGCACACACGATCACGTCGACTTCTTCAACACATGCACACGTGCACTTCTTCACTTTATCTTCATGTATTTTTCTTCAAACCTTGATCTCCAATCTTTGATTGTTAACAAGGTAACAATCTTGGGGCTGCATTTAACTTCTTCTAATTCTTCAAACTTCTTTCGAATAATTACTTAAAAATAACCTTGTAATTTCTTGGCTCGAAATCATGTAATTGAACCTCTAAATGGTAGCTCCGGATTTAGTTCTTCAAGGCCTTGCATGGCTTCATCATCGGGTCAAGAAGGAAAAGGAACGAAGCGAGGATTTGGGCTGATTCGGGTTACTTTAGCTGTTGGGCCTGTTATGTTCTTTATAATTATTCAAAGAAGGACTTGGTCCATTTTAGTGTCTAGGGTTACCATTGAGGGCCCCAGATATTGTACATATATATATGGCATTTATGCCTAATGAATGATATGAAAAGTTTATCCTAAATCTTTCCTTCTATTCTTCCCTTTATTCCTATCATCCACTCTTCTCTCTCTTCCTTCATTTCTGGGTTTATCACCAATTGATATACATTTATGTCCTTAAAAGCTACATTAAATTATATTATCCACAATCTTAACCAAAAATAGGTATAAAGAAAAATAAAGATAATAGAGAAACATCCGAGTCCATAACATTTGGTATCCAGAGCTGGTCATCCTCGGCCATGGCAGATGGGACTAGATTGAAGGACCTGTAAGAAGGACAAAAAGAGCTCCAGCAGATTTGGCAGACAGAGACCATGAAACGTGATGCGTCAGAGCTAAAAATACAAGAGAACATTGAAATTATGCAAAGAAGAATGGAGGACATTCAGCAAGGTATGACTGATAAATTTAATCAGTTGGCTAAATCTATTACTGCCCTATATGTGCAACTAACAAGTAATTCACCCAAGAAAGGAACCGCAGAGGAAAAATCTATTTTAGTCCCAGCTCCATAGCACTATATGGGTTATGGATCACAGTCCAGAAACCAATATTCCAACAGAGGAAGGGCTTGGGCAGATCTTGGTACAAATCAGGTATTTACCCCTTTACCTAAGGTGTATTTCCCCAAGTTTGATGGCACTAACCCTAGGGGATGGGTGCTACGCTGTGTGAGCTATTTCAAAATGATTCCTAACCTCCCAGATGATCAAAAAGTTACCCTGGCTACTATGAACTTTGAAGGGAAGACTTCACTATGGAATTTTTTGTTCTAAGTATGGGGATGTTACTTGGGAGCAGTTTGTGGAGGTAGTTGCAGCTAGGTTTGGTGACATCAAGGAATCTCAGGTGGTTGTAGAGTTTAACAAACTCAAACACACTGGAGACTATCTTGACTATGTTGATAAATTTGAAGAGCTCAAGGAATGCTTACTAATGTGCAGTCTAGGCTCTTATATTGAGCCTTACTTTGTTGCCAGCTTTCTCAGTGGGCTAAGTGAAGAACTAAGAGCTACTATATCCATGTTCAACCCCACCACCCTGCAGTAGGCCATAGACTTGGGCAAAAATCAGTTGGTAACCTTGGAGGCTATCACTAAGATGTTGAAAGGGAGTAGCAGACCTACCAGTAACTGGTCCAACATGGGAACCAAGTTACAGAATACTCAGAACCCCTCCACCCTTACCAAGGAACCACAGGTAGCTAAGAAACCTGTCAAATTGCTCACCTCAGCTCAAATAGCTGATAGGAGAGCCTTGGGGCTCTACTATAACTGTGATGAAAAATATACTCAAGGTCACAGATGCTCCCATCGGATTCACTACATGATTATGTCAGAGGAGGAGGAGATAGCTTATCTCCAACCCCTCATCAATATGGAAGAAGAACAGAAACCAGAAATCCCATTGGAGGAAACCCAAGTGTCACTGCATACATTAAAATGGGAGGATACTATTACTACACTTAAGTTTACTGGGGTCTGCAATGGGCAGGCATTGCAGATTTTGGTGGATACTGGGAGCACCTTGAGCTTTATCAAGGAGTCCACAGCTCAAATGTTGGGATGCAAGGTGGAAGCAGTTACTCCCTTGCTCATCAAGGTAGCCAATGACCAGAGGCTAGTTAGTTCATCAAGGGCTGGGAAATTTGGGTGGCAAATACAAGGAGGTGAGCTACAACACTCTCTAAGGATACTTCAGCATGAAGGATGTGATGTGATTATGTGAGGTGATTGGCTTCAGGCTTGTTTTCCTATTAAACTAGATTATGAGTTAATGACTGTCACTATAAGATGGATGGGGAAGAAGCTTAAACTGCAGGCTAACAAAACACAAATTGATTGCCAGTTTATATCCCACCATGCCCTCTTTAAACTACTGCACACCAGCTCAAGGAAGGATATAGAGGAAGTCTATATGGTGAGCTCTAGTCCATTAGAACCACAAGGGAATTCTAAGCTTAAAGAACCGATTAATGAGTTTGCAGACATCTTCAAAGAGCCAGAGGGGATACAACCAGCCAGGGGAATAGAGCATCAAATTGTACTGAAGCCTGGGACAGTTCCTAAGTACTAATACCCTTACAGGTCTTCTCACCAACACAAGGATAAAATAGAAGGGATTGTAAAGGAATTGCTTGCATCTGGAGTAATACAACATAGCAGGAGGTCCTTTTCTTCCCCTGTGTTGTTATTAAAAAGAAGGATGGTTCTTGGAGGCTTTGTGTGGATTATAGGTACCTTAACAACTTCACTGTGAAGCATCACTTTCCTATACCTATTATTGATGAACTACTCGATGAACTATATGGATCCAGATTTTTCTCAAAAATAGATCTCAGGTCAGGCTATTTTCAGATATTGATGGAGCCAGAGCATAGGCATCTCATAATTTTTAGAACTCATAATGGGCATTATGAGTTCTTAGTCATGTCCTCTGGCCTATGCAATGCCCCTGCCACCTTTCAGTCTTTAATGAACAGGGGTATTTAAAGATTGTTTAAGGAGACACTCCTTAGTATTCTTTGATGACATATTGATCTACAACAAGACCTGTGATGAACATTTGGCTCACTTAAGGGGGGTATTCTTACTATTAAGGAAGCACACTCTATGCTAAGATGTCTAAATGCTCTTTTGGCCAGACAAGTATTGAATACTTGGGCCACATCATCTCAGGGGAAGGTGTAGCTACAGATCCCCAAAAGGTGGAGTGTATGGAGAAGTGGCCTCAGCCACATAATGTTAAACAATTGAGGGGATTCTTGGGCTTGACAGGCTACTATAGGAAATTTATTAAGGACTATGGGGCCATAAGCAGGCCTCTAACTTCCTTACTCAAGAAGAATGGGTTCAAATGGGGAGCTAAAGCTAAGCAAACATTCCTACACTTGAAGGAGGCTATGACAGAAGCCCATGTACTGGCTTTACCTGCCTTCACTCAACCATTCACACTAGAGACTGATGCTAGTGGGGTAGGCATAGGAGCAGTCCTGATGCAAAAGGGAAGGCCCATTGCATTTTTAAGCAAGGCCCTCTGCCCAAGGAACCAGGCTTTATCAATTTATGAAAGGGAGTTTCTTGCTGTCTTAATGGCTATAAACAAGTGGAAGAATTATCTGCAAGTGCACAAATTCATAATCAAGACTGACCAACAAGCCCTCAAATACTTGTTGGATCAGAAGGTAACTAATCCAATTCAACAGAAATGGATTACAAAGCTACTTGGCCTGGACTATGAGATACATTACAAAAGGGGTACAGAAAATAGAGCAGCAGATGCTTTATCAAGAGTTCAAGAGTTGGGACACCAGTGCCAAGCAGTCAGTACCATTACACCTCTATGGGTACAAGAAGTTTTGTTAAGCTATGAGAAAGATCCCTTCATTGCTAAAATCAAGGACTCATTGGAAACTGATCCTTAAGCAGAAACAAACTACACCCTGACTCAAGAGATAATCAGAAACAGGGGGAGAATAACTGTAGTGGCTGATCAAGACCTTAGGAACAAAATCCTATCCACAATGCATCATTCCTCTTATGGGGGTCACTCAGGAATTCATGGTACTTATATGAGATTGAAGGCTGTATTCTATTGGCCAGGCATGAAATCAGAGGTAGTAGAGATGGTGAAGGCCTGTGACATTTGTTCAGTCAATAAACCTAACAGTGGGGCTACTCCATGGCTGATACAACCACTACCAATCCCCAACCAACCTTGGAGCCACATCTCTATGGATTTCATTGAAGGATTGCCTTAGTTACTGGGAAAGGATATAATTCTAGTGGTTTTTGACAGGTTAACTAAGTATGGCCACTTTATACCACTCTGACACCCCTTTACAGCTCAGGTGGTAGCTAAATTATTCTTAGACCACATCTACAAGTTACACGGGATGCCAGTCAGCATAGTTACTGACCGGGACAAGGTCTTTACTAGCCTTTTTTGGAAAGAATTGTTCAAGGTTTTGGGGGTGACTTTGAATCTCTCTTAAGCCTATCACCCCCAAACAGATGGGCAAACTGAGCGATTAAACCAGTGCCTAGAAAATTACCTCAGGTGTATGACCTCTACTCATCCTAAGCAATGGCTAAAGTGGATATCTCTTGCTGAACATTGGTACAATACCAATCACCATACAGCCTTGAAACTCACCCCATTTCAAGCACTGTATGGCTATGCTCTCCCCTATTTAGCTACTGGTCCCTATCTCGACACTTCTAATGCAGATGTGAAGGAGATAATACAAGACAGAAGGCTTATGTTCCAGCAATTGAAGGAGAATTTAAGGCAGGCACAAGACAAGATGGGGACCTATGCTAACAGATCTAGAGAAGAAAAGCAATTTGAAATTGGAGACCAAGTGTATCTACAGCTCCAAACTTACAGACAGAATTCTGTTCAAGCAAGGAAGAACTTGAAGCTAGATTCAAGATACTTTGGCCTCTTCTCTATCATTAAGAGAATAGGGCCTGTTGTTTACAAATTAGGCTTGCCAGAGGGATCGCGTGTACACCATGTGTTCCACGTATCCCTCATAAAGAAACAAATTGGAGAAGGAGCAGTACCCTTACCAATTTTACCTGCAACATTTGAGGAAGGCATCTTTCGTCTGTCACCTTACGTTGTGCTATCTTCTAGGGTTCTGCAAAGAAGTGGTTTGGTCGTGGAGTATATTCTGATACAATTGGGAGATGAAAGGATGGGTCTTGTTTTGTGGGAGGATGTGAAATTTATCAAGAAAAGGTTCGCTAAGTTTGATCCTTGTGGACAAGGATCTAATTCAGGAGGGGGTAGTGTTATGACCCTTAAACTATCGATGAACGGAGGATTGGAGGGAGCCACCGGAGCTGTTGACGGGAAGGGGGTTGAAGCTTTGCAAGATTTCATTTTTAGGGTTCAAAAGGAAGAGGCGGATTTGGGAATTGAATCCGGATAAATCCAGCCAAAAGCGGGTCGGGTTAAGAATAAAAAGGAGTGAAGTGAGGATTTGGGCTAATTCAGGTCACTTTAACTGTTGGGCCTGTTATGTTCGTTTTAATTATTCAATGAAGGACTTGGTCCATTTTAGTGTCTAGGGTTACCCTTGAGGGCCCTAGTTATTGTACATATATATATATGGCATTTATGCCTAATGAATGATATGAAAAGTTTATCCTAAATCTTTTCTTCTATTCTTCCATTTATTCCTATCGTCCACTCTTCTCTCTCTTCCTTCATTTCAGGGTTTATCACCAATTGATATACATTTATGTCCTTAAAAGCGACATTAAATTATATTATCCACAATCTCAACCAAAAATAGGTAGAAGGAAAAACAAAAAGAACAGAGAAACATCCGAGTCCATAACACATATCCACCGACATTTTAAAAATATTTCTTATAAGTCACGTAGGGTGGACGTTTAGAAAATTCATTTTTAAATAGGTTTACCTTTAATTTACCTCCAGTCAAGTTTCCTTATGACAAGTAAATTAATAGTCGGATATAATCCCGGTCATGCAATCATCTAATTAATAAGCCACGTAGGGTGGACGTTTATTAATAAATTACATCTAAGTGTGATTACAATTATCTTCACCCCAAGAACATTATTTCGAATTTCCTCGCTCTAGTAGTAGAGTTGATTTTGTTCTAATGATATTCTACAGTTATCTATCTAAGAAGTTTAATTTCTAGAGAATCCATTAATATGACCCCTCCGTAGGGAGTTGCCCATTACTTCTTAGTTAAACTAGATTAATGGAGACCGTTTGAGATTTTCACATACTTTGGTATGTATCTCTCCCACTTAGTTATTTAAACTTGAGATTTCATCTTATCCCATTTAAACATGCAATTCATCACATAAAAGGATTAAAACCACATGCATAACAAGATAATAAGCATAATAAATAGAACCAACTATCATGGCTTATATCTCATGTTGCTTGATGAGATAAACTTGGAAAATCAGCTTTGGAAACCCGGACTCCCATTGCCGCCACCTCTCTTGCATCTTGCCGAAACCCTAGCACCTCTAGGGTTTCGGGACGTGCTCAGGATGTCATTCCTTGTTTAAAGCTGCTCTATTTTCCAACTTTGAGTTGATCTCCTTCCCTTATTCTATATTAAAAATCTATTCCAAAAGGAAATTCTAATATATCTAGATTAATAAAGGAAAATAAAATACAACTCAAATACTAGATGATTTTTGAAAATCATCTCTATTTCTAACAATTTATTTTTCCTATTACATTAAACCAACTTAATAAAATAAATAACTTAGACCTAATCCATGGATTTTCTCATGGATAAAAAATCTCGTAGCCAAACCGGCATACGACCAACCATACATTCAACATAAAATAAACATCACATAATAAATAATTAAAGGCCATGATAGTTGGTGTCACCTGCAAAATAAACCATCTACAGATACAACTATCATAATTAAATGTTAGACATAAAATATCACATAATATCTATGCATACCAATTTTCAAAAATAACACTTTCATATAATTAAAAATTTCAAAAATTATACTTAAGATTAACTTTGGAAATTAATTAAAATTTTCTACCAAAATATATCTTAATAAAATTGAAAATTACCATAAGATAAAATTTTGAAATTGATCACAATTATCCACCAAATAATATCTTAAATTTTCGAAAATACACTTAGGATTAAATTTGGAAATTTTGAAATTAATCAAAATAATCCCCCAAAATTAAAAGCCCAATATCCCCCCCCCCCCAATTAAAATAACTAATTTGGAATTTTGATACTAGTCAAAATATTATTGTTTAGTGTATATTTGTCCTATTTAATCTTATGCATTTAGTATCTCTAGTAGGTGTTTCTCCCTTGTTTTTGTGTGATTTTTATATTATTTCCTTCACTTTTGCTCTTTTGGTGAGTTGTGTAGATTTGCACAAGATCTTCAAAAAATGGAGGATAAATGACTACAACATTTGAGGGATTCAAGCCAATGGAAAGATAGTGAATCGAATAAGGAGCACGTGGCAAGTTGAATCAGGTCAATCGGCCAAAAAACGAGCGAGAACGAGCCAAAACCGTGGAAGCTACAGAAAGTTGGAATACCACAGCGCCCCCGCGGCGCCCCTAGCCCCCCCCACCCCCCCTCCCCCCGCGGCGCCCCTACTACCCCGCGGTGCCCCTACCACCCCGCGGCGCCCCAGGCCTCTTGGCATGCCCCCCTCCCCTCCCCCCCCCCCCCCCCCCCCGCCCACGCTATACCCCGCGGGCGCGCGAGGTGATATTTCTTCCCTCTCCGGACCAATTCTTCACTCCTAATTCTTCATAGCCGGATTAATCATCAAAGTGGACTTTTGTGGCTCTATTTTGTGGTAGGATTATAGGGATTAATTTCCCCTAAGATTGTTTGTTTTGGATTTTTTTTGTTTCCTTTCCCCCAAAAAACTCTTTCTCAAATCTCTCTCATTAACTCCGCTCATCAACTCCCATCACCCATCCCTCTCTCTCGACTCTCTCTCTCTCTCTCTCTTCAAATAAGGGGACTTCTCCCTAATTATAAAAGGGGGGGAAGCTTCTCCAACACACAACAATTCACCCATTTCTCTCTCACTTCATTTTTCTTCTCTGCATCTTCACCACTTCTTCTCTCACTTTTCTCCACCACCACCACCGATCCAAAGAGGGATAAAGGAGCAGGAGAAGAGACAAGAGGGCTAGAGCTCAAGGATTAAGGCCTGAGAAGAGGAGCCCGACATCAAGTCATCCGCGGAAGCTAAGCTTGGCGGAGGGACTCCGCTTTGATGACGGCCCGAGAAGAGGGATCCGACTTCAAGCCATCCACGGAAGCTAAGCTTGGACGAGGAGGCTCCGATTTGGTATTTCCTTTCCTTTTAGCTTTAGCCCATTTGTGGGGATTTGTCTCAAAACTCTCGATACAACAAACAATATTGTATAAGTTGTATGGATTTTATCTTTTAGTTGTTGAATAAATGACTTTTATGATGTTTATGTTGTTTTGAGCATGGTGTTGGGCGAATTTCTACATTAAGGGATGGATAATCAATTTGGTTTTGATCTATGCTTGTTCTTGTTAGTTATTGTTGTTGGAATCGTCCTTATCATGTTAGGGTGCTTGATCACCACTTTAGCATTGCTAGGATTTAGAGGAAACTTGATTGTGATTCTAAATCCGAAATTGGTTCATTCAATGTCTTGCTCGTATGATATAGCTAAAAGAGATTTAACGGATAGACGGTGACAGTAATTGAAGTTAATCCTTTTGAGAGGGTCTATTGTATGTGTGAGATAATATGTTAACCTTGCTCATCCGATATAGCTAAAAGGGGCTTAATTGATAGATGGTGACAGTAATTGACATTAAGCCTTTTGAGAGGGTCTATTGAATGTGTAATGTTAACATTACCAACTTGAACAAAGCATAGAGATAAGCCATTGAGAGAATTACACCCTAATGCTCTTCTCATAATTCTATCCTCTATCTTTGTGTTTGGTGGTGCAATTAGTTAATTTTACTTGCTTTAATTAGGTAGATTAGTATAACTTTCCCTCCCCTTGTTTAGAATGTTTAGGATGTATTTCATTTTATTGTGCTTGACAACAATTATGGCATAGAAAGATAATCGCCCACATGAAGGTTTCCCCGAGAGACACGACCCGAGTTAGCTCACCGTCCTACAATCGACCCCGTCCTATTGTGGGAATCCGGATCAAAGTAGTCTCGCGTGTGGAGTCAAATTCGGACACAACAACTATCCAAATTATATATTGGGTACCAAAATTAATAGAATTAAAATATGGTAGTTTTGATCCTCTTCAAACACTTACCAAATTTAAAATTCTATTTTGGAACCTATTTTAATAAAAATTAGGTAACTTTTGATATACACCAAAAATTACCTTATACCAATTTTAATCACCCTAATTTTCGATCCTCTCTGGTATTCGATATGGAAATTTTGACAACATCAAAAAATATATTCCAATTCCAACACTAAAACAATCGAAAATTATGGATCAAATTAAGGGACAAAAAAAAACACTTAATTTTGAAAATTTGAAGACCAAATTTTCGATCCACATGTCAAATAAAATCTGAAAATTATGAAGAATATCAAAATACCATTCCACAATTTTATTTCATGCTAGGCAAAAATTTCATGCAAATTAAAATAAGAATTTTCGAAACAAACATAAAAAATTCATCCAATTTTAATCACAACATGCTCGAAAATACCATTCATTAAATCTGAAAATTTAAGAACCAAAATTCATCTATGAATTTAATGAAAATTTCGAACAACATCATAGAATTAATTCTCAAAAATTACCGATACCTGCTCTAATACCAGTTGTTGGGGATTTTTCAAATTACATCCCACACGATCTAATCGAATATTCGTTAATTCAATGAAATGCAAATCATATTTTATTTGTGAGTTCATTAAACATACATGTTGAACAATTCATGCAAGAACATCGAATCTATGCAGCAAAAGAAATAGAATTCGATAGAAATGACTTACATGAATTGTAGGGTTGCACACGAGATTATAGGTCTAATCTCGTTGTTGTAGAAGACATTGTCAAACTTGGCCTTTTCTCCACTATGTTCGAACCACACCAAGACAACAATGATACTACTTGATCTTCTACTGTATTCCCGGTACCTGTTCAGATGTAGAGTGGGCTACAAGCTACTAAACTGTATGGATAACCTAAAGGAATTAAGTGAGCAATTCAGGGGCTGATCTCTTGGTGTAATTTTCGTCCCTCCTCTTTATTAAACAAGGAGGGGGACGAAAATTCACTCCCCAAACCCTAATAGGTTCGGGCCTCTCCACTTATTCCATTCCTTCAGTCCATCAAGGTATTATTTGGGCTACAGTATGGATCTAGAAGAATATTAAATTGGTCCACTAATTTATTTAATATCTAATATCCAACACTAGTATATAATTAAATAAATTAAGTGTTATTTTTATTACACTAAAGAAATAACACTGACCTAAAAATTTAATACATTTTTACTCAATGCTTTCTTCTTTAGTCCATCCATTCCCCATGTTTAAGATAAAATGTCCATTAATTAATTATGTAAGCTCTGACAACTATAATTAATTAATATTTCCATTCCTAGAGCAGTACCACACAAGGTTTACCATGTACGGAATAAATTCCACCTGCAGGGTTTCACATGTACTTGTGTTTACTCAAGGGGACATCATAAACTTGACTCACCAGGACATGGTGACCATGCACAGTGCACGACCCATCATGTGTGTATATGTTACTACCCAAAATATCAAGGTTATTTATCCTATCAAGAATCTCACTCATTGATAAATCAAAGTAGTAGACATAATACACATATGCCCGTCACTTTGAATAGGTTAAGAACCTGAACTCTGTGGATCTTTATTCTCTCATTTTAGGGTCAGATGAGAGAACAGTATCCTATCGTGATCCTCCTCAATACACATGTCAGTGTATCAGAATAATCAGTTAGTCAAGATAAACTAACTATCAGATTATTTTGCGGTGTACAGTGGTTGGTTCAAGACCATCTAAACCACAAGCCTTTTAATACTTTTAAAGGAATCTGATGAAATGATCTTTACCATGTGTTTACCCACATCATATCATCTACAATGCAAGTATATGGAAATATGCACACACACACACACACACACACACACATATATATATTAATAAATAAATAAATGCACAAACAATGACTACAATAATATTCAATCTATATCATCAAAACATTTTAGATAGTATACAAAGATAAGCTTTTCAATATACAATCCTAACATGTAGAACATAAAATAGTGCCCTAATCTTCTTGGGCTTTTGGTTCGGACTAGAAATAAAATAGACTTGGGCTAAAGAAATTAAATACAAGATGTTATGGGCTTCTAGAAAATAAAATCTATAATAACCATTCTTTTTTTTTATATAAATAAATGAATAAAATATAACTTCAAAAATTCCATAATGCAATATGTTAGTGCCATCTGCACTCAAGTGTTCGAGATTGTCATGATCTGTATAGCAATATCAAAAGAACACAAAAGGTTTTGGTTATTCATGTTCGAATAACATGTTCTGGACATTACTGTGAATATTCCGCTACCTATCTGATTGAAGATCAAGACATGCACTTAATCATGTTCAGGAACATGATCATGTACATGATTGTCCAGAGAGTTTATGTAACGCCCCGATCTCGGGAGAAGGGCAGGGGACCAGTGCGCTACTTAGGGGAAGGGGGAAGGGGTTGTTGAACAGAAGCAATCAAAGAACTTGGATTAGTGCCCCAAAAATTTGGGCAGCATAACCTCTATAAATGGATCAATCCACGCTTTTAAAGCGCATGAAATGACTCAAACCAGATACCATCACTCTTAGGATGAACTCAAGAAAGAATAACGAAGGCAAACTTCAATGTAAATAATAACAATTCAACGGTTAACTATTAATAGGTTAGGCATGAAAAAGGTCAGACTGATGTATGTCCAAATACATGAAGTAAAGAGATACCAGACTTTCATGTGTTGTGAAAGAAATATAAAGCCAGGCTTTTGCTTTGACATAGAAAACAGCGTAAAGTCAGGCTTCTGCCTGTCTGAATAAAGAAGTAAATAACTGCCAGGCTTTTTCCTGTCAGGAACGGAAAGTAAACGGGATTCGGACAACCGAACACTCCGTAATAATAAAGAAAATGGGATTCGGAGAACCGAACACAACATAATAGTAAAAAAATGGGATTCGGAGAACCGAACACTCCGTAGTAGTAAATAAAATGGGATTCAGAGAACCGAACACTCTGTAACAGTAATCAGAGTAAGCCGAAAAGAATGCAGTGCATTTATTCAGACTCAAAAGGAAGCATGTTCTCAGTTAGACTCCATACCGGAAAATGAAACATATACATCAAACGATAGTCCTTCAGCCTTAGCACAGCCGTCTGCCATCCCGCAGGTCATCCTGAAAATATTTGAAAATATTTTTGGGCGTGAGTATTAATGCACTCAGTGGGTACTTTTGAGAAAAGCCTTCACAATCATTTTATAAAACAGAATATCCAATCATATTTTAAGCATATCATGGAAAGCTTTTAAAATAGAAAATTTATGTATTCCATGTATACAAAATCATTTTAGTTCTATCATTGTGCGCCACTCTCCCCTAGAACGCTTACGGTGAGTCGGTTCGTGTACACAACCCGGCTGCTTAAGGTTGGACACTGCCCTGTTTGCTTGGGGCTCGATATCGTGAACCATTGTAGTTTCATCACCAAAAATAGTAGTAAGACTTACATGAGTCAGGAGAGCACATTAAATACAGTCATGAGTTGGATATGTAATCACATTCATTTTATAAATATCATGGCCTAATAACCCGAAATATATTATTATATAATAAAAAAACCCACCTGGCAATCCTATCTGGAAAGTTAGATCTAGATTCTGATTCTGGTCTCAACTAGAAGTCTCTTTCTTCTGAGCCTACAAGATTATCCAGCAACTTAATTTCGATAAAAGACTATCATTAGGTCAAAATCTAACATTTCTTAGCTATGAAGTAAATATTATAATATCTACTATCTTAATACGCAGCATCTGGGTCATCAAAATATTTTGACTCTTAAGGGAACTTTATTCAGAGCATTTTTATAAAGAAAAACTATTTTGGAAGTTTTGGCATACGGGGTGGTCAAACCCGTATCCTAAAATTAACTCGGTACAAATAAATTCATACCGCAAGATCTGCCTATTGGAAAAATATGAAACTTTAAATAAAAATACTATATTTTGACACGGAACAGCTTTTGAGCTTAAAAGCACGATAGGGCTATCCATGAAGGATAGATCTGAAAAAGACTACAATTTAATATTCGGATACACAAAATATACTCGAAATTAAAAAGTGACAACATGGAAAATGTATATAAATATACATAGAACATAAAATCCTAAAGACACTTTTTGATCCGGTGACCCGAAAGAGTCACCAATTTGAGGGGTGGTGGCGACTTTTGGCGGCGGTCACGACGGTTTTCCATCGTGATCGTCCGTCGTGTCATCATTTCAATCACGTATTCATGATCTACGCGTTGACACCTTCAAAATGACTATTTCAAAATTGAAATAGGAAACTAGAGTCGTACCTTCTTTAGAAGCTGCTCGGCGTTTCGATTTTGAGAATGAATGAAAAATGAAACCTTAAGGTTCTATTTATAGGGGAAAAATAAATAGGATAACAACGAATAAAAGAAAGAGGATAATGATGGAATAGGATAATGATGGAAAAGGAATAGGATAATTACGAATAGGATAATCTTTTGAAAAAGAAATTGTATAATGACGGATGTGCCTTGTTATCCAAATCTATTAAAATATATTAATTTACAATTTGAAATTGTGCCGAGATGTCATTTGGACTCCAAATTGGAGAATTCAAAATTTGGCACAATTCTTGAAAGTTTTTCTATCAACCCGAGAAAAATATCAGAACATATTTTTAAAGCAATTTTTGACCAAAATAAATTTAACAGATTTCCTGACTGCGATTTTCCTTTATTTGAATCCTTTAAGGACCGAACTTTTTTCTAGATTACCCTCTGGTAACATAAGTCAAATAAAAACCTTCTAAAATATTTCGGGATATTACAGAATAATAGAAGAAAAAGGTAACATAATCAAAAATTCAGGAGGTCCTTTGTAATGACCCGGTCCTAAAAGAAATAATAAATGCGGGTTGAGGTGTGACTCAAAAAGGAAGTGCTATATAGAATAATCAAATGAAATGACTTTAGAACAAGAATAGGTTATATTCCCAGAAATTTGGGCAACATAACCTCTGTAACTGGAAGAAATCCACGTCTTTCAACGTATCAACGAAGTCAATGATTCAATCAAGTTAAAAAAATGCCTATTCAAAGGTCAATCAAATTCCAACAAAATCCAACAATTAATAGATAAGATTCTGACTCTTCAAATAAACAAGACTTCTCTATAGGTCACAACAACTAAGACCCATCAATAGGTCAGAGGCAAATAAACTATTTGATGTCCCATTCATAGGACAGAAGCAATTACTCAAGATAAGACCCATTCATAGGTCAACTGGAAAATAAATAGAATCCAAGACTCAACAAAATATGACCAATTCATAGGTCAAAAATTGTAATAAAACATGCTTGGATTTATAAAAAGAAGTGTGACTTTATTTATCATGATTCAATAAAGAATACAATTCAGATAAGCCCAAAAATAAAACATAGCATGTAATCATGCTATGGGGCAACTGTATCAGAGTTTAAGCGGAAAAACAATGGAGTAATATTGTATCACATAACAACATACTCATGAGTAATAATTTAATCTAAACGAGACATCAAGGCACGATTAACCCACAATAGTACATCGAGCCATCACCTCCAACATCTCAACCTATGAAAAACATTTTGAAAGTATTTTGGGCGTGAGTACTAAGGCACTCAGTGAGTTAAACTTTAAACTCAATCTTTAATAAAAACTATAACAGAAAATCCAAAATATAAATACAGATAATGGAAAGCAAAACGCAAAAGCCTTTCCCATTTCTGCAAACATTTACTTCTCTTTGGTACCATGTAGCTCCTTCTGTCGCTTACTGCACTCTATGACATGTCGCTGATAGGAAAAGGGAGGGGTTAACTCGCTAATCCGAGAAGAGTGTACCAAGGATCACCTAGCATTGACCCTGAGTATACCAGGGGTTACCTAGCATTGACTCAAGTAGTGATGCCCAGATCACGTGTACGTGCAGGGGTTACCTCACAGTGACACCTTTAGTGATTAACATCACAATTGCAAGAATCACAGTTTATACCTATCCTCAATTCCATGTTCTCTATAAAGCACGTAATATGACATAAGCATAAGAACTATGTCATCTTCTTAATATAACAACTATGATATCCTTTAAGTCCTCTAGCAAACTTAGTTCAATTATGCTTCTTATTCCTTAAACGGAAATCATTCTTTAACTTGAGTTTAATACTAAAAGCACAAGCTAAAAAGTACAACTCATTATACACAAGTATAATCAATACACAATAAACATTTAATATACTGTAACTTTAAACTATGACTTTTAGACTTTAAATATAAACTTTAACCTTAATCTATAAACTATGAACTTTAAACTTTATCCTTAACTTTTAACCCATAGACTTTAATTATGACCAGGCATAATCTATTCTATTTAATTATGTCGAAGCATAATCTATATTCTTTTATTGTGATAAATCATAATCTATATTCTTAATAATTATGGTGAATCATAATCTATGTTCTTGATAATTATGGTAAAGCATAATCTATGTTCTCAATAATTATACAGCAATATTATACTGTATTCTCATTAATTATACAACAATATAATACTATTACTCTAGCAGAGACTTGAGCAAATAATTTCTCAAATATTTTATTTGGATATTCTAACTATGACTATCACATTTATAAGTTAATAACTCAAATATAGATAGGTTTTGCAAATAAACCCACCTCGATTTGATCAACTCACGTGGTCAAACTTCTCGATACTCATTTGTCAGCTTCTCTGACCGGCTCGACAAATCCTACAAGGTCAAACCTTATTTTAGGACTGTTGCTCTAATTTTCAGAACTCAACTTTAATTTAATTGGAGTTTTTATTTACTTTAATTATATTTTAACTAAGAATGCGCGACTCTAGAGACCTCGTACAACTTCAACACAAAAGGAAATGAATTCCAAAATATAATTTTCGATTTAATGGAACCAAAAGATTAGGCAGAAGTCACTTTCTGTAACTTTACATTTTAATCAATTTTACTCAGCTAATCTCGATTCCACTTTTTACTTGTCCAAAAATTATGAAATTAATCAGACATGACCCCACATATATTTTTATTAAACTATATAATTTTCAGAATTTTCTGAAATCACATGCTTTAGTTATAAAAATAACCACCTGATTAAAATAATCGACTTTCATCAAAACTTATCGGAAAATTACAAAACTTGGCAGTCCTATAGGAAATAATTTTTCGAGCAACTTTATAGAGAAACTTTTTCGATTTGACGACCCAAACAAGCGAAATTGGGCCAAAATCGAAACTGATCAGTGCCCCTTTATTTTTCACGTTTTCCAGCATTATCGCCAGTTTTCGGTCAACGGACGACAACGCACTCAACATACGAAATGAAGTACTATTTAAAATACACAATATATTAAAATTTCAACTATAAAGGATGAGAAATGGACCGAAATGAGAAATCCGAAGTGGATGTGCGATGGCGACACGACGACGGTTATTTCCGGCCATCAACGGCGGCGGCGGCGGCGGCTCTCTGGCAGCCTTTCGGCGCTCAACAACTGCTCCCGCAATAGCACCCCCAACAAAACTTAACCTGGGCCCGCATGCATGATTTACTCGGCGCAGGCCCGGGTTTCTCTTGTTCGTCAACACGAACGAGAGAGAATGAGAGAGAAGGGAGAGAATGAGCAATTGCAAATGAGCTCCCATCTCCCCTATTTATAGGAAAAAGGGATTTGGTGCGGGTATAACTTTTTCGGATATAAAATACTGATAAAACATTTTCCAAATTCAATTAAAGTTGTTTTATTCAATGTCGAGGTCCAAATGACCTCAGACACAAAATCTAAAAATATCAGGAGACTCGTTGACTTGAGTACTATTGAACCAACCCGACTCGAGATGTTGAGGAAGTCGTCTTAAGAAAAACGAAGAAAGATTCCTTTCAAAAATTACTTTTACTATTCCTTTCGATTGGCAGATTTTGCTCCCGAGCGTTCGATTGACCTTAGATTAGAAATCCGTGAACGCGGACAGATTCCTTGGGTCATTTCCTATAATATAGGCTTGATAGAACAAGTCTCATATCAATGATCAGGATTTCGTAAATTTTTCAAATCACGAACGCACGCATAAATTACTAGTCACAGGTTTTCCCTTTACAATTTTCAATTCCGGGACTCCTGTAGAGGTCAAATTCAAATTATGAAAGCACCAACAGCTTCCTTCAGGTTGTTACATTCCAGAAAAGACCAATATTGACTATCTTCCGGCGGCAAACGCAATATCTCATCATTGATTTTCACATAAAATACACAAAAAGTAGCGACTTACATCTGTTTTACTTTATTTTTTAGCTCCAATTATTTTCTTTAGTCTTCTAAATAAATTTAGAAAACTCCTTAAGATATTCTAAAATTCTGGGATGTTACAGACTACACTCCTTAAAAAAAAATTTGTCCCGAAATTTACTTCCACTCAAACGGAGATATGGATACTTTTTCAAGAATCCACAGCCTTACTGGAACCATATTGGTTCAAAACCTTTACTAGGTTTACAACTCTAGACCATACAGCCAAGAATAGCCTGAGGCCTTTTTTTATGGATTAGTTCTCACTCAGAACTATCTCTTTTCCTTTGGTACCATGTATTATCTCAAACACATATTTCCATAGGATTAGGACATGAGACACGCCATGCACAACAATAAGGTCAGGCGTCAAAGCCGACCTCTGGTCTATGTCTTTATCCTCTTCGAGGATTTCTAATACGTTCATTGAACCTTTAGCTTTAATCTCTTAGCGAAACGAACTCTTCCATTGGTTGAAGATAGCTTTGAGAAGACCATGTCTTCCGCCTGGAACCGCTAATCATTTATTTGATCTTTCAAGCTTTTTCTTGGTAGCCGAGCTATCTTGAAGAACTTTGGTCGATCCCTTATCTTGGCTCAACTTTCTTTACTTACAATCATACTTGTAACTATCTTTTACCCGTATTCTATACATTCTTAGTCTTTATTCACCTTGATCGAACTTGGCTCATTGCCTTGATTGACCGATAGCTCTCAGCTTTTCTCGTACTAGCTTTATCTTGTACGTCTTCATTTTAACTGTCGCATGAGACTCCTTATCACGTCTTTTGAAACTTGTGCTTTATCACTGCTCGAATGACTCACAACTATAAGAAATGGGATTACTTATTTAGTCTATGTTTAAAGTAATTCTTAACAAAGGATAACTTAAAGTTCAACCTATGTTAAAGCTTCTATTGTCTATCTTATTTCTAAGTTCAAAATCTAGAAAGGAATTTAACTTCTAAAATGCTTCCTTAGGTGATCTGGGATTTTTGTCGGGCATTCACCGGCTGGTTGTGATGTCTTGACTTCTATAATGCTTCTTTGATGATTTATGATTAAGGTGGACATCCCTCACTACTGGGAACTTCTTTAGCTCTAGATGCTTGTCTGTAATGAAACTCTTCTTTTTCTTCCCGGTCGCACAGGACTCGCCTTCTGTCAATAGGCCCAGAGGACCTGAAATTGCAATGATGCACCTTCAATGGTTGCTTCCTTCATTGTACCGGCTTGCTTGAGATAACTATACTCTTCTGGTCAGATGTGTTTGCCTCAAGGGATCAGTCTTTACGAGTTTGTGGAACTTTCTCTAATCGACGAAGCTCCTCTTCTTTAGCATATTCTCGCGCAGTGTGAAGGGTTCGTCCAACCACACACCTCTTGAGCTCTCTAGCTATGGAACTTAATTCATAAAGCCTCTTTAATCATACAGGAAAAACTTAGAATTCTTCTAAGTTCAAGCATATATAGTCTATGTTCTCGACTAAGCTCTATCTTTAGATTATCTATCCTTGATAATATATCTTGGTCATTCTCTATCCTCAGAATCATAATACTTCCTAGTAGTAGATAGTCCTTTTTCACAAAGAAAAGGCTTTTAAATCAAAATTCAGGTTTCAACAATGACCAAAAGATTTCGATATCAAATGATTATATCTTTAAAATCTTTTTGAAAAGAATAGCTATAAATTAACTTTTGCCTTTGAATACAACTTTAGACTATCTTTTGGATTTATCCGAAATTACTTTCACTCTTTAAACTTTTAGATCTACGACTTACTTGGAATCAACATTCTTTAATTTTCCTTGCCTTACTCAAAGCTCACTTATGAATGACTTACCATTCACCTGTACTTTAAAAAAGTTATAACACAATATAACCAAAGCTTTTAAAACTTTCATACCTTTGACCTCTGTTGAGGATGCGGGGTGATGATGTACTGTGGGTTGCTGTGTAGGAATTCTTTAAGAATATAACTCGAATTCACATAATCACTTTAAGCAAACAACTTAAGAGACATGTCGCAGAGTTGCAACCTGCTCTGATACCATTCTGTAACGCCCCGATCCCGAGGATTTGGACGGGGATATTACTGGAATAATAGAAGGAAAAAGTTAACATAATTCAAAATTCAGGAGGTCCTTTGTAATGACCCAGTCCCAAAAGAAATAATAAATAAGGGTTGAGCTGTTACTCAAAAAGGAAGTGCTATTTAGAATAATCAAATGAAATGGCTTTAGAACAAGAATAGGTTATATTCCCCAAAAATTTGGGCAGCATAACCTCTGTAACTGGAAGAAATCCACATCTTTCAATGTATCAAAGAAGTTAAATGATTCAATCAAGTCAAAAGAATGTCTATTCATAGGCCAATCAAATTAAAACATAATCCAAGCATTAATAGATAGGATTCTGACTCTTCAAATAAACAAGACCAATCAATAGGTCAGAGACAAATAAACTATTTAATGTCCCATTCATAGGACAGAAACAATTAATCAAGATAAGACCCATTCATAAGTCAACAGAAAAATAAACAGAATCCAAGACTCAACCAAATATGACCAACTCATAGGTCGAAAATTGTAATGAAACATGCTTGGATTTATGAAAATAAGTGTGACTTTATTTATCATGATTCAATAAAGAATACAATTCAGATAAGCCCCAAAATAAAATATAGCATGCAATCGTACTATGGGGAAACTGTATCAGAGTTTAAGCGGAAAAGTAATGGAGTAATATTGTATCACATAACAACATACTCATGAGTAATAATTTAATCTGAACGTGACAGCAAGGCATGATCAACCCACAACAGTACATCGAGCCATCACCTCCAACATCTCAACCTGTGAAAAATATTTTGAAAAGATTTTGGGTGTGAGTACTAAGGCACTCAGTGAGTTGAATTTTTAACCCAATCTTTAATAAAAACTGTAACAAAATATCCAAAATATAAATACAGATAATGGAAAGCAAAACGCGAAAGACCTTCCCATTTCTGCAAACCTTTACTTCTCTTTGGTACCTTGTAGCTCCTTCAGTCGTCTACTGCACTCTATGACATGTCGCTGATAGGAAAAGAGAGGGGTTACCTTGCTAATCCGAGAAGAGTATGCCAGGGATCACCTAGCATTGACCCTGAGTATACCAGGGGTTACTTAGCACTGACTCCTGTAGTGATGCCAGATCACGTGTATGTGCAGGGGTTACCTCACAGTGACACCTTTAGTGATTAACATCACAACTGCAAGAATCACAGTTTATGCCTATCCTCAATTCTATGTTCTCTATAAAGTGCGTAATATGACATAAGCATAAGAACTATGTCATCTTCTTAATATAGCAACTATGATATCCTTTAGGTCCTCTACCAAACTTAGTTCAATTATGCTTCTTATCCCTTAAATGGGAATCATTCTTTAACTTGAGTATAATACTAAAAGCACAAGCAAAAAAGTACAACTCGTTATACACAAGTATAATCAATACACAATAAACATTTAAGATATATACTGTAACTTTAAACTATGACTTTTAAACTTTAAATATAAACTCTAACCTTAATCTATATACTATGAACTTTAAACTCTATCCTTAACTTTTAACCCACAGACTTTAATTATGACCAGGCATAATCAATTCGATTTAATTATGTCGAAGCATAATCTATATTCATTTAATTTGATAAATCATAATCCATATTCTCAATAATTATGATGAAGAATATGTTCTCAACTATGTTCTTAATAATTATAGCAAAGCATAATCTATGTTCTCAATAATTATGCAGCAGTATAATACTATGTTTTCATTAATTATATAACCTTATAATATTATTACTCTAGCAGAGACTTAAGCAAATAATTTTCAAATATTTTATTTGGATATTCTAACTATGACTATCACATTTATGAGTGAATAACTCAAATATAGATAGGTTTTGCAAATGAACCCACCTCGATTTGATCAACTCAGGTGATCAAACTTCTCGATACTCATCTGTCAGCTTCTCTGACTGGCTCAACAAATCCTACAAGGTCAAGCCTTATTTTAGGATTGTTGCTCTAATTTTCAGAACTCGACTTTAATTTAATTGGAGTTTTTATTTACTTTAATTATATTTCAACTAAGAATGCGCGACTCTAGAGACCTCGTACAACTACAACACAGAAGGAAATAAATTCCAAAATATCATTTTCGATTTAATGGGACCAAAAGATTAGACTGAAGTCACTTTCCATAACTTGTCATTTTAATCAATTTTACTCAGCTAACCTCGATTGCACTTTTCACTTACCCAAAAATTATGAAAATAATCAGACATGACCCTACATATATCTTTATTAAACTATATAATTTTCGAAATTTTCTGAAATCACATGGTTTAGTTATTAAAATAATCACCTGATTAAAATAATCGATTTTAATCAAAACTTATCGGAAAATTACGAAACTTGGCAGCCCTATAGGAAATAATTTTCAACCAACTTTACAGTAGAAAGTTTTTCGATTTGATGACCCAAAATGGACAAAATTGGGCCAAAACTGAAACTAATCGGCGCCCCTTTATTTTTTCACATTTTTCGACATTTCCGTTGGTTTCCGGCCACCGGACGACAACGCACTCAACATATGAAATGAAGTATTATTTAAAATACACAACATATTAAATTTCAATATAAAGGATGAGAAATGGACCTAAACGAGACATCTGAAGCAGCGGCGCGACGGCGCCACGACGATGGTGATTTTCGGCCATCAATGGCGGCGGCGGTGGCTCTTCGGCAGCCTTCCGGTGCTCGACAGCTGCTCCCGCAGTAGTATCCCCCAACAAAACTTAACCTGGGCCTGCATGCGCGGTTTACTCGGCTCAGGCCCGGGTTTCTCTCGTTCGTCAACACGAACGAGAGAGAATGAAAGAGAAGAGAGAGAATGAGTAATTACAAATGAGCTCTTCCCCTCCCCTATTTATAGGAAAAAGGGCTCTGGGACGGGTATAACTTTTTCAGATATAAAATACTAATAAAACATTTTCCGGATTGAACTAAAGTTACTTTATTCAATGTCGAGGTCAAAATGACCTCAGACACAAAATCTAAAAATACCGGGAGACTCGTTGACTCGATTACTATTGAACATACCTAACTCAGTATGACGAGGAAGTCATCTGAAGAAAAACGAAGAAAGATTCCCTTTCAAAAATTACTTTTACTATTCCTTTGACTGACAGATTTTGCTCCTGAGCGTTCGATTGACCTCAGATTGGCAATCCGTGAACGCAAATGGATTCTTTGGGTCATTTCCTATAAGATAGGCTTAATAGAACAAGTCTCATATCAATGAAGAGCTGACAAGTTTAAATTCTCTCATATTTTTGTATTTTTTTCTCGTTCTTTTGTCCTTTATTTTTTGTATTTTTTGAGTCGGAAAGAGCGAGAATGGGCAGAAGGAGGTAGGAGAATCACTTTTGGAGGGCATTTTGATGCCAATGATGATACGATCCTGGATGGGGTGCCGATGATCGAGTTCGAGTTCTCGGAGAGACTAGCGCGAGTGGCAGCGCGAGTGTTGGCGCAAGTCAATCAGTCGCGCCAGAGACGTGTTTGGCTTTGGACTGAGCGCGAGTTACAGCGCGAGTGGTAGCGCGAGTGAACCGGTCGCACCCTCGATGTGTCCTGCACTGAGACTGGCATGAGCTACAGCGCGACAAGGGGCGCGAGTGGGCCCGAGTCGCGCCTATTTGGACTGTTGCGGATTTATCCGATTTCTATTTATTTATTTCCTTTTTAGATTAGGATTTGACTTTTAGGGTTGTTTTATTTTGCCCACCTATATAAGGGCTTGCATTATTTTTTCATTAGACAACTTTTGGTACATTAAATTTGAGAATTCTCTTTGGAGATTTTTATTGAACCGTGTGTCATGTTCATCCGACTTATCAAACAGCACATCACAACTGTTTGTGGCATCTTCGATTTTCATCCAATGTTCTTATTTCCAATCATAGCTTGGTTATAGGTTTCATATACCTATAGTTCGTCCGTGTTGAGAAGTTCGGGTCGAGGATTCCGTCTCTGGCAATCTGATACAAGTCCTGGGGTTCCAGAATCGCATCAAATAATACCAAGATGGGCAAAAACTTCTCAGTAGAAAGCTCTCTCTCGAGCCTGGCGGAAATCACCCACCATTCCAGCAAAAGCTGAAGGAGAAGTTTGTGATCGTACCGACAACAAACCCAGAGTGGTTGAGAGGAGAAGGAGAGGAGACAGGGCATAAGGGAAATAATTGCCAACTATAGCAGGAGCAATGCACCCTAGCCACCGAAGGAAAGAAGAGCCGTGGAAGGCAAGTTTGAATCTTCCAGAAGGAGGATCGGCTCTACAAGGAAAGTTGCATGTCGGCGCTACTGGGGCATGGCGAGTACAAAATCCGCGACACATGATCTTCTAAATAAGGAAAGAATCTGCCAGATACGGAAAGTCTTAGGCATGGCGGTTGCGAATTGGGCTTAAGATCCCAGGGCCTGTCGGGGAGTTTACCTTGTGTTTTGTACTCATATATATATGTTTTTCATGGCAGAGGTCGAATACATTGAACAAGCAACACACTTTATCATTTTCTTTTACTTGTATTTTATTTTATGCATTCAGTCTCAGGCCTTATACCCGGAGACACTTAGGATTTCCAATTTATGTTCTTAAATCCAGTGTTAGTGTTGATTTCTTTTGGAGTTTAATATATGTATGTTTTTCGTTTATATTATGTTCTCTTTTATTTTTTTTTAATTATTATTATTGTTCTAAGTCTAGCATGAGCGGCTAGACACATTATTCCAGATTGAACAAAGATAAGAACTTAATAAACACATAAGAACCGTGAGGCTTATAGGCATAAACTGTGTGAATTTGGTTTCGTCGTGTAATCATTTTCTTTGTTGCATTAAAGTGGGCTAAGCTAGTTAATCGTGGTTGATCACTCGTTAATTAAAATTGTGTTCACTATCTCTATAAATGGTTAATGAATTGTAGCTGTGTATTGGTCATAAAGGGATGGGATACATCATGGGTACTGAGGGCATCTGAGAGATCAGTGTCTAGGTAAATTTGGGTCTGTCTAGGGCATAATGCTGCTTTGTTGTTTACAATCATATGAGAGATTGGGGTTGGGTAACAAGTTAGGGTTTAGGGGATGAGAGATCACCTCTAAGCTAAACTGAAAGGATAGATTGGGTACGTTGAGAGAGATCCGGTACCTTAAACCAGATAATTAGATTCACATAAGTAATCAGCATACCCATGATCGGTCAAGTGTTTGTTAAGTTCAAAATCTAAGTTCTAATCCAGAATACATTACTACTAATATTTTCCTTTCTTTATTTTATTTTATTTTGTTATTTTATTTTTCAGTATTTACTTTCCAAAGTACGGAGATCAGAACAACCCTTAAAACTTTTGGAAACGTGACATTGGAAGATAGGATTCACAGCTCCTCGTGGGATCGACCCTTACTCTCGTTGCTAAATATGCCTTGGAGTGGGCATAAGGATAAGTCTCTCTTGAGATTTATTCTGACCGTGAAAAGACCGCGCGTGAGGAGGATTTCATAAAATTTTCAAATCATGAACGCATGCATAAATTACTATTCACAAGTTTTTCCTTTATCATTTTCAATTTCGGGACTCCTGCACAGGTCAGATTAAAATTATGAAAGCATCAGCAGCTTCCTTTAAGTTGTTACGTTCCAGAAAAAACCAATATTGACTATCTTCTGGCGGTAAATGCAATATCTCATCATCGATTTTCACATAAAATACACAAAAAGTCACGACTTACATCTGTTTTACTTTATTTTTGTAGCCCTCCGAACCCGGGAGAAGGGTAAGGGACTGGTGCGCTACTTGGGGGAAGGGGTTGTTGAACAGAAGAAATCAAAGAAATACGGTTAGTGCCCCAAAAATTTAGGCAGCATAACCTCTATAAATGGTTCAATCCACGCTTTTAAAGCGTATGAAATGACTCAAACCAGATACCGTGACTCTTAGGATGAACCCAAGAAAGAATAACAAATGCAAACTTTAATGTAAATAATAACAGTTCAAAGGTTAACTGTTAATAGGTTAGGCATGAAAAAGCCCAGACTGATGTCTGTCCGAATACATGAAGTAAAGAGATGCTAGACTTTTGCCGTGATATGGAAAGTAGTGTAAAGCCAGGATTGTGCCTGTCTGAATAAGGAAAGTAAATAAATGTCAGGCTTTTACCTGTTAGGAATGGAAAGTAAACGGGATTCGGAGAACCGAACACTCCGTAACAATAAAGAAAATGGGATTTGGAGAACCGAACAATCCATAACAGTAAAGAAAATGGGATTCGGAGAACCAAACACTCCATAACAGTAAAGAAAATGGGATTCGGAAAACCGAACACTCCGTAGCAGTAAAGAAAATGGGATTTGGAGAACCGAACACTCCATAAAGAAAACGGGATTCGGAGAACTGATCACTCCGTCACATTAATCAGAGTAAATGAAAAAGAATGCAGTGCATTTATTCAGACTCAAAAGGAAGCATGTTCTCAGTTAGACTCCATAGCGGAAAAGGAAACAGAAGCATCAAATGATAGCCCTTCAGCCTTAGCACAGCCGTCCACCATTTCGCAACTCATCCTGAAAATATTTGAAAAGTTTTTTGGCGTGAGTACTAATGCACTCAGTGGGTACTTTTGAGAAAAACCTTCACAATCATTTTATAAAACAGAATATCCAATCATATTTTAAGCATATCATGGAAAGCTTTTAAAACTAAAGATTTGTGAATTCCATGTATACTAAATCATTTTAGTTCCATCATTGCACGCCACTCTCCCCTATAACGCTTACGGTGAGTCGGTTCGTGTACACAACCCGGTTGCTTAAGGTTGGACACTGCCATGTTTGCTTGGGTCTCAATATCGTGAACTATTGTAGTTTCATCACTAAAACAGTAGTAAGACTTACATGAGTCAGGAGAGCATATTAAATACAGTCATGAGTTGGATATTCAATCACATTCATTTTATAAATATCAGGGCTTAATAACCCGAAACATAATTTATATAATAAAAACCCACCTGATAATTAGATCTGGAACAACTAGATCTAGATTCTGGTTCTGGTCTCATTTAGAAGTCTCCTTCTTCTGAGCCTACAAGATTATCCGGCAACTTAATTTTGATAAAAGACTACCATTAGGTAAAAATCTAACCTTTCTTAGCTATGAAGTAAATATTATAATATCTACTATCTTAATACGCAGTACCCAGATCATCAAAATATTTTGACTCTTAAGGGAACTTTACTCAGGGCATTTTTATAAAGAAAAACCCTTTTGGAAATTTTGGCATACGGGGTGGTTAAACTCATATCCTAAAATTAACTCGGTACAAATAAATTCATACCGCAAGATCTGCCCATTGGAAAAATATGAAACTTTAAATAAAAATACTATATTTTGACACGGAACAACTTTTGAGCTTAAAAACACGATAGGGCTATCCATAAAGGATAGATCTGGAAAAGATTACACTTTAATATTCAGATACCCAAAATGTACCTGAAATTAAAAAGTGACAATATGGAAAATGTATATAAATATACATAGAACATAAAACCCTAAAGACACTTTTTGATCCGACAACCTAAAAGAGTCACTGATTTGAGAGGGTGGTGGCGACTTTTGGCAGTGGTCACGACGGTTTTCCATTGTGATCGTCCGTTGTGTCATCATTTCAATCATATATTTGTGATCTACACTTTGACACCTTCAAAATGACTATTTCAGAATTGAAATAGGAAACTAGACACGTACCTTCTCTAGAAGCTGCTCGGCGTTTTGATTTTGAAAATGAATGAAAAATGAAACCTTAACCTCTTATTTATAGAAGAAAAATAAATAGGATAATAACGAATAAAAGAAAGAGGATAATGATGGAATATGATAATGATGGAAAAAGAATAGGATAATTACGAATAGGATAATATTTTGAAAAAGAAATTGGATAATGATGGATGTGCCCTTTTTATTTAAAGTTGTGCCTAGACTTCATTTGAACTCGAATTTGAAAAATTCAAAGTTTGGCACTATCGTTGGAACGTTTTCTATCAACCCGAGAAAAATATCAGAACATATTTTTAAAGCAATTTTTGACCAAATTAGATTTAACAGATTTCCGTGGCTGCGATTTTCCTTTATTTGAATCCTTTAAGGACCCAACTTATTTTCTAACTTATGAGAGGGTAACATAATTTGAATAAAACCTTCTAAAATATTTCAGGGTATTACATTCTACCCTCCTTAATAAAAATTTCATCTCAAAATTTGCGCACTTTTATAGGGTAAAACAGGGTACAACTCCTTGATTCTGCTTTCGAGTTCCTAGGTAGCTTCCTCTCTCCCATGGTTATTCCATAGGACTTTCACTAGTGATATTTGTTTGTTCCATAATTCTTGGACCCTTCGGTCAAGAATAGCCTCTGGTCTTTTTTCATAAGAAAAATCCCGGTTTAGGACTATCTCCTCATACATTATAAAGTGTTTAGGATCAAACACGTACTTTCTCAACATTGAGACATCAATCATGGTATGAACCTTAGCTAGAATCAGCAATATGACTAGTTTATAAGCTACCTCATCATTCCTAGCTAAAACACTATTTATCTCGAGTCGTAAAACTTACTAAGACGTATACTCTGCCTTGGTCAACTTTAACTTGATGCGCATAACTCTTCATACGTTCTTCTCTGCATCTTTCTTCGAATATTATTTAGCATCATCCTTTGAGTCAGGAAAAGAGAGAGAGAGAGAGAGAGAGAGAGAGAATAGATATTGATCCACTTCAATCAAAGCATATTATTTTGATCATTGTATACGTCACCTCAAACTTAAGACATCCACTCTCGAACTTGTCCTTGCTTCTCAATCAGAAACATATAGAGGCAGGTATAACGAGACCGGATCTATCATTCACGATTCTTCATAAACATTCGAAATTCTCCCAACATGCTCCTCAAATGTGCATATACACGCGAACGACATTTTCTAGAAATCCATATAACTCAAGCCATCTAAAAGAATATACTTATCCATTCTAAGTTCTTTATATGTTCAAGACTAAAAGGCACTACATAATCATTCCCACTTTCTTAGTCAATCGGTTCTTTATAATCATTCATTAGATTCTTGATTAAACGGAATCCAGATGTCCCAGACATCCCACTAAAACCATAGGCGAACCACGGCCTTGCCGTGAACCCTCTTTCATGTAGGATTCAATCCAAACATGACATAACACATTCTTTTGAAATTTCACATCATAACAGATTAACACATTTCAGTGGAACCAATCCATGTGGGCTCATAATCTTGAACGTGGAAAAACACTTAATCAACCTATGTTCCACAAGAAACTTAACAATTATCAACTTAAAATCCAATCTATGAGAATAAATCAATGTGGAGAATGGTCCTTATCCACATTTCTTTTTTAAAATGAATAAATATCATTAAATCTTAAAAACATTTTAACTCACGTAACTTTCTTTTTGAACCAGATGAGTGCGGTGCAGACAACGTGCTAGGTTATCAGACAATCAATTAAAAGACTACACTGAGAACTAGACTCAGTCAACAATATGACAGGCCTGCAGAGTTGCAGCCTGCTCTGATACCACACTTTAGCGCCCCGATCCCGGGAGAAGGGTAAGGGACTAGTGTGCTACTTGGGGGAAGGAGGAAAGGGAAGTGGTTGTTGCACAGAAGAAATCAAAGAAATAGGGTTAGTGCCCCAAAAATTTAGGCAGCATAACCTCTATAAATGGATCAATCCACGCTTTTAAAGCGTATGAAATGACTCAAACCAGATACCATGACTCTTAGGATGAACCCAAGAAAGAATAACAAAGACAAACTTCAATGTAAATAATAACAGTTCAAAGGTTAACTGTTAATAGGTTAGACATGAAAAAGGCCAGATCGATGTCTGTCCAAATACATGAAGTAAAGAGTTGCCAGACTTTCGTCTGTCATGAAAGCAATATAAAGCCAGGCTTTTGCCTTGACATGGAAAGTAATGTAAAGCCAGGCTTGTGCCTATCTGAATAAGAAAAGTAAATAAATGCCAGGCTTTTGCTAGTTAGGAATGGAAATTAAACGGAATTCGGAGAACCGAACACTCCGTAACAATAAAGAAAATGGGATTTGGAGAACCGAACACTCCATAATAGTAAAGAAAATGGGATTTGGAGAACCAAGCACTCCATAACAGTAAAGAAAACGGGATTTGGAGAACCGAACACTACGTAGCAGTAAAGAAAATGGCATTCGGAGAACAGAGCACTCCATAAAGAAAACAGGATTCAGAGAACCGAACACTCCGTAAAAGTAATCAGAGTAAGTGGAAAAGAACGTAGTGTATTTATTCAGACTCAAAAGGAAGCATGTTCTTAGTTAGACTTCATAGCGGAAAAGGAAACATATACATCAAATGATAGTCCTTCAGCCTTAGCACAGCCGACCACCATTCCGCAGGTCATCCTGAAACTATTTGAAAAGTTTTTTGGGCGTGAGTACTAATGCACTCAGTGGGTACTTTTGAGAAAAATATTCACAATCATTTTATAAAACAGAATATCCAATCATATTTTAAGCATACCATGGAAAGCTTTTAAAACTAAAAATTTCTGAATTCCATGTATACTAAATCATTTTGGTTCCATCATTGCGCGCCACTCTCCCCTATAACGCTTACAGTGAGTCGGTTCATGTACACAACCCGGTTGCTTAAGGTTGAACACTGCCCTGTTTGCTTGGGGCTCGATATCGTGAACCATTGTAGTTTCGTCACCAAAACAGTAGTAAGACTTACATGAGTCAGGAAAGCACATTAAATACAGTCATGAGTTGGATATTCGGTCACATTCATTTTATAAATATCAGGGCTTAATAACCCAAACCATATTTTATATAATACAAACCCACCTGGTAATCAGATTTGGAACAGCTAGATCTAGATTTTGGTTTTGGTCTCATCCAGAAATCTCTTTCTTCTGAGCCTACAAGATTATCCGGCAACTTAATTTCGATAAAAGACTACCATTAGGTCAAAATCTAACTTTTCTTAGCTATGCAGTAAATATTATAATATCTACTATCTTAATACGCAGTACCCGGGTCATCAAAATATTTTGACTCTTAAGGGAACTTTACTCAGGGCATTTTTATAAAGAAAAATCCTTTTGGAAGTTTTAGCACACGGGGTGGTCAAACCCATATCCTATAATTAACTCGGTACAAATAAATTCATACCGCAAGATCTGCGCATTGGAAAAATATGAAACTTTAAAGAAAAATACTATATTTTGAGACGGAATAACTTTAGAGCTTAAAAACACGATAGGGCTATCCATGAAGGATAGATCTGGAAAAGACTACACATTAATATTCGGATACCCAAAATGTACCCGAAATTAAAAAGTCAAAACATGGAAAATGTATATAAATATAAATAGATCATAAAACCCTAAAGACACTTTTTGATCCAGCGACCTGAAAGAGTCACCGATTTGAGAGGGTGGTGGCGACTTTTGGCGGTGGTCACGACGGTTTTCCATCGTGATCGTCCGTCGTGTCATCATTTCAATCACATATTTGTGATCTACGCGTTGACACCTTCAAAATGACTATTTCAAAATTGAAATAGGAAACTAGAGATGTACCTTCTCTAGAAGCTGCTCGGCGTTTCGATTTTGAAAATGAATAAAAAATGAAACCTTAACCTCCTATTTATAGAAGAAAAATAAATAGGATAATAACGAATAAAAGAAAGAGGATAATGATGGAAAAAGAATAGGATAAGTCCGAATATGATAATATTTTGAAAAAGAAATTGGATAATGACGGATGTGCCATTTTTATTTAAAGTTGTGCCCAGAGTTCATTTGAACTCGAAATTGAAAAATTCAAAGTTTGGCACTATCCTTGGAATGTTTTCTATCAACCCGAGAAAAATATCAGAACATATTTTTAAGGCAATTTTTGACCAAATTAGATTTAACAAATTTCCCTAGCTTCGATTTTCTTTTATTTGAATCCTTTAACGACCCAACTTATTTTCTAACTTACCAGAGGGTAACATAAGTTGAATAAAACCTTCTAAAATATTTCAGGCTATTACAATTTTAGCTCCAATTATTTTCCTTAGTCTTCTAAATAAATTTAGAAAACTCCTTAAGATATTCTGAAATTTTGGGATGCTTCATTGGAACTATAGACAACGGATTGTGGTATACTTCTGACACAAATTCAAGCATTACTACATACTGTCATGCTGATTGGGCAGTGTTGGGAAAAACTATCATGGTAGCACAATTAGTGGTTTTGATGAAATGTCAAAATATGTGGAAAATTTCTATGAATAACATCAGGTTATACAAGCTGGAAGATGGATTGATGACCAAATAAGACTTCAAAATTCAGCTCAGTTGAAGCGAAAGTTAATTGCCTTGGAGCATGATCAATCAGCTGAAGATGATGCTTCAAGCAAACAGAATTCAACTGATCAAAGTTGAAAATTGAAAGCATCCAACAGATGAGTAACCATCATCTTAGCTGAAAGCTAAGAAAAGCTGATGTGAGAAGAGCCGACTTAAAAGCTTAATCCGAAAACCAAACTAAACTGATCAAAGATCAGTCAGCTGGGAGAAAAGCTCAAGGAAAAAGTCAACTGGAGTGCAGAGCTGAAAGCTTTAAAGCTAAAGAGTGATCAGCCACATTAGTCATATTAAACACACTTTTTTCTAGCATTGGAACAAAACCTGGCAGAAACCCATTCGTACAGTAAAATTCCCACAGGGCCTCACCAGTTTTAAGTGTGTGTTAAATCTTTATCTTTGTTCAACCCGGAATATAAATCTAGCTACTCATGCTAGATGGAATTGTAAAGACATAAAATAAAGACATGATAAATAATAAAAACTTATTGGAATTGAATTAAAACTCGTCCAACACCAACACCGAACGTAAACAACATTAAATATAAATCCTAATATCTGTGGGCATAAGGCCCCAGATTATCTTGCTGCCGGAGCAGCGCTAAAACTAACTATGTGCAAAAATAAAAGTGCAGAAAATAATATGGTACCAAGTTCTCCCTTTTCTAACTATCAAACTAGTATTTAAAAGAGCACAAAAGATCAAATAAAAATCCCCCAAAAAGGGGAAACTTCCATATCTGCCGGATTGCTGTGCCCTGCCGGATTGCTGTGCCCCGCTGGACTCTGACTGGATAAGGAAACTTCCTTATCTGCTGGATCTCCTATGCCCGCTGGACTCTGACTGGATAAGGAAACTTCCTTATCTGTTGGATGAATCCCGATATTTAAGGAATCTCATCCTTATCTTCCAAATTACTGCCCAAGAGTCAATCTACGAACAACCTTTCCTTCTTCTATTCAGATTTCAATTCCGATAAAGCTCCAGTGCCAAATTTTATCTTCTTTCAACAGAATCCCGCTTTTTTCGGGAATGCCCTCTTCACTGCCTCTTCTGAATCTGCGCGAGTACTGTGGGCACGACATCTTCTGCTCAGATCGATTTTTATCTGATATGCCCATTTCATCCATTTCAGTTTATTTGTAGGCCAAAACACCTCTTTCACCAGATTCGACTCTCACAATACCCAAACCACTTTCCTGGTTCTTTTCCGACACAAAGACACTAAAAAGAAACATTTAGAGCGACTAAAATGCCCAGAAAAACGCGAAATAAATGGACTTATCATACCCACACACTTTAGACATGATTGTCCTCAAGCATGGGGTACGAAGAACCCAGAAAAGAAAAACAAAAGGGAAAGGAAAAGAAACAGACACGAAAGACACAAGACATGCAATCTGTTAATCCGTGTGGGCACAGCGTTTCAACAACCAACTTTTCCAATTAATTACGTAATCAGCATGTCCTAGCAAGTTAAAATTAAGTTGAGCGTATAGGTCCTTCCACACTCTCTTCACACAGTGTTTAGACTCAGTGTTTACACTCAAATTCAATCATTCTATACTTATTCATTCCATAAGCTTGCTAGTGCTCTTTCTTTAATTTCATAAGCGAAAAAATGCATAAGTATCAAAAGGACTTTCATGGACTGTAATGGAGCATTTTAGGTAAGGTGTGGTTCTATAGGTACTGAGCTAAAACTCTCAGAAGCATTCACTGGACATACCACCAACTTTTTTCTTAATTCCTCATGCCCTCATTCACTATTCAGATTATGAATTTTTCGATGGTGTGGGCATTCTGAACATTCAGACTAGGGGAAAAAAAATTATTTTTTTTATTCTTTTTTTTCTTTTTTTTTTCGTTCCCCCTATTTTTTCTTGCATTTTCAATTCTTCAAAACCATCCAGAGACTCCTTCTACTTCTGGTTTTTGTAATGCCCTGGCTTTACATAGTGAGGTATATCAACAAAACTGCTACGGCATTTTATTGGCTCAAAAAGGGCTGCAAAGTTGTGTCAAAGGTTGGTTTTTTTTTATTTGGCTTAGTGGGCTCAAGCAAGAAAAATGCCTAAATCATCTACACATGCATTTTAAACTTTCTGATTTTAACATAGAGCAAGAGCAAGTTCTAGAAATTCCAAGCAGAGAATGTACACACATGAAAGGAGAATGCTGTAAAATGGGCATAATAGTGCAGGCTCAAAGCTCACCAGGTTTATGCTAAACTCATTCGTCATTCCTGCTTTTAGTGTGGGCATGCTGACTCGATTAACAATTTTATCAACATTAACAACCAGAAACTAGTGCCCCCAAAAACTTCATAGAAAGCATGCTTGACTCAAAACGACCCACCAACACACTTTGCACGAGGCAAAGTGTTCAAACAGACACCAACATAAAAACTAAAACAAAATAATAAAAAAACCCTAATGCCCCCACCCACACACTTTGCTTAAGGCAAAGTGGGTAGAATACGGCGACACCTAAAAACTGAAAATAAAAGAAGAAAAAAATTAAAGAAAAAGAATTGAACCAGGTTAGTTCGTGGTGGATGTTGGGTAAGTGAACCCAGCATGTTTGAAATATGCAATGAGGGTTTGCTTAATCTTGCTCAAGCAGGCATCAACAGTCTGATACAGGGCATTCTCAATGCTATCCAGCCTCTTCATGGTCATTCTGGCAGCAATCACTTCTTGATGGGTCCTTCCTCCTGGTGTCTTTCTGCTTGTTCTTGTAGAAAATGAAAATAGAATGCTCGAAGGGTATGCCCTCGGCACAAAATGAACAAGGTTGCCTTCTCATCCTCAACTACATGTTTTATTTTTTTTATTCAGGCAGATACTAGAAAACTCTCTTAGTCTAGTTTGATAAATTAGAAAAAAAAAATTAAAATTATTCAAAATAAAATAAACTAAAAAAAAACATGGGTTACCTCCTAGTAGCGCCCTAGTTAATGTCATGGGCACGACACTCCTCTGTTCAGATTTTACTGGGCTCCGCAAGCCATACTGCTCTTTCTTCAGGGTCGATGTGCCCTAGGTAAGGTTTCAGTCTGTGGCCATTTACTTTGAAATGTCTTCCTGTTTTTGGATTTTTCACTTCTACTAGCTCATTAGGAAATTCAGCATACACTTCAAATGGCCCGACCCATTTTATCTTTGGACTTCCTCCCATGATCTTGAATCTTGAATGATAAAGCAATACTTGTTGTCCCGGAGTGAACATTTTCCATTTAATAACCTTATCATGGAGTCCTTTCATTCTTTCTTCAGAGATAATATCATCATCATTGACTTCCATGCCCGTTTCTTCCACTTTTTCAGTCTGGAACTTTTTGTTGTGCCCAACTTGCTCTCTATTAAGCTTCTGAATGCCCCATGGTGGCTTGTGTTCCAACTTCAGTGTTAACATAGTAGAAGATAACATTCTGTCACCATCACTTCTTATGGGCACATTATAATTCACTACTCCAGGTTGCATCTCCTTAAGTGAATGAAGCATCTTAACTGCATCTTAAATTTTATCATCTTCATCAAGGGCATCTCGATCAGTCAGTCCTTTTGTAATGCCCTTTCTAGAGGTTCTCGATTGCTTATCATTGAGAGAGTAGGTTGGGATGGTGCATCAAAGAGATCCACAAAATTCACATTTTCTGTATCAGGTGGGTGCTTCATAGCTTCAAAAATGTTGAATGTAACTTTTTCTCCATCAAATTCGAATGTCAGTGTGCCCTTGTCGACATCAATTTGTGTGCGAGTTGTTTTCATAAAAGGTCTCCCCAGTAAAAGAATTAATGATCTCGTTGATGTGCCCATATCAAGCACATAGAAATCCACTGGGAATATCATCTCATCCACCTTAACTAGCACATCTTCGATCAGTCCCTCTGGATACACATTCGATCCGTATGCCAACTGAATGACCACACGAGTTGGTTGCAGAAGTCCCAACTTCAATTCATTAAAAACTGACAAGGGCATGACATTTATTGATGCCCCCAGATCCAGCATGGCTTTTTCGAATTTTTTTTCTCCAATGATGCACGGTATTGTGAACATGCCTGGATCATCACACTTTTTTGGCATCTTCTTCTGAATTACAACTGACACATTCTCTCCCACAATGAACTTAGCATCATCTTTAAACTGTATCTTTCTGGTGCACAACTTTTTCAGAAAATGGGCATATCGCGGAACTTGTTTAATGGCTTCAATCAATGGAATGTTGATTTCCACCTTAGTGAAGACTTTCAGCATCTCCCTCATCTCTTCTTCCTTTCTATTTTGTGCCAATCTACCTAGAAAATGAGGTTTTCTGGTAATTTTCAATTTCTCTCGAATGGGCTCCAGAGCAGGTTGACTGACGACTTGTGCCCCATTCTCTGATGATTGTTCTTTCGTTGTGGGCACATCATTTTTCATTTTAGTTGAGCGAACCACTTCCGGTAACTCTTTCATACTCTTCAAGGTCACAACATTAACTTGTTCATGAGTGTTCTCCACTTGGCACGGAAGTTTACCACTTTTTATTTCCAATCTGTGAACCGTTTGGGTTAATTGAGCAATTTGTTTGCTCATATGTGCAAAGCCCGCTCTTGTCTCTTACTTAAATTTTTCATTCTCTTGTGCAGCCTTCATGTTTTCTTTTGCCAAGGCTTGGACTAAATCTTCCAACCTCCATCTCATTTTTTCCTCTGGTGGTGGAGGTCGTATGGGTGGAACATCTTTAGGCCTTCTCCATCTGAAGTCATCATTGTCTCGCCAATCTGAATTGAATGTTTCAGAGTGAGGATCATATCTCCACTGATGGTTGTTGTGCCCTTCCATAGCATTAACTTTTTGTATCTCCTCCTGTATTGGGCATTCGGCGATAAAATGAAGCACACTTTTACACACCCCACATGGTCTGGGATTTCTTCCTGTGATTGCTACTGTAACAGCCTTTCCAATTCATTCACATAGCTTTTCAATCATGCATTCATCATTGGATGATTTACCAAATGCATTTACGCTTCTTGTGCCCCCTCCACCAAAATCTCGGTTGTCTTCAGCCATTTCAGTCAGAACTCTAAAGGCTTCAGTTGGTCGCTTGTTCAATATAGACCCTCCACAAGATGCATTAACAATCGTCCTCTCATGTGGCCTCAAACCTCCAACAAAGTGTTGGATCAGATCATGATCAGTTATCTGGTGTTGTGGGCATTTCGCCAGCATATTCTGGAAACGGTCCCAGTAATCATAGAAACTCTCGTTCGTGCCCATTTTCAGACTTCCGATCTTTCTTCTCATCTCCTGCACTCTGGAAGCTGGGAAATACTTCTCCAAAAATTTTTGTTGAAGTTCCCCCCATGCGGTCACACTACCAATCGGCAGAGTGTACAGCCAGTCTCGTGCCCCATCCTGAAGAGTGAATGGGAATGAGACTAACCGCACATACTCCTCTCGTCCATGGTTGGATGGTTAAGTCTGGAAAACCATCTCAAAATCTTGTAAATTCCTTTGAGGGTCCTCTCCAGCCATCCCATGAAATTTAGGCAAAATTTGGATGAAGTTTGCTTGCAGATCCCATGTCTGCGTGACTGCTGGGATCGTAATGCCCATTGGGTGAAGATTCATGTTAGTCGGAAAGAGTAACTGTCTCAAAGTTCTTACTTCAGCGACCATATTTTCAGTGTGGCCATTCTCAAATTGTTCTTCCTCATCGTACCCTGCTTCTTCTTGATCTTCTGGTGGTGGTGTGGGCTCACGAGGTCTGTCTGCAGCTCGGCATGCCCTCTTCACTGCTGTTCTGTTCTTCCTCAAAGTTTTCTCTATCTCCAGATCGTACAATAGATTTTCACTTGAAGAAGTCCTGGGCATCAACTTCTAGGCATACAAGCTTGGAAAGTAAAATCACTGGAAATCAGCTCCCCGGCAACGGCGCCAATTTTGACGCGCGGTCGTTTCGAGCTCAAAATGAATTTGTATGCTCTTGTGCCCACAACGAGCATAGCTAGCTATGAGTAAGGGTCGATCGCATAGAAAGCTGATGTGATTCCACCTTCGAGTCACCAATCAAAAAAAGGATTTTGTGTTGTCACTGTACTGAAAGTAAATCTGCAAAAATAAACTAAAAAGAATATCAAATAACAAAAGGTTTTGGGATTGAACTAGATTCCAATTTAACTCACACTCACTCGATCATAGGCACACTGATTTTTCTGTATCACTGAATCACCCAGTTATGGAGATCGGATTCCTCACTGCATCTCCTTATTTATCCTTTCGATTTAGATTTAAAAGCGATTCCTCGTCAACTAAATCCCTAACATACCACCCACCTCTCGGTTCCCCTAAGAGATGTAAATGATATGAAGCATTGTTTCTCTAGACGAACCCAAGTTTGTTGTGATTACTGATTCCTCGTGTGCTCACAACAACCCACCAAGTTCTCAGCTACTATCGAATTAATACACAGTCATGATTCATTAATTCTTTTAGCCCTAGAATGCCCATTACGACTAAAGAGTGATCAGCCACATTAGTCATATTAAACACACTTTTTTCTAGCATTGGAACAAAACCTGGCAGAAATCCATTCGTACTGTAAAATTCCCACAGGGCCTCACCAGTTTTAAGTGTGTGTTAAATCTTCATCTTTGTTCAACCCGGAATATAAATCTAGCTACTCATGCTAGATGAAATTGTAAAGACATAAAATAAAGACATGATAAATAATAAAAACTTACTAGAATTGAATTAAAACTCGTCCAACATCAACGCCGAACGTAAATAACATTAAATATAAATCCTAATCTCTGTAGGCATAAGGCCCCAGATTATATTGCTGCCGGAGCAGCGCTAAAAGTAACTATGTGCGAAAATAAAAGTGCGGAAAATAATATGGTACCAAGTTCTCCCTTTTCTAACTATCAAACTAGTATTTAAAAGAGTACAAAAGATCAAATAAAAATCCCCTAAAAAGGGGAAACTTCCTTATCTGCTGGATCTCCTATGCATGCTGGACTCTGACTGGATAAGAAAACTTCCTTATCTGTTGGATGAATCCCGATATTTAAGCAATCTCATCCTTATCTTCCAAATTGCTGCCCAAGAGTCCATCTACGAACAAACTTGCCTTCTTCTATTCAGATTTCAATTCCAATAAAGCTCCAGCGCCAAATTTTATCTTCTTTCAACAGAATCCCGCTTTTCCGGGAATGCCCTCTTCACTGCCTCCTCTAAATCTGCGCGAGTACTGTGGGCACGACATCTTCTGCTCAGGTCGATTTTTATCTGATATGCCCATTTCATCAATTTTAGTTTATTTGAAGGCCAAAACACCTCTTTCACCAGATTCGACTCTCAGAATGCCCAAACCACTTTCCTGGTTCTTTTCTGACACAAAGACACTAAAAAGAAACATTTAGAGCAACTAAAATGCCCAGAAAAAATGTGAAATAAATGAACTCATCAATCACTCATCTATATAAGAAGATTGAATCTCATTTTAACTAAGACTTTTCAAAAATCTAACTTCTGCTATCTTTGCAAATATTGAGCTTTCTTTCTCCCTTCCCATAGCTCAAAGCTTAAACATTAAGTGCGAAAATTCCCAACTTAGAAGAAGCGCTTCAAAGTTCTAAGCAAGCAGCTAGCTGGTAAAGATTCCAGCCAGAGCAAAGCTTCTCAGTTCACGCTATTCAAAGATCAACTATTCAGCTCAGTTCAAGGAGCATCCAAAGTTGATAACAGATTCAAGACTGCCTTCTTGAAGATTGAGAGAGATCTAAAATCTTGTAAAGACAGACAATAGCACCTAAAGCATCAGCGAGCAGTTGATAGCACCTAAAGCCTCAGCCTCAGCGATAATTGTGAGTTGTCGACTAGAACCGACTGAGGAAGGGTGTACTGATGGGACCGTTCTTTCGGGACAACAACAGTTGAAAAGGGAGCCGCGCTTTTTTAAAGGATGCCATTTTCAGGTTCAACAAATTTGTTCACTGTGTATTTGTAATAAAGAAACTTTGCACGTGCATAGTGGATTGTCCTTCTAAGGAAGGAAGAGAGGACGTAGAAGCGAAGCTTCGAACCTCTATAAATATTGTGTGTGTTGTACTTCCTGCTTAAGCTTCTGCATATACACAACTATACACAATCGCACACAGTCTGCACTCATAAGCTAAGCTTTCTATCTCAACTGTGAAGTGCACGGATATGTTTTCAAGGTGAGTCTAGGGCCCCATATATTCCGTACCAAAGCTCAAAGTTTTAGAGTCAGTTTATTCACCCCCCCTCTAAACTGACATTGACTCGCACCGGGACCAACAAGTGGTATCAGAGCGGTTGATTCTAAGGATCAACCATTTTTGCAGGTCAACTGAATTAGATCCTATTATTTATGCTAATTTGTGAGCTATGGGAAACCATAAGCTACCCATTTTTTCAATTGAGAATTACGATAATTGAAGGAGGAGAATGAAGGCACACCTCTGCTCAATCCATGAGAATATGTGGCAAGTTATCGAAGAAGGTCCAATCATTATAATAATGGACAATGAAGCACGTATTGCTGATGTCAACCAACCGGCTAGGATCTTGAAGCCAATGCATCTTCTCACAAGTGAAGAGAAGAAGCTAAAAAATCTAGAGTTTGTGGCCCAAGCCACATTGTTTCAAACTCTAGATGAGGGTCGAATGAAGGATACGAAGAACTGCCAAACTACTAAAGAAATATGGGATTTACTAGATTTATGTAAGGAATCTGAAGCTATCAAGGGCAACAAGTTACAACTGGGGGTAGACAGATATGAATTCTTCAAAATGTAGCCGAAAGAAAGCATCTCAAGCCTTGAAACAAGGTTTCTAGGCATAATAAGTGAGATCAATAATCTGGGAAGAAGCTATCCCAGCTGTGAGATGAACTCAAAAATTCTTGACAATCTCACAGATGAATGGGATATGAAAGTAATTCCTATTAAAGAGTCAAGAAACTTGAATAGCATTACACCCAGAGAAATGTTTGGATCTCTCAAGGCTCATGAGTATAGCCTAAATCGAAAAAGAAAAACATCTACATCAACATCAACTCAAGATGCAGCCTTTTATACAGAAAGAAATCGATTTAGAAAAACTCGAGGAAGAAGTAACTTCCGGCCAAGAGGCGCACCAGCCAAAGAGAATCCAGGAGGATCTCTTACTGATAGGAGAAGAGAATCCACCGAGAGAAAGGAGATTCTGACTGAAGATATAAGATTGCCGGAGAAACTAAAGAAAGTCAGAGATCAACAAGCAGCTTTGCCTCAAGCTGATGAAGCTGCTAAGGGAGAAAGAAACCAGCAGCCAGCTGAACGATCAGTTGAATAGCTCAGAGTGGCCAACCGAAGCATAGAAGAATGCTTCCACTGCCACAAGTAAGAATACGACAGATATGAGTGTCCAGAGCTCCCTGAGGACAAGAAGGCTAAGGTGAGAAGAAGCTTCTTCAAGAGGAAAGTAATGATTGCGTATTCAGAAAATACCATTCTAGATGACTCAGACTATTCGTCTGGAATTGACTCTGACGGCTACAGCTCAGACGATAAAGCTCTATTATGTCTCATGGCCAAGATGAAGAAGAGGTTAGTACAATTAACTCTATAACCTCTTTCTATCACATACATGAAGCATCTATCTCTAGAAATGAATTAGATGAGCAATTAAGAATTATAGAAGATCAATTAGCTTCTGTATCACATACATGAAGCATCTATCAAGCATGCATGTTGAACTAAAAGATGAAAATGATGAGCCAAGAAGTAAAGTTAAAGAACTGAGTGTTGGTTATGATAGAATGAAACTTCTTGAGGCTCAATCAACTGAATATGAAAAGCTGAAGTTGAGAAATATAGAAGTGGAAGCTGAGAACGAAAAGCTCAAGCTTGAAATTCTTGAGAGAGATGAAGTATCTCTCAAATTCAAGAAAAGTTCTCAAACTCTTGATGAAATTCTAAGTCATCAGAGAATTGGAGCTGGAAGTACAGGGCTAGGGTATAATAAGTTTACTGCTGCTGAAAAGGCAAAAGCAGTTGCCTAAAGCCATGACAAAGGAATCCTAAAAGGATTCACAAGGTCAGCCCAATCACCATCAACTGAGGTATCCAATGAAAAAGGAATTCTAATGACACCTTCAGCTTAGCCAAAGCACCTCAACTTTGCATCTCAGTCGAGGCCATCAGCTTACAAACAGCCAGTTCGCTAAAAGCCTCCAGCTCAGCTAAGATCATCAGTTCAACATCAACAAGCCTATCAGTCTAGACCATCATTTCGATCTAAACCTTCAGGTCACTCAAGGCTAACCTTCCAACAAAGGCCATCGTTCCAACCAAGGTCATCAGCTCAACTGAGACCTACAGCACACCTAAAGCCAACCTTTCAGAAAAGGCCATCAACTCAGTTGAGACCTACAACCTCCTCAAACCAAGCTTTTCGTCAAAGGCCAACCGCACCTCAACCTGGGAGATCTACTGATCCCAAAAGAAATATGGATACTAGATTGTATTATGCACATCAACATAATCGAATCTCCCTGAAGGAGTTCACTCCAAGTGACCTTGCGACCCAGTATAATGAGTATCTAAACTCAAGGGATGAAACAAGGATCAATCCCAATTATGATTGGTTTGCAAACTGGCCACAACATAAAGGCCAAAGAGCTCAAAATTTGAAGGCTAAAGGAAACTGGCCAAAACAAAGAGCATCAAGGTCACAAGATGAGAGGATATTAGTTGAAGTATTTTATCCTAACACTTATTACAGGTACCGTTCAACGGACTCAACTCACAGTCGAAGAGTTATCAAAAGTCCAAAGTTGATTAAAAGATCAAACTCTGAAGGATCCCTAAATAATGAAAATTTAAAAGTTTGACAAATGTGGATCTCCAAAAACATGATTAATGCGGGTACCTAAAAATTGATTTTTGTTTTGCAGGAAAAGAACATCATGTCCAAGAAAAAGCCCAAAGACACGTGGTATCTGGATAGCGGGTGCTCCAAATACATGACCGGAGACAAAAATGATCTTGATGGTTATGAAGAGGTTAAAGGTCCCTTAGTCACATTTGGAGACAACTCAAAAAGCGGAACCATTGGAGAAGGGTTCGTTGTTAAATGAAAGGTTTTCATTAATTGAGTCTCACACATTGAAGGACTGAAACATAAGCTGCTACATTTCAGCCAGCTTTGTGACAACGGCTATTCAATCGACTTCAGCAACAACTCATGTGACATCAGAGATAAGTCAACCGGAGCCATACTCCTGACTAGAGTGTGAAAAGGTAACACGTATGTGGTTGACTGGTCAACCGGCTACTCAAAATCTTGCTTTCTCTCAAAAGGATCAGCTAAAGCAAGCTGGCTATGGCATCGATGAGTAAATCACCTCAACTTCAAAATGATCAACTATCTGGCCAAAAAGAGCTGGTTGAGGGGCTTTCCAAGGAGATCTACAAGAAAGTTGGAGTCTGCGGACCATGCCAAAAAGGGAAGCAAGTGAATTCATCATTCAAAAGAAAGAATCATCCTCCAGGAACAACTGATATTCTACAGCTTCTTCACATGTACCTATTTGGACCAGTGAAGCCACCGACTCTCAAAAGCAAAAAGTTCACTCTTGTAGTAATTGACGACTACTCAAGATACACTTAGGTGGAGTTCCTGATGAGCAAAGATGAGACTTTTGCTAAGCTATCAGTACTGATCAGAAGGTTGCAAACTGAGAAAGAAAAATCAGTTCAAAGGATAAGATTTGATAATGGAATTGAATTCACCAATCAGTAACTGATCAACTTTCTGAGTGAATTGGGAATTACTTATGAACACTTAGCTGCAAGAACTCCTCAACAAAATCGCGTAGCTGAATGAAGAAATCGCACACTCAAGGAGGCAGCTCGAGCAAGGGTAGTAGATGCCAACATAGCTGAAAGCTATTGGACCGAAGCAGTCAACACAGCTGGCCATACTCAAAATCAAAGTGCCATCATCACCACATATGACAAAATACCCTATGATTTGTACAAGGGTCGTAAGCCTTCTATCTCTTACTTTAAATTATTTGGTTGTGAATGTTACATCCACAACAATGGCAAAACCTAACTGAAAGCCTTTAGTGCTAAAACTGATGAGGGGATCTTTCTTGGCTACAATGCCCCTCGCTCACAAGCTTACAGAGTGTGCAACAAACGAACACTTGTTACGGAAGTAACTTGTCATGTGGTATTTGATGAGCTTGCTAATGAGTATAGAAATAAAGAGATAAATGACACATCAGTTCAATTACTGCCTAGTGAAACTGAAAACTCACAGGACTATGTTGATCACATTGTTCGAGAGCGGTTTGAAGCTTCACTAGAAGATAGCAATGAAATTGGCTCCAGACTAGTTGAAGACAACTTGGTCAATGAGGACACAAATTGTGCTAAGACCACAAATCCCACAACTGAAATAGGGAGAAGAACTAATGAAATTGGTGAGCTAACTGGAGACAAGGCAGCAGCTAAAGGACCAGCTGAAGGGATAGCTGAAGAAACAACTCACTACAAGAAAAAATGCCATACACAATACTAAATATACAACGGTAATTTTGAATTACCGTTACGTATGTGAAAAACACAACGGTTTTTCAAATTACAGTTACATATTTGCGCGCGCTCAGTAATAAACATAACGGTAATGAATATGCCGTTATCTATATACTGTCTATATATAACGGTATGGAAATTACCGTTGCATAAACTAATTAAAATAAAAATTGAGAAATAATTTAATTTTGCTAATTGGTGCAATCATTAAACTTGAAAAATATTGAAGACTTAGTCCATATTCCCGTTATCTTAATTTCAGAAAAACCTCGAATTGGCGCTCAATATTGTCCAAACCTTCTCGCCAAAATTCTCGAATTGGCGCTCAATTCCCACTGCCCAAACCTTCTCGTCAGTAACCCACTCAATCACCGGCCATTTCACCGCACCGGTCGGCATTTTTAAGTCACCGACGTACCTTCTCTCGCTTAATCCTAACTTCTCTCAGTTTTTCTCCCACTAAATTCCGCGAGTCCTAGATAAACCTATGCGCCATTATGTAGCTGAGCCAATCAACGGAGGTCTCAATCGTGTTCTCTCTCGCTGGTATAACTGCTCCAGTCGCCAGTCGCAGTATGTCTCACCTTTTTCTAATGAATTTTTGAAAATTATTTTCTTACTTTATTTTCTTGTTTGTCGCTAAAATTTCCACGGTAATAATTTCACACCGAAAATCCTAATCTAAGTTCGTACACATTTGTTCTTATTTAGGGAGTTGCAGATTTTTTTGTTACTAATTTGGTCATTTGGGGTTTTCTTCCGTTTAACAGGTAAATGGTTGCTTAAACCCTTTCTGCCTTGAATTCTGTGATTTTTTAGATAAAGCTAGGTCTGTTTTTCACCTTAGATGTTTGTGTAGTTTTCTTGGTAATTTATCTCGGTTTCTTCTTGTTTTCTCATAAGGTTTGTTGATTTTGTCGCTTTCTTGATCGTGATCACTATGATGGTTTGTGTTTTGTGAATTGTTTTTTATTATGATAGGTTTTCTTGCACCGTAGGTGTAAATTTCATGGAATTTGGTGTCTTGCTTGGACAAAGTTGAGTTTTTATTTTTATTTTGCTATGTTTTTCTTGCTCCCACTTTCAAACAGAGTATTTTTATTGTTTTTTGCAGTGAAAAGCAGAGGAATGTGTTGGGATATGGAACAAATTTGTGGGAAAAAATGCAGCTAATGTTTCCAGTTGATTGTTAAAATTACGTGTGATTTACACAAGTTCTGAAATAGGAATTAATTGGAAGTGAACCAATACTTTTTTCTTGACAAATTTTGGGCTTTAAATAGACAGTAGTATGATGTAGGATAAACTTATAAAACAATGTGCTTGGTTTATTTGAATATTTCAAAACTATGGTTAATGTCTTTCCATTTAAAACCTCGATTATGATCACTCAATATTTCTCTTTTTGCCTATGGTATTACTCATTACTACTGCATATGGGTGAACAAAAGTAAAGAATTTCATGAACATTTTTATTTTTTTTGAGGAATTTTCAAGAACTTTTGACCTCGAAGAAAAACATAAAATAGTTGGAAAACTATAACATTCTTGATACAGTGTAACTTTCTTGTGTATTAAACGAATTCGATTTCAAATATGATTATTACAGCTTGTTCCTTTCATGTTGGAAATACTTGACTTGCTATCATAATTTGAGAAACCATATAGTTTCTAAATACCCATTCCATGGAAAATGTTATTTGGCTATCAAGAAAATGGAAAGCGATCACTGCATTTGTGCGCTTCAAATATTGCCAACTAATTTAGTATAACTGCAAGGCTTATTTATAACTAAATCAAGTGCAGGTTTATATACAAACATTGGTTTATTAGCAAATATTAAATTTCATTTGACCAATGCAGAAACTATGCCGAGCAGGCAACCTTCATTTAGCAATAAAAACTTAATAAACATTTATTACGCATACCATGTTTTTTTTGCTAGAATTTGGGATGTTTATTTTTCTTGTATGCGGCGAATATATGAGGCTGATTTTCTGTTAAATTTATTTATGTTGTATCTTATTCAAGATAACTTGCTTTTGGTTATCAATGCTGGTTTAATAACATGATCATATGGTGATCTTTTTATTGGCAGATGGTCTTAATGCATTGATTGACGAGAATTTTGTTCCTAGTTGATTGTTGCGGCTGACTGGAGGTAATGTGGATTTATTTTCTATCATTAATGATGCATCATGTTGAGTGGAGCTAGAGTGCATGCTTGATTTGTTATTTGATCGTTGGTGCATGCAATTGGGAATCTGTGTGATTTTGCAATGCGTGATGATACTCAGCTCTGTATCAGCATTGATTTATGAGTTACTGTGTATTTATAGGTTATTGGATATGTACATGCATATGTTTATGTATATATATATTTATACTGCATTATTTGTGAAGATTATTAGGATGAATCTTCTTTCACTCCTATTAACTAGAAGGGTGAAAAAGAACTAGGTGCTGTAGGAGAGTTAGCCATTCAAGAGCGGATAAGGCTAAAAGATCAAAAGAAGGGCTTGGCTTATTCTATTCATCTGCACCACCTGACATCATCAAAAACCTTTGAAGCCATGGAGAGGAGTAAGCGGCTTATGCGCCCAATGTGTGAATAAGCGAATTCATCTGTTTTCTATTTTCTTAAGTCCCGGGCGGTCTGGTGTCCGAGCCGATTAGTCCTTGGCCCCTTTACTTTATGTCGGACCGAAGCGGAGGACAGTGTAATTGTGTATGACCTTGAAAATAGACTACCGAAATGTTGGAGATTAAGCCGGTCCGAAACAAATTTCGGGTCGAATAAAATCTGTCTTTTCGATCAAATCGAACGGGAGCGGAAGCGGTATAAATCAGACAATAGATCGTGATATAAAAATATAATATCCATGCGAATTAAATTTATTTAATACTAAAGAAGGGATAAAGAAAATACTTTTTTCTTAAATCTCGTTCGTCTTCTTCGATCAACCTTTGAATCTTGAAGCTCGTAAATACCACGATATTCCGATTCGATCCTCCCTTTGAACGGTAGTGAGTGGGCACCAAAATAAATCTATTAAGTTCCTAACTTAATTTTTCTATGATTATTTCAACACATGAAATCGTAGAATTGGATTATAGTATTGGGAAGATATTTAATCTGAATTAAATATAAACAAAAGAATAAGAAATAAAAGAGAAATTGCCTTTGAATTCCAAATCATTCACGTCACACGTGAATGTCTTCAACCAAAATAGGCATGAATTGATTTTATCAATTCTTATGGATTTCTCTCCCAATTCCCTTACTAATTCACGTCTTACGTGATATATATTAGGCATCTCTCTTTTCTTCATTCTAATGTTATATTTATAGTTAGATTTAGGTTAAATCCCAATACATATCAGTTTCCTATCTTAAACAGATTCAGAATCATAAAAGATAAGGAAATAAATTAATAATTATCTCAAATAATTATTAATTATTACTAATATGTAACTAATATAAATATCTTATATTTATTTAATTCCTAGCACAGTCAAACTGTGGAATATCATATATTCCCGGAATTAACTAATATTTACACATAAGCCCAAACTTTATGAAAACTTATTTTTCATAATACTTTAGGAACTTAAATATTATTATCAACCCGTCAATAAAGTAGGAAGGCGAATCGGGGACCATGGACCTATAATCAAGATCTCCAATAAATTGAATAAATAATTAAACTCTTTAATTAATTTATTCAACTTATTAATTCCGATATTATTCCACTAAAAATTTAGAATTGCACTCTCTTTAATTATAGAACATATTTACTCTACGAATTTGAGCAGTCCATTGATTTAATCATTTCATATGAATTAATCCTCCATAGATAATTAATAATTGAAGACAGGTAATATCCGTTAACCTCTTCAATTATTTTTTTTCCTCATTTACCATTAATTCACCAGTGAGCGATTAATTTATAAACAATTTATAAATTAGAGATCTCAAATCACTCAGTTCCAGAATTAACAAATGAGAGAATTATCTTTCTACTTCTCAAAAGAAGGAATGGATTCCATATCTATAAATTACATCCCCAACTATTTAATTCAAATGTGAATCTAAAATGCAAGTTTAGAGAATGTTGGCAAACAAACTTTAACGAGCAAATCAAGAATCACATTGAAATAAACAGGAGTCTATAATCACTCAAGATTAAGATTATTCATATATGATCATCTTGTGATTTAATTTAATATTCCTTTTCTTTAACAGAATTTTAAAGGAATAATTAAATTAAATCAGTCCAAGTCCTATATGATCATATCATATATAAATGCACCCAACTGGATGTCTCCACATCAACGGTTTGGATAAAACGGTCACATTCATAATGTCATTGGGCTGCATTAGTGACATTTTAATTAAAGATCACATACTTTAATTAAATTCGTCACGGACTTCATTTTTAGTTTATTTTCCATAATCTTAATCCTCTTGTATATAACACTTATATACTAAGATTATGGTAACATTAAATAAACTAGGGATTTTCTATGATGTAAAATAAATGCATACAAGAAGCATATTAGTTCGAAAATAAATGTCGCTTTTATAAATAAGATAAAAACAATTCACAATTGCTTTAAGGACACAATTCTCAACACGAAAGGTATGTAAAAAAGGACGTCTTTCATGTACGTAGGAACTTATCAGTATCGGACTGAGCGATACTACATGAAGATATATATATATATATATATGTATATGTATATATGTTGTTGGGTAACTTAAAAATATATAAGATCTTGCTCAAATTTGAATGAACTTGTTCAAATATATATGTGTTCTTGTTTGTAATTATTTCTGCAATTTCCGACGATTTTTTTTTTTCTTCTTAATCTGCTGATTTGTTTTCCATGTACAAGAAGTTCTGATATTGAGTACAAGAATGTAGCACGAAATTGTCAAATATTCTGACAATTTTTGCCAACTTTGACACAGCTCTCTCTCTCTCTCTCATATATATATATATAGAGAGAGAGAGAGAGATTATATGACCTATTACCCTGCAAGCTTTTTTCTTATTTGTTATTCAACTTTGTCAGACATTCCTTAATAATTTTGTGGCATGTATGTTGGTACATAATTTCTTTTTTATTAATTCAATTGATATTGCATTTTTGTTGTGAAGATTATACCCATAACCGTATATTGACACTTACAAATTGTAAATAATACAAGGAAGATAATTATTTAACCGCAGCAGAGTTTATTATCTTCAGATCATTTCTATGCATTTATCATCGTAAACGAAAAATGAGATTACCAAAATAGTAGTTTTTGTCAAATTACCAAAATATATGGTATGTTCATATATGTTGTGTGTAATAATTGCTTGTGATAATTAGGCAGAAAACATATGATTCCTCAAAATAAAAGTAACATTTTAATTTGATTTTCAAAATATAATTTTTTAAAAACATATTTGGGATAATATTTATACATATAAATATCATGATACGCACCTGGCCACTTATAATTTTATTGAGTATATGTAAACAGCTAGTTGATCAATTTTTGATGATTTTTATATTTTTCACAATGTGTTGCTATAGCTAAGAATAATATGCGACAAATTAATAGTTTTCCAAGAAGTGCAGCCTTTTTAATTACAACTTATTAAATGAGCATCTAGGAAAGACGAGGTTATGGATTATACTAATACTTTTCTGTTTTAAAAGTTAGCTATTATCTTGTATATATTAAAGTTTGAGTCATAAACTTTGATCAATATGCTTGTTGGACACCATTAAATTCATGGCCCACTCCTAATACTTTTCTTTAAATCAAAACATTAATTAATTAGTACATTAGTCCTAGCTAGATTTGGTCTCTAGCAAATTATTTATTTATATTTTACCATACTTTTCATGATAACACTTGCCAGGATTACACAAACCAAACGTTTCTGCCCCATAAAAAGCACCCATTTATTACTTTATTAAATAATCGTATCTTTATATTTGAATTGGGAATATGTGATTTGTGATGCAATAGTAAAATATATTCGATATTGTGAATGGATTAGTTCTTATTACTTTATGATCTTTGAAATTTAAGTTTAATTTCTGTAACTTTTAATTTCTAATAGAAAGTATTTGAACGTTCTAAAAATGGACAAAGGTTGGACTGCACATAACATATTGTCACGTGAGTATGCGGATGGGGTTGAATCATTCTTGAATTTCACTTTGCGAAATTCAAAAGATCGTAACTTAATACCTTGTCCTTGTACAAAATGTGCCAACACCAGTATGATGAGTGTTGACATTAGAAGAGCACATCTATTCTGCCACGGTATGGATCTTACATACCATAAGTGGATATGGCATGCAGAAAGAGTTATAACACCGAAATCGGGCAATGAAAGAGATAGGGTTAGGAATAGTGTTGAAAATGGAGATGTAGATGATCTAATAGATATGGTTAATGATGCATATGATACATACATAGATAACCCTATTCAATTTAGGATGTTACTTGAGGATGTCGAGAAACCATTGTACTCTGGTTGTTGCAAATTTATGAAGTTATCTGCCACAGTAAAAATGTATAACTTGAAGGCAAAATACGGTTAGAGTGATACTAATTTCACTAGTCTGTTAAGTTTGTTAAAAGAGATTCTTCCTGAACAGAATGAACTTCCTTAATCATTATATGACGCTAAGAAGAGCTTGTCCACATTAGGAATGAGTTATGAAAAGATTCACGCATGCCCTAATGACTGCATTCTATATAGAAAGGAGTATGTGGATTTGATCAATTGTCCAACATGTGGATTGTCGAGATGGAAGGTGGGTAGAAATAATACACCATTGATTGGAGTTCCATCAAAAATTTTATGGTAATTCCCACCAATTCCGAGATTCAGAAGAATGTTTCGAACTAAGGAAATCTCTAAAGAATTAACTTGGCATGCTGATGAAAGAGTAACAGATGGTTATCTATGTCATCCAGCTGATTCACCCGCTTGGAAATTAGTGGACAACAAATGGCCAGAATTTGGATCAGAGCTAGGAAATCTCAGATTGGCCTTGTCAGCCGACGGTATTAATCCACATAGTCTGATGAGTTCTTCTTATAGCTATTGGCCAGTTTTGCTTGTGACATACAATCTTCCTCCTCGATTGTGCATGAAGAGAAAATTTATAATTCTTACATTATTGATTTCTGGTCCCAAACAACCGGAGAATGATATCGATGTGTATTTAGCACCTCTAATTGATGACTTGAAAAAATTATGGGAGGTAGCGATTGAAGCATATGATGCATACCGTCAAGAAAGCTTCACGCTCAGATCAGTCCTCTTATAGACAATCAATGATTTTCCTGCCTATGGAAACATGTCGGGTTGTAGCGTTAAGGGATATCGTGCATGCCCTCCATGTGGTGAACACACTTATGGTAAATATTTTCCGTATAGTAGGAAAATATGTTATACAGGGCATAGAAGATTTCTACTTTCATATCATCCTTATCGAAGGCAAAAGAAAGCATTTGATGGCAACCAAGAATTTAACCTCGTACCCAAACCACTGAATGGACGTGAGGTTTTAGAAAGAGTTTCCACTCTAAACTGCACATGGGGGAAGTCAAAGGAGAAACAATCATCTAAGAAAGAGGATGATGTTAATTCATGTTGGAAGAAGAAGTCGATTTTCTTTGAACTTGTGTACTGGGAACATTTACATGTTCGACACATTCTCGATGTTATGCACATCGAGAAAAATGTTTGTGAAAGTTTCATAGGAACATTACTTCACATCCCAGGAAGAACAAAGGATGGAATAGCAGCTCGACTAGACCTTGTTGAGATGAATGTGAGGACTGAACTAGCACCAAACGTGGGAAATAAAAGAACATTCCTACCTCCAGCATGCTATACATTGAGTAAAGAAGAGAAGAGAAATGTCTGTGCTTTATTGTCTGGAATGAAGGTGCCTGTGGGCTATTCTTCAAACATTAAAAATCTTATTTCAATGAAGGATTTAAAGCTTACTGGATTGAAATCACATGATTATCATACTTTGATGCAACAATTCCTTCCGATAGCAATCCGTGGTGTTTTGCCCAATCATGTGAGGTGTGCTATTACTAGATTGTCTCTCTTCTTCAATGAAATATGTAACAAAGTGATCGATGTGCCAAAGTTAGATGAGATTCAAAGAGAAATTGTCATAACACTCTGCTTGCTTGAGAAATATTTTCCTCCTTCCTTTTTTGATATAATGGTCCATTTAATGGTACACTTGGTGCGGGAGGTAAAATTATGTGGACCGGTTTGGTACAGATGGATATACCCCTTTTCGAGATATACATGAAAGTTTTGAAAGGTTGCATCTGAAATCGTAATCGACCAGAAGGATGTATTGCTGAGTGTTACATTGCAGAGCAGGCTATTGAATATTGCTCTGAATATCTATCGAATGTGCATACAATTGGTATCCCTTCTAATGATATTGAAGTCGACTTGACCAGACCCTTATCAAGTCCCGAGGCTCAAACAATTAGTGAGGAAGAGTGGGAGCAGGCACATCTACATGTATTGATGAACAGTACCGACATTGATCCATACATCAAGTATGTTCCCAACCCTAAATAAGAGGTTTCATGTTGGTGACCTTATTGAGTCTTACTTTTATAACATTTTGACAATTTATTTGATGGTAGGGAACATATGGCATATGTGTCTTCAAAATTCCCCACTAAAGCTAAGAGTAAGAAGTGGCTTCAAGATCAACATAATAAGTATTTTATTGGTTGGCTACGTGATCATGTGAGTTACGTATCTAATATTAATAACTATACTTATGTGTGATCTTAAACTAAGTCTTAATTTGTATTGTAGGTTGGTACAGCAAGTACAAGTTCCAATGAACAATTATCAAAAAGGTTGAAGAGACTTGCTTATGGACCTAGAACACAAGTTCTAAAATATGCTAGCTACATGATAGATGGTGTTACTTTTCATACAAAAAAGCGTGATGAGACGCGAGTTGTTCAAAATTCTGGAGTTAGTTTAGTAGCAAGTACAATGCAACTTGCTAGTGCAAAGGATAAGAATCTAGTTGTCGAGGACATGGTATTTTATGAGGTCATTGAGGAAATTCGGGAGCTTGATTATAATGCCTTCCGAATTGTGGTGTTTAAGTGTGCTTGGATGGATAATAAAAATGGTGTAAGAAAAGATGAGGGCTTTACTTTAGTCGATTTAAAAAGAATAGGATACAAAATTGATTCTTTTATATTGGGTATTCAAGCAACACAAGTGTTCTACCTCAAAGACCCTAAAGATCATGCATGGTCTGTGGTGATGGCTAGTCGGAATAAAAATCATGATAAATTTAACGATGGTGATGAATTGGGAGACATTGCTATCCAACTTCAAATTATTTCCCAACAATTGATATAAATGATGTATTTGATGATAATGAACCAACTTATGTGCGAGATGATTGTGATGGATTGTGGGTTGATAATGCAAGCTCTTAAGTTGGTAAATGTACCAGTACTCTATTATTATTATTTTTTCCATACATTGTTTATTTTAAATCACATTTTCAATGATATATATGTTGGAATGATCTTGATATTTACTTTATTTTTTATTTTGACAGATCGTGGAAGTTATGGCCAGAAAATGATGAATCATATCTATTAGTATTAGTATATTTTACTTGATGGTCAGTTTTAATTTGCTTTAACATTTGAATTTTTGTTCACACTTATCTGTGTAGAAACTAAGTGAGCTGCAAAAGGATAGAAGAAAGAAGAATATATGTCCTCATCGACTTTCTCGCAGAGATTATGCGGGTTTGGCTGAAAGCATGGTAACTTGTTGATAAGTACATAACTTGTTATTTTGATGTTAATTATATTATGTACTTTGGAAATAATCTCACTTATTTATTTCACTTAATCTCACTGATAAGATCAGATTCTATTTATTTGAGTTTGCATATAACTGCTCTAATTTTATTTGAGGTTTTTGTAATACATCTACTATTTATTAATAATGGCAGGATGAATACATATCTCAAAAGGAAGATGGAGTGTTTAAATCAAAAGGCCCTACCGAGGATTTGCTTACAACTGCACTTGAGACACCCGAACACTATGGGCGTGTGCGGGATGTTGGAGCGTACGTGCATCCTGATGCATACTTTAAATATCCCAAAGAGAAGAAAAGATCTCAGTATGATGTGAAAATATTGGAGCTGGAGAGTGCAAAGAAAAGAATATGTGAACAAGAGATGCGCATAAATGAACAAGATGTAAAAATAGAAAAATAAGATACAAGAATACATATTCAAGACAAAGACATATATGAGCTAGTTGATCGGCTTGGGAAACTAGAAGCAACAGTCAGTGCAAAGGATAAGTTTTATGAGGAAAAAGGCAGCTGCACCGCAAAGAATCAAGATACTGGTGATGATGATGAATGTGAGGAAGATGTTGTCCTTCTTGATAAAGAAGCAGCCTTAAAGGTACTTTTTAATTGAAAATTATTTTTTTGAGACTACGAGATATTTAATTACAAATAACTCACTTTAAAGTGTATTCTGTAGGGAAAATCAGTTGCATTAACATTGAAATCAAATAAAGATGTTGTAGCTTATGGGACAGTGGTCTGTTTGTATGGGGAAGCAGGTACTCTGCACGGTGCTCCAATACCTAAGGGTTGTGCATGCGTGTCAATCCATGAAGCTTTGGATGAAAATGCCATGTTACCATTTCCAATCCCAAATGTTAGTGCCTTAGTTGGGAATGCAATAGGATCACACGTGGCTTGGCCTACTAAGTTGTTGGTAGTGAAAGATGAGGTAAATAATATATTTTTTTTATTCATTTATTTCTGAATATGTATCAGATTATCTAACATGTTGTACCATTATTAGATTGCTAAACGTGAGAAGATTGAACAAAAAGTTACTTTCAAGGAAAGAAAGTCCAAGTCTTATGCTTCTTTGCCTGCATCTCTGAAAGTTTTATATTGTTATGGTGAGACTCTACATGAAAATGGACGAGGAATGTGTCTTCAGTTGAGTGATGATGTGTTTGGCTCCAGTTTGGAGATTTTTATTCATTTTTAAGACATACTTCCCTTCTGTGACTTGGACCCGATTTTTGGAAATTGTGTTGTTGCCTACATAGGGTAAGTGATCTAAGTGTTATAAAATTAGTCAAAGTTTGATATGAAATTGTTTGTGTTTTGCTAAGTTTATATTTATTTGTAGGCACCTATATGGGAAACTGGAAGAACAAAACCATCTTGCTAGATTTACATTTGTGAATCCTTTTAGCATATCATATGTCCCAGGGAGTGATCGTGATGAACGAGCTCGTTGTTTGGCAGATAGGTTAGCTAATGTTTCCACTAAACAACTTGTCTTGGTGCCTTGCAATGTGGGGTAAGAACTTACTTGGTTATACTAAATTTATGATATATATTAATTGCACATGTTTATGATTTACACAAGTACCAGAGAGGTTAGCTACTGTCTTACATTTATCATATTCATGATTTATATGAACTGTTTATACTAAATTTGTGTTCATATAAAATAGTCAACACTGGATTCTTACGATCATTGAGCCTCACAATGAGAAAGTTTATTTGATGGACCCTCTTGCTCATCGAAATCGTGATGATTGTTGGAAATATATAGTTGACATGTAAGTCCTAAATTTTTTCTATCTTTATGCTGCTATGTATTTTTCTCAATTGTAATTCAGATTTTGGTTTTGAGCAGGGCAATTAATATGTTCAATGCAAACAAGGGAAAGAAAGCCAAAAAGCAACATAATTGGGAAATCATAAAGGTTTGCATGCATATTTGTTTATAATTTGTAGATACTTATTTCTCAAACATTGACATTGATATTTTTTCAATACATGGACCTATCCAACCTGATCACAAACAATATGGCTATTACGTGTTGCGTTTCATGAAAGAAATAATTGATGGATTTGAAGAAGATGGGTCTGTTTCCCTCAAATCATTGGTAATTACATGTGCATTCTTTCAATACAATATTAATAATAAAATGAGCATTATTTTTAATACCAAGTTAGCAGAATAATATTAATTTTATTGGTTTTGTGTGTAGTTTCAAAAGAAGCCATATTCTAAAGATGAGATCAATGAAGTTCGGGTGGAATGGGCAAGTTTTGTGAGTGATCATTTATAGGACTAGATTGGAATTGCAATTACTTGGAATTATCATGTTTTGGTTGTTGATTATGACTCTTGACAGCTAGATGACTCTTATTTTATTTAATTTCTATTGGATATTAGTGATGTGCTCGGATTTTCATGTTTTAGATCATTCTAACATGTTTTTGGATAATATTCTATCATATTGTATTTTTGGATGATCGATGGTCATATTTTATTTTTGGATAATATTTAGTCATGTTTTGGATTATTCATAATTATAATTTTAATTCTCATAATATGATCCACAGGTATAATATACAACATTGAAAATGCCCATTTGCAACAGTACTTATAGTTGTATAAACGATTTATATACAACTGTAATAAAGAAAATACTGTTACATATAGTGATTAAATACAACGGTAAATTATGTGTACATAACAGTAATTATCGTTGCGTATGCTTATATTATACAACGATAAATAGAGAACAAACCATTACATATAACCACTTTATACAACGGTCAATTTTATTAATACAATGGTATTTACCATTGCGTATTCTTATATTATACAACGATAATACCAGAACAAACCGTTACATATAACCACTTTACACAACGTTAAATTTCATAAGCACAACGGTAATTACCGTTGAGTAATGTTACATTATACAACGGTAATAATAGAACAAATCCTTACATATAACCACTTTACACAACAGGTAAATTTCATTATTACGACGGTATTTACCGTTATATATAGGTAAATTACACAATGGTAAATGTAATTTTACTGTTATCTAAAGTAAACATTACATAACGGTAATAATAAAAAATTGTTACATATAATGTGAATATACAACGGTATTTACGATAAAGACAACGATATATTACCGTTGTATATTATGAGAATAGACCACGGAGATTCTCCGTCGTGTAGAATGGGACTATAGACAACACCATTATATACGACGGTAGCGAAAATGAATAGACCACGGACACTCTCCGTCGTGTATGGCATTTTTTCTTATAGTGACTGAAGCCAACCTGCCTAAATGGCTCCGAAGCCATCCAGCTAACAAGATTGTTAGCGATCCCAGAAGCTGAGTTCAAGCTAGAAGATCAACTGAGCATGCTCTATTCACATGTTTTATCTCTCAAACTAAACCAGCCAACATCAAGAAAGCCCTTGAAGATTCAGATTGGATCATTGCAATGTAAGAGGAGCTGAATCAATTCACGAGAAACGACGTATGGTTTCTTGTCGATAGGTTGAAAACCCAAAAAGTCATTGGGACAAAATGGGTTTTTCGCAACAAGCTAGATGAATAAGGTGTCATTACAAGGAATAAGGCAAGACTGGTAGCCAAGGGATACTCTTAAAGTAAAGGGATCTACTTTGATGAGACATTTACACCAGTTGCAAGATTGGAAGCTATCAAATTGTTCCTCGCCTATGCAGCTCACAACAATTTCACGGTCTATCAAATGGATGTCAAAAGTGCGTTCTTGCAAGAGATGCTCAAAGAAGATGTGTATGTCGAGCAACCTCCAGGCTTTGAAATTAGATCAAGTCTACAAGCTGAAGAAAGCTCTATATGGACTGAAGCAAGTACCAAGAGCTTGGTATGAAACCCTCACAACATTCTTACTAAAGAATGGTTTCAAAAAGGAGTCATTGATTGTACTCTATTCAGAATAGAATGATCAGCTGAGATCTTAATGGTTCAAATTTATGTGGATGACATAATTTTTAGATCAAAAAGTAAAGATCTCTGCACACGATTCGCTCAACTGATGTAAAGCAAATTTGAGATGAGCATGATGGGATAAATGGCTTTCTAGGACTCCAAGTAAAGCAGCTGAAAGATGGAATCTTCATCAGTCAACCCAAGTATACCAAAGAGCTTGTCAAGAAGTTTGGAACCGATAAGGGAAAAACTCTCAAGATTCAAATGAACACATCAGTTCAGCTGAGTCTTGACCAAGAAGGAGAATCAGTCAACTAGACATTCTACAGAGGAATCATTGGATCCCTTCTCTATCTAATAATCATCCGACCAGACATCTCCTATTTAGTCGGGCTGTGTGCAAGGTTCCAAGCCAATCTAAAGAAAAGTTATCTCGAAGCAGCTAAGAGGATCATGAAGTACCTCAAAAGAACCATAAATCTTGGACTATTGTATCTCAAAGATGATAGCTTGAGTCTAACTGGCTATTCAGACTCAGACTTTGGAGGATGCAAGATCGATAGAAAAAGTACCGGTAGAACATATCAGTTTCTTGGGAACAAACTGATATCCTAGTTTAGCAAAAAGCAGCACTCAATTGCCACGTCAACAATGAAAGCCAAGTATGTAGTTGCTAGAAGCTGTTATCCACAAATTCTCTGAATGAAGCAACAGCTGAAGGATTACAAAGTGGAGACTGAAGAAGTGCTTATCTATTATGATAATAATAATGCCATTGCAATATCCCAAAATCTGGTATTGCACTCAAGGACGAAGCACATTGATATCAGGCATCATTTCATCAGAGATCACATTGAGAAGAAAGACATATGTAACAAATATGTCAACATAGAGAAGTAGATAGCTCATATCTTCACCAAGCCATTGCCAGAAGCTAGATTTGTGGAGCTATGTATCCAATTAGGATTGCTCGAACTAGCTTCTAAGGAGGATAATGATTAGCTGAGTGAAGAAGTAAAGAAAAACACTTTTGCTGAAGATAAGAACTAAATAAAAAAGGGCATCAGTTTACTAAGCTATGAAGCTTAAACTGATAAGCCAAATCAATTCTGAAGAAATGATGAAGCCTAAAAGGAAGCTGAAGAAATGAAGAGTCAACTGATTACTGAAGGCATCAGTTCTCAACCAGTCATGATCAACTGATGAGAGCAGTTGAACCAAATGGAGAGCTGACTGAAGAGACAAAGCTTCAGCTGAAAAGCTTATGAGGAGCAAAGCTAAAAGAACAGCTTCAAGCTGACAAAAAGCTGGAAAGACAAAGCCGAAGGCACTCCAGCTGGAACTGATTAGTCCAAGCCGAGGAGATCATCAGTTCAGAGCAGAAGTCATCAGCTGATGAGGCCAACTGATGACGTCAGCAGCTCAAGGCCACGCGGAGGCTCAAAAAAGAGAGATACGAACAGATAAGTCTAAACTTAATTTATTACTGGAACGGTAAAATGACGTGTCAACCCATTGTTACCATTGGACCCACTTCCTCTCTCCTCATTTATCTCCAATGGATAAATTTGAAAACAAATCAATGGATTAATCAGAACCGTTCATTCTTTCAAATTTTTTCTGTCATTAGATACACCACCCGCTTGAGGTTATAAATAAATCAGTTAAATCCCTTCTAAATCACCCTTACAGCTGAACAGGCACTCAAGCACTTTGTCTCTCTCAAAAAACTCCGTCAAGAATCTCTTATTTTCCCTAGCACCACAAAAATTTCCAAATCTTTTCATGGCTCAATTCACTACCAATTCCCACCGAAAGAACTACAACTTCAAGCTAACTGGTGAGGATTCAAGGATATTCTGCAAAGATCTTTATCACGACAAGATGCTCGGTAGATCCAACTTCAGACAATTCTCTGACAATTCTTAGCTATGTGATTTGGTCATCACAATGATCGAAATGGCCAAACTGAAAATCTTCACAGAGGGTGCTCCCACGAGGATATACCCAAAAGCCGTTGCAAAGTTTTTCCTCAACTCAGCCAGTAAAAAGAACTCTTTAGAGATCAAAACTAAAGTAAGGGGTCAAGAAATCATGATCACCCCTACAGTTCTGAAAAACATATTTGGTCTACCAGAAAGAGGAGAAGACATTGAAGAAACAGAAGTGAAGACTGAAAGTTGCTTCAATAGATGGACAAGTATCCCTTTTGATGACAGCTTCCACATCAATCATCTGACATCCAAATTCCGAAAGGAATTTCAAGTGCTAGCAGCAGTGGCCACAAAAATGATGGTGGGACTGTATGGAAGTAATTCGGAGATGTCAGAGACTAAATACAAAATCTTTAATGCCATCTGGGAGGAAAAAGAGATAGACTGATCTTTGTACTTCTTTAGTCAACTAAAGAAGTTTGTGGACATTGTGGAAGCCAAAACTAAAAGTTCCAATCGCTTCCCACAAAAGATGTACTATATCAATAGAGTCAGCTTCATTCTGGAAAAGCTGATCCCCGATTTGATGGCAGAAGAAACTAATCATCAACGAGTTGACTCTGATGATTTCATCCCAAAAGTGGATAAAGCAGCACTACCCCCAGTAACAATCAGAGAGCCACAGCCATGACTGAGGAAGATGCTGATCCCAACTACACCAGTAATAAGAAGGAAAAAGAAAGCTAAGATGACGGAGCTTGAAGCACTATCAAACTTCGACTCAGATGATGACTTTCCCATTCATCATAGATTCATGCCATTAGAGGAAAGACATGGCAGCAAGCGTGACTCTAGACATAGTCTAGCTAAATGAAAAGTTAGAGCACTAACCCAGTCGAAAACTGTTAAGAAGCCAGTTGCAGACAAAATCCAGCCCTGTGCTCAACAAACTAACAACCCGCAATCGGGCAAGATGTCAATTCAGTTCAAGAAACTGATCAAAGGCATGAATGATCAGGTAAAGTTGCTCTCTTACTCTATTTTAAAACTGGAAGCATACTCTGGAAGTGAAGATTCTGAAAAAGACTTCTCAAACAGTGAGGAAATTCCAGACAGCTCCTAAAAATCAAAGAAAAGAAGAACTGACAGCAAGAAGAACTAAAGGCCAATCAAACTGATTTGAAGCCCTAGGAATAACTTCTTGTAAAATCAGTTTCTTATCTATTTCATTAATGAAAATATTTTTCTTTGAAATAAATGTCTTGTCAGTATTTATTTTGAATTTGTGACCGTTGGTAAACAATGACACATCTCACGGTCATTGCAAAACCAATGACCAAAAATGACAAGGGGTCATTACTTCTTACAACCAACAAATTTATGAGTCTCTGTCCTCACTCATAAAACCCCCCTTGCTCATACCTTTTTAGAAATACTCACATACTCATCTCCTCAAAGAGTATTTCTCTCTCTCTCTCTATCAAAAAGCTTGAATTCCAATTCAGCCAAATTTCAAAAATGGAATCATCCAAAGCTCTTACTTTCTTCAAAGAGCAAATGATGAGAGACAAATTCTTGGAAATAAAGAAATTTCAGCTGATTTTTAAAGAATCAAAAAACCCATTTCTTCTAGTCAATCTCCACAAAATAGGAATTCTATATTACCTGAAAACACCACCAAGATTCTTCAGACAAGACTTGGTGAGCGAGTTCCTACTTCAAGAAAAGGTAACTACAGATGGGAAGCTCATCTCCTCAGTGATTCAAGGGCGTCAAACACTGAAAGAAAGATTGAAGAAATGTTTTAACTTCCAAGAAAGGGGTCCAATGTTCAAGATCTGAAGGATTCTGCGGAATCATACTGGAAAGATTGGAAAGCTTCAACCTGCTGCAAGCAATTCAGTTTTACCATATCTAAAACTGACCTAAAGTCCGAGTATGGAGTTCTACTCGACATCATGAACAAGATGATGTTCAGTGCAATTGGAAGCTTGAGTCAACTTACTCAAGAGAGATACAAGGTAATGATACACCTTGTTAAGGCTATGTCTTTTGTTTATAAATAGCCTGGGAATCAGACTAGTTTAGGTGATGAGGTTTTTACTAATACACAAAGGGTAGAAAGTCCAAAAGACTTCATTTTTGAAGCATATAGTATTCGGGTAGACTAGGTTTGATCCGTGTGATCATTGTGTTTCTAGTCTGTGTTTGAAACGTTAATTCATACACACTTAGAGGAGTCTCGGGAGAGATTTCCTATGGAAACTAGAGGGATTCTAGGTTGTGAGAGGAGCTCGCAATTCAGTTCAACGAAAGAGGTTGTCTTGAGTAGGAAAGGGGTCGAGTGACGGGAGTCTTCGCGTAATAGCCTTTGTAACCATTCAATGGAGTAGTGAACTATTTCTCACAGACTTGTGAAGTCCCCCTGACTTAGATCAGTTGATCGAACAGGGTTATCAACCTCGTGTTCTTTAATTGCTTTTGATTTTATATTCTGACCTTAAATGTTCACAACAATGTACACGTACATGATAATGAACATGATCGCACAGTTTATGTAACTTCATAATAAATGTGATGGATTGTGAACATGCTCTTCATAGGTTAAAAATTATTATAGACACGACTTATAAGACTTAAAGAATTAATATCATACTCCAAAATAATAATTTAGAAATTAATAAATAAATAATTAAATTTACGGGGCACTACACAAATTAAAAAAAGTTTCATGAATTATAAAAAATCAAATGTATGTACATTATTCATGTACATTGTGTATACATATTAGATTTAAAAGATTTATTCATGTATTGTATATCTAGAAAATGTAAAAAAAGTGTATGTATAGCATGTAATTTTAGATAAGTATTTCATATTCTCTTAAGTTTAATAACTACCAGAAACTCGTGGTATAGCGATGGAACTTAACAACATATTTTAGTCTGTCGCCCCTAACAATGGACTACCGACAGAATGACCATCGCTAATGTTTTCAGTGATAAGTTAGGGTGGGAGTGTTTCGCACTTAAATATAATGACGGGCTAACGACGGAACACTTGTCGCTAGAGTTAATGATGAAAATATTTCGCCATTAGTTATTTTTATTTTATTTATTTATTTAATTGCTTAATGAAAGACTAAATTCCATCACTATATTTGTTAACTAATTTAAATATTTAACAACAGGATTATTCTGCTGTTATTTTTTACAAAAATTTAATGGTTACGATAAATTATTCTGTTGTTAGGATTAGTGACGGAATGATCCATCGATAAAGTTAAAATATGTGGATTTATCCCGCCCCCTCCCTCTCTCTTCTTCATAACCCTAATCCCCAAAGTAGTCGCAACCCCCCTCTCCCCCCGATGAAATCCTCCCGGTGTTCCCCTTATCCACGACTGATGCTGCTCCTGCCTGCTGCCGTTGAAAATTGTTGTAGATATGTATGTGTCTGTGTGTGTGTACATGTATCTGTGTGCGTGTGTTAGTGTGTGGTTCTATGTGTGTTGTGTGTGTGTGTGTGTGTATCTGTGTGTATGTGTGTGTGTGTGTGTGTGTATTTGTGTGGCAGTGTGTGTCTGTGTGCGTGTGTTAGTGTGTGTGGTTATGTGTGTTTGTACGTGTATATGTGTGTGTTGTGTGTGTGTGTAATTGTGTGTTTGTGGCAGTGTGTGTATTTGCATGTGTTTGTGCGTGTATATGTGTGTGTTGTGTGTGTATGTTAGTGTGTGTTTGATCTATGTGTGCTTAATTAATTATGTATTTTTGCTATTAGTTAGGCGAGTCTCAATTATCGACACATTATACGACTGTAATTGATTTTGTTTTGATTGAGAAACAAGGTTATATTTTTTTATATATGATACTTTCATTAATTTTGTAATTATGTATGTTATAAGTTGTTAATTATAGCATATGAATATATATGATTAGTCTTATGTTTAATGTTGTAATTAAATATGTTGTTAGTTGTTATAGGATAGAAATACAGGTAATATTGATCAATTGGTAATTGATATGTTAATTATTAGTTATTACATATACTATGAATATGATTAATATGTTTAATGTAGTAATTATAAATATTATTAAGCGTTGTTCGATAAGGTAAATTAGTGATTATATTAATAAATTATTCATTGTTTTTTTTTGTTAGTATTAATGATTTATGTTTATTTATTTTATGGGATGAGGGCACCTGGATCCCTCTTTATGAATTGTTGGTGTTGTTGGTATTTATTGAATAACTAGATGATATGGATCAATTAGTGTAGAGTCAAGAACTTGGGACTAGGATTTTCAAATATGTGTTGCTAAAATTTTGAAAAATTCATTTAATTATTTTTCTCAATTATTGAATGAATTGATAGCGTTGTTTATTTTGTTGGTATTGATTGAATAAATAGGTGAACATAGATCAATTAGCGTAAAGTCGAGAACTTGGGACTAGAATTTTCACATAGGTGCTGCTGAAATTTTGAATATTTTATTTTATTTTTTATCAATTATTGATTGAATTGTTGGTGAATGAAAGAAAGAAAGAAAGAAAGAAAATGATAACTTAAAACAAAAATAAAACAATGATAATTTAATTGCCAATCATAAACTTGTGAATCAATCAAATCAAAATAGAGTTATTAACCATCATTCCTCAATCCAAAAAATTAATGCATTCTCCATCTAATCAGTCAAAATAGTCAAATAGTAATAGGAATCACATAAATCTCACAAATCTCAAGTGTTTAATAACGGGACGTGTTTGCTCTCAATAAAATCATCCCACAAGTTGTTATCAACCATAAGTTTGCAAATATTCTCTTTTCACCACCACTATAGACATATGACATGCAATCATCAAAAAGACTTAATTTTGGTTGTAATGGGGCTGGGTTAACAGGGTAGGAAATATTTTGGAATGAGGCTAGAATCGTAGAAAATGATTAGACTTATACATTGAATTTAATAATCAATCAAATTAAAACACCAACACAATTTTTAATATGCCCAAATGACTTCATATGCCTTAGTTTCCCATACGCCCACAATTTCACAATGCCACATTTAAATTTGCATTTTTTTTCTTTTTTGAATTGCGATGATCAGAATTTTTTTTCTTTTTTTTTCTTTCAACCAAATATCCAAATAAATACCCAATTTTTTCCATTCTCTTCTAATACTTCGAGAATTTTTTCCTCTCTCAAAATAAACATAACTCCACCATAACTACGATTAAGGACAAGTTACATTTTTTATGTGGTAGAGTGATTTTGTAGGTATTTGAACAAATTGGTTCATATAAAGCTCAAAGAGGCTCACAAAATGATAATCAATAACTGGTAGGCTCTTTAGGCTTCATATGGCTATAAAGAAGAAAAATGTGCCTTTATCATATGAATACATGCATAATGTCAATGCGGTCTTGAATAAGAACGAAAGCAAATTTTAGAGAAAAACAAACTTGGGAAGAAAATCACACTTGAAAAGAATTTAGATTTTAAAGTGAATCAATCTCTTAAGGCTCAAATCTCACTGGTTTTCAGCTATTTGAAAGTTCATCATACCAATTATCATATGGAGAAAATAAAAAAATCCAACCGTTAAATCCATAACCAACTCTAATCTTAATTCAATTAAAATCACAAATTCATAATTTTGGCTATTAAATTGACTCAAAATAAATAAAAAACACAAAAACAAATGAAGTTCTCTCTCCCCACACTTAAAAATTATCATGGTCCTCCATGTTCAAATAAACAAGAGAAGGAAGAAAACTAAACAAGACACAACAAAAATACCAAAATAAAATAAAATAAAAATAATAAAGGAAATAAGTGTCCTTCAATAGGGTAGAAACTGGAGTTGGAGTTGGAAAGATACATGGCGAAGATGGCCTCTATTCAATCCAAATGCCCATTTTGAAATTCAACCTCCTAATAGCGCCTTCATTTATAGTCTTTGGCTAGACTTTGGATCTCAGAAACATGCTGGAACAAGAGGTGGGGTGTTGGTCCCGGGACAAGTCAGAATCAGTTTAGAGGGGGGTGAATAAACTGATTACAAAACTGAACTTAGATGCGGAATATTCAGGGCCCGTTTTGACTCGCAAATATTATTCGTGCTATGTAGAGATCAGTTGAGAAGATCTGCTAGCTCGGAGTGTTGTGTGTGCTTATAGTGTGCAGTTAAAAACATACAACTGAACTGAAATTTAAAGCAGCGCACACAAGCAGTTTATAGAGGTTTGAAGCTCAACTTCTACGTCCTCTCTTCCTTCTACAGAAGGGAAATTCACTATGCAAGTATAAATTTCCTTTATTACAGTTACACAGTGAAGACAGTTGCTATCCCGAAAGCTGCACTCTCAACTTCCTCAGCCAGTAGGTCGACAGCTCACACTTGCAATCCCCAACTGCTCACTGGAGAGATAAGGTGCTATTATCCGTCTTTTCACAATTTTAGATCTCGCTCGATCTTCAAGAGTACAGTCTTAACACTGGTTGCTCCTTTGTGCATCTGCATTTGAGCTGGGGTAGTTGATCACTTAAGCACAGTGACTGAGAGAACAGATCTGGCTGGAAATCTTCAACAACTAGCTCGAAGAGCGTTAAGGCTCATTCTCATCAGTTGGAACTTTTGATTTTCTGAGTTCTTTGAGCGTGAGGCTTTAGTGCTTCGGCGAATATCTTCACGAAAAGACTTAACTAAAGTGCTCTCCAAATTCTCAAAAGTCCCACGGTCTTCTCTGGGTAGCTCACCTTTTAAATATAGGTGAGTTGGTGACCACTGGTGATCACTGTTGGATCATAAATGATAAAGCCAGTTGCAAAGCTTTCATTTAATGGGGCCATTGGGTTGCTATTGCTCTTCTGACGAGCTTTTGCTTCAAGATCTCGATTGCATTAACTTCAAGATCTTCTTTGGCTTATCTGAATTTCAGTTGCGGCTCCCTTCTTGATCTTCAGTTCTGAGCTTTATCTGGCAGCTGGAATCTTCAGTTCCTTTATCTGTCAGTTCTGCGTGTCCTTTGGTAGTTTGGAAAGCTTCAGTTGAGATCATCTTCAGCTGCCCTTTCTGGGCTTGGGCTTGATGCCTTCTGAGCTCCAGTTTACTTCTGCTTCAGCTGACAGTTTGAACCAATGTTCTTTAGCTGGTATTTTGGACTTGTGTCCCTTCAGCTCCAACTTTCATAGACTGGTCTTCAGTTTGGTTGCTGGCGCTTTATCAGTTGGACTTCAAAACTGATGCGTCTTCAACAGGGGTACTTCAAACTGGTGCTTCATTAGCTGGAACTTCATTCTTCAGCTGGTATTCTTTGAGCTGGTATTTTCCATCAGCTTGTACCTTAGTCTTCTCTTCAATTGGTATATTCCTTCAACTGGAATTTCCTAAGCTGGTATTTCCTTTAGCATGGATCTTTAGACTTAGTACATTTCTTCAGCTGGTTTTTTCTTCAGCTGGAATATCTTGAGCTATTATTTTCTTCAGCTCATGATTGTCCTCTCTTCGGCTGGCAGTCTTCATTAGTTGATGTCATTGTGGACTGGCATGTTCATCAGTTCAAACTGGTGTGCTCTTCAACTGGTATTTCTTCAGTCGGGAATGATCTAGAACTGGTATATCCGTCAGTTCTTCTCTTTCAGCTGGTATTCCCTTCAGGTAGGATCTTTCTTTAACTGGAACATTTCTTCAGTCGGTATTGGACTAGAACTGGTATGTGTTTCAATTCTCTTCAGCTGGGACTTTTCTTCAGCTAGTGGCGGCCTAGAACTGGTATGTGCTTCAGTTCTCTTCAGTGGGAACATCTCTTCAGCTAGTGGTTGTCTAGAACTGGTATGTACTTCAGTTCTCTTCAGCTTGAACATCTCTTCAGCTGGTGGCTGCCCAGAACTGGTATGTGCTTCAGTTCTCTTCAGCTGGAACATCTCTTCAACTGGTGGCTGCCTAGAACTGATATATGCTTCAGTTCTCTTTAGCTGAAACATCTCTTCAGCTGGTGGCTGCCTAGAACTGGTATGTGCTTCAATTCTCTTCAGCTGGAACATCTCTTCAGCTAGTATCGGCCTTGAACTGGTATGTCCATCAGTTTATCACTGTATACTGGTGGCAGTTGGTACCTTCTCTCTCAGGTACCTGCAACTTCCAGTTTGCCTTGCTAATTATTCTAGCAAGCTACAGTCTTCTTTTTCTCTCTATTCTTCTCTCCTCTTTCACACGAATTGATCATATCTGTCGGCTTTGACAGCTTTGACTCTGCATGATCATCTTTAGTTTTCTGCTTGATTTCTTTTTAGTTCTTTCAAGGATCTTTTCATATTTTGACATATTTTGGCAACTCATCAAAACCCCTTATAAGAAAAACCTTGATAGTTTTTCCTAATATGGGGTGTCTCCACCATGCCATTTGTTACACCCTTTCAGTGGTATGCAATTATATGCATATGTCTCATCATATGGGCATATGGACCAGTCTCCTCATGGGCATATGATTTTCTGATGGCATATTTGAGATTCTCATTACTGTCATTCAGTGCATTGTTAACCTTGCTCTCGGTTATTCCTCATTCAAAAAAGTCATCTACAAAGGCTTTCAAGCTAGATTTTTCGACTAGAGGTTTGAATCCTTTTTCAAGTTCCATTTTATTTTCAACAAACCTGCCAGGAAAAGGAGGAATTAGTACAACATTAGGTTTAATTGATTTAGCACATACCTCAATTTTTTTAGCTTCAATTGTGGGCATATCGGATGTCTCTTGAATATCATGATTGGGCATATTGACCACCTTGGGCATACGGTTTATTTTGTCAAGATTAGGCAACTATTTTTATCTACAGAACGCTATCTCCAATCTGGAAATGACTTCACCCATTTTCACTATTTGCACTTACATATAATTAAACCCCGCTTGAGTTTCTTGTTGGAATGCTCGAGTTTCTTTTTGAAACTCAAAGGTTATTTTGGGCCAGTTTAACAACAATTTCTTCCAAGGAATTGCTTGGTGCCGATTCGGGTTGTTATGCCCAATATTGGTCTCGTGGTGATATGCCATGTTGTTCATAACTTAGGGTTCCATGGCGTTGTTAAATTGTCCGCGTGCCCATCTCCATTGCGAATTGTTGATCATTATCGGCAATGATAGATATTAAGTTCATATCTTCTTCTGGAGTTTTGTTCATCAAAGCACCTCCACTCACTACATCAATCATGCTCTTGTTAGAAGGAATAAGTCCTTCATAAAAGTACAATATGAGCATATGATTAGAGATTTGATGATTTGGGCATACAAAACATAATCTTAGAAATCGTTCCCAATAAATATGAAATGATTCACCGATCTCTTGTTTAATTCCACATATTTCTTTCCTTATGATTGCCATCTTATGAAGGAAAATATTTTTCCAGAAACTTTATTTTCATCTCTTTCCAATTAGTTACGGAACAAGGTTTTAAGTTAAATAACCAATCTCTAGCACCATTTTGTAATGAAAATAGAAATGCTTGTAATTTAATATATTCAGCCATGTTCACTTGTGCTTGAATAGATGAACAAACAAATTCAAAGTATCTCAAATATTTATGTGGATCATCACCATGTAAACCATGAAATTTAGGCAATATTTGAATAAAATCATGATCAAGTTCAAAATGCTCATTAATTTCAGGCAAGGTTATGCACAATTGCAAGTTTTCATCATAACAAAATGTTAACTCCCTGAGAGTACGATTTTTAACTGCCATCTTTTTCTGCTTCTGATTTTGATATGGGTGGAAGGTAGACACAAATGCTTATCACGCCTTCTCCATTTTCTTCCTCAATCTTCTCATTATCCCTTTCATAAAAAAATTTATAGACTAACCTATAAGAGAAGATAAAAGAAATAAAATAGAAAAGAAAAACAAGCAAATGGATAGAAAAAAAATTACTAATGTCGTTCCCCGACAACGGCGCCAATTTTGATACATTGTCGTCACGCGCTCCAAATAAATATGTTCTTCTGAATGCCCAAATGGGTGTAGTGTGTGGAAAGCACAGGTCGAATCCTCAGGGAATGGTGTAATTCTTCTTTCTGCTGTAACTTTGGGGGTTTTGAGAGAGAGAGTTTAATCTAAAACTGAAAATAAAAAGTAAATAAATCAATAATAAATAAATCCGGATGAAATCACAAAGTCATTATGGTATGCCCACGTCAATCATTGATGTATAAATAAAATCCACACAATCAAGTAAATCAATTATGGAATACCGGAACCCGCTGACGCATTCCTCATTTCTCCTTAAGTGTAATTGAATAAAAGAACATTTATTATTCGACTTCTTATCAATTAACAACCCCTAAGAACCCTTAACAGATTTAATTAATCAATAGTTTTAAGAAATAGAGAAAACCAGTTATATTATAGGCATACGGACCCATATGCCCACAATATTCCCATATGCCCATTGGCAAAGAAAGTCAATTCTACCATTTATAAAATCAATTCGAAAATTACAGATCTATCGATTCTAATTGGTTTTAGACCTTAACTAATCAATTGTATATTGCGCACTACGCAATTAATTAATTAAGAACATAATCTTGCTATCTCGAAGCATAAAAAGGTACAAGCTTGTGAATTTGTCTCAACCAATTTGATCTCACGATATGGGCATATCAGAAACTAATGTGATTTCATTCCAGAAAATAAATTAGTCACTCATATAAAAAACAATACAAGTGATGATTACAAAATATATTAAACTAACGATAAAACTAAAAAGATAATTGTCTCAGTACATAACGGATGCCCATTTCAGAATAATATGACACAACTTATATAGACATAATGTTTCCTCCATCATTAAGTATCATATCGTGATTTGGCATTTGTCATCGCGGATTCCTTCCTCAAAATCGATCGTTCATCATTCTTTCATATCTTGATGATTCTTCTTCCATATTTGCAGGATTTTTCCATTTTTATGATTTAGACCTTCCATCTCTACATTATTCCTACAATAACCAATAAGATAGTGATTTAAGTCTTAAATATATAAAAATATATATAATTATTATGCAATATTTAAGACTTATCATTGGTGTTTTTTTTGTTAGTTTTGATTAATTAACTAGAGGAACATAGATCAATTAGCGTAGAATTGAGAACTTGGGATTAAGATTTTCACATAGGTGCTGTCGAAATTTTTAAAAATTTATTTTAATTTTTTAAAACTCATTTAATAAGATATATTTTTAACCAGCTTCTCGTGCAACAATGAGTATAAATTGTGATTAGATGTACAAGTGATATGGGGCTAATAGGTATTTAAATCCGGATTTCTTGAATAGACTTGAAAGTTTCATCGAATTTGCTTTTAGTCGGCCTGCATTTATGGATAGAGACAAAATTAAGTGTCCATGTCATAAATGTGATAATATACATTTTCAAAATCAATACATGGTTTAATTTCACATTGGAAAGTATGGGTTTGTGAAAAATTATCATATCTAGAGGTATCAGGGGGAAATAATAGAGACTATGACTAGAACTTCGAATTTTAATCGGGACACTGAATCAAACACGTACCGTACGATGGTTTTTGATATTGGTAGTCTAGAATTTAACATGGTTGATAGTGAAAATAACCAATTCAAGTCTATTACTATTCCTATCTAAGTTTTATCTCAAGCAAAAAGTGATTGGTGGGCCGTATGTAAGATTAAAGTAAGTCCAATGTAGAAGTCCCACAAAAAACATCAATCTCAAATGTGATCCCAAATTTTCAAGAGGATGAATTACATGATGATCGTCCTCTGGTTATAGAGATCGATGATTCTGTCTTAGTTTATCCAAATGGGGGTGACATAGAAGAAGAAGAAGAAGAAGAAGAAGAAGAAGAGGAAGAAATCTCCATTGATGCAGACGATGATAGTGATAGTATAGACGATGATGTTGATAATTAGTTGTGCATTACGTGAGCGCTTATTTGTTACACTATTTTGTGGTTTACATTACATTATTTGTAATTCAACTAACATTTTTGAATAGATGTAGAAGCTAGAAGTAGACTGTTTGGCTGGAGGGGTAGTGCCGGCGGATCTGGCACTAGAGGTGGTTCTAGTAGTAGATCTAGCACTAGAGGCAGTGCTAGCGGATCATCATCTTCGTTCAGAGGCATTAATACCTCCATAGGAGACCTACACATAGGTAAGCAGTCGTCATTTGATAAGTCAGCGATGATAGCACGACGTAAGGGTCTCCGAACATTGACTGTATAGGGCCTGTATGTTTAGTAATATTATTTTTTAATTAATTGTATTTAATTATAAAAAATTAGATAATTTATTATGTTTTTTCTATTTGTAGGACGTTTATGCCACTTCACGAGGTATCGACAATCACAACTCAGATATTCAAGAAATACATAGATCTAGCTAGCATTAGTTGGAAGCTAGTGCCCACTGCTACAAATGAGTAGTATTTTGAAGACTTCAGCGTATAATTTATTATTTAATTTGAGTATTTAGCTAAAACCTAGTAGAACTACTAATGTGTTGTGTTTTTTTTATGTACAAATTGTTCACATGGGAGCCTCATTTGGAAGAGATGGTGCGTCATCTGTGGTTCTCAAAGGCGACAGAGCGATACAGAAATATGATTCACGTCGTTAAGAACATGAATAGGAAGAGGTCGATATTCGTGCCTGAAGACATGTGGCCTATCTAGATGGCCTTCTGGGAGACTGCTGAGTCAAATAAGAAATCTCCCATTAATTAAAAAACATAACGTTTGAGCTTGACCAGAAACAGGCATGATCACGCATAAGGGAGGGTCCAGATATACTATACAACACAGAGATGACATGGTAATTTATTTTATAAAAAAATATTTTAATTTATGCAATTCATTTAAGTGTATTTAATCATTTCCACTTATGTTAATTGAGCAGTCGCAAGCTCAGGGATTCCCAAATGAGCAGGTTAGGTGAGAATTATTTTTTAGACTCCACTGTGATAAGAATGGAGTCTTCACTAATAAGAAGAGCGAGCGCCTTGTTGTAAATATTTAATTTATAAATAATCTTCAGTATAACAAATATTGTATATTTATTTAATTAATTAATATTAACTTATTGTTGTATTTAGGAGGACGTATACTAATGGGCTGCAGAGTTGAGTCAGCCTCTTCCAGGCACTGATGAGGTGTCTGAGGTGGATATGACCGACCTCTATCTAGATGCACTCGGAGACATGAATAAGAAGAATCGCGTCTTCAGCACTAGATCTTGGTCACACCTCTACAGTGGCAACAGAAGCGGTAGCATTATTCATTCTGGAGCTATCTCGCAACCCGTGTTTACAGAGGAGGCCTTCATTCAGCGCATTGATAAGATGCGGGCCCAGATTCAGAATGAGGTGAGCTTCGAAATCAGGAATTAGGTGAGGTCCAAGGTGAGGTTAGAGATGCAATCACAGATGGAGGCCGTGATGCAGGCCCAGTGGGCCCAGATGTATGCTCGATTCGGACATCCCCCACCCCCACCCCCACCCCCACCGCCCTCTGATGAATGAATGATTTATATTTAAATATTATATTAATTTGAATTATTACTATTATTTGTGAATTTGTGATTGAATAATATGTATTTTTATTATTACTATTTTATTTATGATATTCTATTTTTAATTATTCATAATATTTAAATTTGAATTAAAAAAAACAGCTAACGGCGGATCAAAATTTCATATATTAACGATGGAATGTAATCTGTTGTTAACACAATCCTTAACGACAAATTTTAGTCTGTCATTAGTAGCGATGGACAGGTCCATCGTTAGTCTGTCGGTACAATATCGTCTGTCGACTAGCCAATCGTGTCGGCGACAACACAATGGCGACGGAACATACTGTCGCTACTGCTAACGACGGATGCGTCATTTTCCAAGTGTAACGATGAGAGAATTAGCGAAGGATCTACCCCGTCGTTAATCCTTCGCTAGCTCCTAATAGCAATGGAAATTCACTATTTAGCGGCGGAGTATTCCGTCACTAAAATCCGCATTTTTTGTAGTGAATGTAACATAGTTAAATCATTATAGATATTTAAATATATTGAAATGTATTGAAATTTAATGTCATTTTAATTTATTACTATATGGATGTAAATTTCTTAAGGATGATTCTAAAAAAAATTGGAATATTGCAACATAAAGTTTATTCTTATTTATAACTGGTCCCGAGTTGGGACAAGAACTTTTTAGAAGGTTATTCTTATATAGATGTTTTATTGTATAACTAAATACATTCTAAATGTATATCTTAAAGTTGGATTATTAATTTTTAATTACTTTAATTTACATATTCATATTTTTTTATTAATATCATAAGCTTAACTTAGTGTTTGTAAATATCATTAATTGATTCCTTTTTTTTATGATCATATCAATTCTTAATTTATATATAATTTATATAGTCTATAATTATTAGTTGAATAAACAGTAAATTTATAATATGATATTATGTTTAAATAAAAATAATATCAATATATAGTACATAAAGATTTACATATATTTAAGTTTTGGAGAATTGTATGAAAACATTATTTGATTCAATATTAACATAATTGGTAATAATTTGGTCAAGTGGTTAAAGTAACAAACTAAAAAACATTTGACTAATGTTTGAATTTTGTCGGGGGTGAAAATTTAAATTTTTTTGGCTTATTTATCAAAACTCGATTACAAGCTCAATTTTAAAAGCTCGTGCGCTACTCGATTACAAGCTCGCGAGCTACTTGATAAAAGCTCATTTATCGTTGAACTTGAGCTACTCGAGTGAGAAAAACTCATGAATAGCTAGAGTTCGGCTCGAGAAAATTATCGGGCTCGAAAAAAAACTTGAATTCAGCTTTGAAGAAATATCTATGAGAAATTGTGGAACATTGCGATGAAGATTAGGAATTTTATTATTTCCACACACTAATAGGGTACAGATCCTTGTTATTTATATAACAAGTAATGCCGCCAAGGATCAAAAGCATGAGCTCTAATCTACAAAGAAAAATATCTAGAAGCAACAAAAATATCTAGTGCCACCTCAGCTGGAAAGAAATCAACTGTGGACAACCCCATGTAGTATCATGCACGTGTGCATGTGTGGGAAGAACTGCATGGCTGCTGCTGTGGCGAGAGAAATGATATTCTCAATCTCAACACCCCCCTGCAAGCTAGACGCGGTGGAGGTTACCAAGGTAAAACTTGGATAGTAAATTAAGATACCAAGGACGGGGTAAGGATATAGTAAACACGTCTACAAGTTGAGAGCCTGTGGAGACATGAAGAGGGAGTATGAATCCATTCTTGTAATGAAGTCGCGCAAAATGGCAATTGAGATCTAGATGTTTTGTGCGCTTGTGAAAAACTTGAGTCTGGGTTATTTGAATGGCGGTGCGATTATCACAATAAAGGGGCACGGGTGTGGCAAAGGATAAGTGGAAGAGATCCACTATATAAGAAATCCAAAGTAACTCGCGCACGGTGTAACTTAAACTGCGGTATTCAGCTTCTGCAGAGGAAAGGGAAACGATAGTCTGTTTCTTGCACTTCCAAGACACCAAACAGCTTCCCATGAAAATACAAAAACCCGTTAGAGACTTCCAGGTGTCCAAGCAAGAACCCCAATCAGCATCACAATATGCACGGGGTGTGAAAGAATGGCTGATAGTGTAGTGCAGACCAAGAGAGGGACAGCCCTTGAGATACCTCAAAACATGCAAAGTTGCATTCCAATGGGAAAGAGTAGGTGAGTTAATGAACTGACTTAATTGTTGAATGGAGTAGGAAAGATCAGGCCTGGTGAGGTTCAAGTAGAGGAGCTTTCCAATCAAGCGTCTATAAGACTCAACATCAGATAAGGGATCCCCCTCCTTGGTGAGAGTGAGACCAGGAGGGAAGGGAGTAGAGGCTGCTTTATAACTTAGAAGACTAGCAGAGGCTAGGAGATTGAGGATGTACTTACTTTGGCATAGATAAGTGCCTGAATCAGATGGGGCAATCTCTATCCCCAAGAAGTATTTTGCTGGTCCAAGATCTTTAATGGTGAATGCATAATCAAGGATCTGTTTAACAGCTTGAATTGCATCCAGAGAAGGCCCTAAAAGAAGGATATCATCGACATAAACCAATAACCCAACAAAGGTATCTACAGATCCTTTAGTGAACAAGCAATTATCTGCTTCTGATTAAAGAAAACCAATAGAAAAGAGCAACTTACATAACTCCATGTTCCACTCTCTAGAAGCTTGTTTCAACCCGTAGAGGCTTTTAACAAGCATACAAACTTCACCTGGTTTCCCTTTGTGATAGCCCTGCGGCAGTTTCATATATATCTCATCAGAAAGATGACCATGGAGAAATTCATTGTTCACATCAATTTGATGTAATAACCACTGCTGTTGCGTGGCAAGAGCAATAAAAAAACGGACAGTAACCATTTTTACAACGGGAGCAAAAACTACATGGTAATCAACACCAAAATTCTGGTGATAACCCTTAGCCACTAAATGAGCTTTGAGCCTCTCGACACTCCCATCAGAATGTAATTTTACCTTATAAAACCATTTACTCCCAATTGCCTGCTTATTTAGAGGCAAAGGAATAATGTCCCAAGTATGGTTCTCTTCCAGGGCTACCAGCTCTTTTTCCATAGCTTCTACCCAACCTGGATGCTTACAAGCTTCCTGGTAAGAAGAAAGTTCCTGAGTAGACCCTTTCTCAGTTCATATGAAGAAGAGAGAGTTATGAGGTGAGGAATTTTCTGAAAAAGTAGGGTGAAATACATTTGCTGAGCAGACATAATCTTCAAGATAGGAGGGCATGATGCATGGTCGTTTTGCGGTTAGAATAATTCTCAAGAGAGAGTTATCCTTATGCCCACAGCAAGGCGTATCAAGCTTATGTGAGTAAGGGTCGATCCCACGAGAAGCTGCGAATTCTATCTTCTAGTGTCACTTTTCAAAAAGGTTTCAAGATTGTTGTGGTCTCCGTACTTGTATTTAAAGACTGTAAAATGAAATAACAAAACAAAAAAAATAGGAAAGGAAAATATTAGTAGTAAACGTATTCCAGATTAGAACTCAGATTTCAAACTTAAAAAAACACTTGACCGATCATGGGTACGTTGATTACTTATGCAAATCTAATTATCTGGTTAAAGGTACCGGATCTCTCTCAACGTACCCAATCTATCCTTTCAGTTTAGCCTAGAGGTGATCTCTCGTCCCCTAAACCCTAACTTGTTTCCCAACCCCGATCTCTCATATGATTGTAAGCAACAAAGCAGCATTATGATCTAGACAGACCCAAATTTACCTAGACAAAGATCTCTTTTATGCCCTCAGTATCCGTGATGCATCCCATCCCTTCATGACCAACACACAGCTACGATTCATTGACCACTTATAGAGGTAGTGAACACAATTCTAATTAACGAGTGATCAGCCACAATTAACTAGCTTAGCCCACTGTATAATGCAATAAAGAAAATGACTACACGACGGAACTAGATTCACACAGTGTATGCCTATAAGCCTCACGGTTCTTATGTGTTCATTAAGTTCTTATCTTTATTCAATCCGGAATAACGAGTCTAGCCGCTCATGCTAGACTTAGAACAATAATAATAAGTAAAAGAAATAAAATAAAACATAATATAAACAAAAAACTTACTTATATTAAATAGCAAAAGAAATCCAACTCCAACACTGGATTGAAGAACATAAACTAATTCGGAAAAATAAATTGTTCAAAGTATTTTATGCGTAAGAAGTTGTAAATGAGTTGTTTGTTTGCTGCCATGAGATCTACTTATATAGGAGTACAAAGACACTAGATAAACTCCCCGACAGGCCGGAGATCTTCAGCCCAACACGCAGCCGCCATGCCCAAAGCTTTCTATATCTGGCAGATTCTTCCCTTATTTAGAAGATTCTGAGTCGCAGATTTTGTACTTGTCGTACCCTAGTTGCACCGACATAGCAACTTTCCTTGTAGAGCCGAGCATCCTTCTGAAAGCATCAACTTGCCTTCCACGGCTCCTCTTTCCTTCGGTGGCTTAGGTGCATTGCTCCTACTGTAGTTGGCATTAGTTTCTCTTATGTCCAGTCTCCTCTCCTTCTCCTCTTAATCAATCTGGGGTTGTTGTGGACACGATCACAAACTTCTCCTTCAGCTTTTGCTGGAATGGTAGGTGATTTCCCCCAGGCTCAAGAGAGAGCTTTCTGCTGAGAAGTTGTTGCCCATCTTGGTATCATTGGCACCCTTGTGCCCTCCAGAAGTGATTCTTCTGCCTCTTGTTGCCCCTTGTGCCCACTCTGGCTCTTTCCGACTCAAAAATAGAAAAAACAAAGGATAAAAGAATGAGAAAAAAGACACAAAAACATGAGAGAATTTGGACTTGTCACACCCATCCACTTTAGTCATACTTGCCCTTAAGTAGGTGAGCAATCGGTGACAAAAGTGAAGGGCATTGCTTTTCAGCATGTATCCCTTGCTGGTTCCAGACTTGAATTTGGAACCGTCACCTAACTCAGTCCACTTCTCCTCCACATTCTCATCCATGGGCACCACAACAATAGCAGACTTATAGTCACCATCATTCAAATCCAAAAACGACACAATGCCCAGACCCATGTTCAATTCATCAGCAGAAAGGTTGAAATTTTTACCAAAAATTTTAAACTTGAAAATTTTTGCAGAAGTGCCTCCCTTCCCCATACTCTTAACAGATAGATCATGGAAAAACTCATAGACCTACTTAGGAAAAATTAAACAATCCCATTTAATAAAGAAAGACCCGCCAATGTTAGAGAAGAGTTCTCTTACCACTCGCTCGATGCCTAAGACAGCAAGCGAGGTGAAGTGGATGGTCTTGCTATGCATGATCTCCCTTGTGGGCAAGACGCTCTCTCCTTTTGGCATGACTTTTCCAGAAGTTGGGCTAATCACAGTTTTGCCCTTCTTTGCAGACGGCTTGGCAGACGCTTTCCCTTTACCCTTGGCAGACACAGAGGGTGCATCCGTTATGCCCTCAGCAGCTTCCTTCAGAGACAAAGACTGGTCATCCTGACTCTTGTGGGCTCGCGATTCCCCACTACTTTTAGTTTTTTCTTCCTCGGCTTCCTCATCCTTCGACAGCGTCGGCGACGGCTGCTTTTTCCTCTTCAAGGTCTGCAACTTAGCTTTCACGGCGGCAGCCTTCTCTTTCTTCACCTTTTTCAATTTTTCAGTTGCAGAGGGCTCAGGTGTGTGCTCCGGTATCAGCTCAGGAGTCACATCTTGCTGCATGCTGGCCTCTTCTTGGTCGTCGATCTCGTCGGCGATTTCCTCCACAATTTTTAGAGAAGGCTCGTCAACCTTCTCGGATTCAGGGGTGGAAAGAGGTGAAGGCGGTGGTTCGATGGTGGCAAGAGGTTGAATGTTCATGGCGGCAGTGCTCGACGGCCTTGTTGGTACAGCGGCGTCGGTGGTGGTCTCCCTAGAATTTTCCGGTGAAGTAGAAGGGGTAAACTCCACCTTCTTCTTTATGGACTTGGCAGTGCGAGTTTTGGGGGCCTTGGTGATCGTGGTTATGGCGATTTTGAGAGATGGAGATTTTAGAGAGAGAGGGGGGGTCTGTAATTTTTTGAAAATTTTGGGTGAAAATGGAGTGTGAATTTTGGTGAGGAGGGATTGGGGTTTAATACTTGGATTCACCCTAGCCACTCAATTTGAATTGATATGACAGGCCCATCAGACGACTTTTGGGCTTCTAGGGTTTCCTTGTACAGAATCTTGTGTTGTGCCCACGGGGGCAGAGGGATCCCGAATTTTCCGGAATTACCTTTGATAGTGCCCTCCATACTGGAAGCATCCAAATTGGCTAGATTCTTTCTTTCCATGAAAAATTCACCTGAATTTGTTTCCTAAAATACTCCAAAAACAAAATATAGCCGTAAAATCCGACTCCTAGTCTAACATGGCAAAAATAAACACTCAAAAGGAAATAAATAAAATACGAAAAAAATAAAAGAAAATAAAAAAAAATAAACCTGGGTTGTCTCCCAGTCAGCGCCCCAGTTATTGTTGTGGGCACGACGCTCCTTAGGTTTACATGTATATAGGCTCAACGAGCTGGAGCCCGAGAGCCTATATAGATGAAACCATTAGTTCTTTGAGATGCTTTAGCCACTGGCTATTGACTTTGAATGTTTCTCCAGTACTTGAATCGAATAACACCACTGCTCCATTTGGGCATACGGCCTAGATTTCATATGGTCCTGACCATTTGGACTTGAGGCCTCCTCCTAACAGCTTCAGTCTGGAATTATACAGCAGAACCTTTTGCACACACTCAAACAGCTTATGGTGAATGAATTGGTCGTGGGTTCTTTTCATTCTTTCATTGTAGAGAGCAGCATTGTCATAAGCTTCCAGTCTCATCTCTTCCAATTCTTGAAGTTGGAGCTTTCTTTCGATCCCTGCTCTATCAAGCTTCATGTTCAGCTTCTGAATTGCCCAAAAGGCCTTGTGTTCAATCTCAACTGGAAGATGACAATTCTTCCCATAGATTAAGTGGAACGGAGACATCCCAATGGGTGTTTTGTAGGCAATGCGATATGCCCACAAGGCATCATCCAGCTTGAAACTCCAATTCTTGCTATTAGGGTTCACGACCTTTTGAAGTATGGACTTGACTTCTCAGTTAGAAACCTCAGCTTGTCCATTCGCTTGTGGGTGATATGCAGTAGTTACCTTATGTCTCACTCCATATTCCTTGAGCAAATTCTTGATGATCATGTTGCAGAAGTGAGATCCTTGATCACTTATCAGTGCCTTGGGCATACCGAATCTGCTGAAGACATTAGACTTCAGGAACTTCTTGACCACACGGGCATCATTTATGGTAGTTGCTTTTGCTTCCACCCCCTTCAATACATACTCCACAGCCAGAACTATGTATTTATGTTCGTTAGATTTGGTTACGGGTCCCATAAAATCAATTCCCCAAACATCAAAGACTTCTACCGGCATGATAGGCACCATGGGCATTTCATTGCGTTTGGAGATGTTTCTAGTCATCTGGCAGCGTGGGCATCGTTGGCATACTTCATAAGCATCTTTGTGAAGTGATGGCCAAAAAACCCCGCAATCAAGGATCTTTTTTACAGTTCTTTTTGCACTGAAGTGCCCTCCACATACTTCGGAGTCACAGTGATCTAGAATGCTCTTAGCTTCTTCTGTGGGCACGCAGCGTCTGATGATTTGGTATGCGGCACCTTCTCCATAGTATGGGCTCGTCCCATACATAATATCGACTCTCACTTCTGATTTTATTGCTTTGGTAGGTCGAGAGTATGGTCGGCAATTCTCTAGAGATCATGAAATTAACTAAGTCAACGTACCAAGGTGCTGCGCCCTTGAGATTGAACAGATACTCATCTAGAAAAGCCTCCTCGATAGGCACCATGTCCTTCTCCTCATTGAGTACTCTACTCAGATGATCGCCCACCTGGTTTTGAGCTCCACTCTTGTCTTTGATCTCCCAATCAAATTCTTACAGTAGTAGTATCCACCGGATGAGCCTCGATTTCGATTCCTTTTTTGCAAGTGGGTGCTTCAATACAGAGTGATCGGTGTAGACCACACTCTTAGCGCCAAGCAAATAGAATCAAAAATTTTCAAAGGCAAAGACTACTGCCAGCAAATCCTTTTCAGTTGTAGTGTAGTTGGCTTGGGCATGATTCAATGTCTTGGAAGCATAGTAAATCACATGGCATTCTTTACCTCGCTTTTCTCTAAGCACTGCTCCCACGGCATATCCACTGGCATCACACATTATTTCAAAGGGCATGCCCCAGTCTGGAGGTTGAATGATGGGTATTGTGACCAACCTCCTCTTCAGAGTGTTGAAGGCTTCCTTGCATGCATCGTCGAAGACAAATGGCACATTATTTTACAAAAGATGTGTGATTGGTTGAGCAATCTTTACAAAGTCTTTGATGAATCACCGGTAGAACCCAGCATGCCCAAGAAAACCACAAACTTGCTTTACTGTAGTGGGGTAGGGTAGCTTTTCGATGATGTCAACCTTGGCTTTATCCACTTCTATGCCTCTCTCTGAAACAACGTGCCCAAGAACAATTCTCTCACGAACCATGAAATGGCATTTTTCATAGTTTAGCACCAAGCACTTATCCACATATCTTTTTAGCACCTTTTCAAAGTTGTCGAGGCATATGTCGAATGAATTTCCATAGACTGTAAAGTCATCCATAAATACCTCGATATAATTCTCCAAAAGATCCGAGAAAATACTTATCATTCATCGTTGAAAAGTTCCCGAGGCATTGCAGAGCCCAAAAGACATCCTCCGGTAAGCAAATGTGTCGAATGGCCACGTGAAGGTAGTCTTCTCCTAGTCTTCTTGATCCATTACAATTTGCATGTAGCCTGAATATCCATCAAGGAAATAAAAGAATTTGTTTCCAGCCAATCTCTCCAGCATCTGATCTATGAATGGCAATGGGAAGTGATCCTTCCTTATGACGGTGTTGAGCTTCCGGTAGTCTATGCAGACTCTCCATCCAGTTTGTAGCCTTGTGGGCACAAGCTCATTTTTCTCATTTTTAACCATCTGGATCCCTGATTTCTTGGCCACGACATGAATCGGGCTCACCCACTTGCTGTCTGAAATGGAGTAGATGATCCCCATATCCAACAACTTGAGTATCTCCTTCAGTATGACTTCCTTCATTGCGGGGTTCAATTTGCGTTGGGCATCCCACACAGGTTTGGCATCATCCTCCAAGAGAATTCTATGCATACATACTGCAGCGCTTATGCCCTTGATATCGGCCAAAATCCATCCCATTGCTTCTTTGTATATTTGTAACAATCTCAATAGCCGGTTTTCTTCAACAAGATTCAGTCATTTGCTTATAATACCCGGTAATGTTTCATTCTCCCCAAGATAGGCATACTTTAAGTAGTTAGGGAGATTCTTCAATTCTAGCTTTGGTGCCCTCTGCACTGATGGAAGCATCATGTATGTCTGTGTCATTGTAGGTAAATTAAAATCCACCACTTCATGCAGTAATTCTTCCAGAGAGTAGAGCATCATGATGGCATCTCTGGTATCCTCATCATCGTCGAGGGCATCGTAGTTAGTCAACCCAGTTTGTAATGCCCATTCCAGGGGTTCTTGGTTGTTCATATGACCCAGAATGGTTGAGATTGGGCATAGCAATGGTTCATAAAGTGGACTGACTTCTAGATCTCGTGGGTACTTCATGACTTCATAAATGTTGAACACAACTACCTGGCCATCGAACTCACATATCAGTGTGCCCTTATCGACATTGATCTTGGTATGAGCAGTCTTCATGAAAGGCCTCCCTAACAATAGAATGGATGTAGACGGCGTCGTGTTACCCATGTCCAAGATATAGAAATCTGCTGAAAAAATTAATTCCCCCACTTTCACCAAGACATCTTCTATTAGACCTTCGGGATAGACATTTGATCTATCTGTCAACTGGATGATCACCCTTATTTCCTGAGTGGTCCCAGATTCAATTCTTCATAAATCATCATGAGCATGACGTTTATGGATGCACCGAGATCAAGCATCGTCTTTTCAATCTGTTTGCTCTCAATTATGCATGGTATGACAAACATGTCAGGATCTTTACACTTCTTTGGCATCTTCTGTAGCACTGAGGAGACATTTTCTTCCATGAAAAGTCTCGCATCATCTTCAAATCGTACCTTCTTGGTACACAGCTCTTTTAGGAAATGGGCATAATGAGGAACTTGCCTTATTGCATCTAGTAGCGGAATATTGATTTCCACTTTCTGAAAAACCTTGAGAAGGTCCTCCATCTCCTCTTCTTTTCTATCGTGGGTAAGACGCTCAGGAAAGGGAGGCTGCTTCTTTGTTTCTTGCCTTGTGGGCTCAGCAACCTCTTCTTGTGTCTGCTCTTCTTCTTTTGTTAGGCCTTCAGTGTCTCCTTTCAGTTCAGCTTTCATTGTTGTTTCTTCATTCCTTGTGGTCACAGCGTTTACTTGTTCTCGGGGATTTACCACTTGAGATGGTAATTGTCCGTTTCTTTCCTTCAATTGGGCAAGGTCTTGAGTTAGTTGGGAAATTTGCTTGCTCACATGTTGCAGACTAGCCCCTGTCTCTTGTTTGAACCTTTCATTCTCCTGCTGTGACTTCACATTCTCTTTGGCCATGGCATGGACTAGTTCGTCCAAGCTGGGTTCTTCTCGTCACCTCGGCGGTGGTGGTGGCAAATCTGGTTGGTGGGCATCATTCCTCTTCCATCTGAAGTTCTCATGATCCCTCCATCCAGGATTGTATGTTTGAGAGTGGGGATAATATCACCTATTGTTGTTGTGCCCACAGAGAGAGTTGACTTTAGCAACGTCCTCCTCTTGCAGTGTTGGGCATTCATCAGTGAAATGGGTCACGCTCTTGCGTACTCCACACAATCTTTTCTTTGGTGCTCCAGTATGGTTCATCACTTTCTCCATCTGGTCCAAAATCATTTTCAGTTTGACCTCAAGGTACGTTGATTTCCCAGCATCCGGAACTGTCCTTGTGCCCTCGGCACTTTCATCTTGATTTTCATCAGCCATTTTTGCTAGAATTCGGAAGGCTTCAGTTGGTAGCTTATTCAGGATAGATCCTCCACATGAAGCATTGACAATGATCTTGTCCTGTGATCTCAATCCAGACACAAAGTATTGGATCAGATCGTGATCTGTGATCTGGTGTTGTGGGCATTTTGTCAACATGCTCTGGAATCGACACCTGTAGTCATAGAAACTCTCATTTATGCTCATCTTTAGACTTCCAATTCTTCGCCTCATCTCCTAGACTTGGGATGCAGAAAAATATTTCTCCAAGAATTTCTATTGCAGTTGTGCCCATGTGGTTATACTGCCAGTTGGCAGGGTGTATAATCAGTCTTGTGCCCCGTCATGAAGAGTGAACGGGAATAAGACAAGCCGCACATATAGTTCATTTCCCTCATCCATAGGTTGAGCTTGACACACCATCTCAAAATCTTGAATATGCCTCTGAGGATCTTCTTTAGTCATCCCATGGTATTTGGGCAAGATCTAGATGAAACTTGCCTTCAATCCCAGCTTCCAGTAATGGCTGGGAGTGTTATGCCCATGGGAAGTTAATTCATGTTAGTCGGAAAGACTAACTGCCTAAACATTCTTCCTTCTTCTTCAGCCATCGGGGCTAACCTCAGTTGTTCGTTTCTTTCCAGTTATGCTTTTTCTTGCTCTAGTTCTCTTTCACGAGCAAGTCTCTCTGCTTGTTGTGCCCTCCGTGCTTCTGCTCTCCTCCTCTTCAGAGTTTTCTCAGGTTCTGGATCATAAGAGAAAACTCCTGTAGGGTATTGGGCATCCATCGGCCAGGCTAACAAGTTGGGAAAATAGAATTTCAAGAACCAGCTCTCCGGTAACGGCGCCAATTCTGACGCGCAGTCATTTCACGGTCAGAATAATTTTCAAGAGAGAGTTATCTTTATGCCCACAGCAAGGCGTAGTAAGCTTATGTGAGTAAGGGTCGATCCCACAAGGAGCTGTAAATTCTATCTTCCAGTGTCACTTTTCCAAAAGGTTTGAAGATTGTTGTGATCTTCGTACTTGTATTTAAAGACTATAAAATAAAATAACAAAACAAAAAAGGAAAGGAAAATATTAGTAGTAAACGTATTCCGGATTAGAACTCAGATTTTGAACTTAACAAACACTTGACCGATCATGGGCACGCTAATTACTTATGTAAATCTAATTATCTGGTTAAAGGTACCGGATCTCTCTCAACGTACCTAATCTATCCTTTCAGTTTAGCCTAGAGGTGATCTCTCATCCCCTAAACCCTAACTTGTTGCCCAACCCCGATCTCTCATATGATTGTAAGCAACAAAGCAGCATTATGATCTAGACAGACCCAGATTTACCTAGACAAAGATCTCTCATATGCCCTCAGTACCTGTGATGCATCCCATCTCTTCATGACCAACACACAGCTACGATTCATTGATCATTTATAGAGGTAGTGAACACAATTCTAATTAACGAGTGATCAGCCACAATTAACTAGCTTAGCACACTGTATAATGCAATAAAGAAAATGACTACACGATGGAACCAGATTCACATAGTTTATGCCCATAAGCCTTACGGTTCTTATGTGTTCATTAAGTTCTTATCTTTGTTCAATCCGGAATAACGAGTCTAGCCGCTCATGCTAGACTTAGAACAATAATAATAAGTAAAAGAAATAAAACAAAACATAATATAAATGAAAAACTTACTTATATTTGTTGCAATTTGTTGCCTCAAACACTGAAATTAGACACAGATTCGTAATGTCAAACTCAATGTTAAAGACAGTTAACACAACTTATCTTAACACAAATATGCTGAAAATAAAATGCACAAGAATACACGATATAATTTTAAATCATACACAACATGTGTATGATTGCCACAGGGTGAAATTATATTATTAAGAGTACAAAATTTTCAGGTTGTTAATGTTAGATGCGAAGGCTCTTAACACTACAGCAAAATTACAAGTTCTAATCTAGACAATCACTAAAAAGAACTGAAACATATAAATTGACATCCCGTCAATTCATATACAAACAACAACATACAAATTGACATCTCGTCAATTCATATGAACACTACAACATACAGATTGACATCCCGTCAATTCATATGCAAACTACAACATACAGATTGACATCCCGTCAATTCTTATGCAAACTAAATCATACAAGTTGACATTCCGTCGACTTGTATACAAACTAGTAAAGGTTTCACAACCTTGCTATCTATCCTAACTTGTATAATCTCTTCCATGAAAGGATTGAACAACGATAAACATTAAGATAGAAGAAGGAACGAAGAACGAAACCTAAACTAAGTCTGTGACTCAAGCTTTTTTCAATCTTCACACAGCGGAAAATAGATTGGGCTTGACTAAGTCTTCAAGTGTCGAACACATCCCTTATATGCTTCTTCACTTGAATCCAACATGGTCCACAATGGGAATGAAAGACGTGGAGGCAACATCAGGATAGACATCAAATTGGGAAGGAGCAGTGGTACCTTCGGCAGAAGGAGGCACTGGATTTGCAGCATCATGAGGATAGGAAAGATCAATGATCCTGTCATCATTCCCCTTGGACTTCATTATGGAGAAGGTGGTTTGCTCAGACAGCACACTCTTTTTGCGTTCCTTTAACCCTTAGCTCTTAAGGATCCCATAGATCATACATGGGAAAGGAAGCAAGTTCGAGGAACTGGACTTAGAGGCAGCCTTCAACGTTGCATCAAAGATGTATGCACCAAGGTTGAAAGGAAGCTGAGTTCCTATCTTGTACAGGAGAATGGCCTGATCAACTGTGATGACAGAGGCATTCGATGTGGGCAGCCAATTGCACACTGCAAGCTTGTATAACACTGAGTAAAAGAATGTTAACTTGGAAGCAGGCACTTTGTTGAGCCATTTCAAAACCAAACCTCCGGTAATAACATTTACCACATCATCAATCAGATCCAAAGACATGATTGTATCCTCATTGCCCAACTCAAGAAACGTGTTAATAACATTAGGGGAAAACTTATAAATTTTATCCCTAACAAACACAATTCCAAAACACAGTTTAGAGGGATCTCCCATATCAGAAATGATGTTAGCATAAAATTCATGAATAAGATCAGGATCATATGACACTAGTGACGTAACAGATTTCCATAAAATCCTCTCCTTAAGAAACACATCCATCCCATATTTTTTAAAGCTAAGAACATCAATCATTTTCTCAACCTCAAGAGCTCTCTTAACATAAAGAGCATGGGATTTCTTAGCCTCTTCAGAATAGAAAGTCTTACTGAAGGCTTGCGTGACATCAAGTGGAGAGTCCTCATCTGTGCCGGAATCCTCGTCCACGGGCTCAGCAGAAGGACTGACATTCCGTGTAACATCAGCAGGAGGAAAAGTAGGAATTTGTTCACTAGTGGAGTCGGACTCATCTTTCAGCGACTTGGAGGTAGCCTTAGAACCTTCCTTCTTCACCTTCTTGGAGGAGACGACATCAGGTTTGTCAGTGTCATCACTGTGAAGTCGCTTCGATTTCCTTGTCAGATGAGAAGTCTTCGCCATTTTTGACAAAGATTGCAGGTGTGAAGTGGCTTCTGGGTCGATTGGATTTGTGGAAACTCCAAGCACATTCATCGTAATCGGCTTGGGGTTTAGAATCTCGGTTCCAAGAGGAATAATGAGATCAGCATGAACTTCAGCTTCAATTGGCATCGCCTTTGATGTTGAAGGCTCAGTGACATTCACTGTAGTTGGTTCAGCCTGAGTAGTTGGAGGTGCAATGTCAGGGGTCTGAGTTGATGTTGCAGAGAGTGGGGGTTGTACTGCAGCCGAAGTTGAGGCCGATGATGGGGATCCTTTTGTGAGCTCCATCATTTGCTGCAACATCATCATCATGGCTTGTAGATGATTAGGGTTTTGGTCCACCATGGATGAAAAAAGGGAGAAAATCAATTTGAGAAGATGGAGAAGATGAATCGTTTGGAGAGAGAAAAAGTGAATCAGATATGGAGAGAGAGGGGGGGTTTTGAATTAAAAAAGAGATAAGGACAAACCACTTTATTATATTAAAATAATGAAAGTGATATCTCTCATTCTCTCTCTCTTATCATATCAAAAGATATGCGGATAAGCATATTTGCTTATCAACAAAAATTCAATTATTTATTATTTAAACACTAAATAATAAATAAAATAATAAAAAATAATAAAAAAACAAATTCTGAAACTAAATAAAACTAATGGAGACGAGTCATGATTGAATAAATTCTCATGAATTGATTCATACAAAAATCATATCATCGTACCATAGTTTTTATTAATAATTTCAGAATTACAGAACCTGATGTCAAAGATTATAACATTGACTTTAACATCAGGATGTCAGCATTGACTAACAGACACACATTCCAAGAGATTTCCTTAGAGAAGAAAATCTCTCAAAATCCAAAGGTTTAGTAAAAATATCAGCAATTTGATTCTCTGTAGGAATATATTCCAATTTAATGATATCTCGTTCCACAAGATCACGGAAAAAGTGATGTCTAATGTCAATGTGTTTGGTGCGAGAATGTTGGACTGGGTTCTTCGAAATTTCAATTGCACTGATATTGTCACATAACAATGTCAAAGAAGGACTATCCAAACCATAATCTAACACCATTTGATTTAACCACAACATTTGAGAGCAACAACTAGCGGCAGCAACATACTCTGATTCGGCCGTGGATAGTGAGATACAATTTTGTTTCTTACTTGACCAAGAAATCAGATTGTTGCCAAAATAAAAACACCCTCTGCTAGTGCTTTTTCTGTCATCGACATCACCTGCCCAATTGGAATCACTATAACCTACAAGATGAATGTTAGAACTTTTGCAATATTTAACACCAAACCCAATTGTGCCTGAAACATAGCAAATGATACGTTTAATAGCTTTAATGTGAGATTGTTTAGGCTGAGATTGATATCTCGCACAAACACTAACACTAAACATAATGTCAGGACAACTTGCTGTTAAATACAATAAGTTGTCTATCATTCCTCTATACATGGTAGAATCAACATTGCTACCAACATCATCTCTGCTCAAATTTTCAGAAGATCCCATGCGTGTCTTGATAGGTTTAGCATTCTCTAATCCGAAGCGCTTGACCAATCCTCTAGCATATTTGCTTTGAGAGATGAAGATTCCATCTTTATCTTGCTTGATTTGTAGACCAAGGAAATAGTTGAGCTCTCCAACCATGCTCATTTCAAATGTGTTGCACATTGAGTCTACAAAATCTTTAAGCAGATTAGTACACGTCGAACCAAAAACAATGTCATCAATATAGATTTGAGCAACGGTAATATGTTTTTGATTCTTCTTAATAAACAATGTTTTATCGACTTGATCTCTTTCAAAACCAAATTGGAGTAAGAATTCGGTCAGTCTAGCATACCATGCTCTAGGGGCTTGTTTAAGACCATACAAAGCCTTTTTGAGTTTAAACACGTGCAATGGATTCTCATGACATTCGAACCCCTTAGGTTGTACGACATATGCTTCTTCATTGAGAAAACCATTTAAGAAAGCACTTTTAACATCCATTTGATGTAAAGTAAAACCCACATAACATGCAATTGCACATAAAAAACGAATGGATTCAATCCTTGCAACAGGAGCAAATATTTCGTCAAAGTCTACCCCTTCAATTTGGGTGTAGCCTTGAGCGACTAGATGAGCTTTATTTCTGACAACATTACCAGACTCATCTGTTTTATTTTTGAAAATTCATTTTGTCCCAATCACATTTTTATCTTTGGGGTGTGGAACTAATTCCCATACATTGTTCCTTACGAACTGGTTTAGTTCTTCATGCATAGCATTGATCCAAAAATCATCATTAAGTGCATCCTTAATGTTTTTTGGTTCAATGTTAGACAGAAAGCACGTGTTTGACATACAAACATTTAAAGAAAACATGCATACCAGTTTCAGCATTTCTTTGTATTCCTCTTAGTTCTTGCTCCTAGTTTGAACTCCTTCGGATTGCTCACCAATTATTTGTGAATCTGGATGATTCTTCCGAATTCAACTTGGAGGATCCCTTCTTGGTTCATCTTCGGCAGTCACAACCTGATCATCTTCACTATTTGAAGTGAATGTTGGTGTTGATGTTTTGACTGAAGCTTCATCACTCTGTGGAACATTGACGTTGACATTCTCAGTGGATGTCTTGTTCTCACAATCACTTTCAGCCTGATCACTTGACATTTCATCAGTGTCAATGAGATCAATTACATTATCCTCTTCACATTTTGAAGCAATACCTGTGTGGTCATCAAAAACAATGTTAATTGATTCTTGGACTATTTTTATCCGAAGATTAAGCATACGGTAAGCACGGCTGTCAGATGTGTAACCCAAGAAGATCCATTTGTCGCTTTTGGAATCAAATTTTCCCAGATGATTCCTGTCATTCAGGATGTAACATACACATCCAAACACATGAAAGTACTTCAAATTGGGCTTCTTTCCCTTCATGAGTTCATACGGTGTCACAGTTCTGCCTGGGCAAAGAATTACTCTATTCCCGATGTGACAAGCAGTGTTAACTGCTTCTGCCCACAGCTTCTTGGATAGATGTTGAGCTTGTAACATTGCTCTTGACATCTCCTAAAGAGTTCGATTTTTTCTCTCAACCACCCCATTTTGTTGAGGTGTTTTTGGAGCAGAAAACTCATGAATGATGCCTCGTTTTTCGCAAAACTCTTCAAACATTGAGTTTTCAAATTCGAGCCCATGATCTATTCGAATGCATTTGATGTTGGACTCATGTTGTCTTGACACCATCCTATAAAATTTCTTGAACATTCTGAAGGCTTTAGATTTTTCTTGAAGAAATTCAACTCATGTGAATCTCGAAAAATCATCAACTATCACCAGAATGAATCTTTTTCCACTCATTTTTTGGTGTCAACGGGACCCATGATGTCCATGTGAATCAGATTGAAGCACTTCGTGGTTTGACAAGTTGAGGAACTTTTGTGTGAAGCTCTTACTTGTTTGCCTTTTTGACATGCACTGCAAACAACATCGAGATTGATCTTCACATGTGGAATACCCCGAACAGCATCAGCTTCAATTAGTTTCTTCAAACTTCGAAAGCTGAGATGACCCAGTTTTTTATGTACGAGTTGAGTGTCAACATTGACTGAAACATTGCATTTTTCGTTCTTGTCAGCATGATAGCAATTATCCAATGCCCGACTTCCGAACATAATGCATTTATTCTCGCTATCAAAAACCTCACAGGTGTTCTTATTGAATCTGACATGCATACCGTCATCACATAGCTGACTTATGCTAATCAGATTTGTTGTTAAACCTTCGACATGAAGCACATTGCGTAACTTGGGAAAGTTCTTGACATTCAAGGTTCATTTTCCTACTATGTTACCTTGTGCTCCTCCACCATAACTAACTTTTCCTTTGCTTGTCGTGGTATAGTCATCGAGAAACTTAGAATTTCCTGTCATGTGCCGAGAACACTCACTGTCAAAGTACCACGTACCAGTAATGTTGGCTTTCAACGATGTGTAGACAACATTACACGAGATCTTTGCCTTCTTTGAATGTTTCTTCTTTTTGGTAGTTTTAGAAGAATGTTCCACGACAATCTTACCTGTTGCTATATCATCATGATATTTAAAGCAATAAGGTTTGATGTGTCCAGGCTCTTGGCAATTATGACAAACAAATTTCTTCTCCTTGGACTTGTCATTGACATGCAGTTTGACATTTCCGTCAACATTGACTGGAACATCCTTGGAGCTTTCTCCTTTGACAAACTTGATAGGATTTTAGATGGACATTGTTGAACTCGATGTATATCCCAAACCTGCTTTTGTTTTCTGTCCCAGTGTCAGAACCTTGTTCAGAGTAGATGTTCCTTGATTGAGTTATCGAAAGGTTTTCGAAGCAGCTTCTACTTCCTTTCTCAACTTGTTCAGCTCAAGATCACTTCTAGTGAGTCGAATCTCAAGGTCCAGTACTCGTTGCTTTAGAGTTTGGTTTTCTTCCACAAGAATTCCAAATTCTTTTGATTGTTCGGTCCATTGGACACAAACTTCATCTACAACTTTGTGCAATTATTGTAGAGCTTCTTAGTGGCTGACTTCGAACTTGTCTTCTTCTACCTGAGACACTTCAGCAGTGTTGCAAAATTCATCCAACAATGTCATTTCATACCAGTTAGTGGTATTTGGAGGAATGTTAGAGACTTCTTGTGTAACATTCTCCATAACATTGTTTGGAACATCTGGAGTCACATGATCAAGACTAGCATCATAGTCATAATCAACACTCTCCATGTCAGTTAAATCGCCAATCATTTCATCTAAGTCATCATTGACTTTTATAAACAATACATTTTGTTTTTCAGCTTCTTCATCACCGGATTCGTCGCTTAACATGGCAGCACTGTAATTTCTCCTATGCTTCTTTTGGACAGTAGGACATTCATTGGCATAGTGTCCAAAACCAGAACATCCCCTACATTGAACTGAGTCAATGTCCCTTACTGCAACATCTGGAGATTTTGAAGATTTTTTTGATCCAGATGATGTTGAAGAGGGAGAATCAAACAATCTCCGCGGTTTGAAGTTTGGGGAACCTTTCTTCATTGACCGCACAAGGGTATTGAACTTCTTGGTAAGTAGTACAACACTCAGGGGTTCATCTTCAGTAATCTCCTGAATATTCTTGACATCAAGTTCAACATTTGAACTTGATGTTACTGATTGAAGTGCAATTCCTTTGGAGGAGATGTTTGATTTCTGATTTTCAAGATTCATCTCAAATGTAAGTAGAATGCTCACTGCTTCACTCAAACTCATGTTTGATACATTGTGAGCTTCTTCAATTGCTGAGATTTTCATGTTGAATCTCTCTGGAAGTGTGCGAAGAAGTTTGCTAACCATGTTTTCGTTCAAGATCGGACATCCGAGATCTGTGGATTCGTTTGACACTTCACACAATCGCTCAGTGTACATTGAGATAGTCTCATCTTCTAACATTCGTAGAGTTTCGAATTTGGAAGTGAGTAGCCTAAGCTTTGTTTGTCGTACACTGATCGATCCTTCACAATGTTCCTGCAGTATGCTCCATGCTTGATATGCCGTGGTGCAATTACACACCATTTTGAAGCACGAAACATCAACCGAAACAAAAATAGCATTGAGTGCCCTCGAATTGAAGTTGGAAATGATTCGATCATCATTAGTCCATTGAGTCTCCGGAGTAAGAATGTACACTCCATTTGGTCCTTCCATCCTCAGTGGAGACCATTCTTCAATTACAGCCAACCAAGCCCTCTCATTGATGGACTTGATATACATCTTCATGCGCGATTTCCACATAGCACAATTCTTTCCATTACTATCCAATGCCGGAGGACGGCGTTGATTGATCTGAATATCCATCTTTCAGTGAGTCAACAAACCAAGGATCGAATACTTAGTGTGTTAAGTACCGGCTCTTGATGCCACTTGTTGGAATTTGTTGCCACAAACACTGAAATTAGACACAGATTCGTAATGTCAAACTCAATGTTAAAGACAATTAACACAACTTATCTTAACACAAATATGCTGAAAATAAAATGCACAAGAATACACGATATAATTTTAAATCATACACAACATGTGTATGATTGCCACAGGGTGAAATTATACTATTAAGAGTACAAAATTTTCAGGCTGTTAATGTTAGATGCGAAGGCTCTTAACACTATAGCAAAATTACAAGTTCTAATCTAGAAAATCACTAAAAAGAACTGAAACATATAAATTGACATCCCGTCAATTCATATACAAACAACAACATACAAATTGACATCTCGTCAATTCATATGAACACTACAACATACAGATTGACATCTCGTCAATTCATATGCAAACTACAACATACAGATTGACATCCCGTCAATTCATATACAAACTAAATCATACAAGTTGACATCCCGTCGACTTGTATACAAACTAATAAAGGTTTCACAACCTTGCTATCTATCCTAACTTGTACAATCTATTCCGTGAAAGGATTGAACAATAATAAACATTAAGATAGAAGAAGGAACGAAGAACGAAACCTAAACTAAGTTTGTGACTCAAGCTTTCTTCAATCTTCACACAGCGGAAAATAGATTGGGCTTGAATAAGTCTTCAAGTGTCGAACACATCCCTTATATGCTTCTTCACTTGAATCCAACATGGTCCACGATTTCTCTTTCTTGAACATGGGTTGATGATAACCGCTTCACTCCATGACTTCACCATAGATGGAAGAAACTGCCTCCAAGGCGTGGTTGATAGCTTCCCCACGTTCATGCTCTTTTTCTAAATATCCAGCAAATATAATTTTTTGAAAAAGAAAAAGAATTAAATAGAGAAACCGCTGGACCTAAAACATAGGAGATAGAGTTTTGACTTTGTCAAACTCTATTTAAATAATATATCTAATATGTATATAGCCATTTATTTGAAATATTAATTTCGTGGATATACACATATATTTTAAGATATATAAAGTTATTTTATTTATTAAAATAATAAATAAAACTAGGAAAGGATAAGATTAGTTACGACTATGTCACAGACGATGTCGCAGGGAGTCTGTCTGACATCGAGTGCAACATTGAACCTCAATGTCATACAGCACTCAACAATATTAATTACCAAAAGAAATCCAACTCCAACGCTGGATTGAAGAACATAAACTAATGCGGAAAAATAAATTGTTCAAAGTATTTTATGCGTAAGAAGTTGTAAAGGAGTTGTTTGTTTACTACCATGAGATCTACTTATATAGGAGTACAAAGATATTAGGTAAACTTCCCGACAGGCCGGAGATCTCCAGCCCAACACACAGCCGTTATGCCCAAAGCTTTCCATATCTGACAGATTCTTCCCTTATTTAGAAGATTCTGAGTCGCAGATTCTGTACTTGTCATGCCCTAGTTGCGCTGACATAGCAACTTTCCTTGTAGAGCCGAGCATCCTTCTGGAAGCATAAACTTGCCTTCCACGGCTCCTTTTTCCTTCGGCAACTAGGGTGCATTGCTCCTACTGTAGCTGGCATTAGTTTCCCTTGTGCCTAGTCTCCTCTCCTTCTCCTCTTAATCACTCTGGGGTTGTTATGGGCACGATCACAAACTTTTACTTCAGCTTTTACTGGAATGGTGGGCGATTTCTGCCAGACTCAAGAGAGAGCTTTTCGCTGAGAAGTTGTTGTCCATCTTGGTATCATTGGCACTCTTGTGCCCTCCAGAATTGATTCTTCTGCCTCCTGCTGTCCCTTGTGCCCACTCTGGCTCTTTCCGACTCAAAAACAGAAAAAACAAAGGACAAAAGAACAGGAAAAAAGACACAAAAACATGAGAGAATTTAGACTTGTCAGGGCACTCTAATAGACCTCTGACTACATTTAGGCATGGGTGGAATAGAATCATTTTCAACCCTTGTTGGTATGATATATGTAGTAGAGATAGAAAGGTAAGTGACTGGTAAATTTGTGACAGTAGGAGAAGCTGGCAAAGATTGAGTGACAGATATAGGATGTGTATGTATATCATTAGTGGTGTAATCTTGTACTGGTTGAGGCTGTACAAGATCAAAAGTATGGAAAGGCAGGTTGACAGTAGATTCATTTGATTGTAAAGGAAAATGAGTAGGGTGGAATTGAACATCCCTATTTACTGAAACTTTCTTAGTCAACAAATCATAGGTGAGGAAACCTTTATGATGAGAGGTTGTCCCCAAGAATATACACTGTGAGCTCCTAGCGGAGAATTTTGTTTTAGTAGGTTGAGTGTTCACCTTGTAAACCAAACAGCCAAAAGGTTGTAAATCAGACAGAGAGGCTGATTTTCCATACAGTAATGCATAAGGTGTCTTCCATGAAAGCACTGCAGAAGGAAACTTATTTATTAGATAAGTAGCATACAAAACTGAATAAGGCCAGAACTGTATAGGAAGTTTACTTTGGAACATAAGAGATCTGACAACTTGAAATAGGTATCTATGCTTCCTCTTAACAACTTCATTTTGCTGAGGTGAATAGGCACAAGATCTTTGGTGAAAAATGCCAAACTCAGAGATAAGATCCTGTGTTTGCTTCTCTGTAAATTCTGTCCCATTATCTAATCTGATCATCTTGATAACAATTCCAAACTGTGTCTTTATCATCAAGATGAATCTTTTGAGAAGAATCCAGACTTGGCTTTTATGTTTGAAAAGGAAAATCGAAGTGGCTCTGGTAAAATCATCAACAGCTGTGAGGAAGTAAGGGGTTTGAGTGATTCCAGACTCATGATAGGGGCCCCAGACATCCACATGGATGATATGAAACGTGCTTTCACTTCTCCTAGCTAGAATATGAAACGGATTTCTCTACTATTTAGCTCTGTGACAAACATCACAGTGCTCCAACATATTGAATTCTTCTGTCTTATACCTTTTCTTAACAAAATCCATATGCTTCATAGTTGACATGGAAGGATGACCAAGTAGAGTACGCAACTCCTCCAAACTAGGTTCTACAACTGCATTAATCCTTACTGTACACTAATAATCATGTTTCAACACATATAGGGTTCCTTTCATCTTGGCAACCCCTAGAATAGAATTTGTAGCCTTCCTCTACACCAGGCAATGAGATTCTAGGAACACAACCCTACTATTGAGTGTCCTTGTCAATTGTCCTACTGAAATGAGGTTATGAGTAAATTCAGGGGCATAGAGTACATTAAGCAAGAGTATGTTTGATGTCACTTGCGTCTCTCCTGCCATGAGTGCCCAAATAGTTCTTCCATCTGGCATATATATCTTAACAGGATTCTCTAGCTTCCTGAGGTTAAGAAGAAGTGAAGCTTGGCAGTACATATGGATTGATGTAACCCGGACAATTTGTACAGGATACGAGAACGCGCGAAAGACTTCTAGGAAAGAACACGTCAACTTAGAAGGACTCAATCCTACTCTATTACTCAATAAAATGAAAATAAACTAAATTAAACAATAATACAACTCGAATCAATAAACAAACTAATCTAGACCTAATTACAATATCTAGACGAGGACACAAAAATAATACACAAAATCCAATCAAGAAGGGCTGAGTTAGGATGAAGGTTTGATGGGGAAGTATGGGACATATGAGGTGTGTTTGTAAGGTTTAGAATGGCTTCAGTAGATAAGGTATGTTAACAATGAGAAGAACTTACGGTATGAATGAAGAACACATCGAATTGATCTTGAATTCAACTCGAACCTGACTGGACTTTGGTGGATGATCTTCAATCGATGAGGATGGATGAAAGATGGTTGTTGGATGATGGTGAAACACGGACAGTGGTGGTGTAGTTGGAGATGTTGAATTGCAACCCGATTAATCTCCGGCGTATCTTGTATGATGAAAATGAATCTCAAAGTTGTTCTTCATAGCGAGTTCATCCTAATTCCTCGTATGAATTAGAACGTTCCCTTAGAATAAGACTTGAAATTGCTAGGCTTCAAGAATGATAATTTTTGACAGAAAATAATCAAAAGCTTTGAACGGTTGAGACACAAATTAAATGCAAAGGCAATTTTAATCAATAATGTCTAAAATATCAATGTAACATGGTTCCCCTATTTATAGGGTTAATAATGCACGAAATTAATGAATAAAAAGCCCTAAAAATCTGATCCAAAAAGGCTTTCTAACTATACTAGAAAAATATCTAAAGTAGAATTCTATTTAAGGTAGGAAATTGCCTTAAATACAATTCTAGTCAAACCTACGCAATAATGGATGAAAATTACATATAAAAATTAAATAAAAATTGATCCAAGCTATAGTCTAAATTAATTAAATAAATACTATAGTCTAGATAAAAATCAACCCTTAATTAATTGGACTAAGGACCGAAAATCAACTCCTTGTGTGCATGCAATTCACGTCGGCTTTTCATGCACATGCACACGTGCACTTCTCTTCTTCTTCATGTATTATTCTTCAACTCTTGATCATCATCTTCACAAGTTAAAAATGTAATTAACTTGGGGCTGCAATGCACGTCCAACTCTTCATCTAGCTTCCTTCGAACATAAGCTTGCAAGTAACCTTGTAGACGCTTAGCTCGTAACCTTGTAATTGGACCTCTAATTTGCAACTCTGGGATTGAATTATCATTACTAACCATGGCTTCATCATGGTTACTCACACCTGAATCAATAATCCACTCCTTTTTCCTAATATTTGTGGACAATATAAAGGCATAGTGATCAGTATAGGCAATAGAACCACTCTCTCCAATTTCTGCCATGTGTGCAGTCTGATGCATCTCCTGGTTTTTATATCTTTCTTGATCTATTCTTTTCTCCATATATGTGGAAAAATTCTTAGCTATCTCTGCCTGAATGACCTTCTCAAAATCTGGCAAAGTTTGTTTGTGTTACCCTTCAGACTGTGTATGCAAATCATGTAGCCTCTTTTCAGCAGCAAAATTAACTCTTTTGCTACCCTTTTCTTCCTTCATTTTCTTGTACCAATCTGTGGTGCCTATTATCTCAAAACAATCCTTCTTTAAACGTTATATGCAACCACAGTGATCACACTTCATCTTCATCTTTTCTTCCTTGGACAATTTCTTCCTGAAACTTTCTTTGTTGTAACTTTTGGTCTGTGCTAAGTACAACGCACTCTGTTCCATTGTCTCTAAGAACTGAGAGGATACTTGCATTTGTTCCTCAACCTGCAATACCATAGAATACGTTTGGCTAACATTTGGTAAGGGGTTGAGGATTAAGATTTGCTGCCTAATCGACTCATACACATCATAGAGCCCCAACAAGAACTGCATCATGCGTTCTTTCTCCAGTTCAAACTTTGTATCCTCAGCAGTTTCACAGGTACAACTCCTAGATGTCTTAAGCAACCTAAGTTCATCCAATAATGCATTGAGGTTGTTTAAATATACTAGAACCGACTGATTGTTTTGAGTATAAGAGGCTATCTTATGCCGTAATTTGTAGAGCCTGGGACCATTACGTTTCCCAAACCTCTTCTGCAGCTCATCCCAAAGCTGCTTGGAGGTATTAAAACTCTGTAATCCATGAGATAACTTCTTAATTACCGAGTTACTGAGCCAATTAAACACCAAATAATCTACTCATACCCACTGCATGTGATCTATAGAGTTTAGACTGGGTTCTGGAACACTACCATCGATGAAACCTAACTTCTTTCTAGCGAATAAAGCACGCTGAATCAATTAGCACCAACTGTGGAAATTTGTTCCATCGAACAAATCTGAAGTTAACACTAGACCAGTGTGTTCATGAGGTGCAATATACAGTTCATCATTGGCTAGGATTCTATTGCTATGAATTTCATTCCTAGCAATCGGTTGAAGATTCATACCTAAATTCCCAACATTGTTCATCTTATTCGAATAATCGGCTGAAGTTTCATCATAGAATGACTCCTGTGAATTGCTGCTTGTTCCATGCTCCAGATTTCCACCAACCTCTTTATCTCGAGCATTCTTCCAAGAGAATTTTCTTCCCTTCGTCATCATGAATGCAATCGAAAAAGATATTGATCAAAAAATTGAGATAACCAATTAAGAAAGAATGATTAGAATCAGCAAGTAATGGATTTGATCTGTAATCCGGCTCTAGATACCATGAAGAAATATCTATGAGAAATTGTGGAGCATTGCGATGAAGATTAGGAATTTTATTATTTCCACACACTAATAGGGTACAGATCCTTGTTATTTATATACAAACAAGTAATGACGCCAAGGATTGAAAGCGTGAGCTCTAAGTTACAAAGGAAAATATCTAGAAGCAACAAAAATATATAGTGCCACCTCAACTGGAAAGAAATCAACTGTGGACAACCCCATGCAGTATCATGCACGTGTGCATGTGTGGGAAGAACTGCATGGCTGCTGCTGTGGCGAGAGAAATGATATTCTCAATCTCAATAGACTTGTTTACATAAACGATCGAGTTTTGATTGGACTTTTTTTAAATCGATACCCGATTGAGTAGCTCGCAAATAGTTTAGTTCATTTACGCTATAATTGTAAGTTAAATATTAATTTGATTCTCGGGGTCCTGGCGATAAATTTAAGAATTATATATGTTGAAGGTTTTGAATAATTCAGACGGATTCTGTAGGAAGCATTTTTGGTCGTCATCAATTGTATCTTTGTGCAATCGTGCTTTACGTCAATTCAACAAATTTACTGTTTTAATTTTTAGTTAGGGAGAAATAATTTCATGACTTTTGTGGTTGCCATTTGCGAATAGATCGCGGCCTATCATATCGACCTTACTATATATATCATTATATATATATATTCTTTAGTAAACTAAATTCGGCCTACTATATATAATTCCCGAAGCAGAATTGTTGACATACATGCATTTTCCTTTAAAGTCATAACCTCATTTAATCATTCATTAAATTTTGGCCACCAAAGTTGAACTTGCTCATTCAGCTAAAAGATAATACCAGGATAATCGATCGATTCTGATTTCTGACCTATATATGACCCATGTTGACCTTCTCGGTTATATATAAACCCACTCCACATATGCCAATTTAAAATTATTTTTTCAATTCCACTAGATTATATAATTTTCACTTTTAATTTCCTCTCTTTGTATTTTTTTTCTTTTCTTTCCCCCTTAAATAATCTGCTTTTAACTTTATTTGATTAATAAATCCAAGTAGTATATGAATATTGATAATAAGAGAGTTATATATATATATATATGGGTGGATCTGGTGAGAACTATTCCCTATGTGGGAACTGAAAATCCATCTAAACTACACAAATTTTGAATCTCAATGGTCCATATTTGATACAAAAAGACGGTGGCAAACTTCTAAATATATTTATTTAAAAAAGGGTGGCATATTGGAAAATACGTTGAACTTCAAAAGTGGGGGTTATTTTCTTTTTGTCAAAATTTAGATGCTGATGCACATTTATACAAATATTGTATAAACTTTAAACAATTATAACTTGCTCATTTTTAATCGGATTTACGCAAATCATATATCAAAGTAAACCTCTTTTCATACTCTTTTATTTAAGATCCATGTAGCATATGGTTATATGCTTATATTAGCATTTTATTTCTTTCATTTTAGTATGGTAAAATTACATAATAATAGCATGTGAATTTATTTGTAGTAACGTAATGTCTGCGTTGTTCGTTCATTTAAACATGATTATATGTTCATAGTATCATGTATATAAATTCACATTAACATCATATTCTTTTCATTTTAGCATGATAAAATCGTATGAGAATAAGAAAACACATAAGTTATTAAATTACTATTAAACCTTAATTGAGATGGAATAAATCCTAATATCTTATAGCATGAAAATATACTCATAATATAATGAAAAAATGCTTATAGCAATATGATTTTTTTTATAAAACATGCAAATTTACTCGTGATAACATTTATGTCGTTCATTCATTTTCACATAGTTATATATTCATAATAAAATGAATATATGTTCATATTAGCCTATATTGCTTTCATTTTAGCATAGCGAAATTACATGAAAATAAAATGTAAAATTACTCATAACAACATGTGTTGTCCAATCATTTTAGCATTGTTATATGCTTATTTCAACGTTATAATGCTTTCATTTTAGCATGACGAAATTACATAAGAATAAGAAAACACAAAAATTATTGAATTACCATAATACCTCATTGTGATGAAATTAAATCCTAATTGGACAAAATAAATCCTAATTGGAATGGGAAAAAATCTGTTTGGGTGAAATAAACTCTAATTGAGTGAATTAAATTCGAATTCTTCGGAATATACCTTATTGCTTTTATTTTAGAATGGTTAAATTGCATGAGCTTAACGTGTAAATTTACTTGTAATAGCATCTATGTTGTTTATTCATTTTAGCATACTTATATGTCCACATTGGCATTATATGACTTTCACTTTAGCATGATGAAATTGTATGAGAATAATATGTAAAATTTACTCGTAATAGCATGCATTGTTCATTCATTTTAGCATAGTTATATACTTATGTGTTCATAATATCATGTATATATATGTCCATATTAACATATATTGCTTTTATTTTAGCATGAAAAATCGAATGAGAATAATAAATTTACTCGTGATAGCATGTATTATTCATTCATTTTAGCATAGTTATATGTTCTTGTTAGCATCATATTACTTTTATTTTAACATAACAAAAATACATCAGAATAATAAAGCATAAAAATTATCGAATTACCATAATACCTTATTGGGATGTAATTAAACACTAATTAGACAGAATAAACTAGGGTTGAGCATGGAGCTCGCCGCACTGAACGCGACGGTGTGGTGGTTAATGGTGGTGGGTCGGTGGTCATCTTGTTTCCCGAATTAGGATCGGTCGGTGGTCGATGGTTGGCAAGAAATATTTCAACCACCCCGAATCAACAGATTCATTTATTTTTTCCCCTTCATCAATATATATTTTAGGTATCAACAACACTAACACGTGACGTTATCACCAAATTCCATCTCGAATCTTAAATTTGATTCCCTTGAGACTCATCTCCAATGATTTGGGAATGTGGATGATCCTTCTTGATTCTCCTTAGTGGATCACGTGTTGGTTCATTTTGGGAGAAAGTGTAGAGATCATCATCACTTTCTGAAGTTGAACCAAAACTAGGTGTCTGAGGTGATATTGTCTTCGTTCATGATGATGGAGAGATATCATTTCTGACATCAGGACTTCTAGAGTTACTTTTGTCAATTTCACTTGGATCCTTTCATATGGCTTCAGGTCTCTCAAGAAGGTATGAGACATCATCCTCTTCAGTTCTAGAAGCTAGCCCTGCACAATCATCAAAAACAACATTAATTGACTCTTGGACAGCTTTGGTTCTCTTGTTTAACACTTGATATGCTTGGCTATTTTGAGCATATCCCAGGAATAGTCCTTTGTCACTTTTGGAGTCAAACTTTCACAGATGTTCTCTGTCGTTCAGAATGTATCACACACTTCTAAACACATGGAAGTATTTGAGATTTGTCTTCCTTTGCTTCAAGATCTCATACAGAGTCTCTTTTCTTCCAGGACAAAAATAGACTATATTCCCGATATGGCAAGTAGTGTTAACACCTCAGCCCAAAGTTTCTTAGAGTGGCCTTTTGACTGCAATATTACATATGACATTTCTTGCAATGTTCGATTCTTTCTTTCCACAACTCCATTTTGCTCTGGAGTCTTAGGAGCGGAGTATTAATGAAAGATTTCTTTCTTTTCAAAGAAATCATCAAATGCAGCATTCTCGATTTCTCTCCCATGGTCAGTTCTTATAAGGATAATGTTAGTGTCATACTGCAAGCACATTGTGCGGTAAAACTTTCTGAACATCTGAAATGTCTCATATTTATCCTGCAAAAATTCTACCCAATTGTAGCGTGAAAAATCATCAACAATGACAAGGATAAAACTTTTACCGCTCATACTCTTTGTGTCAGCTGACCCCATTAAATCCATGTGTAATAGTTCAAAACAACTAATGGTGCGACATTCACCTAGACTTTTATGAGATATTCTAGTTTGTTTTCCCTTTTGACATGCACCACACACCACTTCATGCTCAAATGACAGTTTAATTAAACCTCTAATAGCATCTGAATCAACAAGTTTTTTCAAGTTTACCATGCTTACATGACCAAGTTTTTGATGCATCAATTGTGTTTCATCATTCAGAGTTATGTTACATTTTTCATCTTTATCAGCATGGTAACAATTGTCAGAAGCATGGCTTCCAAACATAATGCATTTGTCATGTTTGTCAAAAACTTCACAAGTATTTTTATCAAACTTAACATGCATTCCTATTAATTTTGTATACTGGAAGACCTGTCTTTTTGTATACATACTATGTTACAATATTTTGATGATATAGATTAAATAATTTTTGTAGTCATTGTGTGCATTTATTTATTATATATTTGTCAGTTCCATATATTTGCATTGTAGATGATATAGTGTGTGAGTATGCACACACAAAAAAGATTATATCATCAGTTTTCTTGCATGGTATTAAAAGCTCAAGGCTTAGATGGTTCTGAACACACCATCGATACACTGTAGAATGATCCGATAGTTAGTTTATCTTGACTAGCTGATTATTCTAGTACACTAGTTAGTGTATTGATGAGGATCACGATAGGATACTATTCTCTGTTCTGACCTTAAGTGAGAGAATAAAGATCCACAGAGTTTGGGTTCTTATGCCATATATGTTGGTGAGCATATATATATTATGATGTTAATTGCTTTGACTTATCAATGGGTGAGATTCTCAGATAGGATCAACAAACTCGATATCTTAGGCAGTATCATATACATATATGATGTGTCATACAATAGGTATGGTCACCGTGTCCTGGTGCGCCAGGTTGATGATGTCCCCTTAAGGAAGCACATAGTTCATGTGAAATCCTGTAGGTGGAATTTATTCCGTACATAATAAATCTTGTGTGGTACTACTCAAGGAACAAGTAGTTAATTAATTATAGCTGTCAGAAGCTTACATAATTAATAAATGGACATTATATCTTAAACATAGGGAATGGTTGAACTAAAGAATGAAGCATATTCAGAAATATGTATTAAATTAGTAGGCCAGTATTATTTCTTTAGTGGAATAAAAATAATACTTGATGCATTTAATTATATCCTAAGTTCATTGGATATTAGAAATTAAATAAATCTATCAGGCCAATTTAATATTCTTCTAGATCCCTGTTGTAGCCCAATATGACTGAAGTGGACTGGGGATGGAACAAGAGTGAGAGACACGAGCCCTTTAGGGTAAGGAGTGAATTTTCACCCACCCCCTTATATATTAAAGGAGTGGATGATAATTACACAAATAATTAAGCCCCTCTTTGTGTTCTCTTGATCCCCATAGTATTCACACCCTATTTGGTAGTATACAGCCCATCCTGTATCTAAACACAGTCTGAAAATATAGCAGAAGATCAAGGAGTCGAATAGCTAAGCAGTGGGCGCTGATCATACGTAAATTCAACAGCAAGATTAGACCTTTAATCTTGTCCGCAACCCGTCTTGAATTTGTAAGTAAATTTCGAGTTCTATGTTCTCATTTTTATTAGAATCAGAATTTTCTATGCATGCTAATTCAACTCGGCTTTAATTAATTTCATATAAACACATAAAATATGATATGCATGACATTAGAATTAATGAATAACCAATTAGATCCTGCGGTGGTTCAATTCAAAAAAATCCCAACAATTCCATCATCACATAGTTAGCTAATGCTGATCAAGTTAGATGTTAAACCATCAACATGCAGGACATTTTGAAGTTTGGGAAAATTCTTAACATTCAAAGTACCCTTACCAACAATACTTCCTTGAGCACCTCCACCATAGCTGACTTTGCCTTTGTTGATTGATGTGTAGTCTTCAAGAAATTCCTTATTATCTATTATGTGTCGAGAACACCCACTGTCGAAGTAATATGTACCGGCAATGTTAGTCTTCAAGGAGGTATACACAACATTGCAAGTGTGTTTCACTTTCTTTGACCGCTTCTATTTTCGGCTTCTTGATGTGATAACTGATGTTCTTCTTCCCGATACAACATCATCATTATATCTGAAGCGATATGGTTTGATGTGACCAGGCTCTTGGAAGTAATGGCACTCATATCTCCGAATTTTTTAACTTTCACATTACTTCTAATCAACATCTTCTTTAACATTTTCCACCTTTGTACTTGAGTTGTCACCTTTAACAAACTGAACAACATTGTTGTTAGAAAATGACAAAGATGATTTGTTTGAGAAACCCAAACCTACTCTGTCTATATGTCCTAATGTTAGGACATTGTTCAGAGTAGAGGTTTCTTGATTCCATTGTTTAAAGGTTCTCGAGGTGCCATCTGCATTTTTCTTCAATTTGCTGATCTGAGCATCGCTTTTGGTGAGACGAACTTCAAAGCTTATGATCTTCTCTCTCAGGAACTGATTCTCTTCCATGAGATGTCTCAGTTCTTTTATTTGAGAAGTCAATTGAATGTAGACTTCATTCACAATATTGTGTAGTTCTTGAAGAGATGCAGCTTGATTTTTCTCAGGAGGATCCATATCATCATATTTCATTTCCGAAACATAACTGAATTCTTCCAACACAGTCATCTCATACCAATTTGTTGTGTTAGGAGAGATTTCAACAAATTTTTCTTCAACATCAGGTATGTTAGGAAAAACTATCAAGGAACCCCTAGATTAGGTTTTGATGAGATGTCAAAATTATTTGTGAAAAACTGACTAAAATTCAAGTTGCAGATCGGAGCTGATTAATCCAGGGCATCATCAAAAAGAAAATCAAGCAAAGTCAAAGTCAACCAATCAAGAGTATGGTCTGCAAGCTGAAGGATACGTCATTCAGTCAGAAATCAACTGAACTGAGAAGTCAAAAAGTTGAACAGTCGAAACAAACTGACAACTAAGTCAGCTAAGCTGAGGGAGAAAAGAGTCAACTAAGGGAACTGATAAGAGATCAGTTTAGACTGAAGACTGGAAGTATCCAACTGATGAGCAAACTAGAGTAAAACAAGACAAATCAGCTGAAGGCCAGAACTGTAGTCAAGCAGCTTGCGATTAGGCAAGCTGACATGAAAGCTCAAAACTGCCAACTGGAGCAATAGCCAAACTCAGCTGACGAGCTCAAAGCTGCCAACTAGAGCAATAGCCAAACTCAGCTGACGAGCTCAAAACTGCCAACTGAAGCAATAGTCAAACTCAGCTGACAAGTCCAGAACTGTCAACTGGAACTCAAAGCTGCTAAGAAAACTGAAGCCAGAGAACCCTGGAGTTTATTACTCAAACCGCCGAATCTTGGAATAAATGCTTCAACAAAGATCCTGGAATTAAATATCCAATGAAGATCGATTGGCAGAGTAACGGCTACTTCAAACTAAAAGCTCCAAGCGATCATCCTCTATTGATGAGCCAACAGAGCCACCGATCAATGGACAATGGAACTCAACGGTCATAAAATCACTCCTCTATAAAAGACGAGTGAATCAGAGTTTAAAAATAACTTTGAGCAGAACCAAGAAGAATCCTTCACCTACACAACTTTCGCATATACAAGCAAGAGTTTTTCTTCCTCCCTCCCACTCAAGCTCAAGTTCAGCGTTTGATAGAAACTGCAAGAGTTCAACTGAGAAGAAGAAATTCACAGAGTCAAGATAATCAGCCAGCTGTTGACAATCCAGCCAGGGCAGTCTTCTCAGTTTCAGCTATACAACGATCAACTACTCAGCTCAATTGAAGGAGCACATCAGTTGATAACCCCTGTTCAAGACTAACCTCTTGAAGATCAAAAGAGATCTAAAACCTTGTAAAGACGACAATAGCACCTACCTTCCTAGCGAGCAGTTAGGGACTTCAAGTGTGAGTCGTCGACCCGCTGAGGTAGCAAGCAGTTACCAGGTTCAACCAACTGTCCTTCATTATATAATTTATAAATAAACTCAAGTTATATAGTGAAGTTGCCCTTCTGCGGAAGGAAGAGAGGACGTAGAAGTTTGAGACTTCGAACCTCTATAAATTGCTTGTATGCTGTACCATTTTGATTATTGTATATCTTTGAACTACACACAAATATCACACAAGCCGCACTCAAATTGTCTTAATTGTTCAATAAGTTTGTGCATAGATAAGTTTCATTAAGCGAGTCAAAGGGCCCTGTCATTCCGCATTTGAAGTAAAAGTTTTAATCAGTTTATTCACCCCCTCCTCTAAATTGATATCGACTCGCCCGGGACCAACAAGGTACCACTTCGTCTTCAACTTCATAGCCTTCAACATTGAACTCATCAAGTTTTCCAAGATCATTCAGAGCATCAATAATCTGATCATCTTTTTCTTCGACATTGACGAAAAAAACCTTTTGATCTGTACATTTTTCTTCATCGGAGTCATCACTCAGGACAGCATTGAAGTTGTTCATTTGTCTTCTTCATGCAGTTGGACACTTATCAGAATAATGTCCATATCCAGTTATGATATGCATTGAACTTAGTTGATGTTCTTTCCGGAGTCAACAACTTCTCTTTTTGAAGTCAATCTTCCCGAACTCGATGGGGAAGGGATGAGGAATCAAATAACCGTCAAGGTTTGATGTTTGATGTGTTTTTCTTCATGGATCGAACAAGAGAATTGAACTTCTTAGTCAATAGTGCAACACTTAAGTGTTCATCTTCATTTATTTCCTGAAGACTGTCAACATCATCTTTGACATTGGTTGACACGGTCGTTGTCTGAAGAGCAATTCCCTTTGAGCTTGAATTTAACTTCTGGTTTTGTAGGTTCAACTTGAATGTTAGCAGGATGCTAATAGATTCACTCAGGCTCATGTTTCCCACATTATGTGCTTCCTCTATTGTCGAGATTTTCATGTTAAATCTCTCTGGAAGTGTGCGAAGCAGTTTGCTTACCATATTCTCATTGCTGATGGGACATCCTAATGTGGTGGATTCATTAGAGATCTCACACAATCTTTCGGTATAAGAAGAAATTGTTTCTTCTTCAAGCATTCGTAGAGTCTCAAACTTCGATGTTAGAAGTCTCAATTTAGTATGTCGAACAGTAGCAGACCCTTTACAATGTTCTTGAAGAACGGTCCATGCTTGATGTGCAGTAACACAGTTACACACCATCTTAAAACATGGGATATCAACTAAAACAAAAATAGTGTTCAAGGCTCGAGAGTTAAAATTTGAAATAATTCTCTCATCAACCGTCCATTGTGTTTCTGGAGTTAACACAAAATTACCATCAGGACCTTCTATCCTAGGTGGTATCCATGGTTCAATAATTATCATCCATGCTCTTTCATCAATAGATTTGATGTAAATCTTCATTTGAGATTTCCACATGGCATAATTTTTGTCATTGCTATCAAGGGCAGGAGGACGACATTGACTGATTTAAATATCCATCACGAACTTCAAGTAACACAGGATCGAGTACTTAATGTGTCAAGTACCGGCTCTTGATGCCACTTGTTAGAATTTGTTGCCTAAAAAGTTGTGAATTTCTGATGTAATCAGCAAAGTTATATGTAATGTCGAAGCTAATGTTTCCATTATGCCTTCAACATGCAGCGAAAGAATAAAAAATAATTTGCACAAAATGTGTTCTAAATCACAAAATAATCGGATTAATTTAAAATAAATTAATCATAAATAATAGGAAAGGATAAGGTTAGCATCTAGAGAGTTATACTCAATATCACGAGAATGACGGAATACATCCGATACAATATTGACTTCGATGTTATCAAACAAAGTGATAACATCATCTGGAACACATCATTCTCAACAGACATAATCATGATATTTTGTAACCTACACTAAAAGCTCGAATAGAGATAGCGGAGGCTTGGGGTAAATTCAAGAGATGAATCTAGATGCTTTTGCGGCCGCTCTACTTCATAAGCCATTAATTAGTCTTAACCCGAAGTGGAATGAATTCGTCCAAGATGCCCAAATACTAGATTCGTTTTTTCCAAATACTTGTTTTCTATTACCTTCCCTGATACGACCCGGACTCTAGGAACGAACACACGTCGACACACGTAAGTTTTGTGTCTCCTACGACTCAAATGATCAAAGGAAAATATACGGAAGATTAACGAGACAAACTAGACGACTAGAACTAAATAAAATACCTAAACTATGACACACAAAATCAACACAAATCCAATGAATTATGGGCTGATTTGGACGGCAAGATGGACGGTATAGAGGAGGGTTTTTCGATGATGAAGGTTGGGTTTAGAAAGGCTAGAGTAGATAAGATATGTTAGGGATTGAATGAACTTACGTTTTGAACGAGATGAAGGATGATTGGAACACAATCTTGAGGATGTTGGTGTGATGGACGACGGCGGTGATGGTGGCGTCGTGGATGATGGACGGCGGTGGTGATAGTGTTGTGAATTACAACCCGAAAGTTGCCTTGAATCTCGAACGTATACAAGGCCAAATTCTTTAAGTTGCTCTTCGATTAGCGAGTCTCCGGTGATCCCTCGAACGTGGACGACGAATTCCCTTTGTAAAACTTAGAGGTGCTAAATCTAAGAGTATGAATTTAATTATCTAAACTCACAAAAGATTAAAAGGGGAGAGACGATATTGAAAGCAAAGGCTTCATAATCAAATATAGTCTAAAGTAACAATGTATCATGGATCACCTATTTATAGGACATAGATGACCGAAAATCTAAGGCTAATGACCGAAAATTGGAGTCCAAAACAAACTAGGATTGGACTTGGAAGTTTCATAAACTAGAATTCTATTTAAGGTAGAACTTGTAGATCTTACCTTATCTAAAATTCTAGTCAAACTATGACTTATAATAACCGAAAATTACATATAAATTAATTAAATAAACTGATCTAGACTATAGTCTATTTAAATAAAATAAATACTATAGTCTAAAATAAAATAACTACTAAAATAAAAATAGATAAGGACCGAAAATCGGTCTTCTCTTCACTTGCTTGGCCGCAGCTCTTCACCATGCACACATGCTCACGTGCACATCATCATGTAGTGTTCTCCATGTCTTGATCTCCATCTTCCAACGTCAACAAGGTCATCATCTTCAAGCTTCCTTGCACGCCGTCTTCTTCTTCGAACTTCTTACGAATTGTAGCTTGCAAATAATCTTGCAACTTCTTAGCTCGTAGTCTTGTGATGGGTCCTTTGAATTGAAGCTCTTCATTGAGTTCCTCATTGCTATGGATGTCCTCATCATTTCTCCCCTGCTGAAAAGAATTCGTCCTCGAATTTGGATCCTCATCATGGTCGAATTCATCTGCAAGAAAAGGAGACAAATCAGCAACATTAAATGTAGAAGAACACTTATACTCACCAGGTAGATCAATGCGGTATGCATTGTCATTAACACGGCTTAGAACAGTGAATGGACCATCTCCACGGGGCGACAACTTCGACTTCCTAAGGTTCGGGAATCGGCCAGGGCTTAAATGAACCCAAACACGATCACCGGGCTGGAATATCACACGTTTGCGCCTCGTGTTGCATGCGGCGGCAATTCGTGAGCCTTGGTGCTCAATCCGGGCACGTACCTTCTCATGCATCTCTTGAATAAAATCAGCTCTCTTCATACCTTTAACACTCGTTAGATGCTCAACGGGTAAAGGAAGCAAATCAGTAGGAGTTAGTGGATTAAATCCATAAACTACCTCAAAAGGAGACATGTTAGTAGAAGAATGCACAACACGATTATAAGCAAATTCAGCATATGGTAGACATTCTTCCCATGACTTCAAATTATTCTTAATTAGCGACCTAAGTAAAGCTCCTAATGTACGATTCACAACCTCAGTTTGACCATCGGTTTGTGGATGACATGCAGTAGAAAACAATAACTTAGTACCTAATTTTTCCCACAAAACACACCAAAAATATCCTAAAAACTTAGAATCCCTATCACTAACAATAGTACGAGGAATTCCATGCAATCTAACAACATGCACAAAGAACAAGTTGGCAACATGTATAGCATCATCAGTTTTCCTACATGCAATGAAATGAGCCATTTTGGAAAACCTATCAACTACAACAAACACAGAATCCTTACCTGACCTAGATCTAGGCAATCCTAAGATGAAATCCATAGAAATATCAATCCAAGGAGCTGAAGGAACGGGTAGGGGCGTGTACAATCTGAATGGGTGTGAAGTGGATTTGGCTTAACGACAAGTAATGCAACAACTACACACATTCTCTACATCCTTACGCATATGCGGCCAAAAGAAGTGTTCATGCAGCAAGTTCAATGCCTTATGCACACCAAAGTGACCCATTAAACCCCCCGCATGCGATTCTAACACTATTAGCTCACGCATAGAACAAGTAGGGATGCATAACTTCGACTCTTTGAACAGAAAACCATCATGCATATAATAACCATCATAAGACCTAGATTTTGAACTACATGAAGTATATATGGGGCTGAAGTAGGCGTCCTCAACATACAATGCTTTAAGGGACTCGAAACCAAGCATCTTAGCATGCATTAAGTTCAAAATAGCGTACCTTCTTGATAGAGCATCGGCGACGACGTTATCCTCGCCTTTCTTGTACTTGATAACATATGGGAAAGACTCGATGAACTCGACCCATCTCACATGTCTCTTGTTCAGATTGTTTTGCCCTTTCAAGTGCTTCAAGCTTTCATGATCCGTGTGGATGACGAACTCTTTGGGCCACAAGTAATGCTGCCATGTATCCAATGCACGCTTCAAAGCATATAGCTCTTTATCGTACGTCAAATAACGCAAACTAGCGCCATTGAGCTTCTCACTGAAGTAAGCTACGGGACGTTTTCCCTGCATCAAAACAGCACCAATACCTATGCCCGAAGCATCACACTCGATCTCAAAATTCTTAGAAAAATTAGGTAAACAAAGAACAGGAGCTGAACATAACAATGACTTCAAAGTAGTAAAAGCATGCTCTTGTTGTTTACCCCACTCAAATTTTCGGTCCTTCTTACTTAGCTCAGTAAGAGGGACGGCTATACTGGAGAAATCCCGTACAAAACGACGGTAAAACCCAGCTAGACCATGGAATGATCGAACCTCAGAGGCATTTTTCAGGGTTGGCCATTCCTCAATCACTTTGATTTTGGAACGGTCTACCTCAATACCTCGTGAACTGACGACAAAGCCTAAAAACACGACTTCATCCATGCAAAACAAACAATTAGACAAGTTTCCATACAATTTAGCATCATGCAATAAGCAAAATACACGCCTAAGGTGTTCTATGTGCGTCTGTGCACTGTGACTGTAAATCAGGATATCATCAAAGTATACAACCACGAATTTACCAATCACATCACGCAAAACATGATTCATTAACCTCATAAACGTGCTCGGTGCATTAGTGAGACCAAAAGGCATAACTAACCACTCATATAAACCATGCTTTGTTTTAAACGCAGTTTTCCATTCATCCCCTTCATGCATTCTAACTTGAAAATAACCAGATCTCAAATCTATCTTAGAAAACATGTTAGAACCACTTAACTCATCTAGCATATCATCAAGTCTAGGGATAGGAAATCTATACTTAATTGTTATCTTGTTGATGGTGCGGCAATCCATGCACATCCTCCATTCGTCGTTCTTCTTTGGCACTAGGATAACTGGAACTGCACAAGGGCTCATCGACTCTCGGATTTGCTTCTTCTCCAGCAACTCCTTCATTTGGCGGTTGATCTCTTTCGTCTCTTCAGGGGACGTGTGGTATGCCGGTCTGTTGGGCAAGACGGCGCTGGGTACGAAGTCGATCTAGTGCTCGATCCCACGAACTGGAGGTAATCCACTTGGAATCTCTTCCGGGAACACGTCCGCGAACTCTTCCATAAGTGGCTGCACATCACAAGGTAAAGAAAAACCATTAGTAGCACTGTCCTTATAAGATAAAAGAATGAAAGGTAAACCTGCTTTTAGTGCTTTCTCTACGCCTTTAACTGAGATGAACAAGGACCGATTTTGTTCAACTGTAGGGGCTGATCCGGATGCTTTCCCATGAGCTAAGGCATCGTTGGAAGGCATCTTAGGAGCTGCATTGGTCGAACTTGGTGTGGAACTCGGCTGAGAGGTGGCGGCCGAATTGGTTCGGGCTGCAGCTGCGGCTTGTTTTGCCCGTTCTTGCTTGAATCTCTCTTGCATCCTTTCTTGATCCTCTGCAACGGCTTTAGGAGTGAGTGGCTTTAATACTGTGGTGCGGCCATCCCTAGTAATCGAATAGGTGTTGGCTAGACCATCGTGAACCGCTTTTCTGTCGAACTGCCACGGTCTTCCTAAAAGTATATGGGCTGCTTCCATAGGAATAACATCACAAAGAACAGTGTCAGAATAACGACCTTTAGTAAAGGAAACGTGTACCTGACCTGTCACTCGAATGGAACCTCTATCAGTAAGCCACTGTAACTTGTATGGCTTCGGATGCTTTGCTGTGGTAAGGGCGAGTTTATCAACGGCATACTGGCTGATTGCGTTGATTACACTCCCACTGTCAATGATCATCACACAAGTCTGATCTTTGATGGCAACTCGAGTGTAGAAGATGTTCTCTCGTTGCGATTGTTCTTCTTCTTCACGACTGATGTTCAGACTGCGAATAGAAACTAAGCTGACATGAGGTAGCTCGACTTCCTCATCATCTGGCTCGACTTCAGGATCTTCAACAGCTTTAGGGGCGGCGGCCTGAGGCTCTTCTTCATCTTCACTGGCTGATTCAAGCCCATTCTGTTCATTGAGGAACAGGACACGCCGGTTTGGACACTGGTTCTGAAAATGGCCCCAACCTTGGCATTTATGACACTGGATGTCACGAGCTCCACTAAGGGCTGAATTCGGCACTGGAGTGGGCTGATTGGGCCATTGGAATGGTGGCCTGGGTGTAGACTCGGGTCTACGGCTTGCTTGCGGTGTAGAACGGTCGAAACGGCATTCCGGAGGACCGGATTGACCTCGGGGTCGTGTGGAATCAACAGAAGGAGTAGAAGGTGATGTGGAAGGTGTACCTTTACTCCAAGGTTGTCGAGTAGGGGCTGAACCACGACTGGATCGACGGCAGCCTTCTCGAAACTGCTTTTCCACAATCGATGCGTACTGCACCATTCTCTCTATGCTGGTGAACTCTTTGAGTTCTACTTCACAGGCAATGTCAGGATTCATACCTTCAATGTACCGAATGATGGTAGCATTTAAGGTCTCCTCCTTCCCGACTCGATTCAAGGCAGTTTCGAGCTCTTTGTGGTACTCTTCGATCGAACGGGTGCCTTGCTTGATCCGGTTGAGCTTCTTCTCAAGCTCTCTTTCATAGTGGACTAGAATGAAGCGTCCACGCATGAAACCTTTCATCTCTTCCCAATTGTCGATAGGTGGATTGCGTTTTCTTCATCTTCTTTCTTGCTGCATCTCCCACCAAGTGGCTGCGTAGCCTTTAAACTCCAAACATGCTAATTGCACCTTTTTGGCTTCTGTGAAATCGTAGCATGCGAAAATCTTCTCTACCTTACGTTCCCAATCAAGATAGATATCGGGATCGTGAAGGCCTTCAAACTCCGGGATGCTCGTCTTGATGTTGTTGAGCATTCGGTCTTCTCCATAGTCATCATTGTGGTTCCCACGCCGTTGGCGGCGCCCACGATCTGGAGTGTCATCTCCGGCATCTGTATTCTCATCAAAGTACTCCTCTTCTGGCTCGTTTTGACGCTCTAGGCGTCTATTTCCTCGAATGGGTGGAGGAAAAATGGGCGTCGTTTTAGTGCGTTCAAGGGCGTGCACTAAATCATCTATCTTGTCGGATAGAGCTTGGTGTTGTCTTTGAACGTGCTTGGACAACGCTTCAAAGTGATACTTAGGATCCCACGGTGCGGGTGGATCCGAGGAAGACTCCATGGGTGCTTTGGATGGGTCTTTGGACGGGTCCAAAGGAGGTAGGGTCGACTGGGGGTCGACTGGAGGTGTAGAGGATGATTCGGTGCGGGTTTCTTTCTTCATGGTACCTACAAAACGAACAAACGTAAAAGAAAATAAGGTAGGACCTCTCAATCTCACGTTCACTCTTTTGTTTTCACTCTTGATTTTTCCACTCGTGTTTGCACTCAAAGTGTATGGTGATGTGTGTGGAATGTGTATTTGAGGTGGTGGAACTAGCTAAGAATCGGTTCTTGAACTAGTGGAATAAGTGTCACGGTTTTGGGAAAGGAATGGAGTCACTACTCTAGGAACAAAGGATGAATTTGGTATGTGTAGATGAGATACGGATTGAGTATGTGTAGGTATGGAGTGGCCGAATGTAGTAGTAGTGTGGATGGGGGTGGCCGATTGTTTGGAGAGTGGAGGTGTGTTGGTCGAGTATGGTGGTGGTAGGAAAGGAAAGAAGTAGATTAATTAATGAAGTTCCAAATAGGTTTAGGAATTCCAAAAAGAAATCTAGATAGAAGAAGGAAAGAAGAAAGAGATAAGGTAAGTAGGGGATTTGGATATGTATCAATCTATGTGACACGATCTAAATACCTTAATTAGCCTAGACTCTAGAAGGAATGAACTAAAATTAAAATAGGACTCTTATGGAAGTTACCAAAAAGAAAATAGAACTTGTATGGAAAGTTCCAAAAATAAAATCATCTAGAAGGAAACTACCAAAAATAAGAAAGACTCACTAGGTAATTACCAACTATGATCTAGTACCAAAAGGAAAGTACCAAAAATAAAAATTGTACTAAAAGGAAACAATGAATATTCTTTTCTTTTTTTTTAATTTCGGATTTTTTTTCTTTTTTTTTTATCCGATTTTTCTTTGCTTTTTTTTTGTACGATCGACTTTTTTTTTATATGATCGTGTCCTTTTTTTTTTTAACAATGAACAAACGGAAATTAAATTACAACTCGATCAAACGTAAAATAAAAATAAGACACAAAAATGAACCAAAGCCGACGTGGCTTTGATATCACTTTTATGATACGACCCGAACTCTAGGAACGAACACATGTCGACACACGTAAGTTTTGTGTCTCCTACGACTCAAATGATCAAAGGAAAATATGCGGAAGATTAACGAGACAAACTAGACGACTAGAACTAAATAAAATACCTAAACTATGACACACAAAATCAACACAAATCCAATGAATTATGGGCTGATTTGGACGGCAAGATGGACGGTATGGAGGAGGGTTTTTCGATGATGAAGGTTGGGTTTAGAAAGGTTAGAGTAGATAGGATATGTTAGGGATTGAATGAACTTACGTTTTGAACGAGATGAAGGACGATTGGAACACGATCTTGAGGATGTTGGTGTAATGGACGACGGCGGTGATGGTGGCGTCGTGGATGATGGACGGCGGTGGTGATAGTGTTGTGAATTACAACCCGAAAGTTGCCTTGAATCTCGAACGTATACAAGGCCAAATTCTTTAAGTTGCTCTTCGATTAGCGAGTCTCCGGCGATCCCTCGAACGTGGACGACGAATTCCCTTTGTAAAACTTAGAGGTGCTAAATCTAAGAGTATGAATTTAATTATCTAAACTCACAAAAGATTAAAAGGGGAGAGACGATATTGAAAGCAAAGGCTTAATAATCAAATATAGTCTAAAGTAACAATGTATCATGGATCACCTATTTATAGGACATAGATGACCGAAAATCTAAGGCTAATGACCGAAAATTGGAGTCCAAAACAAACTAGGATTGGACTTGGAAGTTTCCTAAACTAGAATTATATTTAAAGTAGAACTTGTAGATCTTACCTTATCTAAAATTCTAGTCAAACTATGACTTATAATAACCGAAAATTACATATAAATTAATTAAATAAACTGATCTAGACTATAGTCTATTTAAATAAAATAAATACTATAGTCTAAAATAAAATAACTACTAAAATAAAAATAGATAAGGACCGAAAATCGGTCTTCTCTTCACTTGCTTGGCCGCGGCTCTTCACCATGCACACATGCTCACGTGCACATCATCATGTAGTGTTCTCCATGTCTTGATCTCCATCTTTCAACGTCAACAAGGTCATCATCTTCAAGCTTCCTTGCACGCCGTCTTCTTCTTCGAGCTTCTTGCGAATTGTAGCTTGCAAATAATCTTGCAACTTCTTAGCTCATAGTCTTGTGATGGGTCCTTTGAATTGAAGCTCTTCATTGAGTTCCTCATTGCTATGGATGTCCTCATCATTCCCTCATTATAGATGTTATTAGTTGTCTATTTAAACATTTGTTTTTTTTTTTTGGTTATAGGTGGTTTATGCAATCTCCGATGTCTTTCAGTGTGATTAGATAATTTAAGAGTCTAAGTTTTAGTAATTGCATTTCAAATTTAAAACTAAATTCTGTAAGAGTCGACCTCGTTTCATCACATTTTACATCATGGTTTGTTCACTTGTGAGCATGAATCGAGTCTGAACAAAAATTTCACATCATGAATTAATTAATTAATTTATTTATATATTTATTTTTTTGAAATCCAGCAACTCACGCAATGCACTCACTCGATGCTAACGCGTGGGCTCGTGCATTGTGCTCGACAATTAATTTTTTCGAAATAAATATAAACAGTAATTGAAAATAAAAAAAAATCTAATTTTGAAATAAATATATACTATAAAATGGAATTAGTGAACCCTAAACTAAAAGTGAATTAATTTATTTATTTTTAAATCTGGCGACTCGAGCAATGCACTCACCTAACGCTAACGCATGGGCTCGTGCATTGCGCTTGACAATTAATTTTTCAACTTAAATATTATCCCTAATTGAGATTAATAAAACTTACAAAAATAAACCCTAACAAACTTAAAATAAACTCCTAAAAAATCTAAAAAAATCTAAAAATACAAAAAACTCTAAAAAACCCTAAACCCTAAAAAATCATGAACTCTACAAAAACCTTAAACTCCTAAACTCTAAACACTAATTGGAATGAAAAAAATCACAATTTAAACTAAATAAACTCGTATAAGATAACTAGCAGACCCTGTACTTTTTAAGGATATTGATGATACTTTTGAAATTTTGAGCGATACTATTGGAATTCTGAATGATATTTTTTAATGTTACGGGTGATACTAATTTTGACGGATTTTTTTTTTGAGGTCAACACGTTGATCCGGTCAACGGAGATCAATATGTTGACCGTTTGATGTGCATCTCATGCACAACAGAATTTCTTTTTTTAATTAATGAGTAACAATGGAAAAAAAAACTCGTGATTTCATGTACATACTTCATTTCTATCTTAATACTGAAGAAAAAAAAAAAAAAAAAAAAAAAAAAAAAAAAAAAACATGAGTTGTCCCATTAGTTTTAAATGAGTTCGTGAAAAGAAATTAAAACTCGCATGTGAATACAAGTTTAGATGCCCGAATACCATTTTTATGTCCGAATGTACTTAAAACGTAATTTATAATTTCTAAATTAGTAAATGAGTAGTTTGTAGATATAATTGTATATATTTTAATATTACTTGTGCATGAACACCACGTATATTATCTACTTGTATATATAGCTGTTATGATTCGATTGGATTACTAAATGTGTAATTGAAACACTTTCATTTGAAGTGTAAACTCAAATGATTAGTTAGTAGCTTTATTAATTAGAGGTACAAAAAGATCATAACCGCAATATATTTAATAAACCTTACCGTATAAACAATTCAAGAACTTAAGGAAACAATATTAAGCTGAAATTTACAGTACGAAATTAACATCTTGTGCATGTTGCTTTCGGACTATGAAATCACAATCTTTTGTTGGATGCATAAATACAAGTACTACTACTGTGCATGAGTCAAGAGGAACACGGCGAACAAAGATATAATTTTTTTTCCTTTCTTGGATAAATCTTTCGTTTTTCCAATATTGAAATGGTTATTTGTTAATATATTGATTTTGTTCTTTGTAATATGTTTATTAAAAATTCATAAATTTGGACCAAAATAAACATTTTAGATCGACCAATAGGTTATTTATACTGTATTTATAATTTTATGTAGTTTCTTCAAATTTATTTGGACTCTATACATACATACATATATATATACATATAGTGTAAGATATTAATATAATATAATATTGGTCCCTTTTTTAATAAGTACATTTATCGTACAAATAATATTTTTTATGAACTTTGGATATGAACTCTGTAAATTTTTATATTTTACGCTGCATTGATTAATATGATATGAATCTTATAATCATGGTTACTTTTACTTGCAACTGTATTTTAATAGTTTTGGTTCCTAGAATAAAATTTATTTTATTATTATATACCCCATTTTGAGTACTAGATTTTGAGAGTTTTCTAATAATATATTTATAAGAATATATAAAATAATTCTATGAGATAATACGTACAAAAGACTATATTAAAATACTCAAGATTATAATGAAAATTCACTCAAAAATAAAGATTCGCATATTCATGGGCAACGGTACATGTATGTTAAATTAAATAATTGAACTTTATTTTTTTAATTAATTGTTTATTATAATTAAAGAAAAGAAAAAGTAACCTGAACTTAACAATCTCGGATATTACATGATGATAACTCAAGGGACTTGAGCCTCATTAAAATCCATGTGGAAAACCCATATGAGGAAAAATCATATGGAAAAAAGAGTATTTCTCTCTAAAAAACCAAAAAAAAATAAAACAGACCTGATGAGTCCTTTTCAATTACATACACTATACAAGGAATAGCATGAAACCAAATACCCAAGGGCGTACTCGATGAAGCCAATATGTCAGCTACCTGATTGCCCTCTCTAAAGTATGAGAAACACAAAAATGAATCCTATCTAAAAAAATCGAGAACCCGAGGTCAACGAGCTTTAAGAATGAAAATATTTGTTGAGTAATTGAACATTATTTTGTAATTGAATAGACCATATTTTTATTATTTATTAGCTCTTCTTTATTCAAGAATGTTATTAATTTTGTATTCGTAGTGTTTTTATTTTTATTTTTTTTGTAACATTGTGCTTTTATGATTGGTGGATCACTCAGGTGATATTTTTTTGTAACATTGTGATTTTATCAATCGAGTTTAATTTACATTTAGTTATACATCTATCATCGTGGATCACTCAGGTGATATTTAATGTTAATCATCATATGTATTTTCTTAAGTCAACTCGAAATAAGTGAAAAAACATTAATTCAAGTGTTCACAAACCGACTCAAAATTAGTCAAAGAGACATTAAGTCAAGTGTTTATAAGTCAACTGAAAATTAGTCAAGAAGACATTTAGCCAATAATTCACTTAGCTGATTGAAAATCAGTGAAGAAGACATTAAGTCAATTGTTCACAAGCCGACTGAAAATCAGTCAATAAGACATTTAGTCAACAATTAACTTAGGCGATTGAAAATTAGCCAAGAAGACATTTAGCCAACAACTGACTTAGCCGATTAAACATCAGTCAAGAAGATATTTAGCCATTAGTTGACTTAACCGATTGAAAATCAATCAAGAAGTCATTAAGCTAAGTGTTCACTCAACCGGCTGAAAATCAATCTAGAGGAAATTAAGTCAAGTATTCGCAAGTCATGTGAAAATCAACTAAGAAGATATTAAGTCAAGTATTCACAAGCTACTGAAAATTTGTAAAAAAGACATTTAGCCAACAGTTCACTAAGGCGATTGAAAATCAATGAAGAAGGCATTAAGGTAAGTGTTCACAGTGCTGAATTGTCCTTAATTGTCAAGTAAAATAGTGGGACAAAAAATTAACATTTTTTTTAGATAAGCCAATTCTAACGGCAGATCCGTCAGAAATCTTGCTACCCAAAATCTCTTATTTTTGTTTTTTTAACCAAATCTCTTATTTTCAATTACGCTTTTCTTTCTTTTTTTCCTTTTTTTTTGTTAAATGCTCATCTAATTTTTCCTTTATTTTATTTAGCATAAAGTAATTTTTTTAATTATTTCTAATATTATCGTATAACATTTATTCATTTCAGACAAATAATTTCATTTATTGATATTATTTCGTGAAGTAGTCTATGATTCTCATATCCTAATTGAGTTTCACTTATACGCGAGACCTTGAGCCTAATTTTTAGAATTTTGATTGTTTAGAAATTAAATTATTCTAAATCATGTCGAAAATGAATATTTTTTAGTTAGCAGATTTATATTATAATGAGCTTCAAATTTGCGAGAGCACATAATTAAATATTTCTATGCTACCTTATTTTATACAAAATATTATTTATACAACACATTTCAAATTCTTTAATGTTTTCTTTAATTAAAAGATTCAATATGTATATTTTACATATCATACATAAAAAATGACTGATGTTTAATTTCACACTATGTATAGCCTAACGTTGTACAAAAATACAATTTAATACATTCATATACATGTGTAAAGAGATATAAAATAATATGATGCTAAAGATGAGTTTGATGTGTTCTCTACAAATAAAAGAAATGATGATGATGAAACATTAATCAAATCGAGGAAGCATTGTTCAAGCCGTAACAACTCTCCTTCGATGATGTTCTATTCACTTCATACGTTCCGGAGGGGCACGATGACGAAGATGTATGCATTACAATAATTTTCTTAAATGTGTTTTACAGGTGTCTTTTATTTCTTAATTGTTCTCATTGTACCTAAAATTATAAAAGATTCCAATTATATTTGTAATGAATTTTGGGATGAACAATTATGTTATTTGTTTTATTGCGCACCATGAACGAAAATTTATTAATGAATATGGATTGTCTATTGATAAAATAGCAAACACACTTGAATATAAGTATATTTTGTATATATTTTAAGATTATTACTATTAATTATTTAACCATAATTTAATTATTTATTTGTAAAAATATTTATTATAAATTATTCGTATATCTTTAACTATGCATCGCACGGGATGTAATACTAGTTTGGTATTGCATTCTCTATTACACAATCGATTTTTTTTATTTTTTTTCTTTAATTTCAATTTATTATACTTTAGTTTAATTTTACACTTGTTATTTAGGGTTCATCCTACTCAATTAGGGTTTAATATAGTTTTTTAGTATTTAATTTTTTAAATGATCAATTTATAATTAAAAATTAAATACAAGAAAGTTATAATGCATTTTAATTGGACATGATGAATCCTAAATAATAAGTGTAAAATGAAATAAAATATAATAAATTGAAAAAAAAATTTAAGTGTGCAATAGGGAATGCAACACTAAATGTGCAATAGAGAATTTCAACTAGAAATTTAGTAGATAGTCCTCACCCCCTAAAATAAAAACAAAAACCAAAAACAAAACCAAAAAAAACCAAAAAAAAAAAAAAAAAAAAACTTAAGAGGTTAATTTATAAATATACTAAAATGATTTTGTCAAAAACAAAATTAATAAAATGCCCAACCATCTTTCATAGTCGTTTACCAAATTTGATATCTTCCACCTCCATTCTCACCTTTTGAAATCAAGCAAATTAGAGTGGAGGCATCGATTTGATCAGGTCAAATCAACTAATCGGAGCTCATATGAAAACGTTGTAAATATAATAAATTATATAATAGAAAGACAGTGAATGAAGAAAGAAGTTACGTATAATTGAATATTAATGAAGTAAAACAATTATCATAAAAAAATATGTCTTATTGATGAATACAAGTTGTAATGTTCTTCATAAAATTTGAGAGGAGGTTCATCAAATTTTTTCTTTAAATTTCATAATTTGTAATATTGCTAAATATTGTCGCGATTAATTAGGGCTGGATTTTGCCCATGTAATAATAATATCATATTACTATTTTATTTTACTCACACACCCGACTTATGTTATTAAGGTGATCTGAACTCATGACCTTTGATCTCCAAGCAACCTCACTCCACCACTAGGCCATACTATATTACTATTATATTATACACATTTCGTACATAACTATATATAATTTCATTTCTATGTTGCCTAGAAAAAGTTTCCTACTATATTCTTATTTTCTTGTTTTGTTTGTTTTTTTAATTTCAAATAACATATTTCTTTCATGCTTGCCACATATATTGCATGAAAATTTCCCGAAGGCCAAGAAATTATAACAAAAAAATAATATATTTAATCAAGTAGGAAAAAAAAAAGAAACTAATATTCCTAACATCAATGCTCTTGTGTATAAGATACACACCAGACGATCAACGCGTTGATCCGGTCAACACTTTGACAGGTATTGATCGGGTCAATGCTTTGACCGCCATTGACCCACAAAAAAAATACTGTCAAAATCAGCATCAACCCTTATACTAAAAAGTATCAATCAAAATTTCAAAAATATCACATGTATCTTTAAAAAGTATCGGGTCTGCTAGTTATCTTATACGAGTTTACTTAGTTCAAATTGTGATTTTTTGCATTCCAATTAATGTTTAGAGTTTAGAAGTTTACCATTTTTTAGAGTACAAGGTTTTTTTTAGTTTTTTTTATATTTTAGAATTTTTTACATTATTTAAGGTTTATTTTGTATTTTTTTGGATTTTTTTTAATCTCAATTACGGGTTACGTTTAAGTTGAAAAATTAATTTTCGAGTGCAATATATGAGCTCAAAAAATTAAATTAATTCACTTTAATTTTAGGTTCACACTAATTCCATTTTAGGGTATATATTTATTTCAAAATTAGATTTTTAATTTTTAATTACCGTTTATATTTGTTACGAAAAAATAATTATCGAGCGCAATGCACGAGTCGCCGGATTTCAAAGAAAATAAATTAGTTATTCACTTTAATTTTATGGTTCATTAATTTCATTTTAGAGTATATATTTATATTTATTTCAAACAAATTAAAACAATCCAATTTAATTTTAGGGTTCACTAATTTTATTTTAGGGTACATAATTTTTTGGGAAAAAAAAAATAAAACAAAACACAGAAAATCGAAAAAAAATAAAAAATAATAATAAGTAAAAAAAATGAACGAGTGAGATCCACGCGCCCGATAATATTGACTTATGTTTATTTTTATTTTATTGGGTTTGAATCGGTGTGAGGCCCGTACATAAGGTGTATGGTAGACCGGCCCTAATCCTAAAAAAATCCGAAGCTCACTCGTTCATATCGAAAAGCCCACTTACTATTTATAAAGCCCAATTGGTATTTATCAATGGCCCAATATAATCAATTTTATTTTCCTCTTTTATTGAAATATGAAACTCATCGAGAATGAAATGGCTCTCATGTTTCTGTGAGGGTAGGATGGGTCCAGTAGCATTCCATTTTTTAACAACACAAAATCAGTCGCATTAGATTTTGTGACGCATCGATATCAATCCTATGTCACATACAATTCATCAGCAAGCTAATGTCAATTATTTAATAAGCATTTTATTGTTAAACAACTATACACAATATGACTAAACTAATTTCGGATCAGTTGTATAAGTAGAATATAGATTAAAAAAAATACATACTATAACTTGATACTTGAATATAGATTAAAAAAAATTACTTGGTATAACTTGATACTTGATGGAACCGATAATTCGATATGCAGTCTTAATTTATTATAGAATGTAATATGCTACTATATTGTGCAATCACAAATATAAATAGAACTTGTAATTAACTAATCATCGATCAGAAATTCAAGTCCTTCTCGAACATTTATTATGCACTATTTTTCAGAAATTTGATGCATGAAAATGTTCAAAAACGTACCCCACCTAGCTAGGGAATTAAAATAAAACAAATTGGCTCTTGGAGTAGTGAAGTAATAATGTTATTAATAATGACAGGCAATTAATTAATTAAACCCCACTTATGTTTGTTAGTCGCCTTTCAACTCATCAACAAATTAGACTGTCTCGTGACTTTATGTATGCAGCTAAAGACAAATTCATCGGCCACTGTTTTAGTCATCTTCATCATATTTTTCAACTCCCTATATATATATATGTTGTCGGATTCCCATCTCGTGAACCACTTCTCTCCATTTATTTCAATTTTTACATCATTTTCTTTCTAGCTTGGTTTCTGCTATATACTCACCTTATACATATGTGTGTGTGGGTGTGTGTGTTTTGATTTAAAAAATTGATTGTGTGTCCTAATTAACAACGATCGCTTTTCCTTTGCCATTTTAATTATAGGGACGTGTGAATATAAAGATTAAGTACACCCTGTGATATATTGTTTATTATCTATCACCACAAAAAAATCGCCGATTTGCGACGGAATTATCCGTCGTTAATCCATTATTTTTCGTTGTTATTTATAACTACCGACGGATTAACGACGGACCGTTGCCGTCGTTATATCTTTAATCGGCAAATCAATTTTACGACGGAAAAAGTCAGTCGTTGAACTTAACGACGACCATAACGACGGATTATGGCCGTCGTTAACTCTTGTGTCGTCTACAGTCGTTAAGAGTTACGACGGAATTAATGACGAAAACAGTTCGTCGTTAATATTTAAAAAATAAAAAAAATAAAATTAAATTAAAATATAACGACGGAACTCGTCCGTCGTTAATAAATTAAAATAAAAAAAATAAAATTATTAAAAAATATTAACGACGGATTATGTTCCGTCGTTAATAATTAAAAATAAATAAAAATAAAAATAAAAAATATAACGATGGAACTTGTCCGTCGTTAAAAATTAAAAATAAATTAAAAAATCGGTTTAATTTTATTTTTTTATATTTTTTCATTTATTTTTATTTTTTTAATTTTGATTATTGTTTGTAAATAAATTATGGAAGAACTTTAATAAACACGTAAAATAATATATATAAATCTCCAATAAAATGTCAAAATATAATAAAGAATAAATAAAATACAAATAATAATAGTAATGTCGAGATCAGATGGAGGAGGGCCCCTAAACTGCGTCTGCATCAGCTCGAATATCTCGGCCTGCTGGTTTAGCATCTCCTCTTGCTGATCGACCTTCTCCTGCTGGGCTTGGAGAAGCGCTGTCTGTGCGTCCATCTGCTGGCGAAGAGCCGCCTGCTGGGCCTCCATCTGCTCCCGGAGAGCCCTGATGGCAGCCTGAGTGTCGGGCTGTGGAGGAGCTGCAGATGAGAAGTTAGGAGTTGAATAACTCCGTGATCGACTGCCGAGCCCAAACACTCGATTCTTCTTCGAGTGTCGGAGGGCAGTATCGACATATACAGCGCTCATGTCCGCTGGTGGTGGCGCCTCATCTGTGCCAGGAGTCGGCTGGCTCAACTCCTCAACCCGAGTCAATACATCAGCCTATTCACAAAATCAAATAAGAATGATTAAATATTTAATTTCTATGTTACTGCACTCCGAGAGCCTCCTCGATGCTTCACAATGCCTGTGTCAGGACCATCGGGCTCACTCAGACGATTCTTCGATGCGATGGCCGACTTCTTCTTGAAGGCATCACTGTCTCAATGCGCCTTGAAGCCATCCAACATCTCAGCAGGCATGAATGGAGAGCAGCCCTTGGTCCTATCTTTCTTGAAGTAATGGACCATGTCCTTGTATCTCTGAGGAGCCCTGATCTCCCATGCTGCCCAAATGCCATCCTCCAAAGTGGGATCCCAAAACCACTCCTTCTGCAACATATTGAAAACATATGAAAATACTAAACTTATATAACATTTTAAAATAAAATATATAATAATAAGATACCCGAAACTCCTCCCTATATGCCTGCCTCCTCTCAGGGGGCACCATCTTCCAGGTGTAGCCTCCCGGATGCAAATACTTCTTGAAGCTGGATGTGATGGTGGCTGAGGTAGGATAACTCGGCATCAACTCGCTTCCAAATGTAAAAAATAATAAAAATATTAGCATATATTAGAATAATATAAATAATAATATGTAAAAAAATATTCCACTATCTAAAGAAACATACCCATCCTGAAGCCAACAACGACGACGACTCTGCGCATCAACATCGGGCAATGACGATCCGGCTAGTGAGATATCGCCAACTGGACCGCTCAGGCCCACAGAGGACGATGATGAACCTCCAGCTGAAGTACTACCGCCTCCCTGCATCTGTAAAATCATATCGACATTAGTTTATAAAGTTAGCAAATTTCAACGGTACTAAGTACTTGAATAAGAAAACATCTATATATCAAATAAGACCAACCACACTAATCATCTATTTCATCGTCATCACTGATGCTGTCATCTGATAAATCGATATCTGGTTCTATATCTTCTTCATCATCTTCTTCTTCTTCTTGAATATCTATTACCCCACCATTTGGATGATTTGGTATAGGATCGTCATCTATTGTGAGGGTATTCAAACCATCAACTTCATCCTCTTGAAAGGCTGAGGTTATGATTGTATTATCATCCTCTGATGGTACTTCAACTTTAGATCGAGCCTTTATTTTGCAGACTGCCCACCAATCACTTCGAGAGCGATTTAAACTTGGGTATTCACATAAACACACTTGGATTGCTTGTTTAGCAAGCACAAATGGATCAGATCCTGAATACTTACGCTTATGATTTATAGAAACCATTTTGTAGTCAGGATGCACATTTGTTCCTTGTGTTGATGTATCAAACCACTCACATTTAAACAACATTGTCTTCTTAATAGGCAGACCAGCGTATTCCAACTCAATCACTTCCATCAATCGCCCGTAATATTCAGTGTGTGTCCCTTTAATGCAGACTCCACTATTCATTGTAGCTCGCTGTGAGCCGTGGGCAATTGTGTGAAATTTGTATCCATTAATAAAGTACACATGGTAGACATTAACGGAACGAGAAGGCCCACTTGAAAGATCACGCATGATCTTGTTGACATTATTAGTTGGATCTTGTGTCTGTTATAATAGAAAACTTTATATTATGTTACAGTTTACTTAGGTATACTTACATTAAGGTTTTCGGATATCATATACTTACATATTTGGCGAACCAGCTCGCAAATTATTTATCCATTCGTTTTTCAATATCTTCCATTGAGATATTCGGGCACGATACTTTCAATTGGTCAACAAACACACTTTCAATTGTGCACAAATCCTTTCTTTGCCACGTGTAGTCTAACGGTAGACGGCGTTTGGAATGGACTGTTCTTACACTTACGGCAGGGACACTTAATCTTGTCTACACTCATGAAGGACGGTTGATTACAGAAAAACTCGATGAAAGAATTTAGTCCATTAAGGAAGTCCGGATTCAAAGCACCGTTATGAAGGTATCGCCGGTACATCCATTCACGATCTAGACTCATTGTAGAAGGCCAATTTCTAAAATATTTGATTGTAAAATATGCACTGATTATTGTTCAATTAAATATAATTCTTAAAAAAAACACAAATTTTTTTCCAAAATTTCGGCAGCACCTATGTGAAATTCCTAGTCCCAAGTTCTCGACTCTACGCTAATTGATCTATGTTCTTCTATTCAATTCATACCAACAAACACCAACAATATTATAATCCATCAATTAAATTTAAAAATAAGATAGCTCTAATTTTTTTCAGAATTTCGGCAGCACCTATGTGAAATTCCTAGTCCCAAGTTCTCGACTCTACGCTAATTGATCTATGTTCTTCTATTCAATTCATACCAATAATACCAACAAACACCAACAATTTAATAAAGAGGGATCCCTCCAGGGGCCCTCATCCCATTGAAATTAACGCAAGTAACAAAGAGGGATCCAGGGGCCCTCATCCCATAAAATAACTAAACATACAACATTCAATGATAATTATCATACATATCTACAACATACATAGCATAATTTTTTTTAATTCACATACTTAGCATGATTATTACATAAATAGCATACTTAGTCATATCTACCACATACATAGAATATTTTTTTTTAATTCACATACTTAGCATAGTTATTACATAAATAGCATACTTAGTCATATCTACCACATACATAGCATAATTTGTTTTAATTAGCATACTTAGAATGATTATTGCATAAATAGCATAATTAGTCTAAATTGCCCAAATAAATAATATAATTGACATAGAAATTAGCATATTTATTATCATAAGCTAAATAAATTTTACATAATTTTTTTGTAAACCTAATAACTAACCTCGTACTAGCAATAGTGTCACACAATATCCAAAAATCACGAACAAGTGAAACTGTAAAAAAAAGTAATATGTTAGTGAAAGAAAGAAACATGGATTTAAAAAAGAAACTAAAAATCATAATTTATTATTTTTAATATTATTCTTTCTTTTTAACATAATTGAGAACGTGTAGTGTAAGGATTTGAAATGGTCTACTAATGCTCACACGAGATTCAACTTCCCCTTCATCCACTAGTTTACATAATTCACCCTACTAATCTCATGCCACTGCCACTCACTTTTTATTTCAATTTCAACTGCCATAATCTATATATGGTTGTAAATTCACTTAATTATTAATAATCTTCTAAAATATAAATAAATAAATAAATTGAAATAAAAATCCAATTTCAGATTTGTGATGACTGAACGACAAAACAAATTCAACTCTAATCTATAATTCCAGCAACTCTAATCTAAAATTCCAGCAACTCTAATCTAATCTAAAGTCTAAATTACAAAAAATGGTTTCAGATTATTGCTGCAAAAATTGAAAAAAAAAACATGAGAGAGGGACTTACATTGCAGTTGGCGTCGGCGGTGGGGGGCAGCGGACGGCAGGGGCGGCGGCGGTGAGTGGTAGGGAGAGAGGGAGAGGAAGGGAGATATGGTAGGAGAGAGAGAGAAAGAGAGGGGGAGAGCCCGTCTTCAGCGGCGGACGGCGTCTGGCGGTAGGCGGCGAACGCGGACGGCGTTTGGCGGCACCGGCGGGCGGAGGAGCCCGTCTTCAGCGGTGGGAGAGAGAGAGAGAGAGAGAGAGAGAGAGAGAGAGAGAGCGGGGGGGCGGAGGGCGGCGACGTGGCTAGGGCTCGAGGACGATCGGGTTCGATTTGGAGGAAAATGAAGAAGAAGGCGGAATTTTTTTCTATATGTGAAAACTTACAACGGATTAACAACGGACACGTCCGTCGTTAACATTTCCAGAATTTAAATAATTTGAAAATCATAATATTAATGACGGGCGTGTCCGTCGTTAAATTTTCCAGAATATAAATAATTCGAAAATCATTATATTAACGACGGACACGTCCGTCATTAACTTTTCCATAATTTAAATATTTAGAAAATCATAATATTAACGATGGACGCGTCCGTCGTTAAAGTTTCCAGAATTTAAATAATTCAAAAATCATAATATTAACGACGGAATCGTGCCGTCGTTATGGTTAACGACTGCTAGTCCGTCTGTGTTCCGTCGTTAACAGTAGCGACGGACACGTTTGTCACAAGTCCGTCGTTAAATACGACCCGAAATTTTTCCGTCAGTAAATCCGTCGCTAAAGCGAAGCATTCTTGTAGTGTATTATGTTTAATTTATTTTAACAGTGTGTTTCTTATGTATGATGATGATGATGATATTAAACTATACGCATTTTAGAAATTTTATTGAAATATAAAAGTGACACGAAGGAAGAATAAAGATATCGAAATTAAATGATATTTACTTAGATTATGGAATTGTTATGATTTATGATGAGAAAGTCATTATCTAACCTAATTTGATAGGGAATTAAGAATTTGGCATGCTTTAATTAAAATGTCTGCTTATGACTTATGTGGAACTTTTTTCAGACCGAATATTCTAAACAAAATATTGTATAAACTAGATTAAACTTCTTAATTATCTACCCCATCTCTAAACTAGTGCATTAAATAGGGTAGAAGATTTGTCCGTAGCAACTAGCTAGTTTTTCAACACCACACTCTTCATCATGACAATTAATGGGGATAAATAATATAGTACGAACCCGTATATACATGTGTGGTGTGAAAATTGTTGGAATGAGATACATAAACACAGCGGAAATAAAAAATATATCAAAATATGAAATAATAATTATTTCATAAGACAGGTGTTATCGGATTCATGTTTTCATAATGAAACATAAAATAATGAAATCCTTTTATATAAAGCATACTTTTTCGCAATCCAATTGATGAAGGATGCGCAACAATCAATTGTTTGTCCACCTGCAGAAATACAAACGTATTTCCTCTATTAAGTCCACACGATTAGAATGTATCTCGTATCTCGATTTCGTTAGTAACCGATATACGAAGTAATATGCTTCGTGTAAAATTGAGAACAAGAGATAATATGAAAAATGAATAGAATAATACCAATATTATTCTGCCATATCATCATACCAATTCAATGGTAATTGATTCTCCCATTTAATCATATTAATTGTCTCTTTAATCATATTAAAAACCTCTTTAATCTTTTGATTGTAGAGATTCTCAGTCCAATATTAATTCCATGAAATAAATTCATATTTTACATAATATAAACTAATCAAATTAAATTTATATCTCTATTAAATTAATCTAATTAATATTTTGAATTTAAACTTTTAATACAATTTACTCCAATTAAACATTTTAATTGATTATTTGATTTAACTAATTAAATAAAAAAATAGTCTCGATTAATTAATGCTATTAATTAATCGGATTCAAAAATTGAATCAATTCAACCGATATAATTCCAATCTATTTGTGTAACCCTCCTAGTAGCGAGCTTGTAACATTTACAAGTTAACGAATAAAATATTATTCTATTTATAATTTATCCAATAAATTAATATACTCTAAATTAACTCTTTAATTTCGAGAACCTACAAATCATGGGAACATCTAGCAAGTAGTATGATAAATCATTATACACATATGGTCCCTCTATTATTTAATCTTCCGATTGAATCTTGAGTTATGGAATAATACGAAAAACTCAATTAATCCAATATTCACATTCTCAGTTTCATTCAGTCAATTCATTAATGTATCAATATTCATCATGCATTGGCCAAAGTCTTCCGAATCATGAATCATGAAAATTAATTAGAAGATTCTCTCGACAATATATTGACCACTCTATTAATCTTCATATTAATTAATATAATATACAACATAATCTCCTTATGATTGTCATGCAATCAGATATTATATCAAAATTATATATAATTAATACAAGATTACTATGGTGTCTCAAGTCAAATGACTATATGTGTACTATTGTAACATAGAAATTCTTATTTTCGATAAATTTCATTTAAGAATTTCTAACGGATTTGTTTAGTGAACTTGTTCTCCAATAAGTACCCATGTATATACACTTACGTCACTACGTTAATGTTAATGGAACCTAACATTCTCATTTTATGAGTGTGTATCATACGTGCAAGTTAAACTGTTTAAGATCACATCTTGATCAATTATATGACTCAGAACTAATTTAAGATCTAAGATTACAAATAACAACCACCACCACAACCATCCAACCAACCACCCACCCACAACACTATATATAATTCTTTTATTTTATTTTATTTTATTTATTTTATTTTATTTTATAAGATTAAAATATTACTTGTACTAAAAATAATATAAAACATTATACTTATAATAAGAAAATGAAAATATTCCAAAAAGGAAAACTGAACAATAAATAGAAATAAATAGACAATACCAAAAATATTATAAACTAAACAGAAAGAGAAAAATTACACGTTCAATTTTCACGACCAAACTTTTGCCAAATATGCTCGATCACTACAAGAAAATTGAGGATTCACGATGAATTTTTCCTTTGTTAAAGAAAGTTTTTCCGTTGCTAATGTCCTCCACTGACGGACTTACAACTACTTTTATCCGTCGTTAAAACTGTAGTCGCTAAATGTTTGACGACAGACAATTTTCAGTCGTTATTATTTAACGACGGGCCTAAGATGAATTAATCCGTCGTTAAAGTCAGTCGCGCGCAACGGTTATATCAGATTTAACAATGGACATTTTAGTTTCTATACCATCGTTAAATTTAGCGTTTGATATTTCCGTTGTTAGCTATAGTCTATTCATGTTGACATTAGCGACAGAATATTTAGTCGTAAGTCCGTCTCTAAATTAGCGACTACAATATATCATCGTTAGTTTAGGATAGGTCATGTTGTGATTAACCACGGACATTTAATGTCTAGTCCATCGTTATTTTCTTTTTTGGGTAATATACTCAATTCTGCTATTAATATCATATACTAAAACCAAATATAAACAGAATATATAATTAGCATCCCAAGACAAAAGACCAATATTATATCATATCCAAAAACTCGCACAATTAGAAGTTTACTATTCTATATAAGTCCAAAATATCCAATATCTTACAAATTCCAACATCACAAAAACCCCAAATATTCAAATAAAATAGAAGTAAGTTGAAAGTAGTAACAGAACTAGCTAGGAAAGACTGACTTGCTACTGTGTCAAGGTTGTTGGCTGCTCCGATGTCCTGCGAGGAAAGACTCGATCAATGCTTTTTGTTGTTGTTGATGTTGTTGTATTTCTTCCATCTGTTGTTGTTGTTGTTGTTGTTGTTGTTGTTGTTCCAACAGCTCTGCCAATTGAAGTTCGGCCTCTCGACGCCCCTCCTCATGTCCATCAGCTCTTTCTCGTTGCAATTTCTTCCGACACTATTGTAGTTCGGTCTCAAAGCTCTATAGGTGACTCTCGAAGTTTCCGATCACATTAGTGTTGACTTGTGATGCACTCTTTGAGTCTCCACTCATAGCAGAGTACACATGTGATATGTTTCCAAGGCCGAAGACACGTCCCTTCTGTTGGGGTTTTTTTGAATTGAACCACCGCAGGATCTAATTGGATGTTCATTAATCCTAATATCATGTAGATCATAATTTTATGTAGCACATATGTTTCAATTAACCGAGTTTAATTAACATGCAAATCCAGTTTTCGATTTTACTAAAGCGGAAACATAGAATACCGAAAAATGACTTACAAATTAAACGACGGGTTGGGGACAAGATTAAAGGTCTAATCTTGCTGTTGTATGAATGATAATAGGCGCCCCTTGATGCTATTCCACTACTTGATCTTCTGTTGTATTTTCGGACTGAATCTAGTTTCAGGGTGGGCTGAAATCTACTAGATCGGTATGGAATCTGTGGAGATCAAGAGAACACGAGAGGGTTGATATATATGACATAAATTTCGTGCCTCCACCCTCTTATTTATAAGAGGGTGGACAAAATTGGTGTCCCAATTGGACTGGAATTCTATCTCTATCTCTTGTTCTATCTCCAATTCAATCCAGTCTCTTTTTGGGCTACAACAGGGATCTAGAAGAATATTAAATTGGCCCATTAATTTATTTAATATCCAATATCCAATAAACTTAGGATATAATTAAATAAATTAAGTATTATTTTTATTCCACTAAATAAATAATACTGACCTACCAATTTAATACATATTTCTGAATATGTTTTCTCCTTTAGTCCAGTCATTCCCCATGTTTAAGATATAATGCCCATTAATTAATTATGTATGATTCTGACAACTATAATTAATTAATATCTTTTCCTTGAGTAGTACCACACAAGCTTTACTCATGCACGAAATAAATTCCACCTGCAGGGTTTCAGCATGAACTTGCATTTCCTCAAGGGGACACCATCAACCTGGCGCACCAGGACACGGTGCCCCTACATATTGCACGATCCAACATAAGTGTAAATGTCACAACCCAAGATATCGAGATTATTGATCCTATGAAAGAATCTCACCCTTTGATAAATCAAAGCTGCAAACACTACACGTATATGTCCGCCAACATATAGGGGTTAAGAACCCGAAATCTATGGATTCTTATTCTCTCATTTAAGGTCAGAATAGAGAATAGAACCCTAAGTAGATCCTCCTCAATACACTTGTCCGTGTATTAGAATAATCAGTTAGTCAAGACAAACTAACTATTAGATTATTCTACGGCATACCGATAGCGGGTTCAGTGTCATCTAGATCGTGAGCCTTTTAATACATTACAATGAACCGATGATATGATCTAACCGTGTGTTTACCCACACCATGTCATATACAATGTAAGTATAGTGAACATGCATGTAAATATAATAATTTAAATGCAAACAGTGACTGCAATTGTATTCATTCTATATCATCATAAAACCATCATCAATAATGTATACAAAAGACAGGTCTACTAGTATACAAAACCAACAATCTCCCACTTATACTTGAAGCATGTCTTTCAAATATAAAACAAACTGGCTAACTCTCCAACTCTAACTAAAATCTCAAACGGTAACCCTGGGTCTGCATCTCACTCCCATTTTCTCCACGTGACCGTAGAAGGTCTTAGCTGGAAGGCTCTTCATGAATGGATCAGCTAAATTGGTCTCCGATGTAATCTTGACCACTGCCACATCTCCTCTCTTAACGATCTCTCGTATAAGATGGTACTTTCTCTCTATGTGTTTACTTGCCTTATGGGCTCTGGGTTCCTTCGAATTTGCCACTGCACCCGAGTTATCACAATATACCATGATACTCTTAGACAAATGAGGTACCACGCTCAAGTCCAACAAGAAGCTCTTAAGCCAGACGGCCTCTTTTGCAGCCTCAGAGGCAGCTACATATTCGGCCTCCATGGTGGAATCCGCAATGCATTTCTGCTTTATGCTTCTCCATGCAATGGCTCCGCCTCCCAAGGTAAACATATAGCCTGAGGTAGATTTACTCTGATCTTTATCGGATTGAAAATCTGAGTCCGTGTAACCCAAAGGCACTAGACTATCAGAGCGGTATACCAGCATATAATCTCGAGTCCTTTTCAGGTACTTAAGTATATTCTTAACCGCAGTCCAATGACCTTGTCCAAGGTTAGACTGATATCTGCTTACCATGCCGACTGCATAGCATATATCAGGTCTAATGCATAGCATAGCATACATAAGGCTTCCCACAGCCGAAGCATATGGAATGCCCTTCATCTCATCTATCTCAGCCTGTGTGTGGGGACACATATCCTTGGATAGATGAATTCTATGCCTAAAAGGTATAAAACCTTTTTTGGAATCCTGCATGTTAAACCTAGCTAGCACTGTGTCGATATATGTCATCTGGGATAAGCACAACATCCTTTTCTGGCAATCTCAAATTATCTTGATGCCAAGGACGTGTCTGGCTTCTCCTAGATCTTTCATATCAAACTGCTTGGACAACCACACCCTTATGTTAGATAATACTTTCTTACTGTTTCCAATAAGTAAGATATCATCAACATATAGCACGAGGAAAGCCACCACGTTTCCGTCACTCTTCTTGTACACACAGCTCTCATCCGGACATTGCACGAATCCATATGACTGGATAACCTCATCAAACTGGATGTTCCAAGACCTTGACGCCTGCTTAAGTCCATAAATGGATCTCTTAAGCTTGCACACTAAGTGCTCTTGGCCTTTAGCAATGAAACCCTTTAGTTGCTTCATGTGGATGTTTTCCTCAAGACTTCAATTCAGGAAAGCCGTCTTGACATCCATCTGCCAAATCTCCAAATCCAAATGAGTGGCAATAGACAAGAGAATCCGGATTGACTTAAGCATGGCTACCGGTGAGAAGGTTTCCTCATAATCGATCCCTTCTTTCTGAGTGTACCCTTTCGCCGCCAATCTTGCCTTGAAGGTTTCAACCTTCCCGTCAGCTCCTCTCTTGCGTTTGTAAACCCACTTATACCCAATGGGTTTTACCCCATCTTGTGGTTCTACAAGCTCCCAGACTTGATTGTGATCCATAGATCCAATCTAAGATTCCATTACAATTTTCCAAGAATCTGCATCTTTGTCTTGGATCGCTTCGTCGTAGGTCCTGAAATCCAATTCATTTAGTCCTTCAGGGAAATCTGAAGATTCACCCAAACCAATGAATCTGTCAGGTTGGCGTACAACCCTCCCATTGCGATGAGGAAGTTCCTGTACTTTTGTGACACATTGTGCAGTAATTTGTGGTTCATCTTCTTGTACTATTGGTGTCAGATTCGAATTTTCCCCTCGAAGTTCCTCGAGCACTATCTCACTTCTTGGCCTGTGATTTATCACATAGTCTTTCTCTAAGAATCGAGCATTGGTACTCACAATGATCTTCTGATCCTCAGGACTATAAAATAAGTCACCTTTCGTTCCTTTGGGATATCCAACAAACAGTGTAACATCTGTACGTGGTGCTAGCTTATCAGCTTCCTTATCCAGCACATGTGCTGGACTACCCCAAATCCGAAAATGTCCAGGACTGGGCTTTCGTCCAGTCCAAAGTTCTGTCGGCGTAAATGGGACTGATTTTGATGGAACCACGTTAAGAATATAGGCTGCCGTTTCCAAGGTATATCCCTAGAATGAAATGGGCAGATCTGAATAGCTCATCATCGATCTAACCATCTCTAACAATGTTCTGTTCCTTCTCTCCGTCACGCCGTTCTGCTGTGGCGTTCCCGGCGCAGTCAACTGGGATGTAATCTCATTCTCTACTAAGTAGTCCCTAAATTCATTCGAGAGGTACTCACCACCACGATCAGACCGTAGTGATTTGATACTTTTACCTGTATGTTTTTCCACTTCCGCTCTGAATTCTTTGAAAGTCTCAAAGGATTCTGACTTGCGGCGTAACAGGTATATGTATCCATACCTTGAGTAATCATCAATGAACATGATGAAATACTCGTACCCTTCTCGAGCCTGAACTGACATAGGGCCGCATAAGTCAGAGTGAATCAAATCTATTACCTCTTCAGATCTATTCCCTTTATCCTTAAAGGGTCGCTTGGTCATTTTACCTTCCAAACAGGATTCACACAAAGGAAACAATTCTAGGACCAATGAAGACAAGGGCCCATCGTTTACTAGTCTTTGTATCCGTTTAAGGTTAATATGGCCGAGTCTAAGATGCCAAAGATAGGTTTGATTCATTTCCAAAGGTTCTTTTCGTTTGTTAGGGGTTATGACCGATGTATTCAGTAAATGCATTTGCGTAGTGTTTTGCATAGGATTAAGTAAATAAGGATACCCATCCAATGTGCCAGAACAGATAAAATGTTTATCACTAAAGATAACAACCTTGTTATCAAAAGAAACAGAATATCCATCCATAAAAAATTTAGAAACTGAAATCAAGTTTCGCCTAAAACCAGGCACATAAAGACAATCCTTTAAAACTAAAATCCTATCACTACTAAAAGATAAGGTTACGTCTCCCACTGCAACTGCCGCCACTTTCATAGCATTGCCCATGTAGATTGAAATCTCTCCATCACTCAGTTGTCTTTTTTCCAGGAACCTCTGTAAAGACATGCAAACATGATCAGTAGCTCCAGTATCTACTACCCATGACTAAGTAGAACAAGTAGCTAAACATGTTTCAATGACAAGAGATTGAGACGTACCCTTTTTCTTCTTCTTGTTAGGACAATCTGCCTTCCAGTGACCTGGTTGGCCGCACTTGAAACACTTTGTCTTTGACTTAAATTCCTCGGGAGGAATCTTAGTCTTGGACTTCTTCACCTTAGGCGCCCTCTCTGCAGCTTTCTTGGGTGTGTTCTTCTTCTTCCTTTTAGTACCGGAAGAAGACGCCCTATTTTCAGCTAGGTGTGCCTCCGGATTCCCTTTTTGAAGTAACTCAGCCGCCTGAAGATCCATGAGCAGTTCAGTCAGGCTGACATCCCTTTTAATCATGTTAAAGTTCAGCCTGAACTGCTCAAACCTCGAGGATAAGCTATGAAGAACAATGTCGATTTGAGAATCGCCATCCAGCTCTCCACCCAAGGTCTCGATCTCAGCCAGATACCCCATCATCGTGAGAACGTGATCCCTAACAGGTGTAGAGTCAGACATTCTCGCATCCATTAGCTTCTTCATTGCCAAATGGCATGCCGAGCGGTTCTGATGACTGAAGAGCTGCCTAAGGTTGTACATGATATCATAAGCGGTTTTCATAAGTTCATGTTGATGTTGCAACACATTCGACATGGATGCCAGAATGTAACAGCGCGCTATCTCATTAGACCTAACCCACTTATCATATGCAACCTTTTGGGCTTCGTCAGAACCCTCATCTGGCTTCTGAGGGCATACCTCTTCAAGTACAAATTTGTGTCCTTCCGCAGTGAGAACAAGATTAAGGTTTTGAATCCAATCATTGTAATTTTTACCGATTAACTTGTTTTCTTTGAGAATAGTGGACAGGTTGGAGAGTGCCAAGATGATACAGACTAACTGAAAAGTAAACATGCAGTACAATCACAAACTTTAGGATACTCACATATAATCGTATATCTCAAAAAATTATATGTAATCCACCGACATTTTAAAAATGTTTCTTATAAGCCACGTTAGTGTGGACGTTTATAAAATTCATCCTTAAACAGGTAAAACCACCTTTAATTTACGTCCAGTCAAATTTCCTTATGACAAGTAAATTAATAGTCAGAAATAACCACGGTCATGTAACCTTCCAATTAATAAGCCACGTTAGAGTGGACATTTATTAATAAATTATACCTAAGTGTGAACACCATCATCTTAGCACCAAGTCCACTATTTCGAACTCCCTGCTTCAGTTGGAGGAGTCAGTTTGTTCTAGTAGTGTTCTACAGCTATCTTGATAAAGAAGTTTAATTTCTAGAGATAACAGTGATATGACACATTCGTTATGGAGGAAGACCTATTGTCAACTCGCATGTCTATCACATCTCAATTAAACCAGATTAATGGAGACCGTTTGAGATTTCTACATACTTTGGTATGAATATCTCCCACTTAGTTATTTAAGATTGAGGTTTCATTTTATCTCATTGTAAAACATGCAAACATCACATAAAAAGATAAAACACCATTGCATGCTTCAAACAACATAATAAGCAATAATAATAAAAACCAACTATCATGGCTTATATCTCATGTTGCTGAATGAGATAAAACTGGAAAGTCAGCTCTGGAAACTCGGGCATGGCCACCGCCCCCATCACTGCGCCTCGCCGAAAATCCTAGCTCCAATTAGGATTTCGGGACGTGAATCAATAAGACTTCCTTTCTTGAGCTGTACTACTCTCCTTCTTTGAGTTGATCTTCAAACTTTATTCAATATAGAATTTCTATTCCTTAGAGGAAAAAACTAATATATCTAGAATAAAATTACAACTCAATAACTTGGTCTAACAGTTTTATTTCTATTACATTAAAACAACATAAAATAAAATCTAGACCTAATCCATGGATTTTCTCATGGATTAAAATCACGTAGCCAAACCGGCATACGGCCCATCATACATCCAACATAAATTAAAACATACATCACATAATTAAGGAGTCATGATAGTCGGTAACCCTGCAAACAAGTCAGTCTACAAATCCAACAATCACAATTACATGATTAGCATAAAATAACATATGATATCCACACATGACATTATTAAATAATATTCAAAATTTTCAATTAATAAAATTAATTAATTCGATATTATCCACAAGATAAAAATTGGAAATTAAAATAATTATCCACCAATTTTAAACTTGTTATTTTAAAAAATATAACTAAAATAAATCTGGAAATTATTTAAAATTATCCACCAAATTTATTTAATATTTTCAAACCACCCTAATTAATTAATATTTGGATATCTTGATATAAATTAAAATTCTAATCCAAATATTATCCATAAGAATCTAAATCTTTAAGGATAAGGTTTGAAGATTTGATCCACTTCAAAATCTTCCAAAACCTATCCAAAATTAAATTCTTATCACAATTGGATTTTGATAATTATTCATATATATCCAAAATCACTTTATCCAATTCTAATACATAGATTTTCAAAAATTACTAGATTAATAAATCTGGAAATTTGATCCACTTCAAATTCTTCCAAATTTAAAAATCTATTTTCAAATCTATCTATATTAAAATTGGGTAAACTAAGATATACATCAAATAATATCAAATCTTAATGCAACACTCCAAATTTTTGAAACAACCATTAAATAAATCTGAAAATTTGATTTTCATCAAAATCTTCTCCAATTTTATTTAACAATGATCGAAAATTTAATACAAAAAATTAGGAAAATTAAACATCAAATTTTCGAAAATTTGATGCTCCAATTTTCAAAATACACATCTAATTAAATCTGAATATTTTGATAAATCAAAAATCTATTCCAAATCTAATTAAGATATAACCGAAAATTACAATCCATCCAAAACTAGAATTTTCGAAACACCATCAAAAATTCATCCAAATTTTGAACACAACCAATTCGAAAATATGAACACATAAATCTGAAAATTTAAGCAACTTAAATATTTCATCAAATTTAAACATATTTTTCGAATTAATCCTAGGATTAAATCTAGAACAGTGCCAAAACCCGCTCTGATACCAGTTGTTGGGGTTTTTTCGAATTGAACCACCGCAGGATCTAATATGATGTTCATTAATCCTAATATCATGTAGATCATAATTTTATGTAGCACATATGTTTCAATTAACCGAGTTTAATTAACATGCAAATCCAGTTTTCGATTCTACTAAAGCGGAAACGTAGAATACCGAAAAATGACTTACAAATTAAATGACGGGTTGAGGACAAAATTAAAGGTCTAATCTTGTTGTTGTATGAATGATAATAGGCGCCCCTTGATGCTATTCCACTCCTTGATCTTCTGTTGTATTCCCGGACTGAATCTAGTTTCAGGGTGGGCTGAAATCTACTAGATCGGTATGGAATCTGTGGAGATCAAGAGAACACGAGAGGGTTGATATATATGATATAAATTTCGTGCCTCCACCCTCTTATTTATAAGGGGGTGGACGAAATTGATGTCCCAATTGGACTAGAATTCTATCTCTATCTCTTGTTCTATCTCCAATTCAATCCAGTCTCTTTTTGGGCTACAACAGGGATCTAGAAGAATATTAAATTGGCTCATTAATTTATTTAATATCCAATATCCAATAAACTTAGGATATAATTAAATAAAATAAGTATTATTTTTATTCCACTAAAGAAATAATACTGACCTACCAATTTAATACATATTTCTGAATATGCTTTCTCCTTTAGTCCAGCCATTCCCCATGTTTAGGATATAATGTCCATTAATTAATTATGTATGCTTCTGACAACTATAATTAATTAATATCTTTTCCTTGAGTAGTACCACACAAGCTTTACTCATGCACGGAATAAATTCCACCTGCAGGGTTTCAGCATTAACTTGCATTTTCTCAAGGGGACACCATCAACCTGGCGCACCAGGACACGATGCCCCTACATATTTACATGACCCATCATAAGTGTAAATGTCACAACCCAAGATATCGAGATTATTGATCCTATGAAAGAATCTCACCCTTTGATAAATAAAAGCTGCAAACACTACACGTATATGTCCGCCAACATATAGGGGTTAAGAATCCGAACTCTGTGGATTCTTATTCTCTCATTTAAGGTCAGAATAGAGAATAGAACCCTAAGTAGATCCTCCTCAATACACTCGTCCGTGTATTAGAATAATCAGTTAGTCAAGACAAACTAACTATTAGATTATTCTACGGCATACCGATAGCGGGTTCAGTGTCATCTAGATCGTGAGCCTTTTAATACATTACAATGAACCGATGATATGATCTAACCGTGTGTTTACCCACACCATGTCATATACAATGTAAGTATAGTGAACATGCATGTAAATATAATAATTTAAATGCAAACAGTGACTGCAATTGTATTCATTCTATATCATTATAAAACCATCGTCAATAATGTATACAAAAGACAGGTCTTCTAGTATACAAAACCAACACATTCTTGGTCCTTCCAAGTACATCAAGATAAATTGATGACATGTCGATGTCACCACGTTCAACACTATCAAGAGACTGATCAGTCTGACTAAGCTCCTCAACCCGTGCACGCACCTCCACTTGAAATTTTATCTAAAGTATAAGCATACAGAAAGTCGCTTTGATTTTTCTTCCGTAAAGTCTCCATCTTTACCACTGTGTAGCCGTCAAAAAAGATCCCAAGTGCTAATTTCATCAACAGAAACTCCATTTACTTTTGTCTTGCCAATCAAATAGAAAAAGTTGTGAATTAATAAAGTTGGGGCAAAAATCTGAATCTAGCTTGTAAACCAGAGTTGACAAACAATAATAAGCCAAGGTAATAAGAGTGTGCTCTGAGATTCATTGGAATCAAAATGTAATTGCATTGCCGCCTCATGCCCATTAGCACTCTAGTACTAGATATACTGGTGCGATTGTGTGGTTGTCCCATCTCCATTTGTACTTATTTTTTTCTGTTTCTAATATATATTTGTTTCTTTTTCGGAAAAAAAAGGAGCATACAAGATGGAAAGATTGGTCCCGTTAGAGAGCAAAATTGCACCAAAAGTTTTCAAGCAAAAACTGCAAGAGGCCAGTCAATCCAGTAACATTCACGAGAAAACTTTTTTCCGCAAAACAGTTGAAAGTATGAAAAAAGGAGAAATAGGTATAAGTGTATAAAAATCAAAATCATTTATGCAGACTGGTAAGCAATGATATCTAGAAACACATACTTCACCCAAATCAGTCAAATTGAACGGTAAAATTGAACATCTTTGGAACAACTAAACAAAAGTCCCAGAATCTATGAATTTCCAACAACGCAACTCCTAAGATATAAGGCGGGGGAGAAATCTGAGAGGAGAGATAGAATTACAAACCTTGTTCGACTATGAGAACGAGAAAAGTCAGTCTTCAACGTGAAAAATCTAGAGCACAATCGGAATTAAGTAGAGCGTGGCCAACAATCGAGAAAAATCTGGAGCACAATCGGAATCGAGCAAAACGCGGGAGAGTTGGAAAAAATTAGGTATTTTTCTCACTTGGGGGGAAATGAAATGTTTTAAATTATTATACCATTTATTACTTAACGACCTATTGATTCCCGTCGTTAGATTAAAAAAATATATTCTAACCTTACAGACGAACAATTCCCGCCGTTATATTAATAGTGAACAAAAAAAAAATTGGCTACCACTTAACGACGGACTCAGTCCGTCTTTAAGTTAGAGACCAAATTTATGTCTCCAGTCCGTCGTTAACATTTTCCAAAAAATGGCGCGCAAAGATCGATCAGGTTCGTCGGTAGTTAGTCACTAGTCCGTCGTTAGGGACGACAGATTTTTGACAGTTACTAATCCGTGATTTTCTAGTGGTGGATCGAGTCATTTTTTAGAGCAATCCGTTCTGTAGAAAAAATTTTCAAAATTTGGATCATCATTTTTTTCAACATCTCTACTCTGAGTATTAAACCTTCTAACTTCCATAAACTATGTAGGATCACGTAATTTAGATAAGTGTGTTTCTCATCTTCCACTATCATATTGTGCATGATGATGCAAGCAAGCATTACATAAAATAAAAATTTATTATTTGGATATATAAAAAATTAGAGAAAAAATAGATAATTTTAAAGTGTGTTAAAATATAGCAAAATTGATGTCTATTTATAAAGAATAAAAAAATATGAATTTTGGTATATTTTTTATTTATATTTATTATATTATATAAAAATATACCAATTTTATCTATATATCAAAATAAAATTGATTAGCCAATGTCTCCATCCCATTGGCCACAAGAATGGTTGGGATGAGACCACCAAAGGTCAAAAAAGGGTCATGGTCAACCACAACTTTTCCATTTCAACAGTTTTTTTCTTTATTAACGTGGCGGGCGACAACAATTAGAGTGGTCGTCATTATTGCAGTCTAAGTACAAAAAACATATTCCATAATCACCATCATATGCATTATCATGTTTTGTGATTTGTTAAGATCTAGAGATTTATCAGCATGCATAAATAATTAACAAATAATAAACACATAAGATAAATAAAATGTCTTAATATAATATAATCCATCAATAATTTATTTACAATGAATATTAAAAAGAGCACAAACAACTAATCTAATTAGTGCGACGGGTGCTACTCGTTAAGAGATAACTAATGTGAAAATTCGTATTAGTATACATTACTAATGCGAAATCAAACTGGGCAATGTTAATTAAACTTATATGGTTAAGCTTAATGTAATTGTTAAGTGAGAAAGTTTAGTCAAGCCTTGCAATAATTAAGCTTGGTTTTCTTAAGATATGGTATCCGTTTATAAAGGTCCTTGAGAAATTAAGTAGTGAAAATAAATGAGAAGTTTTTATTTTAGCAGACAGGATATATATATATATATATATACGAAGTAAGAGATACAGATGAAATGAAGAAAAAACGGGTCAAAGCGGGAGAAAATGGATGGTGATGGGGCAGAGTAAGTATCGCACCTAAATTGGTGCTTGACTGGACTTCATTTCTAGAAAACCAAATCAGACACAAAATCCCGTATCTGGGGCCCACACTCTTTTGTACGGATGGGCTACCAACTTTTTCTCCACGCAATTAATGATGGCTAGACGTCTCCTCTTAACTTAGCCTTGTGCCTCACATAACAACATATTTCATTTATTTATTTATTTGTTAAAATACCTATTTATACCCATAAATATAGAGTTTTCTTCAAAAATAACCACAAATATAATAAACATTTACTATATAGCCACTTTATCTATTTTACACTTAATTTTTCACCTTTTTCAAAAATCTTACACAATCCTATCAGTTGAGACTGGTCCCTATCGGTGGAAACTGATACCTATCAACCAGTACTGGTCCCTGTTGATGGGTACTAGTTCCTGTCGACCGGTATTGATGCACTATGATACAAAAAATGAGAAAAAAAGTACATTTGTGTAAGTGAATAACATGTTTTTTTAAAAAAGTTGATTAGGTCACAACATCAAATCAAACTTTGGGGGTGATAGATAAAAGTGGGTTTATATTGAAAGTAAATTATGTGGGTGGGTATTGATGATTGAACCCTAACCTAAGTGGGTATAGAGTGAAGAGGTCTATTTATTATGCCTTTCTATATTGTTTTATTCACGGAAATTCTATATTCACAAATACTTACATGCACAAGGTGTGTATAATTATTATTTCAAACGCACATATCAAAATCGCGTATCAACCCGCAAAAAAAAATGCAAAATCGGTATCAATAGTAACACTAAAAAGTATCACTCAATATTCGAAAAGTATTACCTGTATCATTAAACAGTAAACCATCTGCTAACTATCTTATACTAGTTCATTTAGTTCAAATTGTGATTTTTTTCATTTCGATTAATATTTAGAGTTTAGAAGTTTATGGTTTTTTAGGGAGTTGTTTTGTGTTCTTTTAGGATTTTTTAGAGGATTATTTTGTTTTTTAGAGATTTTTTATGATTTTTTAGGGGTTTATTTTGCGTTTTTTAGAATTTTTTTAGGAGTTTATTTTAATTTTTTAGGGTTTATTAATTCCATTTTAGGGTATAGATTTATATTTATTTCAAAGAAATTAAATCAATTCACTTTAATTTTTGGGTTCACTAATTTTATTTTAGGGTATAAAATTTTAGGGAAAAATTAAAAAAAACAGAAAATAAAAAAAATAAAAAATTCTATCAAAAAGAAGGTGGGCGCGTACCTCACACGTGCCTGTCTGATTTAGCCGGAAATAAGAGACGGTGCACAATAATATAATTTAAAGACACAATATTCGATGGCAAAAATAGTGATACTCTTATTTATGTGGAACGATTCATTCATATTCATTTCTCTCATTTCCTTCCCAGATGAGAAATGAAAATCAATAATATAATTTAAAGACGCAATATTCGACACAACACGGGCGATCGAAGGAGATTTGAATTGTGCAAGGATAGTCATATCCTTCAATATCATTTTAGGAGTTCACACGCAATCCAAGAGTAGCAATATGATCGTAAATTAAGAGCATCACTATTTTTGCCATCATATATAATAAATTGTTTTAAGTCTCAATCTCAATTGAATGAGTGTCGTCCAAATATAAAATGAGAAACACAGTCGTCATCCTGCACCAAGCCGACGTGCACAACTTTAATCAGAAGTAAAAGGAAAGGTATTTATTTAATTAATTTGGAATGGAGAAAGCATGCATGCCCTGGCAATGAACAGTAGAGATGGGCCGTGACAAGCCCACTACTAAGTGGAAATCCATGTCACGTCCACCGCAAGTGGGCCTATCTTCCTCAATTTGGTCTATATTTAGTTATTTAATCAAAAATGCAATAAGTGAGGGTCGGTGGGTAGCGTGTACGACATGACCGTACTACGGCACATGGTGGAAAAGCTACGGCACTGACGGTTGGTTGGTTGTTTAATTTTATTCAAGACAGAGAAAAATCGTCGTCAACCGCCCCCTCCCCGGCGGGCCCCACCTTCCTAACTCCTCCTCTACCGCCTATTCCGTACGCTTTATATCTAATACGTTTCCGCTGAAATAAAGAAAGTTCTGTGCTATTTAATGAGTACTGTAATATTTAATAGAATATAGCACAATAGATCTATTATAATATTTTTAAGTGTCACACTAAGTTTATTAAGACGATTAAAAATATCATAATATATCTATTATGTCATATTGAGTATTATCCATTGAGTAGCATAGATTTTTTTCTGAAAATAACAAATTCTAGTGCGGCTAAGTTATACTTTTCTACTTATATTTTGAATTTTTTTTTTCAAAATTAGTTTACTTATTCAAAATTAATAATATAATATTTATTTTTTCAACAAAATTACAAATTTAATATTTAATTAATATTTCTATTTTTCTAGATGTGTTAAAAAATATTCTTCAATCAAGAAATCTAAAAATATACTCCCTCCGTTTCGTTTTATTTGTTGTTTTTGATTTTTTTTTGTCAAAATATTTGTTGTTTTATGTATTTTGACACCCCCTCTCTCAAATTTAACCTTACAAATATATGGAGAGGGAAAAAAAATTTCAACTTTTTAGGAAAATATAAAGGAATAAGATTTTATGTAATATAAAAGGGGGGATATATTGGTCCAAAAAATTAATTGTTAATTCTAGATTAAAATTCTAAAACAACAAACAAAACGAAAAGGAGTGAGTAATAAACAACATACAATTTTCAGACTGTAAAATTGATCAAATGTTAAATTTGTAAATTTTTTGAAAAAAGGAGTACGATTTTATTAATTTTAAAAATATAAACTATTTTTTAAAAAAAAAGCCCAAAATACAAGTATAAGAATATAATTTACCCTTCTAGCGCCTCTATCTTTTCTTTTCATTTTCTCATTGTGAGCCAACAAATAAATATTAAGCAAATGAGATTATGAATTCACTGTACATTCCAAACTATTGTATAAAAGTGTCATTTATCATGCACGCATCATCAGGTAGCGATTGCGGGTCATCATCATAAAAATTTAAAAAAAAAAGGGAGAGAGAATTTTACACAATAATTGGTATTTGAAGAGTACTTGCATATTATTTTAAATGCGGTGCAGAAATCTAAACAATTTGTGTTCCGACTATTATTTTTCATTCCTCTATTTCATTCTGTCTTAAGTTCTAAAATTTTAAGTTTATAATTTATTTATTTTGAAGAATTAGTTTTATATTTTATATATATATCACTATTACATGCTTACACGAAACATGAAAAACGAGGCAAAAAGAAGAAAATCTCAACAAGCTTATTAATTATCATCGTTCCGTGTTTGTGTTTATTACATTTTTATAAGATATACTTGATTTTTTATGTTCAAATTTTTGTAAGATATATTATAAGGTCTTAATAAGAATTTGATTTGCCTAACGTTTCGTTGAGGCTTGTGTTTTTTGTGAAAATACGTCTACAATCCGAAGATAAAACAACGTGGTCGATCTCTCTGATTTTGGAAATTGGTGTATTTCTTTTTACAACGTGTTATTAATAAGTAATCAAAGCTCATGATACTCAGAATATTAATTTTAAAAAATCTAAATTCAATTTAAAAAATAGTCTCGTACTACCAGATTTAGAGCAATAATAGTTAATTTTAAATCTTACAACTTAGATTATTTATATATTAAAGGAGCGGACAAGATTCTCTATTCCAATTTAGTGTTTCAATTAATTGTATTCCAACTATGGGATGTTTCCTCTATGTTAAATTCAGTGTTACACTCTTAAATTATGTGTTTTTTATATATTATTTTCTTCAATTATATTTTTTGTGATTTAGTTTAATTTTAACATTATTTTTTAGGATTCACCCCACCTAATTAGTGTTTATAATTATTTTTTAGTATTAATTTTCCAATTAATAATTCATTACTATGGTTGATTAATTCAAAATTAAATTTTATAACTTTTTTAATTCATTTTTCTGTTGATAAATGTTGACTATGATTATTTATGTTAGAACTGATTTTTATTTTATAATAATTATTATTAAAATCATAAATTTTATGGTGAAATACGGAGTGAAACATATAGAAGTGTAACAAGAAATTTGAACCCTACATTGTGATGTTACGATCATGTATTTGTGGCATATATCAACATAATAAAACGTAAGATATGGCAATATAAACCACGATAGAAATTAAAATTTTAAGGAATTCTTTTCAAATTTTAAACACTCTAAATATAATTAATTAGGCCTGCCTATTTCAGAAAAAAAAATCAAATGTAAATAATTAAGCATCGCCTTAAGTGTTGTCCAAGTTCTAAACAAGACTGAATAAGAATTTTTAGTGTTTAGAACAATAGTATTTTCTTCTGGGAGAGGGGCAGGGGTGTCGAGGTTAAAAGTGTGTGTGTGTGTGTGTGTGTGTGTGTATCTTAATTTTTATTTAATTTGATATTTATATGCGTAATATGAACATTACATATATACGTAATAAACTTTAAAATATGAGAAATGAGACGCCATAAAGGATGAACGAATGATTGAAGATATTTTAGAGCTGGACAATTAATTTTCCAGCAAGAAAATGAAGGGTGCAAGTGAAACGAATCGCACATATCAAGAAACACACGTGGCACCGATCGTTACATTTAACGAGCATGGGAAGCACTTTCAATCAAGGAGTACTGATATTATTATGTAACATCCATGCCTCGTGGGGTATGCATTGACGATGGAGAGGCCACACAAGACAACGTGGCTCACTGGCTTGCATACTATTACATAAAAATAGAATTTATTTAATACATGCTTTTGAATAATACTTGCAATTATTTTCGTTAATAAATAATATTAATAATAAATTTATATATATATATAGGGGTTGGTTATAATAAGAATTATGTTTGGTGTGGGAATGTGAGAACGGGTTTGGTGAGTGTATTTTTAGTATTTTTCTTATTGAACCAATAAGAAAAGTATAAAAAATAACGATAAAAAATTAGCATCAAAATACAGTAACAAAAACACTAAAATTACAATAAACAAACACAGTTCTCACATTCCTATACAAAGCCCTATTTCTCATTTGAACCAAATCCTATGTGTGTGTGGATGCATGTATGTGCGCGCGTGCGTGTGTGTCATGTTGTGTTGTTATTGTATCAAAGCGGATTACACGATATGATCATACGAATTGATTTGTCGGGCGTAGCTGTATTTGTGTGAAGACCAAAGGAAATAATCTCAACTTTGCTAGGAGGGTATATGGAGGTTCGGCTCTTAATTCCAACTGCTTAAAGTTAGATTTCTAATATGTTGATATAAGCAAAGCTCTAAGCAATCGCAAGATGAGAGGAAATTCTTAGGTGTGTGTAAACACACTAGTCACTATACAGTGGCCTAGACTCTTGTTTCACATGTTCATACTTGAATTGATATGTATAAAAGAATTTTTTTTAATAAAGATGACATTCCGCAGTATTTCCTAGCACACGTCGCTCTAGATTGGAGGTAGTGGAAACTCTAAATAATTGCATTCATCTTTTCTTAAGAAAATAAAATAAAAGTTTGTTCCATCCATCCTCCATATTTCTCACTTTATTTCTAAAAATAGTTAAATAGTTATCGTGATAAAACCATCTCCTTGCTTGAGAAGTAGCTTATTGTTAAGCACGCTATTTCTTCGCCCAAATCGTCCAATTTTCTCATTGAATTTCGTATTACATATGCACAGCTAGATTGATCAGGCGCAGGTGAATAATTTTCCGGTCATTTTTAGATAAATCTCTGATTTAATTTAAATTTGGCATAAACCGAAATTACGTACAGTTGGGATCTTAGTAGATGTGGTGTGCGCTGTCACATAATACCTCAAAAAATTTGTCTAAGAGCATCTCCAATGATGTTTCTCCATTTTGAGGTGGGATCTTTTGACGTGGACTGCAACATCTGGGTTGCATTACTAATAGTGTGTGGCTCGAAAAGGAATAATACGTGATTATATTTAAGAATTAATGCAGACTATTAATAACCAAGAAAAAAGGTTATATATTCATATATTTATGCATAAAATATTTTCGAGGAGCAGAGTCATTGAATCTTATATTTTATTTTATTTTTCATGACGAGAGTAACCCGCAATCATTATCTGAGACCACACCGAGTAAATCACGTTCATGTGCAGTAGTTGTAAAACTAGTAATGAAAAATAAGGCGTGACAGGCTTATCTAAGTATTAAGTTAGTGGAATTTAAATTAAAAACCTTCAATTTAAAAATATATATATTACTCCATCACTGGGTCATACCGAAATAGACAAATATTATATTTTGTGTTGTATTCATCACCAATTCTCTCAGAATACCATAATGATCTAATTAAATTCTTAATTAAAAAAAAAAAACAAAAACTATATATAATGTAAGGCCTAGCATCGATATATAATTAATTTAAGGTAAATGAGGACGATAGTGCGGATACCATATCAAATGACGATAACAGTACAAATGCCATATCAAAATTGGGGCAGACCATAGTACGTAATAGTGTAGTGCATAAATATATATAAATATTGTACTCTCAATAGTCCACTAACATTCTTTTAAATTAAATATCCATCAAATTTAAACGGGACTTAATTTGTCCGGAAGTAAAAGCCTAATTTAAAAGAATATCTAGTTTAATCGAGGGCTACTTTTGTCGAAAGTAATTGCTTGTTACCAACATCATATCAACTCTAGTCTACTACTGATTTATTATTACAAGGAAAAGGCAAAGCAAAAAAGAACTAATTAACGTCTGCTGGAAATATGATATAATAATTGCTTTTCTGTATTTAGATTCACACAAAAACACAAATATGGATCCTATATATATAGGAATCACAGATGGAATTCCACCTGCAAGTTGATGGTTTTTCGGCGAATCGTAATTGAATCTCTTCAAATAGTGGGGTTTACTTGTCGTCAACCACCAATGATTTTGTCAGAACCTCGCATAATTTTGTGGTCTAATTATTACGCCCTTTTTTTTTTTGGTATACCAGCCGAGATTGATTATAATTTGTATGATTTTATTAAATAATAACGTAATAGTAAATTTAGAATTAAATTATACTATTTATGTTAAAATAAATTATTATATATAAAAACAAATGATATGTAATTAATTCATCTTAATTTGTGTTAAACTTCATATTGAATTTTGAATCTTACTACGTATAAATTCTTAATATGTGAAATATAATTTAAATTTGCATAAAATAAAAGGGGAAAACTTAAATTGATTGTCAAAAATTTAATCTTGATTAAAATAAATTGATTAGACGTTTATCTTGATTTAATGATTTACAATTGTGTAAATTATATTTTAAATTATAACAATTGAAATAAGATATTAATCATGAGTGTAAAGGTTGATGAGCTTTAATCATATATTTTTTTCCTAAGTGCATTTTACATTTCCTTTCATTTTTATTGTGATGTTTATTATTTTCTACATTTATAAATAATCAAACATAATTTTTTTCTAAGATTCATCTATATATGATTTAAGAAATTGCTAAAATATAAATTATACTAAATAAAGTATTTAAATGTACAAAATACTCTTCATTGTTTTATACTTATTTTCCAAAAAGTATAATAAATGTCCACGTTTTAATTGAATTAGTATTTATCACTATAAAAGTAGTATTCAACTATCATAAAATTAATAAATTTTCAACATAATTTTCTAAACTTTTTCATGAGAATTTAGTAATTTTTTTCATATAAATTATTTAGATGTTTATCATATGCATGGTTGAAAAATATTTTTCAGCTTGAAAATGTACTTGATGTGTATTCTAATATTAACTTTTGAAAATAACAAAATTTATTAACATTTCAATTTCAAGAAAAATCTAGAACATGAATTATTCTCGCTGGAAATTCTAACAGAGTTTTTTCTTGCTAGATATTGTAGATGTATTTCAATCCTACTATCATTTCACACATTAATACCACACTTTTACACCCATGAATTAAATACTTTATGTTCATCTTTTTCTTGATTATTCATTTTCTTTTGTTTTTTTAATTTTGTCCCTTAATTTTAATCTTGAACATTTTGAGTTATATATCATAATCTGGTCAATTTCAAACTGTTTCAACCCCCCCCCCCCCAATCGTCGTTGGACTCGAGCAATGACTATTGGACTTCTATGAGTATTTTGAATTATAAATTTATGAAACAATTCTGTTTAATTCATATGTGTATAAAAAAAATGTGTGTTAATGTGTGAAATGATCCAAAAAATTAAAGCATGTGTTTTAACCGATATAATTAACTTTCATCTCCCTCCATCTGTTAAAGGAAAAAAAAGGATCAAGCTACGTTGATGCATTTAAAATAGTTAAGATATCAATTTGAACAAAAAATGTAAACAATGACTAAAGTGCTCTTGGGCAAATAAGAAATGGAGCAAAATGGAACTTTTTCCCTTTCTTTTTCGAAATTTCAATGTGGATATACTGCATGATTTTTTTAATATTTTAATTTTATTTTAAATTTCAGTGGTATTTTGATTCCCGCTGAATTTTCGTACATTTTTTAAATTTTTATTTAAAATCATGTATATCATATACAATATATACACATAATTAATTCTTATACTTGATATAATGTTGCTTCCATTTGTGTTAATATACTTCAAAGGAATTGCAACATAATTTTACAAATTAATAACTTTAAAAAACTCACTTTAATACAAATAAATAATTTGTCAAAATAATATTTCATTAAATGAATTGTTATTAATACAAACACATAAATGGATAACTTTTATGTGCACCTAAGAGTTCCACTTTGCTCTTTGAAATGAAATCATTACTATTTGTAACTGCATATATATTGTATTTTGCTATTTTTTACACATGTTTTGGTTCACCAATATTTACATTATTTTATTTTATTTTATTTTTGAGTTGGGGTTGAGGGGATTGGGATGTGTACCCAAGTCACTCTCATCTCACAAATGGGAGGAGTACCAATTAAGCTACGTGTTAGTGGAACGAGTATTCACATTATTGATATGACATGATGTGGATTAGTAATTTATAAATTATAAGTAGAAATTAACATTGAAGTACATTGAATAAATTATAGGGATATATAATTTCCAAATAAATTACTATATTTGACCTATTTTGCAATTCAACATGATTTTTAAAACGTTTCAATAATATCACCATTTTTTATTTGTATATTCAACATCTCCGGTATGCAAATTTAGCATTCACAAATTGATGTTAAAAATACATTGAATTTCTCAAATAAAAAATAATTATTTTTTTGTCATGAATACATGGATAATGTATTTATGATTAATTCATAGTTTATATTTAATCAATATATAATGAATTAAGGATATTAATGGATCGCCTAGGATTCTATATCAAATTAGAATATGTAGCTAAAAGAAATATAATTATACATATACATGAGATCATTCGAAATTAACACCATTTCATTCAACTCGTTTTTTTAGAGTGGCTCCCTTTTTCCAATTAGGGTTATCCCATTGGGGTTTTACCCTGTTAGGTTTTAATGAGGCATGCCCCCTAATGTCTTGTTTTGAGCATTTTGTATGTTAGATTTTTTGGTTTTATGGTTTGTTCCTTTTCAATTTTTAATAATAAAACACAACTAATTTAGGTATCATTAAAAATTAAATATATATTTTAATATAATGAAGCCAATAATGATGTCTTAATAGCTTCGCATATCATATTCAATAAAAGTGCCAATATGGTCAAAATCTCACAAATGGTTTTTTTTTTGTTAGTAAAAAGTACATGGATTTTTTTCTTAATAAAACGTACACGTAACTATATTATATTATTCTATTTTCTTTAAATAAAATGTATTATATGGATATAATAGGCAAATAAACTTTGCAAAACTCTTATAATAGTAGATTATATTTCTAACCCATATCAATGTGGATTATATTTTGATATTACTAATTAAAAAAATAAAAAATAATGTAAATAAAGTGCAAGCTTCTTATCTTATGTTGTTTATCAATATGTGCATTTAATGTCGTGGTCGTTACATTTTTAAGAATATTATAGCTTTATGAATTTTATTTAATGGATAACTTATTTTATTAGTTAAGAATATGAAATATTTTTTATAAAAAAAGGTAGCAATTATAAATATATTGATTTTTCTTTTTTAATTTGGTAGACAATTAATCATACAATTAAAATAAAATGATATTTTAATTATGATTTTCTTTTGATTGACTTGTGGTTTACAATGTTTAGCATTCACGGAGTTTGATATTAATTTGTAAAAATAAACTGAACTTCACATATTATGGGGTTGTGTTCGAAATTATTATGTAATATGATCCTGAAAGTTTGCTTAACTCCTTTTTTTTTATCTTAAACGTATACAAAATTATGAATTTTAATAATGTATTTGAATTAATTATTTTATTGGTTATGCTATCTTGATAGGTTTTTAACGAATTAGAATTCTTAGGATTAGTATATTAATTAGAATGTAAATCATATATTAGTTATTAATTAAAATACAAAGAATAATTAAATATTAAATAATAAAAGATGATTACATTATTACCCTTAGATAAAATTTAAAATAAGGTTATAATATGTAAACTCAAAATTATAAAATAAGTATAATACAAATAATAATAAAATATTAAACGATATTAGATGTTACATTATTGTTCTTAATTAAAATATAAATTTATGTTATAATAGGTAAACCCAAAATTGTATTGTAAGACACTCTTTATTAAAATATATATATATATATATATATATATATATATATAATGTATAATGTATATACATAGCTTAATCTTTTTTTTTTAGCAGAAATGGAATTTATTATAGATTAATCTTAAATAGTTTGGGTAAATAGTTATTTATCTCATATTTTAACGATAAGAAATAAAAAAAAATGCGTCAAATTTGCCTTGTTTAATTAAAAAGGGTAAATAGTTAGACCACAAAATTATGTGAGGTGTGCCGGGACATATTCTATAATTATAAGGTATGAGAATTAATCATGTCCAAATTAATAAAGCTTAATCACATAATAACCAAAAGCATTTAATGATTAATATATGATTAATTAAGAAGTCCATGTAGAAAATGTTGAGCGCCGATAAGTGAACAATTACTTAAGAAATGTATTGGCCGGAATAAAACACGCTCTAATATATATACATATATCTTACGTTTTTCCCGTGAAGAAAGAAAAAAGCACGTCACATTTTTGTTCTGTTATTTCATGCAATTTAATTGCCTACAACTTTTCTACTTTATAAGTCGAAAGCCGATAATTTTCCAAAAAGTGGGAAAAGAAAAGCAAAGTAAAAAAGTGACATGGAAAAAGTGCTACAACAAGTTGATCTCAAACGAGAGGAACTAATCAATGTTGCTTTTCTTCTTTAATCTGTAAAGCTTTCAAACTTATCCCAACACATATCCATCAATCCCATATCCTAGCTAATATCATCGACACCGATTAAAATAATTAAAATACTACTTCCTAAACATAATATATATAAAATTAATAATGAAAACAGAGTATTATTTTAAAATTTTGGTTAAGTGGATATTAATTAGTTAATTTGAAGTAAAATTCGATTACGTTGAAATGAGTTTAAAATGATAAATTAAAAGGCCATAAAAAAAAGGCACGAGGAGGAATAACGTAGGTGAAAAAAGAAAAAGGAACACACGAGTACTTACAAAAGCGTGGAAAGGGATCGCTCATTCGTCACATATCATAATGGGAACTGTACTCAAACGGACTACGGAAACTAATAATGGCGACCAAAATAAATTAATATTAGTAACGAAATAAAGAGAGATCGCCTCCATCCCTTTGCATGTCCTCTTTTTATTAGGAAGATTTGTATTATTACTAAATATATTTATCAAATCATCTGGTAACTAATATATATTTCTAGCAATAATTTTATTTATCAAATAATAGGAAACTGGATATACATGTAAAGAGCTAGGTTTCATATATATTATTATTATTATTATTATTATTATTATTATTATTATTATTATTATTATTATTATTATTATTATTATTATTATTATTATTATTATTATTATTATTATTATTATTATTATTATTATTATTATTATTATTATTATTATTATTATTATTATTATTATTATTATTATTATTATTATTATTATTATTATTATTATTATTATTATTATTATTATTATTATTATTATTATTATTATTATTATTATTATTATTATTATTATTATTATTATTATTATTATTATTATTATTATTATTATTATTATTATTATTATTATTATTATTATTATTATTATTATTATTATTATTATTATTATTATTATTATTATTATTATTATTATTATTATTATTATTATTATTATTATTATTATTATTATTATTATTATTATTATTATTATTATTATTATTATTATTATTATTATTATTATTATTATTATTATTATTATTATTATTATTATTATTATTATTATTATTATTATTATTATTATTATTATTATTATTATTATTATTATTATTATTATTATTATTATTATTATTATTATTATTATTATTATTATTATTATTATTATTATTATTATTATTATTATTATTATTATTATTATTATTATTATTATTATTATTATTATTATTATTATTATTATTATTATTATTATTATTATTATTATTATTATTATTATTATTATTATTATTATTATTATTATTATTATTATTATTATTATTATTATTATTATTATTATTATTATTATTATTATTATTATTATTATTATTATTATTATTATTATTATTATTATTATTATTATTATTATTATTATTATTATTATTATTATTATTATTATTATTATTATTATTATTATTATTATTATTATTATTATTATTATTATTATTATTATTATTATTATTATTATTATTATTATTATTATTATTATTATTATTATTATTATTATTATTATTATTATTATTATTATTATTATTATTATTATTATTATTATTATTATTATTATTATTATTATTATTATTATTATTATTATTATTATTATTATTATTATTATTATTATTATTATTATTATTATTATTATTATTATTATTATTATTATTATTATTATTATTATTATTATTATTATTATTATTATGTGACAGATACTGGACTAGAACGTAAAGACTAGTGCAACACCAATAAAATAGATATTTTAAATTGCATGGGAAGTAATATAATAACCACAAGAAGATATAGATATAGATATAGAGATAGGGATCAAGAACATGAGTGTTGCTTTATTGTCTACCAAATTTATCAGAAACGAGTGTCAGTTTCCAAAAAATAGGCATAACTCACTAAAATATAGTTGGTGCTAAATTTTATCTTGTTTGGTTCAATAACTTCCAAATGTCAAGTAGGGTTGGCTCTAGGTTGGTTGAGATGTCACACTTCTATATATATATATATATATGTATATATATATATGTATATATATATATATTATATATACATATATGAATTTAGTTGGATCTAATTTTTCATATAACTTTGGTTTTTGTTTGAGAATTGATGGGAGTACGGAGCTAGGGTACAAATTCAAGTAAATTAAGGTTGTTGAATTGAATTATTATAGTTAGAAGCAATAGCTGCTTTTCAGTCAATTACCACACATATCACAATTATTCCTTAGGATGATAAATAGAAATTCAATCCTCAATTTTCCTTCCCGAATTCAAAATACAAGAACAAAAATCAACTTCCGAACATCACGTTATAAATCTAATGTAATAAGTGAATATTCATTTTAATTAATGTTTAGTCTAAAATAAACATTTTTCCACGAGAATTATTAATAGAAAATAATTTTATCAGTTGTGATGAGAAACTCAAAACAAATATTCCAATTGCATAATTATATATGGGCATACTAATTAGTTTTATACTAATAAACTATTCTAGTGGACTATCCACCCAAAAAAATGCACACGCCCTTTCTTGTGGACTAAAAATCTACCTATCTATTGTGGACAAATTACAGGGGTAAATGTGTCATAAAAAAGTTAGATAAAACTTAATTTAAATTAATAGTTTTGTTAAAAGAAATTTAAAGTTCAGTTGGTCGAGTTGGTTAATGACAAATAATAAATTGTTTTGTGCCAGAGTTCGAAGCCCATCTCTTACTCATTTTATATTTTTCTTTTTTTTTTCCCAATATTTTCCTTTTCTTTTATTTCCTATTCATTTTTTTATTTTATTTTTCTTTTACTTTCCTCAATGATATTTTATTTTATTTCTATCTCTTTCCAATTTTTTCTTTAATAGTTTTTAGGTACATGATCAAGCCCACCATTTATTTTGATAATTAATATTAATTCTTTTTCTTTTATTTTCTTTTTCATTTTTTTCTTTTTTGATCTTTTTTTTTTATTTCTATCCTTTCCATTTTTATCTTTTATTACTTAATATTTTTGAGTGCATGATCAATCCACAGTTTATTTTGATAATTAGCATAACTTCCTTTTCTTTTTCATTTTTTGTTTTCGAAAATTTCTTTATTTTATTTTTAAGCATTTCTAATTTTTCTTTATTACTCAATATTTTTTCAATACTTTTAGGCACATGATCAAGCCCATAATTTCAAAATTAACATTAATTATTTTTCTCTTTTTTCTTTTTAAAATTTTCCTTTTGATTTTTTCTTTTTTTTCCTTTTCCTTTTCCTTTTTTCTTTTTTTTTTTCATTTCCGATCTTTTCTTTTATTTCTACCATTTTCCAATCTTTTATTTTTTTGCTTAATATTTTTAAGGTACATGATCAAGCCTACCATTTATTTTGATGATTAACATTAATTCTTTTTCTTTTTTATTGCTTTTTATTTTTTTCTTTTATTTTCCTTTTTGATGCTGCTTCTTTCCAATTTTTTCTTTTATTACTTAATATTTTTTAGGTACATGAGCAAGGTCGCCATTTATTTTTATAAGTAACATTAATTCTATTAATTCAATATTCTAACTCTTTTATTTCTTTCTTTAATTTCTTTTTAATTTATTTTATATAATTAACATTATTTTTACCCATTTAATATTGTAATCGTTTGTTATTTCATTTTGTAATTGAGTGCATCTTTATTTATTCATTTTATGAACTTATATTTATATATATATATATATATATATTGACAATCTATCCCTTCCATATTAACATTAAAAAAGTTATTCACTCCAACTGATTAAATTTTCTTGTGAAAATTATAATCATTCGAATCATAATTGTTTTTCATTTATAAATAAACTTTTCCTGATTTTCTTTCAAATTACTTCTTATGATATTCTTCAAATTGGTCGTGTTTCATGGTTCGCAATGCTCTTTAGTGCTTTAAAAATGTTCAAATTTGTTATTGAACATGTATTAGACATTCTTTTTTGTTAATATATTTTTTTACCAATCTCAATATTAAAAATGGGTGCGTAAAGTTAAATATATTAATATTAAACGTTATATAATTTTTATTATATTTTTAGGAGAACGGTTACATGAATAGGTAACAATACGACATAAAAAATTATTATGTCAAAATTTAAAGAAAATCTCTATAAGGTTTAAAAAATATGTTTGAAGCACCAAAACATAATATCAATTTTATATATTATTTAACAAAAAATTGATCATGATTGTTAGGTTCAAAAATATAGCAAAGATATAAAATAATATAACAAAATTATATTGGGCCTAATCATTTCTTACAACTCAAGGTATATATATTTGTTTAATTAATACCCTATTCTTATTCGTGTACTTTGAAAATTTAATAAAATGGTAACAATACGACATAAAAAATGATTATGTCAAAATTTAAAGAAAATCTCTAGAAGGTTTAAAAAATATGTTTGAAGCACCAAAACATAATATCAATTTTATATATTATTTAACAAAAAATTGATCATGATTGTTAGGCTCAAAAATATAGCAAAGATATAAAATAATATAACAAAATTATATTGGGCCTAATCATTTCTTACAACTCAGGGTATATATATTTGTTTAATTAATACCCTATTCTTATTCGTGTACTTTGAAAATTTAATAAAATGGTAACAATACGACATAAAAAATGATTATGTCAAAATTTAAAGAAAATCTCTAGAAGGTTTAAAAAATATGTTTGAAGCACCAAAACATAATATCAATTTTATATATTATTTAACAAAAAATTGATCATGATTGTTAGGTTCAAAAATATAGCAAAGATATAAAATAATATAACAAAATTATATTGGACCTAATCATTTCTTACAACTCAAGGTATATATATTTGTTTAATTAATACCCTGTTCTTATTCGTGTACTTTGAAAATTTAATAAAATGGTAACAATATGACATAAAAAATGATTATGTCAAAATTTAAAGAAAATCTCTAGAAGGTTTAAAAAATATGTTTGAAGCACCAAAACATAATATAAAGTTTATATATTATTTAACAAAAAATTGATCATGATTGTTAGGTTCAAAAATATAGCAAAGATATAAAACAATATAACAAAATTATATTGGGCCTAATCATTTCTTCAACTCAAGGTATATATATTTGTTTAATTAATACCCTATTCTTATTTGTGTACTTTGAAAATTTAATAAAATGGTACCAATAATCATGATTACTAATTTTCTATTCTTTATCTTAACTGATGTTGCGACATTTGGTAAAACTTACATATACATGTGTTCAAATGTTAAATGTAATTATCGGGATATCTAAAGAAGGTTTCTGATCAATCATATAATATTTATGTAATCACATAGAAATATTTTGTGTATATTTGAGACTCATAATATTTTCTCACTAAATTACAGTGTGGCCACGTCAAAATTTAAAATATTAATACAGGAGAAATAATAGTTCAATTTAAATTCAAACTCCCTTTGTACGGAATTCATCGTTACTCTCTCTTGTGACATATGTATAGTTAATTGTACTTTAAAATGAAATATTTGTAAGTAATTAATATTCATAATATTTAATAAATCTGTATTAAAATGTAATTCTATATATAATACACTTTGAACTATTGGTGGAGCTAGACTATATATTTTTATTGGAGGGGGCATTGAGGATAATTTTTCCAATGAATCTTTACTTTTTAGTTTTTAGGGGGATTCAATCAACAACATATACATACAAATTAAACATAAATATATATAAATCAAATTTAAGATTTAAAAAAAAGTTTGAGTAGCTAAAATCTCCCCCTGACAACTGAGGGAGGGTCCGCACATAGTTTGATAGTGCATTAATGAAATACAAATGCGAACTAATTAATTAGCAATAAATATTAGAGGATAACAGCAACCTAACCCCTTGTGTTATTAACATGATTACATGTGTTTATTTTTCTTAAGTCTTAATCGAGGGCCTTCAGCCCTTCATACATATGGCGCTCTCTCTCTCTCTCTCTCTCTCTCTCTCTCTCTCTCTCTCTCTCTCTAACGAGTTTCGAGAGCTAGGGAGATCATTCGGGAATTGAATCCCGATCACTCATTAATATAAAAATGAGAAATGTCATGACTAAGCTACAAGCTTATATGATTTTGTTAATTAGCCAGATGTGGACCATTTTAAATTAAGTTAATTCTATTTAGGCTCCCATATTTTAAGGGGGACATCTCGAGTTCTAATATTTCACAGTTCATGCTTTCCCCAACTTAAAAAAAAAAATGATTAATTTATATGATTCTTATGAAGCTTCCACGCTTAGTGTTTAATTACAACTTCAAATTTAATTTGATAATATAAATGAAGTTATTAATATCATCGTGACACGCTATATATCATTTTATAAAATGTGGAAAACTTCATGGAAGAATAATGCATATACGCGTCTTTCTATAATAATATAGTTCCCATCAACGTAGCCTGCATATGTTCTTGTACACCACGTATACGTAATATACTGCTAATGATTGATTTTGATTATTTATATATAAGGTGGTAAATAAATAAATAAATAAGTGGATATTTAACTCAATAATTCCGTCGGCGCCTGTGCCTATTCCAATGTGAATACACTCGTTATAAGTCTGAACTCAGCGTATAAAATTTTATGAAGCTCAGAGAATCCACAAGACTTAACTGTCAGAATCATCTATTGCAATTATTTATTCATTACAAAAATAATTATTTATTGAGTTTAGGACAATGTTTACTCACCGATTGGATAATGCCTCATTTAAAAGAATAATTATTATTCTTAGCTTATAAGCAAAATTAGGTAAAATGTTATTTAGTTACCGTCGGTACAATTTGGCTGGAGTTATAATTGTACTAATATTTAATTTACAAGTTATATGCTGACATGCATGTATATATATAAACCCATAAGGTCTTCACTGGAGACCCATATCCAATTATTTCGAAAATAAATCGTAGTTTATGTATGCTTATTAATAATTACTTGTTCGAATGTTCGTCATAATCTCACCTAGTGACTCCTTTATTTAAATTCGGAAATTGGCAAAGGAGGCGATTTTTTCCTGTTCAACAATTTGACTCTTCGAATTTAATTAAACAAGTGTGACAAGGACCCTTCGATTATTTTAGACATACATGAATTAAGTTTCATAGAAATTGAATGAACTAGATTTAGATTATGCGATTATATATGTGCCTCTATATATATATAGGGCTGGATCTATAAAGAATATAATATGTATAACTGAATGTATATCAGTCATTATATAATAGTATAATATTATTACTACAGTCAGAGTCACTGGATGGATTAATACTAGACTAATATTATTCTCATAACAAACAACCACTTATTTACCTTTAATTTAAGATTTAGTAAGTAATCAATCCCATATCAAATGTCCTTGTATTCATTTCAACGTGAAATAAATTCGCCAGCAGCAAATTATTCTGGGGTGGTGGATATTTTAATGATTACCAAATTTGTGATGCTTTATTTTATAAGTTCATTCAAAGAGTGTGCCCATTGACCACATTCGAGAAAGGAAGTTGGGAAGAAATTTAATTAAATTGACAGTTGGCGACTTGTAAAATTAACCCTCAACTTCCGGTTGATTTAATCAAGAACGAAATTTCCTAAAATTCAATGATCATTATATTTGTTAGTCTCAAGTCAAATTTGTCAATTTATTTAAGAGAGAATAATATAATGTTAAATTCAGTTTTTATGTATGAATAAATTAAATACGTAAATGAATTAATTTTTTGCTAGGCGATAGTAACGAGGGCGATTTGAGAATTGAGAGTCACATGATTCGTGAGTACTCCGTGATATTTGCTATTTCCACTCCCGCAAAGCATTTGTGTTTTTTTCCCATTTATTATATTAAGCAAAACCAGTTTAATTAATTAGGCTAAAAGTTAATAAATCCACTCCAACACCAAACAATAATTGTACCTGCCAAGTACGCCCATCTGTACCCTCAATAACCTTTCTGTGTACACTCTTCGCCTCCTATATTTATACCCTACTACCTCCCCCCATCTCTCTCCTCATCTTCCAATTCATCTCTCTTCACTTTCTCTCACTAAAAAACCAAACCTCTCTCACATTCTCTCCATTCGATCTCGGACAGCATGAAGAAGTTGATGAGAAAATTGTCCAAAGTCGGCGACTCATCGCAGTACAGCTTGCTGAGGTCCCAATCTAGGGCGGCGCGTGCGACCGAGTCGCTGCGGAAGCGGTCCGGCGGTGTTCCGGAGGGGCATCTACCTGTTTATGTCGGTGAGGAGATGGAGCGGTTCGTCGTGAGTGCCGAGTTGTTGAATCACCCGATCTTCGTGATGCTCCTGAATAAATCGGCGCAGGAGTACGGCTACGAGCAGAAAGGCGTGTTGCGGATCCCCTGCCACGTGTTCCTCTTCGAGCGCGTGCTCGAGGCGCTCCGAATAGGCGGCGCCGAGGCGCTTCACACGCAGGAGTTGCTCAACTCGCTCGCCGATGAATTGTAGCGCCGCGAACGACGACGTATTAATTATTCTAGAGACGACTGAAATTTTCTGGTGTTAGCTATGGTATAATTTTTGAATTTTTTTTTTTGTTCTTGAAGAAACATTTCCTTCTTCTTTTTGGCTTCTCGACTGTACATACTTTGTCGTGAACAAAGTGTAGAAGCAGAAAGAGTTAGGGTTTTGTTGAAGGTGTTTTTTTGCCTGATGATGTAGAAAGTGATGACAGCGAAAAGGATTAATTAAAGTATTTTTTCTCTCTTCATCTCGAATTTAAATTTCGCTTGAATTCTCTCCGATTTGTTCAAATAGTTGGTTCCGGCAAAGGAAATTGGGACGGGCAAAATCAAATAAGTGAATCGAAAAAGGCCTGTAAAAAGTAGAGGAATGTACATCCTTATTTAGTGTCCTGCTCCGTATAATACATGCGAGTTAAGTGAGAGTATACGGAAAGGTACAAATAATAGACGGGAGATTTACGGAAATGTCATTCCGATGGTACGGTTCGTACAACGAGGAAAACGGAAAGTAACGGAAGGAGCGGTGTTATTTGGAGAGAGAGAGAGAGAGAGGGTGAGCTCGGCGTCTCTGCAAATTTGGAAATCCCGTGATTAGTGGTGGCGCTTTGCGGCTTCCGAAATCGTCGTTGGGGGAGCCTAGGATTCCGAAATCGAGGGGTCTGGTGGTCATTTCAAGGGGGGGCCTGCAGGGGTAGTTTCGTCACGTTAAATATATTTTCTACACGAATATTTGGGTTGTGCATGTCTTGTACGGATATGGTTGAAATTGATAATAGAGGGTGGTGGGTGTGGGCGCCATGCCAATGCCATCTCACCAAATCACTATAAACTTAATCTTTACCGCCTTTTTTTTTTAATTATTATTAATAATATTACTATTTTTTTTTTTGAGAACTAATAATATTACTGTTGCTCTCTCCTTCTTTTGCTCTTTTTCAAGGTTAAATAAATTAAGGGGGTGTATTGGATTGAGATTTCGTTGGATTTCGTTGGACTTTTAAAATTCGGGTGTATTCAATCTAGATTTTTAAAAGTCCAATGAAATTCTGGTGTATTCAATCTAGACTTTTAAAAGTCCAACGAAATCTTGGTGTATTCAATCCAAACTTTTAAAAGTCTAACAAAATCTTGGTGTATTCAATCCAAACTTTTAAAAGTCCTTTAAAATTCTGCGGTATTCAACAATCCACGGACTTTAAAAAGTCATTGACTTCGTTGGATTTCAACTGGATTTCACGTGAAAAATACAAAGGATGAAATCCGACTTGTGGACACGAGATTTCGATGGATTTGGAAAACCCGGCGAGCGCTGTGTCCCAGCGGCCGATAAGGAGTTGAAATTGGGCACCCCAGCCGTCACCCGACCCCAGCGGCCGCTGGCCTTGCCGATGATGGCACTCCAGCGGCCGCTGGGATCAAGGCCGCTTGATTTTAGCGGCCGCTGGGATCAATTTTTTTCGGATACACCGATCGTTGTGTTCCAACGAGCGCTAGCGAGATGGATTTGAAATCCATTAAAATCGTTCAAAATCGTCCGAAATCCATACACGAAATCCGCCAGACTCCATGTGGAGTCTATGGATTTAAAAATTTTATAGAAATCCATGGACATTTTAAAGTTAAAATAATCCATCAAAATCTTAATTGAATACACCCCGTCAGCTTTTCTAGAGGACGGGGTTTTTTTTTTTTTTTTTGGTTCAATTAATTAAAGTAAATTAGGACTACTGCAATTGAAGTATAATTCAATTGAGAAATAATCACAATAAACAAATCACATGTAAAGTAGGACCCACACCACTTGGTGGAAATCTATACCATATAATTATTTTTTTTTTGTATTTAATGTATAAATGGGTTTTTAAACTTTAATAATTTGGTTTAGCTTAATTCATAACCTTTGCATTAATATTATATATGATCAACATTTTGAAATCACTTGTGATACGTAATAACATAACACAAAATCAGAGGGTTTTTTTTTTTTTGGAGCAAAACACAAAATCAGAGTTGGAACCGAATGAAAAATCATAGAATTCAATTACAGTGTAGTGTGGAGTCTAAGGACTCAATTGAATCAAATAAAATTAAGAGAACTCAATTATGAAAAAAAATTGTGAAAATTCAAAGTTCACTAATATATAATTCCATAAATGGAAACAATATATATTGTTTATATATTAGTGGATCTCATTTCAATATGTCATGATGTGTCTGTTGTCTATAGCATTGGAAGATACTGACTATGAAATGAGATTATCTGTTGCAAATCATGTTGCATTCCCTGTGGCAATTCTTCAATATATTTTCAAAAAAAATATATTTTTTAATTTTTTAATTTATTATGATTTATTTTAATTTAAATTTTAAATTTAGGTTTCATCCATTCGCAATTAGGGTATATTAAAAAAAAATTAAAAAGTTAAAAAAAACAAACTTAATCATGCAACAACAAATGTAAAACAAATGGCAACAGAGGATCTGCTCTGTACTGACTATAGCTCAATTTGGTAAGAATTTGGAATTTGAAATTATAATTTCATGTCTTCTTTTTTTTTTTTTAAGAAAAATCGCTCTTACTTAATACATAAATTAATATATATATATAAACTTTTGACCATATAACCATAACAGGATCATTCTTTATATTCCTGGTCCTACCAAGTGGAGTCGAAAGTTTCATAACCTTTCACACAAATCTAGGGATGATTTAATGGTGGATTAATGGAGATTTAAATTTCGCAATTAATGAATAATGATTAAATAATCTACCTGTCCTTTAGAAGAAAAAGGGGGTTGGTTTTGTTGAAAGGGTAAATACAAATTATGCGAAAATAGAGGAATTGTAAATACAAATTATGCCATCTGAATATTCTCAATATTTTTTTTGTGCAGATCTAAACAAATCTCAAACTCAATACTCGATGCCTTGGCATAAATAGATTAATTAATTAATCAAAGAGATTCGAGAATCCGATTTCGATACTACACAAAGTGATCGTTATCAAATTAGACTCATCCAAAATAGATAAAATCATCTAGTCCACTTTTCATGTCTCACTATTATGTCCCACCATAAAATTTAACATTTTAAAAATATTTATTACAAAAATAAATTTTATTATAGTATTACAAATCATAATCAACATTTATTGTTAAAAATTAAAAATTTTAAAAATTATATACCCTACTTTTGGAATAATCAATCATATTAATCAATTATATTAACTAAAAACATTAAATAAATATTAAAAAATAATATAAATCCTAATTGGGTGGAATGAACCCTAAATAATAATTATAAAATTAAACTAAGCCATAAAAAATTGAAATTAAAGAAAAAATTGATGAAAATTGAATAAAAATCAAAATGAGACACCAAATAAAATAGAGAAAAGTGGGATAGAGGATTTTATTTCCATCCAAAAAAGCTGCATATTTATTTTCTAAAAGAAATAAATTGCTGTAATATGAATCCAACCGAATTGAGTAGATAGGGTCCCACTTACATACTGTGTAAAACCCAGTTTACACATGTAATTTAAGACAACATTTTAATCATTGATTTTTGGACATAAATAATATATATATATATATATATATATATATATATATATACTCTCTCCATTTCGTTTTGTTTATTGTTTTAGATTTTTTATTTTGTGTCGAAATATTTGTTGTTTTATATATTTTGGCATCCTCCCTCTCAAATTTAACCTTACAAATATATGGAGAGAGAAAAAAAAATTCAACTTTTTAGAAAAATATAAAGGAATAAGATTTTATGTAATATAAAAGGGATGTATATATTAGTCCAAAAAATTAATTGTTAATTCTAGATTAAAATTCTAAAACAACAAACAAAACGAAATGGAGGGATTATATATATATATATATTTGAAGAAAGGAAATGGTATAATTCGTTTATTTCTTTAATATTTATCGTACAATTGCATAATTACATGGCCGGGGTTTTGCTTAGTCAGAGTTCTATTTTTTATCTATCTAAAAACTCCGTAGAAGTTTCTAATTTCTTCCGATCCATAATAGTTTCAATTCCACTGTTTTATCACTACTGTATATCATTAGGTTAGAATAAAGTTTTAATTACAGCTAAAAATGATTTTTAGACTATGTAATGTAAATTAAATCACGGTAGGTACCGTCAGCGTGGAAAAAAATAAGCTTTTTTTTTTTTTTCTGGTAATTAGTAGAAATCCGTAACTTTTATTTTATGGCTATATCATATATGATAGATAAAATTCTTGCTCCGTGTGAAAAAAAAAGGTTAAATTTTCTTGTGTTCTGTTTAGTAATTTTTTGTCCTTTGAGAAATACGAAGTGGTGTGCACTTCAACTTTGAATCGTAATATATACAATATGTCGAGGATCATTTCATTTGAACTATATTAGAGTTTGATTTATTTATCTTACTTGCCGATGCCGTAATGCTTAAACTTGATTAAATAAATGATTATAATCATAGAGCCAAAAAAAACTATTCTATTAATTTATGAGAACGATCAAGTACGAACATGTTGGGATACGTTGCGTTCCATAATTTATGACAAAACACACACACACACACACACACACACAGTTTGTATAGATCAAAGCCATAATCCCTTTATAACTATATAAGAGGATTCAATTTTTCACGTACAAAATAATTAATTCTGGCGTATATAGCTAGGTTTCATATGTAAATTAGTTTTATCAATTTATAATTCAGGTCAATGCAATGAGATATTCTCAATAATTCCCTTTCCACTTTTTAAAAACTACCCTGCGAATTGTGAAATATATTACCGTACAATTTAATAGGAAACACCTATTAAATAAAGGGTTAATTACTATAAAATACACAAACTTTGACAAGATTTACAAATTAAACATAAACTTTAAAATTTTACAATTAAAACACAAACTTACATTTTTTTGCAAACTAGACAAACTCAAATTTTTCGTACTACCGGAAAAATGAGAATTTGCGACATATAATTCATTTTCACTTATTAAAACCAATGCAATGTCATCTAAATTGAAAGGTGAACAATTTTTATGGCTTTACGGTTTTCAAATTCAATTGATGTTAAAATTTTGCTTTCAGTTTGTCTATTTTGCAAAAAAATGTAAGTTTATGTTTTAATTGCAAAATTTTAAAGTTTGTGTCTAATTTGCAAATCTTGTCAAAGTTTGTGTATTTTATAGTAATTAACCCTTAAATAAATGACATTTTCACACTGCTATTTCTGTTACATTTCATACTAATAAAATAAAACAAAACAAAACAAGACAAAACAAAACAAGAGAATGTGACTATTCGATTGTACTTCAAGCTTTAGAAAAATTCCGGAAAAAAAAAACACTAAAATATTATCCCGAATATAACATGCCAAGTGGTGGGAGGAATCGTCGTCATATGCAAACTGCTTTTTTAGATGATGACCCCACATGATATTGAATTATAATTAATTAACCAATTAATCAATCAAATGATATAGAAAAAAATCAAACCATAAATTATTAAAGTGATTTTAGACCCACCTACAACTGAAAATGATACCTCAAACTGACAGCCTGGATTATTTTAGTCGATTTTCATATCAGCTTCAAAAAACTAGTGATCCCAAATGCCGGCGTGGCAGTTACAATTTGGATTGGAGCTGTGTATGCTGCCTCAATCATTATATCACATGACATCTTTTCATTTATCATAAATAAAACACATACATTTATTTCACCATTTCCCTCACTTCATGTGCTTGCTTGTATTTTATTTCATCGATATATACATGCTAATGAATAAAACAATAATTTGTAACGTGAAGTAAATTGCAAATTAATGTTCCAGAATATGTTGAATTAATTCATCAACTAATTGATAGTTGTATATAATACTATTCTCTTTTTTCCAATACGATATCATTCTTAAGAGCAAGTACCTTCACTCCTAATCTTTCACTAATGATTGCAATTATGAATTCCGTTTAGTCAATGATCGTAATAAAGAATGTCGTTGCATCCTAAATTTGGCAAAGATTAATCAAAACATCATCCACAGAAACCATAACCTTGATGATTTGCCCAACATATGTGCTGCATATACTGTCCCACAATATGTATTAAAAAAAATCAATTTTCTAGTGAACAAAAGTTTTCATTATACTACATATATAATTACATAGCTCTGTAGCCTGTAGGTATGTTGTGCACGATTAGTCAGGAACAGTAACCAAATCGATCTTTTTGTAATTTGTGGAAACAATTTTGTGCATTAAGAATCAATTAGACAACATTTCCAAACACAAATTGGAATTAGAAAGGGAAAAAAAATTAAAAATAAAAAAGTGGTCAGGGATATAATAAATTTAACAAATGATTGGGGGAAAGGAATATATATCTATATATATGATTCCGCGTTTGCCAGAAATTTGTGGAGCATTTATATATAATAAAGGTAGTTTGAAACAAAGCTGTTGACAACTAACGTATCTGAATCTCTAATAATCTGAAATATATATATCAAATAAAAGAGAGAATCATTAACCCAGTGCTACTAGTACGTAGACACGCCTTTCTTTTTCTTTCCCTTCATTCACGCTCAACCCACATGCAATCACAACCCTCTCATCCATCCATCCATCAATCTCGTCTTGGATATAAATTTCATTCGATTTAAACCTCACATTTCCCAGAAACGTGTCATCTCTTTCTTTGAGTCGCTACAAATTTCTCTAATCTATTAGTATCACGAGACCTTAAACGCTTATTTCTTCTGTTTGCAGAATCGACGATTTAAACAAGATATGATAAGACTTCAGTTACATTTTTCTTGGAGCAAAATTCAAGAGTTTCAAAGTTGTTTCCAGTAAAAATCATTTGGCCAAAAATAAAATAGGAAGAATAAAACAAGGGGGCAAAAACAGAATATGAGCTATAGTAAGCATTGAACAACAAAAACAACAATTGAAATGCAGTACCACTAACCTGCAATGTGTTTCAGCTACGCTGTCTTCCTCTTCTTCAGTTTCTTGTACTTATCGTACAGATTTAGAGAAAACGTTGTATGGTCCAGCTCAGATCTTAATCTCTCATTTTCTTGGATGTCACGAAGCAACGAGAAGTGCTCAACAACTCTATTTCTCACTACATTCTCATCAATTTGACCCGACGAAGTGAGGTCCGATCCTTTGACAGGCCCATTGTCACTTCCCTTCCTTTTGTGGTTGGTCGCTGTTTTAATGTCGCCAGGTGCAGCAAAAGACATATTTTCCTTGGACAAATCCATATAGGCTTGTTGCGGGGAGACGTGGGAATGGTAAACCTGGTTTTTGGAGGTGTTCATGGTTGAGATACTAGACGCAATTGATGAAACAGCTGGATGATAGTGTTTCATCAAAAGATTAAGCTCCCAAAGAACTGAAGCTAGTGCACCACTGAGGTTAGGGTCCATCACGTTAGGTTGGAATTTCTGCAATTAAATCAACAATCACATTATCAAGTGAAATCAATAATCATTACACATAAAGTGAAATCAACAATCATCGGCTGTGAAAGCATATCCAAAATGAGGTACACGTGCATAATAAGAATTAAGTGAAACGACTTCATTTTATTTCACCCATCATAGTCTAATCCATTCGTTCGGCAAAAGCACTTGCACTAAGTAGGAAACTAGGGACTTACAGCAATGGCACCAGCAACAGATCCACCTCCAGCATCGTTTTCCAACAGATTGCGGCATTTGGCGTTCTTCTGTAGAAGTTGCTTCACCGTAACCAATGCTGCAATTTATTCCCAAAATAGAAAATCATATTCCGGAAAAAAATATTTAATAGTGGCTAATTTAGTTTTCCAAAGTTCAGAAACTCACCAGCCATGGACTCAGATGACCTAAAGCATAATGAAAATGTAGCCAGCCGCTTAATGAAAGCAGCAGCTCTTTGCATATCATGCTGTCTTTCATCACACAACATTAGTTTCAGAGCCTCTGCCAAAACCTCCCCCTCATCCCTGTTTCAGCAACAAATGTTGAAATCCAACAAACGAAAACATCAAAGAATTAAGTAGAAAATGCAAAGAAACAAAATTGTGGGCCCTCCAAATCCTATAGCCACTTTCTGGCTCCAAGGACTAAAGATAAGGATAAAGAAAAGCAAACTATTGCATTGTTAATGGTGTTCGGAGTTATCTGATGCAGAAACAATGAGCTAGACAGCCAAGAGTGAATTAGAATATGATTCTGCCTTACCTAGTATGTTGAACAAAAATCACAAAGAAACCAACAAAGTCAGCGATGTCTTGACACAATAATCAGATAAAATTATTGCCCTATAAATGATAGTTTGATAACAATTATCTTTGAAAATGCTTGTTTCACAGGCATTCAATAGTAATGCACCTACCTTCCTGGCCGGTACTCGAGTATCAGATTGTAAAACTGGATGAAGAACTCCTGTAAATCAACATTCAGAGCATCTAAATTGTTCCTCATCACTTTGAAAGCAACAACGCAGCACCGTATCCGTTCCGACACTGTTAATTGACAGTTCTCGGAAGAATATGCTAACTTCTTGCCATTCCCAGCAAGTTTTATCAGACATTGCATGAGATCAGCCATAAAATCCAAGTCAATTAGATGAGCGAACTTTCCAATTCCATTCAAACAAGGAGCAAGCAGGGGATGGGTTCCTGATCTGAGCAACAAAAGATGAATGGATATAAGGGAAGCAGCATTTGCTTAGAATAATTATAGACAAACAGTTAGCAACAAATATCACAATGAAAATTGGCAAAAAAATCCATTTTTTGATGCCAATTATCGCAGGTTATATAAACTCCATTTGCATCCGGTTAATTTGCTGATCTGGTGCTCCACAATATAATACTAGATTTGACATATTATGGTTCTTCAGTCAAGAATAAACAACCAAGAAGTTAGCAAACCTGGTTTATACAAAAAGGCTATAGCAATGTAAGCGAAACTCAAGGCATTTACATGCACTTTTAGCTTTTCAACTTCACAAGGAAAAAACAAAAATATCTAACTGTACTGCAACAAACAAATAACAAAATTAGATTTCAACCAATAGCCAATAACTTGACTTCCTTTTCCAAGCGTAAAGTTCGATTCAATTTACAGGAAACTTTGTTAAATATCAGCAGAAGACTATGTTTCATCTTCAGCTCAATATAACTGACAAACCCAGAAAGCTCTATATTGAACTCAGCTGAGTGCAGATTATTACCACCTCTCCTAAAGCGAGATGTACTTACTTTGGCTCTACAGTATGCTTTAAGATGCGGAAAAATGTCTGAAATACAGCAGAGAGCGTCTGTGACTGCATCCTTCTCCGCTCTTGAGGATCTTGATCAGATGAAACGGCTTTAAAGTCAGCATTTACCTGCAAGTCTCCAATTGTTTAAAAAAATAAAAATAAAAAAAATCTAAAAAGCAAGTACCAAATACTTCCCTTTTTTTTTTTAGAGAAATACGTACCAAATACTAGAAGGTGAGATATATACCTCTTGTCGAGTTTTTAGCAACATCTCTTTCCTAGTTTTCTTCCTATCATTATCAGGCAACTGATTTGGCTCATCCGAGCCTTTCCTTTTCTTCCATTTTTTGTATTTGGCTTTTTTATCCATATCTGATCTTTCAGGTTTTCCAAGATCCTCATCAAATGACAGAGACAAGAAAACCTACACAGGGGATGGTAATTAGAATTCATTACCAGGAAATGCATTCTCAAACAGATCATAACAAACTGTTTCTAAATTTTCACAATAAATAACAATCAACTGCAAAGACATCCATATGGCAGGATAGTTTGGTATCATTCAGGTGTGGTACGCTGGTATATATCATGTGTTAACAAGTTGGACACATGCATCAAGAAATTCAAAATCTGGACGCCAAGAAGATCATTCATTGTCTGTACTCCACTGTTCTTGTTTGTACAAGGGCATTTATTATTGAAGTCAGGATCAATATCTACGTTACAGTATAAATAACATTTGTGACAGCACAGAAATATTAATTCCGAGAATGTGAAATAATTCCTTACTTCTATAGAATCTGGATGCAGTTGGCAATTGTGAGTTTTTACAAGCTCTGCAATCCTTTTAACAGCCTCCACAGTAGCCTCACCACCATGTTTCCCCTCGTCAGTGAAAAGAGACTTCACAGCTGTACAACATAATTTCCTATCAAAATCAAGGAAAGTTGTGTCATCACTCATCATCACTCGAAGTAGATTAAGATTATATAATTAAATAAATGAGAATAATTTAAAGATGGTACGAGTATCATGAAAAGCAAGAATTTAGCATTTCCAATATCTTGAGGAAGCAGATTAGATACATATTAGAAGGTGGTGGTATGAAAACAGCATTCGGGAAGCAAAGAAATACATCAACTGATTCACTAGTTTATTGATCATTACCAGCATGCTCAAGTAGCAGCTGGTTATGTCAAAAACATCCCAGCCATTTTATCGGCATAAATGCAGCTGTTGACACAATTTACCTAAAAAGGAAAGCTAAATGCCATTAAATGATAAATGTGGAAAATGCCATTAAGCAAAAGCCCCTATAATTAACTTTTAACTTACAATTTTTAGGAAAAACCACTATGAATGTCAGGCGACCATATTTGATAAAAAAAAATAAAAGAACTTCACTAAAGCTTTTATGAAAAAAGAATGGAAGAAACTACTCTAACTACCTTACAACATCATCTTGGGAGCTTATATTTTTCACAACAACAGCCAACAAGCTCTCACGAAAGTTAAAGTGTGGTACAGCTGCAAGCAAAGTACATAAGCAACGGGTGGCCACCCGCTCGTAAACAGTCTGTTGTTGCAGTGCTACCAACTTCTGAACATAAGCCTGAAATTGGATCAAAGATCCACAATCCGCAAGAGAATGAGGTACTTAGACAACTGATTTTCCAAGAATTCAGAGAAACGTAATGACTAAGCTATCACAAGCTGTAAAAAGAATGCTGAAGATTGTGCATCTAACCTTGTATGCTGACAGTAGTGTTGACTCATAAAATCGCATTTTTTTAACATCCTTTGAAACCTTCATCTCTTGTTCCTTTTCAGTGGGCAGCCTGATCCGGTAGCTGCACCAATTGGAAAAGAAGAGTGGATGTATCATGCTCACCCTGGAATGATGCAAAATACTGTCCCTGAAACTTGGCAGGTTATAAGAGTGGATGTATCATGCTCACCCTGGAATGATGTCTTTGAAGACAGCCAACAACGATTTAAGTCCCAGTATGACGACATCACTGTCTCCATCTTTTGAAATCTCCAGCATCTCTTTTACATGCTTAATATTAGACTCTGGATCAGTAAGTAGAGCGGTACCCAATTCAGCGAACTTATATTTCTTCATCTCACTAGCTTCTTCAGCTGTCAGGTCTTTTTTCACATCATCCTAGAATAGAGATATATTGTGTCAAGGAATGTACACAGCCTGACAATAAATTTTCAAGCCTCACAATTATTATCTTTATTTTGTTACGATTTGTTGATTCTTACTGGTTGCTTATATATGGGCAGCAGTAACTCAGAAGCAATTAGTATCAGCTATTTTAATACTAAGGCAGACAGCTCTTTAGAGTAGATAAATCAAATTTGCTAGGGTCACTTTAAATTCAGGAGAGCATATATTTAACAGTGTGATAGCATAATGTAATCAATAAACTCAAACAACTCAGAGCATACATATCACATAAAATGGTGTAAAACAAAAGGAACTAACCAACATGCAAAAGAAAGCGAATCAAGATGATTGCATTAGCAAGCATGAGTAAAAATAAAAACCTTGCATCAATATCAAGACTCCATTGATATGGAATTTATAACATTGTAAATCTTATCACCATCAAGTTATGTCACTACTTTGCATCTACAACGAATCAATAAGGATTATCAAATAATTTTGAAACAATTCTTTTGGCTTCTTTTCAAGTCATTTGTTAACTAAAAAAAAATCCACCAAAACGGGTCATGTAGAAACACACCAGTACTTGAGCCTGAGTAGTTTGCAGCACTTCCTCCTTATTTTGTTTCTTAGATTCTTTCCTCCATTTCTTATTCTTCAAATTTTTCTGAGGTTTTGTCAACCTCGGAGTAGTCGGGTCCTTACTAATAGATTCACCATCTTTAACCTCCAGTTCAGCCTCTTTCAGCTCCTTTTCGGCTGTAAAACCAATTTCCATTCCATCACTCAAATATGCTACATTTGAAAAACATTATTCAATTATGAAATAGAATAAATATATAGATTAAAGCACCTGGTCGAAATCTTAACTTTCCATCTGATGTTATAGTTGGCAGTGCATCAGCAGGATGAACCTCTAATGTATTATCTTCTTTCTCTTTATTTTCCAATTTCTTTCTCAACCTTTTCTCGTATAATGATTCTAATGCGCCTTCTTTCGCATCGGCCACTCGGCTAACATGCCTAATTTTCAAAAATAAATAAAAAATGTGAACAAAAATGTGTAATTTATATAATAAAATGAACAATATAAAGTGCTGCGTACTTAGTGATGGACTGAGTGTCCAACTTGGACACTAAACCAGCGTAATCCAAATTATCGTTGACAAACTGCAAATCCTCATCGGAAACTTCAATTTCTTCATCGGGAACTTCAGGCGGAAGCTCCGGCGGCAATATTAGCTTCTGTTTTTTCTTCCCCATTCTCCTATTCATTCGGAAAACGAAAATTACACCATATCATTGCTAATTCCATCTTAGAAAAAATTGAAAAGTAAACAACAAATTAAACAAGGAAATTACCCTGTGGAACTCTGGTGATGTATTGCGACAATCGCTTCCTCCGTTCGACTTCTAGCGAACGGCGGCGAGTGGTTGTGGGGTTTTGCTTATTAGGGGTTACAGAGGGCGGGGACAAAGATTTAAGGGAATGGCGGCGTTTCAAGAGTTTTGGTTTGTTTTTTCTAGGCAGAGGGTTTTATTAATAACTTAATTATATTTTAATACAATCATGTTTGTAATTTATCACAATTATACTCCAATTTATATTTAATACTAGTATTTCTCATGTGCGATGCACGGATAAAGTATGTAGCATACCTAAAATTATTGATTAAATTATCAAAATAATTAAGATTCAAGCTAAATATTTGGAAAATAGTGTGAAATAAAAAAATGATGTTCCCTAATAATCTAATAAATTAAGGAAATTATTGTATCTAAGAAATTATTCAATAAAAAATAAACTTATTTTCTTCAATAATTTTGAAACGGAACAATGATAATTTATCAAATAAATGAAATTTATTATATATATAATATTTTTTATAATTGATAATATGTATAAATTTAAAACTAAAAAATTAAAAGTTAAAAGAAGTTTCGCATACATAATTAATTTAGGATTATTCATAGTTGACACTTGACATCATGCATACTTATAATAACTAACTTGATTTTATGTAATAAATAAAAAATCGGACAATAATGTAAATTTAAACTAAGAAATAATGTAATGCAAAAGAGTTTTTTTTTCATATATATTTTAAATTATTCGACCAATATATAACTTGTAGATCCGAAAATCTGCAATTAATTGTATCAGTCCGGAACAGCTGCCAATCTGTGAAATAAAACCAGAAAAAGCGTAAGAGCCAAAGACCGTCGGGGGGGTGACGATCGTTGAGCCTCCGACGCTCAAGTCAGAAAAAGAAAAAGAGTAGAAAGCGATAAGATATGAAATAATTGAGTAATTAAGCCAGTGATTAGAAATCGAGAGAACGTCGTCAAAATCTGGAAAAACGTAGGGAAGAAGCCTGGATGTTGAATCGTCTGAGTGGCTGAGTGGAATTAGGGTATGATGTGAAACTTGTGGGTATTTCAGCTTAGTCGTCAAATGAGGAGGGGGTCTCCTTTTAAAGGTGGAGGTAGCAGCTATGATTTGCGAGGATTGCGGAGGAGGTTGAAAGACGTGCCGACTCCTCTGAACCCGTCAATCTTACCGGATAAGGCGGAATTGATCGTTAATTTAAATTTAAAATTGAACATTTATTTATTGGAATACCGATTGTACGCTATCGCTCAACCCTTTTGGGTCAGCATTTTGGGTTGACAAAAAATGATCACTACATAACTCATGTGTACACCATGAGCCAAAAAGTGATTTAGTTCAAATATAATATAACATCGATCAAAATTAGAATATTTGTGCGCATTTTATAAGTAATGAATCAATATTTTTTTAGATATATTTTGAAATTAAATAGAATGGCATAAATTAAAATATATTAAAATATTTACATACAAGGTTCATATTTATGTATTCAATGGGATCGCTTCAATATTGTTGTGGAGACAAATTAATATCTAACGAAAAAATTACTATATTATAATAATATGAATTAATAAGAATAATAAAATATACATAAATGTATATACTGATTTTTTTTATCAATAATTTTAATATTATGGATTCAACTGGGAGATAGCAATGATATGCAAGGTATAAAATGAGCAAATATACAATAAAATGAGTTGCCACAGACTAATTATATAACACATACAATTAAATTAAATTGTTAAATATAAGACCATAAAAAATATGAGCATACAGACAAATATATATATATATATATATATATATATATATGAATATCTGAATATGCTCTTGATTCATACAATATATATAACATCAAATTAAGATAACTAAACAGAGAAAATTCCCATCAAATTTATGCGCATTTGATAAGTAATGAACCAATATTTTTTTAGATATATTTTGAAATTAAATAGAATGTCATAAATTAAAATATATTAAAATATTTACATAAGTGGTTCATATTTATGTATTCAATGGGATCGCTTCAATATTGTTATGGAGACAAATTAATATTTGACGAAAAAATTACTATATTATAATAATATGAATTAATAAGAATAATAAAATATACATAAATGTATATACTGAATAGATGAAAATTCTCGATTCAGAAAAAATTCTCAATGCAAGACCTCAAAAATCATGAATTCTAATTTCTTTTTTATTTTTTAATTAATTTTATATTAATTCTCAATGAAAATTTCTTCATTAATTATCTATTAAATATAATAAAGAAATCTTTCATTAATCGTTTATTAAATCTAATAAAGAAATTGTTAAAATTAATTAAAAAATAAAAAGAAATCAAAATTCGTGATTTTTTTAATTTTCATTTTTCAGGTCCTAAATTGATAGATTACTCATTTTTCAGGTCTTGAATTGACAACTCTCCTTAATATGTGATAATGCAAAACATTTACTTTTGTTTATTTAGAATTAGGAGAATCTTATTTCTTAACAAATATGTAAATATTTGCCTTAGTTTTCTATAAAATCAAGAATCGTATGAATGGGAGATCCCAATTTATATTCTACATATATTTTTTAACAAGAGCATAAATTTATGATGCACATTTTCATATAATAGTTGTAAGCGTGACTTATCGAACTAACAATTTAAATATTAATAATGGATATTTTTAGGGAGTTTCTAAATGCACCACTAAAATTACTCTTTACACTACACTTATTCCATGCATTATTATTTTTACTTTTGCACCACGCACAATTATTTATTTACCCTTTATTAAAAAAACAAATGTTATCCTTAATTAAAAAAATTGGAATAATAATTAAAAAAAAGGAAAAAGAAAAAAAATATGTGATCAATAGAGACACGGGCGTTGTTCACATTCATTTCTGCCATCACCATCTCCGGCGAATGCCCCAACGCTGTTGACAACTTGCTCCCAGCCTCGACCAAAAAATTCTCAACTCGATGCCTCGGCTTCTTCTCGTCATCGATAGGTTCATTAGAGGCCAGCCCCGAGCAAAAAGAAACCTTTTTCTTTCTATGGTTCTCTGCCCGAAACTTGAATTGCAACGCCGGAATTGATTCTTCTCTACCATCTGCAGATGTTCGTGCTTATGCTGCGACAAGTAGAGTTTCATTTTTGAATCAAATCCCCACAATGTTTGAAAATACTTTTACTAAATAGAGTTCTAATTTCGAGAATATTTTTTTTATAACTACAGTCCCATTTTCGAAAAATGATTTTCAAACAAAACTCGAATGTTCGAAACTGTTTTTTCGAACTAATGAGATGGGTCTGGTGGTGGGTAGATTTCCAGTTCTTAGTTGGGGAAAATCTCATGAGTCATGGATTTAGGGAAATAATTTATAACTACACTTTTCCAATTTAGAAGATGAAGAAGAGATAGCATCTGGTTGGTGTCGGGGAGGGTGGATGGGTGGTGGCTGGCTGCGAATTTGTGTTCAAAGAAGATGTAGACCACTGGCAGTGGGTGGCCGGGTGTTGTGTTCTTTGACTTTTTATTTTTCTTTTTTTCAATTTTTGTATTTAATAAGAAAATTAATTCAAAGGGTACTTATGTAAGTTTAAAATTATTTTATTTTTATTTTTTTTTAATTTGTGGTGCAAAGAGTAAAATGTGTAGTGCAAATAGAAACTCTCTATTTTTAAATACATCACTATTTTTTCTTTATATACCACTAAATAAAAAAATGAAAAATAATTATTTATATAATTACTTAAATATCCTTAATAAATAAAAATTAAAAACAATTTAAAAAAAAATGCTCTAACCTTCATCTTTCTCGCAAACTGCCAGCCAACTTCTCTCTCTATATTAAACACACAACCACACACAGGTACATATACAATCTATCGACATCTCTTTCTTCCGTTGACCTCATTCGAACTCCTCCTTTAGTTTCAATTTTTTTTTCGAAGCTCAAACACACAATACGATAAAAATGAAGTGATTCAAAAATTGTAATCACTCTGTGAAATATTTGAAGAATTGCCTCAATTTTCGTTTTGAATCTTGTACGTTTGCCGTTAATTCATGTCCATCTATTCAAAAACCATTTTAATTTCTATTATTACTTGCTACAAGTTTTAAATTTTTCATTATTTTGCTTGTAAATTTGCTTTTGGGTTACATGTTTAATTTTTTTTTTCTTAATTTGGTTGTAAATATGTTTCTGGCCATCGACAGCCATGGTCGATTTGAACTGAATTTTTTTCTTTATTTTCTTTTGAGATTTAGGGGGTGTATTCAATCTAGATTTCATTAGATTTTAAAGGATTTTTAAAATCCGGGTGTATTCAATCCAGACTTTTAAAAGTCCTTTAAAATCCTGGTGTATTCAATTCAGACTTTTAAAAGTCCTTTAAAATCCTGGTGTATTCAATCCAAACTTTTATAAGTCTTTTAAAATCCGGGTGTATTCAAAAATCCATGGACTTTAAAAAGTCATGGATTTCATTGGATTTCACCTCAAAATCACGTTAAAAATACAAAGGATGAAATCCGACCTCTAGGCACGAGATTTTGATGGATTTGAAAAACCCGGCACGCGTTGTGTCCCAGCGGCCAATGAGGAGTTGAAATCAGACACCCCAGCCGTTAGCTAACCCCAGCGGCCACTGACTTTGCCGACGATGGCACTCCAGCGGCCGCTGGGTGCCAGCAGTTACTGGGAGCAAGCTTGAGGTCTCTATTCTTGTTTTGGGACAGAAGCTCCCCTCTCCATTCCTCAACTTGTAAGTACTCACTACTTTCATCTATCCATCCATTCGAGAGAGAGAGAGAGAGAGAGAGAGAGAGAGAGAGAGAGAGAGAGAGTTCTTATATAAAATTTTATTTATTCAAATTTGACAGCATGTTTTTGAGGAGCAGCACATATGAATTTGTGGAGAAATGCATCAACAATTTGGAATGCTTAACAATAGAAGTGAGAAAACAGAGCAATGGAGTGAGTGGTTACCTCATCAGCACAAGATGGCACAAGAATTTCTGGCTCTTGGCTTAAGAGATTAGGAAACAATATAATGCAGTAGAAAAATCATTTGTAAAAACACTTCCCACTCCACTCATGAGCATCATCGATATTTCCAAAAACATCGATCTTTCCCAAAACATCGGTGGTCTGTTAATCTCACCATCTTAACTTCCACAAACTAGATATATAAAATCATCTACATATGCATATGCTGTTAATACAAATTAACAGCCTCTCATCTCTGCCAAGAGTGATTCAAAGTTCAAACTCAGTTTTCAATAAGTAAATGCAGAAGGATAGGCTCATCTCATTACCAAAACATGTGTAGCTATTGGATTGTGGTTTTCTTACATCAATCTTTTCATACAAGAACATATTTGTCCATTAGCATTGGTTAAAAGAAAGCTGTAATATATATATGATATGTTAAAATAGGAGGGGTGAATCTTTGCTAGGTTCCAGTGAAAAAACTACTCTTCCATTGCTAAAGTAATCAAAAGATTAGAGCTCGGCATGATTCGACATTTTTTTAATAGCAAACTCCTTATAGTGCAAAAATAACTGGGGAGATAGGCACCAGGAAGGTCGATTTATTACAATCCAAGTTCATGAAGAAGAATCAAAGAAAGCAAGTGTTTAGTGTCTAATTGTGTCATTTTAATTTATTTATTTTATTGTGTTTAGTATTTATTTTGTCGAATTTTATTTTTTTATGTGTTGATTTTATGTGTTTATTGCTCTAATGGTGGATTGTGCCAAGTGTTGAAAAACTTGAGCTTTTAATTATAAAAGCATGTATTTTACGGAAATTAGGTGGCAAGTGGAAGTCGAATAATTGAGCTCCATTGGTTAAATTGGAGGGTCGAAGATTTTGAAGAAAAAAAAATGAGAAATAGCACCCGCGCGGGCGGGCTACACAGCACGGGCGGGTAGGCACAAGGCCGAGACACTCGCAGCGCCGCGGCGCTCCCACGCCCCCTCGACACCCCCCCTTCTCTCCACCACGCACAGCGCCGCGGTGCTGCACGCCCCCGCGGCGCTTCCCCCACCTGCGCTGCATTCCTTCTCTTCATCTTCATCTCTAGCTATTTCATCTTTATTTAATTCAATCAAATGCTTTTTAGCCATTTTTAATTGTAGGATTATAGGTTATCATTCCTAATTTTCCTAGAGTTGGACTTTTGGCTTCTAAAATCTCCCCAAAATCCTTTGTATTTAATGCACCCATCTCATCACCTTTTCTCTCTCTGGACCATACCTTTCACCATACTTCACCCATCACGTCTCTCTCTCCTCTCATATCTCATAGAGATTTTTGGGGATCCATCACTTGACTCTGGATTCACTCCACACCACTTCATCTTCTCCACCTTTCCATTCCTTCAATTTTCTCTACACCATCACCACCACCTTCACCATTTTCACCACCACTCAAGGGAAGAGGAGAAAATGAAGAAAAAGAGAACAAGCCAAGGAAGAAGAAGAGGAGACGAGAGGAAACCGGCTTCGAGCCATCACGGAAGCTAGCTCGATAGGAGGTTTACTTTTGGTATTTTCTTTGTATTTCTTGGATGTTTTGTGGGGGTTTGTCCCAAACTCTTGAAGGATATCTAATATTGTAGAAGTTTGTGTTATTTACATTTGATTTATGAGATGACTTTCTTCTATGATATTTGTGTTGTTTTGAGCATGTTTAGTGGCTAATCCCTCTATTAAGGGGTAGAGGATCGATTTTGGTTCTTGATCTATGCTTATTCTTGTTGGTTGTTGTTGTTGGAATCGTACCTATTATGCGAGAGTACTTGATCACTACTTGAGCATTACTAGGAGTTAGAGGAAACTTGATTGTGATTCTAAATCCCGAATTTGGTTCCTTCAACGTTAGGTTGATGGGGTTCCTAAGCCTAATATGTTAATCTTGCTTGTATGATATAGCTAAAAGAGGTTTAATGGATAGATGGTGACAGTAATTGAAGTTAAACCGATTGAGAGGGTCTATTGTACGTGTGAGATTAGCATTACCAACTTGAACAAAGCATAGTGAGGAACCATTGAGAGAATCTACACCCTAATACCTTAATCTATCTTATTTCCTTATATCTTGTTTTAATTTGTGTTGTTTACATTTTATTGTCTCGTTTAATGGTCTCTTTTAATTTTTAGTAGAAATCATCATCAATCCCTTGTTTAGAATGTTTAGGTTTTATTTTGGTTGTTTAAATGTGTTGCATGCATAGTCCTTTAGACAATTACTCCACAAAAAGTCTTTCTTGAGAGATCGACTCGGGTTAAGCTTATCACGTCTACGATTGACCCCGTCCAATTGCGGGTATAGTCCTAGTAGTTGTAGTGTTGAGCATAAACCGGAATTATAAGTATAATTTGTGGACCTAATAAATTTTAGCGCCGTTGCTGGGGAGGGCTTTAGGATTATTGTCTTTTCGGTGCTATAATTGCTTTTGTGTATTGTCTTCCTTGTTTAAGTGTTGTGTTTGTGTTGCTTGTATAAATTTGTTTTTGTATTTATGTTCTTGTGTTGGCTTCCCTATCTCTTTCCGCGAGGTACGTTTGATCTCCGTTTATTTTTGGTTGTGTATGCTAGGGAGACGAACTCTCAATCGGAGACTAGCCCCCATGTTTGACAATATCTATCGACCAAGAAGATTTAATGTGTTCGAGTGGGAAAGAGAGATGGACGCTAACCCCTCCAACAACCCCGACAATGCCAATGCCAATGCGGCTAGGAATATGAGAGACTTTGCTCGTCCCGTGATTGGGGCGTCGACTTCTTGCATAGTTCTTGGTGATGCTGTAAGGAACTATGAGTTGAAGAACATTCATTTTAGCCAACTTCCCTCATTCTATGGGATGTCGGCCGAAGATGCTTTGAACTTCATCCGAGAGTTCTATGCCGTTGTTCAAACCTTTCCTCTACAAGGTTTGAACGAAGATCAATTGAAGATGAGGTGTTTCCCTTACACCTTGAAAGATCGAGCCAAGACATGGTTCATGTCACTACCGGCCAAGTCATTGGCCAATTGGAATGCCGTCTACGAGAAGTTCATGGGCAAGTACTATTCCAATCAAAAGACCCAAGACTTGAGAGCTCAAATTGTTACTTTTACCCAATCTCCGGGTGAATCGTTTCATGAAGCTTGGGATCGATTTAGAGGTCTCCAACAACAATGCCCTCACCATCACCTCGCACCCGAGTTGTTCAACCAATTCTTCTACGACGGGCTTTCATAAAATTTCCAATATATGGTGGACAATGCATCGGGAGGAGACATTGGCGGACGGACCGCTGAAGAGGTCTCAAACATCTATAAGACTATGGCCACTACTTCTCAACAAAAGAGTGCTAGGGGGAAGATAGATTCAGTCAATGAAGCCAACCCTAGTTATGATGTGACGAAACAACTTGCCAAGTTGACAAGGCAAGTAGAGATGCTTCGAACCTCCGAGAGACCACCCCAACAAGCGATGACTGTTGAGACTTGTGGGATTTGTGGAGAGTATGGCCATGGGGCCAACTTATGCCAAAGGTCGATCGAGCTGGAGTTAAGTGAAGAGGCTCATTTCCATGCTCTTCAAGAGCAAGTGCATGCCCTTCAAGGATTCCAACCACGCCAACCTTACAACCCATACTCTCAATCATACAATCCGGGGTGGAGAAATCATCCGAATTTCTCTTGGAGACAACCTCAACAACCACCTCAACCGCCACAACAACCGCCTCTACCTCAACAAGCCGGAGGTGGCCAAGCTCCATCTTATCCGAGGCCGCAACAATATCCGGCCCAACCAAACCAACCACCTAGGCCGACATTGCAAGACACCTTGCAATCCTTTATTTAAGCCACCCAACAAAGGTTCGAATCCGTTTAAGCATCCGTGAAGAGGATTGAAACCCAAGTGGGACAAATAGCCGGGACCGTCGGAGAGTTGGCCAAGCAAGCCAAGCCGGGCAAGTTACCAAGCCAACCGGAGCAAGCTCAAGCCATTACCGTGCTTAAAGGAGGCAAGGTAATTGATAACAAGGTTGGGGAACCAAGCCCAACCAAAGAGGTTGAGAAAGAAGAGGAGACTCCTCAACGACAACAAAAGGAGCCCGAAAAAGAAAGTGAAGAAGTGAAGAAACCCACACTCCACAAGGCCACCAATCCCTATAACCCTCCAATTCCATTTCCAAGCCGGTTGAGAAATGAGAAGCAAGACACCTAATTCCAAGAGTTCTACAAACTTTTATCAAAGATGAATGTCAACCTTCCACTCCTTGATGTTATTCGAAATGTGTCGGCCTATGTCAAGTTCTTTAAGGAACTTGCTTCCAAGAAGAGGAAGTTTGTGGAGGATGAGAAGATTGTAGTGTCCGAAGTGGCAAGTGCAATCCTACAACATCAACTCCCACCAAAGCTCCGCGATCCAGGTAGTTTTACTCTTAAGATTGCCTTGGAAAATGGTAAAGAAGCATGTGGTATGCTAGATCTAGGAGCCGGAATTAATTTGATGTCTTACTCTATTTATAAATAATTAGAGTTAGGTGAATTGAAACCAACTAGAATGTGCCTACAATTGGCGGATAGGTCCGTAAGATATCCTAGAGGAATAATTGAAGATATTCTAGTTAAAGTTGGTGGTTTGATTATCCCGGTGGATTTTATTATTTTGGATGTGGGTGATGTAAAAGAAACGGGTAAAGAGCATACACTTCTCCTAGGTAGACCTTTTATGGCTACAACAAACACCTTGATTGATGTTAAAAATGGAACTTTAAAAATGTCGGTGTTAGGAGAAACCGTGTCATTTTCCGTACATGAGAACAAGGCTATTCCCATCTCCTCATTTAAGGAAAATTGTTCTTACATTGATACTATTGATGCCTTGGTTGAGGAGGTTTTCTTGCAGGAAATAGGTTCCCATTGGAGGAGTGAAGCCTTGTCCGAGGAACTTGCTATGGAAGAAGCTTACCTCAAGTGTGGGGGAGACGAGTTGAATACCGAAGAGATGGAGATTTTGCCAGGAGAAGGCATGAGCCTAATGGAAGTCATGGCCTCAACCGAAGAGGAAATGAAGCCTACTCCCGAGCTTGAGCTCAAGGAGCTCCCATCTCATCTCAAATATGTCTATCTCGATGAAGAAAAGAAGAAGTCCGTGATCATCTTTTCCGGGCTTGAAAAAGATGAAGAATACCTCTTAGTAGCCGTACTAAAGAGGAACAAGCAAGCTATTGGATGGAACCTTTCCGACATCAAGAGAATTAGCCCCTCAACGTGCATGCATCGCATCATCCTTGAGGAAGGGGCTAAGCCGGTTCGTGAAGGACAAAGGAGGCTCAACCCCGTGTTGATGGAAGTAGTAAAGAAGGAGGTTCTTAAGCTCCTAGCGGAAGGGATCATCTATCCCATAGCCGATAGTGAATGGGTGAGCTGTGGCACCCTTAAACGGATATCGAAGAAAAGACTAACAATGTGAGTGTGCCTTATATTTTTTTTTTTGAAATAGAATAGAAAAGTATTGGATCACTCGAGAAAGGATAAAATTTACTTTCACACATAATTTACATAATTATATTAAGGAAAGAAAGAGTACTCCGAAGTCAAAAGAGTACACCCGGGAAGATAAAAGTTTATATACAATCAAAACAGTGAACTTCGAAGAAGTTTCACACTTGAACAAAAATAGAGTCAAAAGGTGGTGCGAAAAGCTTATAAACAAAAGCCCAACAGGTCGTCATCCATATACATAGACCCACATGAACTCTTGGAAACTCCACGTCCCGCACCAAGCACTTTCATGCCTCATGAGAATCACCTACAATGCATGAACTATATGAGCTAAAGCTCAGTAAGCAGATTTCATGCACATGACCTTATATGCAACGCATAAAGATAACATCACACCATGGATAATGCTCGTGATACAAAATATTTTCATCCCAAAATCATTTTCATTGTTTAGGAACTTGACTCCCTTCACCAGACACCAACATGAGTCATGAGCTCATAATATAATCAATATCATTTGGCCATAATGTGATTAGTGCACTCATGTGGCTCATCCTTCCTAGATCCCAAGGGACACGCCCCCTGCCTGTTCCCTTTGATCCCACATGAAAGTCATCCCACATTAGCCACTCATCACCTCAAAGGTGCAATCGAAGTGGACCATCCTCCTTCGACCCCAAGGGACACGCCCCCTACCCGTTCCCTTTGATCCCACATGAAAGTCATCCCACTCGACACACATATATTAACACAGCACAACACGGGCTGGTGGTGACCAATCCCAAACAAAACATTTTCTCTCTCTCAAAACCATTTTATGCATGCAACTCGATAATATCTACATGACGTGCATGCATATGCTCATGATCATGTACAAGATATTCAATGCAAATAGATAGAACACCACAAGCATATTACACCACACATTTATGAGGTAATAAATTATAACAACACAATAACAAATAATAATCACATATAATCAAATAATAATATATTCATGCATTGTAGCTGTAAATGGATTTCTACTTACCTCGATTAAGTCCAAGGCTTAAAATATTTGAAATCCTAAACTCGGTGCTTTCTCAAGAGAATCTAATTAACATAGATTATAGATCAATACTCAATTTATTACCCAATAAAGTAATAATAATAAAATTAAATCTAACAATGTTATTTATTTATTTAATATTTTGTTGAAAATATACTATTATTCGTATCACAATTTATAAGTTAGAATCTTGATTCATCTTTCCCTAACTAGTGACTGAGGTTGAGGAATATGAACAAAACAAAATATTCCAAGTTCAATTCATAATTAACAATTTCTGAAACTTTAACTGATAATAAGTAAAAATTAGATATGATGAATTCTCTATTTAACTATTTAGCAATTGTAACATTAATTCCAAAATTACGATTTGTTTATAAATTCAGTTATTAACACATTTTTAAATTAATCCAAAAATCTTTATATCATTACAATTTAACCTAGTTTAACAAGTAATAATTAACTATATATCCAACATCTCACAATATTTTCATTGTTTGATATGTGCTTCAGTAGTAAGTTTTTAGGATATAAATAATGTTTTCATATATTTATTCCATATTATACAAATAAAATTCTCATCAACTAGTTTTGATTCTTATTCTCACTAATAAAGCATAAAAATATAATCATCTTAAACATGTAGATATTAATTGCAACTCTTATTATCAAAGAATTGATTCCGTTTTCGACATGAAGCTAAAAAAAATACAAAATAGAATACTATTATTTGTATGTATGGATTATTATTTAAAGAATATAATAAATGGATTAAATCTAATTGCAACACCAAATAAATCCAATAAGAGTTTAAACAATCTAACCTCAATCAGACGAAACTGTTTAGTTCTTGTTTCTTTAATTTCACCTCAATAAAGTAATATATATATATATATATATATATATATTTCAACAAAGAAGTTGATCTCTTCTTCCTATTTATTTCGATAACTACTACATATTCTCCAATATTATCTTAAAAATCAACACTTTAAATTATATAAATACGTGTACTCACACATCTAATGAAATTAACAACAATCTTCCACCTATCATTTCCTATGGCTACGTGTAAGTATTAAAAAAAATTCACGTTTCTTTGATTTTCTAATAGTTTCATGTTGTGGGAATATATAATATAATATAATCTATTTATAGTCAAATGCTAGCTAGTTAGACTTGGTTACTTATATACACGTATATCAATATCATATATATATATATATCAAGTAAATAAATATACACAATCATATTGACACATATACCTATATAAATACAATTGGCATGCAAATAGGAACATAATACTTATATAAAACATATATCAAGATAATCATTAAGTAGTGAGAGGTTCGGTTACTACATGAGTCCGGTCCATATGGTGCCAAAGAAATGAGGGATAACAGTAGTAGAAAATGACAAAGGAGAGCATGTGGCTACTCGAACCACCACCGGGTGGAAAATGTGCATTGACTACCGAAAGCTGAATGCCACCACTAGAAAAGACCACTTTCCTCTTCCTTTCATTGATCAAATACTTGATAAACTTGCCGGTCATAGGTTTTATTACTTTCTTGATGGTTTATCGGGTTATTTTCAGGTTGCCATCGCACCCGAGGACCAAGCCAAGACCGCCTTCACGTGCCCCTTTGGCACATTTTCTTGCAGAAGGATGACATTCGGACTATGCAATGCACCGGGCACGTTTCAAATGTGCATATTTTCTATCTTCTCCGAAATGATTGGAGATTTCATTGAGGTATTCATGGATGACTTTTCGGTCTTTGGATCTTCATTTTCCGATTGTTTAGGGAAGTTAGAACTTGTTTTGAAGAGATGTATAGAAAGTAGCCTAACTTTTAGTTGAGAAAAGAGTCATTTCATGGTTACTAGTGGCATAGTCCTTGGTCATGTTGTGTCTAAAGAAGGAATGAGTGTAGACAAGGCTAAGGTAGACGTAATTGAAAAATTACCTCCACCCGTCAATGTTAAAGGTATTAGAAGTTTTCTAGGCCATGCCGATTTTTACCGTAGGTATATTAAATACTTCTCAAAGATTAGCCAACCTCTATGCCATTTGCTTGCTCAAGATGTTCCTTTTGAGTTTGACGAAAAATGCTTGCATGCTTTTAATACTCTTAAGGAGAAATTGATCACCGCACCCATTGTTATTCCCCCTAATTGGTCTTTACCTTTTGAAGTAATGTGTGATGCATCAAATTCCGCCGTGGGCGCTGTTTTGGGTCAACGTATTGATAAAATTCTTCATGTAATTTACTATGCTAGCCTCACCTTGAATAGTGCTCAAGTAAATTACACCACTACCGAAAAAGAGTTGCTTGCCGTTGTGTTTTCATTAGATAAATTTAGATCCTACATCTTAGGTTCTAAAGTTATTGTGCATAGTGATCATGCGGCTCTAAGGCATTTGTTGACCAAGCCCCAAGCTAAACCTAGACTCTTTAGGTGGATTTTGCTTGTGCAAGAATTTGATGTTGAAATCAAGGATAGGAAGGGATGTGAAAATGTGGTAGCGGATCATCTTTCTCACCTCCCCGTTGATGAAATTTTGAATTATTGCATGAAAAAGGAATTGATTGTGATAAATTTCCATATGAGCATGCTCTTGAGCTTAATTCCTCTTCTTGGTATGCCGACATTGTCAATTATCTTGCTTGTGACAAAATGAGACTTAACCTCTCCTTTCAAGAAAAGAAAAGATTTTTGGCAATGTGTAGGTACTACTTTTGGGACGATCCATACCTTTTCCATTTGGGAAAGGACGAGGTGATTCGAAGATGTGTGCCGGAGGAGGAGCAAGCCGATGTTCTAGCCTTTTGCCATTCTTCTCATTGTGGTGGCCACTTTGGAGGGCAAAAGACAGCTAGAAAGATCTTGCAATCCGGTTTGTATTGGCCTTCCATTTTTAAGGATGCTCATGCCTATTCCATTTCATGTGATAAATGCCAAAGGCTTGGTAATATTGGGAGAAGAAATAAAATGCCTCTAAATATCAATCTTGTTGAAATTTTTTATGTTTGGGGTATTGATTTTATGGGACCATTTTCTAACTCATTTGGTTTTGAATATATCCTATTAGCCATTGATTACGTGTCTAAGTGGGTTGAGGCTATCCCCACTAGGTCTTGTGATACTAATATGGCTATTAAGTTTGTGCAGGAGCACATTTTGAGTAGGTTTGGATTCCCTCGAGCAATCATAAGTGATGGTGGAACGCACTTCATCAACAAGCTCTTCGAGAAATTGATGAAAAAGAATGGAATGACTCACAAGGTGGCGACTCCATATCACCCTCAAACTTCCGGTCAAGTGGAAACGAGCAACAAACAAATTCAAAACATTTTGAAGAAGACCGTGAATGTGATGAGGAAGGATTGGTCGACAAGGCTAACGAATGCTCTTTGGGCATACCGGACGACTTACAAGACTATCCTAGGGATTAGCCCATACCGCCTAGTCTATGGAAAAGCATGCCATCTTCCCGTTGAGATTGAGCACAATGCCTATTGGGCTATTAAAGCAGTAAATTTTGATCTAACGAGTGCAGGAAAGAAACGAGCCTTACAATTATCCGAGCTTGATGAGTTGAGGAATGAAGCTTACGACAATGCCAAGATCTACAAGGACAAAGTGAAGAGGCTTAACGATAAGCGCATTGTCAAGAAGGAGCTCACTCCAGGCATGAAGGTTATCCTCTTCAACACTCATTTGCGGCTTTTCCCCGGAAAACTTAAGTCACATTGGAGTGGCCCGTTCATCATTGAAGAAGTGTTTCTCTATAGAGTTGTCACGTTGAAAAATCCGGGAACCAATATCGCATTCCAAGTGAATGGTCACCGAGTCAAGCCGTATTTTGAAGGATTTTCTCAAGAAGCCGGTGTGGAGGAATTAAAGCTCGTCAATTCTAATTAATTGTCCAAAAACTTCATCTAGCTCGAGACATTAAAATGAGCGCTGCATGGGGGGCAACCCATGATTTTTATTGTCTTATTTTCTTTTCATTTACCTTATTTCAATTTGTTTGATGCATTTTTAGTTGTTAAAAATTTTCACAGTAGAATGATTTCTGCAGGGGTGGAGGATATAGAGCAAAAATTGGAGAAAATGGACTAAGTGTGGAAATTGCACCGCGCAGGCGGGTTACACTGCGCGGGTGGGCTACTGAAAGGCCGAGAGCTCCACAGTGCCGCCGCGCTGGGCCACCTCGCGGTGCTCTCTTCATCGCCAACACGCACAGCCCCGCGGTGCCCAGCTGCCCCCGCGGCGCTCCTCAGCACAGCCCCGCGGCACCCAGCCTCGCCCCCGCGGTGCTCTCCAGCCTCGCTCCCGCAGCGCTCCCCAGCACAGCCCCGCGGCGCCCAGCCTCGCCCCCACGGCACTCCTCAGACTCACCCCGCGGCAAGCCCCACCGCGCAACAAGGCCCCCGCGGTGCCCCTCTAACCCGCGGCACTATTTTCTTCCAATTGCAGTACTTTTCCCCCCCACTATAAATAGACCCACTTGCTCCAAATCCCTAATTCCAACACTCGCGCCGCTCCTCTTTCATTTTCCCCAATTTCCACTCCCAATTCTGCTAAAATTCACAGCAAATTCCCCCTAATGAAATTTTGTCTAATTCTCACTCCCTCCAAGCACCGCCGCGCACTCTTTTTGCCGCCAAGCATCAACTCCTACCACCCTTCCTTGTTGCTGCAAATTTCCAAATTCAACCCAATGGCTCCAAAGATGAAATTGCCTAAAATCCTTGGAGGAAAAGGTAAAGATAAAAGCAAAGACACGGGCAAGGGGAAGGCGTCCGCGAGCTCGCCAAGAGAGGTGTCGGACCTCTCTCAACAATTTAGAGCTCCATTCCTCATCACCACACCCAAAGAAGGTAATCGTTACCTCACACTCCGTAACCTTGATATTTCTTGTCCTCGCATTATTGATTGGAAATTGATGAGGGATTTGAATATGGAAGAACAAATAATAGAGTACCTTAAGGTGTTGAATTTGGAAACCTTTGCTAGAATGCAATATTATGCTTATGATAATGTTGTGCTTGAGTTCTTGGTGTCTTTTGAACATAATGAGGAGGAGGGGAAGAAATGTGCTTTTCGGATGTTCGGGGAAAGATATTAATGAGTGGCATTTTGGCACAATATTTTGAGGTTTAAATGAAGTGAATTGAAGAGTTTTGCATGTGTTTTAACCCAAATTGGGCTCTTAACCTTCCTACTTGAGAATTTTATTTCTTGTTTGAGTTTTGCAGAAAATTGTAGATGAATAAATGAATTTTTGAGTGATTCAATGCCATGGGAAGATAGAGGATTGAATTGGGAGCACGGTGCAAGTTGAATCACCTCAATCGGACAAGAAACAAGAGAGAACGAAGCAAAACCGTGAAAGGTATCGGAGCAGGGCTGTAGGCGCGACCGAGCCAGCCCAGCACCGCGACCGCCGCTCCGTGTCCGCGGCTGATTTTCCACCACTTGCAACGCGACCCGAGCCAGCATCCTCCGCCCGGGTCGCGCCTCCCAGCCCCGACACGAAGCCGCAGGGCGCGACCGGCTCCGTGTCGCGCCCCTGTGTCACATTTTCGGATTTTTCATCTTTTCCCCCATTTTTGATTTTCTTTTAATTCTTTTATTCCTCCACTATATAAACTCACCCCAATACAAAATTAGGTCATTCCATTCCACTCTTAGCCACTTTTAGAGAGAGAAATACTTAGAGAAGAAGAGAGAAGAAAGGGAATTGAAGATTGGGCAAGAAGAACAAAGTTGAAGCAAGATTTGAAGGCCAAAACATCCATCCGAGTTCTTTTGTTCTTTAATTTTGTTAAAATCATGTTCCTTCTTGTAGAGATTTTGGTTACCCATGTAATTATGAGAAGCTAAATCTTTGATACTCTTGGGTGTTGGTTTTATTTGGATTATGAAATATAAATGATATTTATTTTAGATGTTTAATGGTTCTTGATTATGCTTTGAATTCTTGTTATGTATGGGTGTTATGTATTATTGATTGGTGAGAACTAATTGATAATTAATTAGCATGATTATGTATGTTGATTCAAAATTCGAGAGATGAGCTTCAACATAGGATCCTAGAATTCAAAGAGCAATTATCAATAAAATCGAGAGGTTTGAGATAGTTGTTGAGGTATAGATCCTTGGTGCTCTTAGTAAGCATACTTAGGTATTAGTTGGAGACAATAATCCTATGCATGTGCCCCATATTCTATATGCTTCGAGAGGAGATATAGAATAAATTTGTGATCGCCTTGGTAATCTTGAATTGGAAATTAAGCATCCATTATAATTAGATTTTGTGTTAATTAATCCAATAAAACCAACCCCGAGAGTGTTCCTTTCCTTAATTGCCCAATTTATTTGTTAATTGCAATTATTTACTTTGCTTTATTATTTAGTTAGTTTTAAATCAAACAATTATCCATTTCGTCGTCTAGATAACAAATAGGAGCCGATGTCATGGTATGTGCTTATTTAAACTTTCTTTTTCCCTGTGGATTCGACCTCGTTTCACCTTGTACTACATTTACTTGTTCACTTGCAAGTTGATTCGAGTTTTAAAACTAAAATTTCACACATCAAGTTTTTGGCGCCGTTGCCAGGGAATTAGTGTTTTAAATTTGTGCTATTGTGATAAGGTTGTTATTGTTAATTTAGACATTTTTTGTTTATTTTTGTTTTTCACTTTTTGTTATTGGTGCTTTGAAGGTGGTGCATGATCACATGGTATATGAGAGCACTCCTTGAACGTGAGATTATTATTTCTCGTGGATAAAGGGAGATTGAAAAAAGAGAAATAGTCATGGGAGATGAAAATGAAGGTCTTGTTCGTCGTCTACAAAGACAATTTGAGGAGATGCAACAAAGATTGAATGAACAACGAGATGTCCGGGTTCAAGTGGAGCAACCACCCATTAGAAACATATTTCAACCCATTGTAAATGAAAGAGTGATGAATGGGCCAAGAATTGAAGCCGATAACTTTGAATTGAAGCCCGAATTAATTTCAATGATACAACAAAACCAATTTGGTGGAGGAGTCGATGAAGATCCAAATGAGCACATTGATCAATTTCTACAAGTATGTGGGACCGTGAAGCTTAATGGAGTCCCGGATGATGCAATACGTCTCCAACTTTTTCGATTTTCTCTTAAAGAAAAAGCACGAACATGGTATCAAGGTTTGAGAGTTGGATCTATTGAAACATGGACTGATTTGGTTTCAAAATTTCTATATAAATTTTTCCCTCCGAGTATGATGTTGAAGTTGAAAGGTAAGATCACACAATTTCGCCAATGGGATGATGAGAGTTTTAATGATACATGGGAACGATTTTGTGAAATGTTGAAGAAGTGCCCTACTCATGGGTTTGGTATTGACCACCAAGTGTGCATATTTTACAATGGAACCAATCAAGACATGAAGAGACTATTGGATGCCGCATCGGGTGGGTCATTGTTAGGAAAAGGGCCCGATGATGCCATGAAAGTTATTGAGGACATGGCCATGAATTCCTATCAATGGCCCGTGGAGAGACAACAGGTGCAACACTTGAAGAATGTGACTCCTACATCCGAAGTCGAACCTTTGTCAATCTTGGCGGCACAAATGACGATTCTTAATAAAAAGATTGAAGCCATCACTCAATCTTCATTGAGCTCAAGGAATGACCAAATCCAAAGAGTTGAAGCGATGAAATATGTCGAGCAATGGAGCAACAATGGCCGCCCAAACCAAAGTTTTCAAGGAGAAAATCACCACAATCAAGGAGTTCGACAATTTTATTCAAATATTCCTTATGGTAATCCTAATGGTGCTTGCCAATCTCCACCTAACTTTACCATAACAAATGACATGGTTGATGATGAAAATAATCCCAAGATGAATGATCTTTTGATAGCATTCATGGGTAAAATGGAGACATATATGGGAGAATCCCAAGTTCTCTTTGAGAAGCTTGAAAGTAAGATAGACATGATTGGAGCACGGGTGGATACCATTGGAACAAGAATGGGCGTGATTGAGAAGAGAATGAATAAATTGGAGGTTGTAGTGGGAAAATGACCGCAACAAAGCTCGGAGCAATGCAAAGCTATATCCGTGATGAGTTTGAAAACTTTTGATGGGGTAAAAATGCCACATGAGGAATTTTTGGAAGTTGAATGTGAAAATTCCCAAAGTAAAAAAGATGATGAAAAAGGAGAAGCAAAGGAATTGGTTGAGGATGCTTCAAATAAGTCGCCATCGGCACCCCTAGCTCCCATTCCTTTTGCCATACCTTACCCTCAAAGATTGAAGAAGGATACCATGATGGAGCAATTTACCAAATTTTTGGAGATGTTTCGAAAAATTCACATCAATACCCCACTTGTGGAAGTCTTGGAAAGGATGCCAAATTATGCCAAGTTTTTCAAAGAAATGCTAGCAAATAAGAAGTTAAAGGATCATGAGATTGTGAGCCTTCAAAGGAAGTTGCCACCAAAGCTCAAGGATCCGGGGAGTTTCATCATTCCTTGTGGTTTTGGGAAGAAATTCTTTGGGAATGCCTTGTGTGACTTGGGAGTAAGCATAAATATCATGCCCCTTTCTTTCTTCAAGAAACTCAACATTGGGAAGCTCAAGCCAACGAGTATTTGCTTACAAATGGCGGATCACACTTTTACCTATCCAAAAGGAATCTTAGAAGATGTGCTAGTAAAGGTGGATAAATTCATCTTCCCAATTGATTTCTGGGTGCTTGATATGAAAGAGGACACAAATGTGCCTCTTATCTTGGGAAGGCCATTTTTGAGCACCGGGAAAGTATTGATAGATATGGAGAAATGTGAGCTTATCCTTCGAGTGCATGAGTCAAGAGCCATGTTCCCTATTTCCATGAGGAAGGAAGCTATAAAAGATGATGAGCTTAAGAGCATTGAAGAATCCAAGGTGGTCCAAGAGATAAAGTCACAAATTGAGAACATGAAAGCGAGGAAAGAAAAGGAGATGCCCAAGGAATATTATAGAATCTTTGATCCGGATTTGACTTCTAAGCCTCAAAGAAAGAAAAAAAGAGTTCTAAGGTGGTGTTAAGTACCACCAAACCCGCCTTGACGGTTGTAAGTCCGTCCAAAATAAATCACTTCTTCTTTTTCAAACTTATTGGTACTTTGTTCCGAATAAGTTTGGGGGAGGGAGAAGTGTGGTTATTTTGGACTCCTTTTTGTTTGTTTGTTTTTTTATTTTGCATTTGCATGTAGTTTGCATTAAAATTTTGATAAAATTTTAAAATTTTTAGTTTGTTTGCACGTTACTTGATTTCAATAACCGGTGGTTTTTGATTTGGTTGTTGATCTTGTGGAGACTTGTGGTTGAAAATGATTGAAGTGTGGATTGGGTTGTTATGTTGCTTATGATGAGATGGTTTTATTTGGAAAAATGACATGAAAGCATGTTATGATTTGTTGATATTTGCCTTGATAAATTATTAAATGTATTACCTTTTGATCTTGGTTGAGCCCACGTGAGATTTTGAGCCAAAGATTGCTTTATTTTTACAATCTTTTTCTTGCTTGTGTGGTAATCATGCATACTTGAATTGTCTCTAGAACTTGCATTGTGTCTAACTCGAGATTACAATAGTGTGCTTGATGACTCGAAAAGGATTTAAGGCCATCTTTTGTCTAGCCTACTCTACCCAAATTTTACCATTCCAACACTAAATCCCTTGTTAGCCCCTTTGAGCTATGAGACCATATTTCATTATTTTGCCTTGGGTTGGGAATAATTAGTAATGAGGAATTAATGATTATGAGAAATTTGGAGTGCTTGAAATGAAAATTGCATTTTAGAGTATTTGAGACGAAAATGCCAAATAACCCTTCTTAGCTCTTACGAGAAAAAAAAGAGAGAGAAATGAATACCTTGAAAAAAAGAGAGAGAAATGAATACCTTGAAAAAAAAAGAGAGAAAAGTTGAAAAAAAAAAGAAAAAGAAAAAAAAATGATGTGTTCACATTTTCTTATTATCATTGAAATGAAAGAGTAAGAAAGGGAAGTAATATTGTTTATCATGACAAAATTTCTAGATTTTGAGATTTTGTGAAAGCTTGGAAGGTGGAAGAGTGCTTGTGTAGTTCTACTTGGTTAGTATGGAGATTTGGATTATTGAGGATTAATTCTTAATTGAGTCACTTAGCCAAACAATCGCTACCTTACCAAAAAGCCTTCATTACAACCTTGAAAAAGCCCTTAATGATTCTTGTTTGAAAGCACACGTAGGTGGTGGAGAGAATAGACACATTACAAGCCTATGGTAGACTTCTCGTATGACTTGATTTTGAGTGTATACACTTATAGCCTAAACACTTGAGTAATGAGTGATCTTATATCATAGAGAGGTTACAAGTTCTTTTGGCCATGCATTATATAATTTGTCAAGGCTTTTTGATCTTTGAATATCATGCTTGAATGTACAAAGTGTGTTTTGAATCTCTGAAGCAAATTCCATCCTTTTATCTGCATTTAATCATTTAAACCTTATTTCTCTTTTCTTCATTGTTTGGGGACAAACAATCTTTTAAGTTTGGGGGAGTTGATGAGTGGCATTTTAGCACAATATTTTGAGGTTTAAATGAAGTGAATTGAAGAGTTTTGCATGTGTTTTAACCCAAATTGCGCTCTTAACCTTCCTACTTGAGAATTTTATTTCTTGTTTGAGTTTTGCAGAAAATTGTGGATGAATAAATGAATTTTTGAGTGATTCAATGCCATGGGAAGATAGAGGATCGAATTGGGAGCACGGTGCAAGTTGAATCACCTCAATCGGACAAGAAACAAGAGAGAACGAAGCAAAACCGTGAAAGGTATCGGAGCAGGGCTGTAGGCGCGACCCGAGCCAGCCCAGCACCGCGACCGCCGCTCCGTGTCCGCGGCTGATTTTCCACCACCTGCAACGTGACCCGAGCCAGCATCCTCCGCCTGGGTCGCGCCTCCCAGCCCCGACACGAAGCTGCGGGGCGCGACCGGCTCCGTGTCGCGCCCCTGTGTCACGTTTTCGGATTTTTCATCTTTTTCCCCCATTTTTGATTTTCTTTTAATTCTTTTATTCCTCCACTATATAAACTCACCCCAATACAAAATTAGGTCATTCCATTCCACCCTTAGCCACTTTTAGAGAGAGAAATACTTGGAGAAGAAGAGAGAAGAAAGGGAATTGAAGATTGGGCAAGAAGAACAAAGTTGAAGCAAGATTTGAAGGCCAAAACATCCATCCGGGTTCTTTTGTTCTTTAATTTTGTTAAAATCATGTTCCTTCTTGTAGAGATTTTGGTTACCCATGTAATTATGAGAAGCTAAATCTTTGATACTCTTGGGTGTTGGTTTTATTTGGATTATGAAATATAAATGATATTTATTTTAGATGTTTAATGGTTCTTGATTATGCTTTGAATTCTTGTTATGTATGGGTGTTATGTATTGTTGATTGGTGAGAACTAATTGATAATTAATTAGCATGATTATGTATGTTGATTCAAAATTCGAGAGATGAGCTTCAACATAGGATCCTAGATTCAAAGAGCAATTATCAATAAAATCGAGAGGTTTGAGATAGTTGTTGAGGCATAGATCCTTGGTGGTCTTGGTAAGCACACTTAGGTATTAGTTGGAGACAATAATCCTATGCATGTGCCCCATATTCTATATGCTTCGAGAGGAGATATAGAATAAATTTGTGATCGCCTTGGTAATCTTGAATTGGAAATTAAGCATCCATTATAATTAGATTTTGTGTTAATTAATCCAATAAAATCAACCCCGAGAGTGTTCCTTTCCTTAATTGCCCAATTTATTTGTTAATTGCAATTATTTACTTTGCTTTATTATTTAGTTAGTTTTAAATCAAACAATTATCCATTTCGTCGTTTAGATAACAAATAGGAGCCGATGTCATGGTACGTGCTTATGTAAACTTTCTTTTTCCCTGTGGATTCGACCTCGTTTCACCCTGTACTACATTTACTTGTTCACTTGCAAGTTGATTCGAGTTTTAAAACTAAAATTTCACACATCAGATATGAGGTCACCTTGGCTGACTTGAGGGATTACTTTGATTTCCCAACTATAGGGATCAAAAGCATGCCGTCCGATTTTAATGTTGCGGGTGCATGGCATGAAATTTCGGGATTCTAGAATTTGGTGACAAAGGGATACCGAGCAAATATATTGAGGACTCGGCCTTGTCAATTGTCCACAAGTTCTTAGCCTACAACATTTTTGGGAAGGAGCAAGCGAACAAGGTGAACTCTACGGAGGTCTATCTCCTTTGGTGTGCAAAGCAAGACAGGAATGTTTGCCCATCTACCTTCATTTAGAGCGCTATCAATGAAGCAAACACGTAAAAAACGCAGCACCCCTCCTTCTGTGCATTTATCTACGCCCTTTGTGTCAAAATTGGAGCGCTTAATGAGGATGTGCCGACTCTCAGTGGCTACAGGAGGCTTGACACCTACATAATTGACAAAGGTGAGCTCAAATGAGCCGAAGTGATGTACAATGAAAGAGAGGTGCACTCTCATGCCAAGAGGACTTGCATCGGTACCTTGAAGAGGATCCAAAGCAACACCATGGAGCTCATTGGAGGGTCCTTGGCGGCACCACAAGAGCCCACTAAAGCAGACCACGATGAAACATATGAAGCCAGAGGGCAACAAGGAGGACATGCAGGCCATCAAGGGTACCACATGCCTGTTAATAACTGGGGCTCGTTTCAAGGATACATGGACATTCAACTGGATCAATTCCAGCACTCCATTGCCGACTCCATGGGCACATTCAGGGATTCCATGACGTCCTATTATCAAGAGCAAAATGCCCGCGTGTTGCAACAACAGGAGCGTTGGGATACCTCTTTTGGATTGATCCATGATGCGATTGGGGCTGTGCACCAAGATGTTCGCGATATCAACACTCGCCTTGACATGCATGATGAGTAAATTCGAGCCCTGCAGATGAGCTGGGACGCTTGGACGCTTGCTTCATCCTTTCCACCACCACCACCACCTTCGGAGCAGTGAAGTGTTTTCTGTGTTTTATTTTTAGTTTCTGTTTTGTCGTGTTTTGTGTGTGTTGTTATTATTCTAGTTATTTCCTTTTCATCCTTGTTGTTTCTAGAGATGTTTTGTAGGAACCGAGCCCGTTGTCGGTCTTCTACCCATTGTGATGTACTCTTCTCCCTTTTATTTTTATCCCGCACTTGTTTTTCATACATTGAGGACAATGCATGGTTTAAGTGTGGGAGAGTTAAGAGATTGATGTTTTGTATGTTGGATTTTGTATTGTTATCCTTTAGTTGTTGGTTTTTGTTATATTATGTTGCATTTGTTTTGATAGTATTGTGTTCACTTTATCGTCTTGATTATGTTGTGTATTTTGTTATTCCCTCATTTAGCATAATGTTGTGTCCAATTGTCAAATTTGAAATTTGGAATATAAATCTTCAAGGAATTATTTTCGAATGAATCAATATTAAAAAAAAATGAAATGTTATCGTGGTTTAACTCGTGAGCATGAATTGTCCTTGAAGGTGTGCATAATTGATAAATTTTGTTGAGAGTCTTGGCCTCGAAGGATTAGGAGACATTGTTAGCCTTGTTCTTGATAATTATCCCCATATCTTCTTTCCTCATGTATATTTTTGTATATATGATAAAAAAAAAGAAAATAAAAAGAATAAAAAAGGGGCAATAAGGATCTCTACTCCTCTAGTTGATTTATTCAACAATGAGTATGGGAAACCACACAAGGACACTAGGGATTTCCTCTCTATGTTTTCACATTGTGAATTTTGATCTATACCCCAAAAATCTGTATAAATAATTGGGATTGCCTTCCGGATTCTACTCCTCTCATGTGTGGCAAATGCTTTGCGTATTTTGCATGATGAGTATGGGAAACCACATTAGGAAGCTCGATTAATTTCGATGATTAAACCTAATGAACCTTGTCCTATGATTGCAATCCCTTATTTTGTTGAAAATATTTTGCTTTCTTGTGAATAAATTTGGAAGTGTTTTGTGGGGATATAATTGGATAGACCAAGTCTAATCGTGATTTTCTTAATCGTGATAGGTCGGACATCTTGCATTATTGGATTTTGTGCTCATTTTCTTGGTTAATGAATATTTTTGTGGGAACCATGAAGCTTGATCTAAATAGATGATTGATTTGCAAATTCTTCCTTCTTGATTCATATTTTTAATTTCTTGTTTGCTTGAGGACAAGCAAAAGACTAAGTGTGGGGGAGTTGTTTAGTGTCTAATTGTGTCATTTTAATTTATTTATTTTATTGTGTTTAGTATTTATTTTGTTGAATTTTATTTTGTTATGTGTTGATTTTATGTGTTTATTGCTCTAATGGTGGATTGTGCCAAGTGTTGAAAAACTTGAGCTTTTAATTATAAAAGCAGGTATTTTACAGAAATTAGGTGGCAAGTGGAAGTCGAATAATTGAGCTCGATTGGTTAAATTGGAGGGTCGAAGATTTTGAAGAAAAAAAATGAGAAATAGCACCCGCGCGGGCGGGCAGGCACAAGGCCGAGACACTCGCAGCGCTGCGGCACTCCCACGCCCCCGCAACGCCCCCCCTTCTCACCACCCACGCATAGCGCCGCGGCGCTGCACGCCCCCGCAGCGCCCCCTCTCCTCTCCACGAGCACCAGCCCCGCGACGCCCCTTTACCCGCCAGCCTCGCCTCCGCGGCACCCTGTAGCCCCGCGACGCCCGTGCTGCCCCACGGCGCTCCCCCCACCTGCGCTGCATTCCTCCTCTTCATCTCCATCTCTAGCTATTTCATCTTTATTTAATTCAATCAAATGCTTTTTAGCCATTTTTATTTGTAGGATTATAGATTATCATTCCTAATTTTCCTAGAGTTGGACTTTTGGCTTCTAAAATCTCCCCAAAATCCTTTGCATTTAATGCACCCATCTCATCACCTTTTCTCTCTCTGGACCATACCTTTCACCATACTTCACCCATCACGTCTCTCTCTCCTCTCATATCTCATAGAGATTTTTGGGGATCCATCACTTGACTCTGGATTCACTCCACACCACTTCATTTTCTCCACCTTTCCATTCTTTCCATTTTCTCTACACCATCACCACCACCTTCACCATTTTCACCACCACTCAAGGGAAGAGGAGAAAATGAAGAAAAAGGAAACAAGCCAAGGAAGAAGAAGAGAAGACGAGAGGAAATCGACTTTGAGCCATCGCGGAAGCTAAGCTCAATAGGAGGTTTACTTTTGGTATTTTCTTTATATTTCTTGGATATTTTGTGGGGGTTTGTCCCAAACTCTTGAAGGATATCTAATATTGTAGAAGTTTGTGTTATTAACATTTGATTTATGAGATGACTTTCTTCTATGATATTTGTGTTATTTTGAGCATGTTTAGTGGTTAATCCATCTATTAGGGGGTAGAGGATCGATTTTGGTTCTTGATCTATGCTTATTCTTGTTGGTTGTTGTTGTTGGAATCGTACCTATTATGCGAGAGTACTTGATCACTACTTGAGCATTGCTAGGAGTTAGAGGAAACTTGATTGTGATTCTAAATCCCGAATTTGGTTCCTTCGACATTAGGTGGATGGGGTTTCTGAGCCTAATATGTTAATCTTGCTTGTATGATATAGCTAAAAGAGGTTTAATGGATAGATGGTGACAGTAATTGAAGTTAAACCGATTGAGAGGGTCTATTGTACGTGTGAGATTAGCATTACCAACTTGAACAAAGCATAGTGAGGAACCATTGAGAGAATCTACACCCTAATACCCCTAATACATTAATCTATCTTATTTCCTTATATCTTGTTTTAATTTGTGTTGTTTACATTTTATTATCTCGTTTAATGGTCTCTTTTAATTCTTAGTAGAAATCATCATCAATCCCTTGTTTAGAATGTTTAGGTTTTATTTTGGTTGTTTAAATGTGTTGCATGCATAGTCCTTTAGATAATTTCTCCACAAAAAGTCTTCATTAAGAGATCGACTCGGGTTAAGCTTATCACGTCTACGATTGACCCCGTCCAATTGCGGGCACGGTCCTAGTAGTTGTAGTGTTGAGCATAAACCGGAATTATAAGTATAATTTGTGGACCTAACAACAAGCATAAAGCTTCACATGGGACATGTTTACTTTAAACAGTTTTGTATGAAGGACAAGTTTTCTTGGTATTGAAAATCTTTCAGGAATGCATTCATTCATCCCAATTACTTAGCTCTTTCTTATCATAATTGATATATACACAAATATGTGCAAAACCTCCATAAAGGCATCAACATCCGTTACAAAAAATAATTTACTCTTGAAATAAATCTCTTATCCAGCAGAGAACAATGAAGCAGTTCAAGGACAAAGACAATAAATGTTTGCTCAGTATTTGCTGCAAAATGACCCTAAAATAACATTTTAGAAGTTTCTAGGCAAGGCATATGAGTATATGACGCATCATACATTGATAGAAAGGAGTATCCCTCTACGATAACACAAAGTGGGAAAGAAACAGAAGTGATATGATTAAAGAAACCATCATCCTGAGTCAAATTTAAACTTGGAATATCGCCTTGACACAACCTATCGTGACTATTTATTTGGTAAGGAAGCCACAATACATTTAATGACATAACAGAGAAATATATAATGCTGCAAATTTCCTACATGAGAATACAAATCATAATAATCCATCATCACTTGAGTGTGTTGACCTTAGATGAATTATTTCGAAATAATAATGAACAATAATTATCGAATAAGTTATGCAGTATCCATTTTACGTAGATATTATTTCTGGTATAACATGTCAAAACAAACAGCTTGTTCCTCTTTATGCAGCAATAGCAGAAGAATGATGAGGAAGAACAAAACATGAACACTGCCATATATATAGTTATTATTCTTGGTTGATTAGTATATTCAGGTGAAGAAGAAGGAAGATCACTGTTACCTGTCAAATTTGTACCCATGCAACAAAGACTCTGCAAGAATTGTTTTTGTAGACATAGCAATACAACCAAATAATGAGGCACAAAATCCTAGCATGTTAAAACTTAGCTCCGTGACTGAAGAAAGCATAATCCCTCCAACAATTGGAATCAGGGAAGCCCAAATGCGCCAGTCAAAGTACTTTTTCCAGATTAGCCACTGCAAGATGACTGTTCAAAAGCCAAGAAATATATTCAGCATAATCCCAGCATGTCACGCAAAAAAAAGAAGAGAGAAAATGACCAGCGGTCGCTGGGTTCCATTTTTTTTTCGGATCCGGTGATCGCCGTGTTCCATCGATCGCTGGAAATAAGGATTTCAAATCCATTGAAATTGTCCAAAATCGATCCGAAATCTATACACAAAATTCGCCAGACTCTGCGTGGAGTTGGGAGACTCCATGTGGAGTCTATGGATTTTATAAATCCATAGACATTTTAAAGTCCAACAAAATCCATCAAAATCCGGATTGAATACACCCCCCTTAATAACTAAAACCATGTGTTTTTAAGTAAAAGGGTAAAGAGGACATTCACATTTGTGTATAAAGAAAAAATATAAAAAATAAAAGTTTTTTATGGTGTGTAAAGTAAAAGTGGTGTATAAAAAAATAGTAGTGTATTTAAGTATTGAAGTAATATGTCTCTCACGTGATGCTTGCTACTATTTTATTTTATGATAATTGAAAAGTAAAAGTAAAACTCATACAATCTAACAATACACACGTATAAGTGTGTGAAACAAATGTATAAAAAAATTAAATTTATTTTTCACAAATATGAACAATAATTATCATATTTATATAAACAAACAATTAATCAACCTATATCAATTTAAGAGAGCCTTAAGATTCTCCTGAGTTCATACTATAGTCTAGATTCAGACTATTCATTCTAGCCTTGCATGCATAAAAATCTTAAAGCAGTAGACATTTATCAAAACTTTTGGTGCCCATAATCTTCTTCTTAAATAGAAATATTTACCTTTTCTTTAGATAAAAATTTTGAGAATGAATTAAACCTTTTTCTTGGATTGTGAGTAAGAACTCTTTTTCACAAACTTTTCATTTCAGAAAATCATCTTACCCGAACACCTTTACTCTGAATTTTATTCTCACGGATTTTTCCTTATCCATATAAGGATGCGAGAGTAACTTCCTTAGCTTGCTCAAATCTTTCCTTCCTATAATCCAAAAATCATGAATCCAAAATCCAGAATCTCTACACTACCATACCTTAATTTTTGGTTAAAGATACGAGGGTGATGGCGAGCTGTGGGTTGCTGCTTTAACTACTATAGAACAATTTATATGCACATAAACACTTAACTCATCTAACAAAGAGACAGGTCTGCAGAGTTGCAAGCCTGCTCTGATACCAACTGTAACAGCCCGATCCCGGGAGGGGGATTAATTAATGGGGACATGGTGTTAATTAAAGGGACTAATATATATTATAAGCGGAAGATTAACGAAGCAGGTTCTCAAATAAGGAAGTGCTTTTGAGAGATACGTAACGACTCTTGAAATAACTCTATCAAGAAGGATTTAAACATTGATAAGTATAACGAACGGGATAAAGCTAATTAAGAAGATGCCAAGAAATAATAGACCCATTCATAGGTCGAGACAATTTAACAGAACCAACATGCTCAAGCCTCTTCATATGGGGAAAGTAAAACATGAAACAAGGAGCATAGATATAACTTAATAGACATCAATATATAACCATGTTTAATCATGACTTAGAAGGTATTCATAGGATTTCAAATAAGGATAATAAGTCTAAGAGTTATAAATATGACATATCAGAGTAGCAGAATTCATAGTGGGGTTCAAATACTTATATTAGCTTATTAGCTCAAATGATAGATGAGTATAGAGTTATCCACCTCGATCACGGAGCGGAGGATGAAGCAACGAACTGCAATTCATTTCTCGGGTCTCATCAGGTTTCGTCTTTTCCTACAAAAGCCAATTATCAACTTAGCGATCTATTTGAAGATCCTAAGTTCTAACGGAAACTTAAATCGAGATTAAACCCTTCTTCTCTTAACTAATACCTTATTACAGATTGCACGACTTTAGAAAATATACGAGAATTGATAGACTCGAGATTAGGATGCATTTAGAGACAAAAATGGGTAGAAAAGACCTTGCCTACATGGGCCGTGCTACCCTTAAATTGAAAAAGAAACTCTTCCCAGAACCCTTGCACAGGCCATGCAGAAGGTGCACGGTCTGTGGGAGTCCTTCACAAACCGATACCGAGAGCTCAATCATCAATTCTCATCAATAATCTTTATAAAAATATCTTACTTCCTTCATTTCTTTGTACATAGATCAATCAGGCAGAGCATAAAAATATTTAATTGGATATTTCATCTTGCCCTATCATACTTCTAGAGCTTATTAGCTTAAATGATAGATGAGTATAGAATTACCTACCTCGTTCATGGAGTGGAGGATGAAGCAACGAGCTGCAATTCTTTTCCCGGATCTCCTCGGGGTTCGCATTTTCTTACAAAAGCCGATTATCGACTTAACGATCTATTCAAAGATCCTAAGTTCTAACAGAAACTTGAATCAAGATTAAACCCTTCTTCTCTTAACTAAGACCTTATTACAGATTGCACGACTTAGACCTTATTATAGATTGCACGACTTTAGAAAAACATGAGAATTGATAGACTCGAGATTATGATGCATTTAGAGACAAAAATGGGTAGAAAAGACCTTGTCTGCACGGGCCGTGCTACCCTTCACAAACTGATATCGAGAGGGCTGCACGGGCCGTGCAGAAGAGACCCTTACTCGCACGGTCCGTGCACTCCTACGAACCTTGAAAAACATCGTTCGATATTTTGGTCAAGACGATACTCGATCGTCTCTCCCTTTTCTTGATGCTTTAGACTTAAAATAAGGCTCAACATACTTTATATGATTTTTCAAAGATATAAACTTTACAACAATTTAAATCGATAGAAACCGAATTAAATTTCAACAGAGATTGATAATTGTTTAACACTTGTAAAACATAAAAATGAGCATGCTTGAACACTTAGAATCGACACAATTACGGCATAAGCACAATTATCTCTTTTGAATACTTGGAAATTATGACAGAATTTAGATACAAAATTTAAACGGGATTTGAACGGAATAGAATGGAATTAAACGATTATCAACACAACATAATAACAGAAATGAAAATACAATAATAATGAAAGACGGAATGAAATGCAAAATTAAAATACAAGAAGAAAATGGAAACCAGGGTCGACAAAAAATAATGGACGGAGCCGAGTGCGTCGAAAGAAGATGGCTAGCGTTGGCGTCTCGACGGGTTGCAGCTACGGTAAAGCTGCATACTGATTCCCGACAGCGCTCTTGCCCTCATGCAAAAGCCAGAGATCGGTCTGGCCACTGGCCATCTGATAGCACCTTCCTCCACCGCCTCCCTTCCTTGCCACTCCGCTTGTCATCTAGGATGAACACTCATGAAGAATGCTCCTCACAACTTTAAGCTTCTCTCTCAACTCTCTAATTTTTTCCACTCTCTAGAAATGAATTGTGAGAGTGAATGGTGCAAGAAATGGAGTGGGAGTGGGGTTCTATTTATAGGAGAAAATTTGGCTTCCCCCACAATCCATTGCAGTAGAAAAATACTACTAAAGTAATTCCGGGCTCAGTTAAAAGTTGCTTTATTCTATGTTAAGGTCCAAACGACCTCAGACATGAAATTTAAAAATATCAGGAGACTCATTGGCTCAAATACTATTGTACCAACCTAACTTGGGATAATGAAGAAGTTGTCTGAAGAAAAATAAGAAAAGATTCTCTTTTCAAAAATTACTCTTACTATTCATTTCGACTGGCAGATTTTTCTCCCGAGCGTTCAATTGACCTTGGATTGGCAATCCGTGAATGTGGACAGATCCCTTGGGTTATTTCCCATAATATAGGCTTGACAGAACAAGTCTCGGATCAAAGAGAAAGATTTTGTAAATTTTTCAAATCACGAACGCAAGCGGAATTTACTATTCATTTGGTTTCTTAATACGTTTTTCATCACCGGGACCTCAAATGACCTCAGATTAAAATTCTGGAAATACCAACATACTCCTTAGGTCGATACCTTTTTAACAAAACCAAAATCGGCTATAACTAAAATAGGATCAAAATTTTTGAAAAGACGATTTCACAAAAAACGACCCCTAAAGTCGTGACTCACATCTGATTTTCCTTAAACCTTATTAAAATCTCTTCTAGTACTTCTTAATTATACTTAGGAATTCTTTAATTCTATTTTGAAAATCTAGGGTATTACAGTGACAAGATTCTAAATCATCTGAGAGACTGCATAGCCTTCCATGCTCAGAAGATTCTGGATCATGCTGCTAAGAGGAAGAAGGTTCAACTTCAAGAACTTCTTCAGGATGAAGAGTTCATAAGGCTTGCTGTTGAAAATGATCAATCTCTTCACACTCTTGCTGAAACAGCAGTCAAGAAGAGTGAGGGCACACAAAGAAATGAAGGTCGTATCAGCATTACAGCCCGCACAGAAAAACAAACATCAGTGGTTGCGCATGAAGAAGAACAAGGCAAGGAAGACGGGGAGAAAGAAGAGGAAAAAGAAGAAGAAGGTGATAATGCTAATAATAAAGCAGTTGAGGATGCAGGAGATGTAACAGCCCGGTCCCAAGATAGGGATTAACGAATGGGGACGGGGTGTTATTAAGGGATTTAACGAGTAAATTCAGAAGATTAACGAAGAAGTTTAAGAATAAAGGTACGCTTTGAAGATAGTTGATGATACTCGGGTTTACTTGATTAAGAAGGAAACGGCTAACTAATCAGATACCAACAAGCATAGACTCTTTTATAGGTGAAAGGAAATCATACTCGGAAAGCGGAAATAAACTTAATATGCATCTTATATATATGTAATCGTCTGGGGATATTCTTAGAATCTTGAGTAATCATAATAGAACCTTGAACGGAATTTAGAAAGAGTTAGTCAGAGTAGCAGAACACATAATGGGATTTTAAAGAAACTTATATAATAGCAAAACAATCTTGGCAGCCAACCCACATCCACAGCCACCATCATCCTCGGCATCTCAACCTGAAAAACATTTGAAAAAGAGGGCGTGAGCACTAATGTACTCAGTGGGTTTTTAATGAAAGCTTCTTTAATAACTTGAGAAATATCCAACAATGAACTGGCGGTATATGGAGAGCAAAACGCAAAAGCCCTCTCCATATCCGCAAAACCTTTTTTTACTTTTGGGCCCAACCTTGGCTTAAACCTGATGTCAACTGTACCCTTAGGCATGTCATGGGATAGAAGAGTGGTTACCTCAAATATCCAAACGAGTTTGCGAGGGAATTAACCCAGTAGTGACTCCCTCTAAAGTTGTGAGCTCAATTTCTGCTTAGGCGAAATGCTAAGTTCCTTTCTTCCTTCATCTTGCTAGTAAAACCAATCTTAGAGCAACGTCTAAGGGCTATTCTTTTAGTGAAACATAATCCTGGCCTATAAGGGATTTAACGCTACCCTAACAAGGCAAACCTTAATTCTTAACTTACGAGCCTTAACACAGTATAAACATTCAATACAAGGAGATGAACATAAATGAATACGAATTCCAACTAAAGACTATTCTAAACATCACATGCTAAGCATAACAATACTTTAATATTTCTAGCATTTCTAAACATGCTCAAGAGCTTAATTAGAACATAATATCTTTCTTTCCTTCCTTCCTTGTACAGAGATCGATCAGGTAGAGCAAAAATGCTTTATTGGATATTTCATTTGCCCTATATGCTTCTAGAGCTTATTAGATCTAACTTTAGATGAGTATAAATTTACCCACCTCGATTACTGGATAGAAGATGAAGCAACGAGCTGAAGATCCTTCTCCGATTTCCTATGAGGCTCACTTCCTCCTACAAAAGTCGAATCATCGACTTAGCGATCTCCTTTGAGGAAATTGACTATCTAAAGCGAGAAATAATGGCATTTTACTCGAAGACTAAAATCTAAGATTTATTTACAGATTGCACGACTTTACGACTTCATAAGTTTCGAGAAGAATTTATTTAAAGAACATCTCGACTTGATTTCTCAATTTTTAGACAAAGAATAACTTGAATGGATTACTCGAAATAAATTGAGAATATCTTGATTGCTTCTCTAAAATTTAACTTGAAAATAACTTGGAAATGACACAACTTGCAAAACTCGAAAAGATGGAAGAATCAGCGTCGGATGACACGGGGGCATCGCGCGCCGGCGGCACCCTGCGCGCCCGCGCAACCCCGCGCCCGCATACCCTCCGCGCCCGCGGGGTTCTGGGCCGAGGGGGATGTCGCGCGGCCGCGCACCCCCGCGGTCGCGGGACCTGGTTTCTTTCTCTTCCTGGGCGATCTTCAACTGGGTTCTTCGTGTTCGTTGATTCTTTCGACGAACACGAAGAACACTTAACCCGAAATTTCTTAAAAACAACATACTTGAATTTATCATGCAATAACATGCCTTAACTTAAAACGAATTTTGGCATTATAACGGCATAAACACGATAATCCTCTTTAAATATTTAGAATAACGACGAAATCTCTAAATATAGCTTGAACGGAATTTAAACGGAATAAACGGGGCTTATCTCAAGAATAATAACGACAGGAATAAAGCGAGAAATATAACGTAAACGTTATTAACTTGGAACTTCAATAAAAACTGAAATATAACTTAGATGGAAGGTAAACGAGCAATAATGAAAAACGCGAAGAACGTAAAGAATGGAAAGTAAATGCGGAATTTAAAGACGAAAAAAGAAATGGAGATCGAGACCGACGAACAAGAATGGACGGGGTTAGGTTCGTTGAAGGAAGGTGGCTAGCTCGGTATCTCGTCAAGTTGCAACGGCGGCAGAGCCGTCCGCTACAACCCAATGGCGCCCCTAGCACCTTCCCTCACCGCATTCCTTCCACGCCACTCCGCTCGTCGTCTTGCAGAACACTCACGAAGAATGTTTTTTACTTCGACAGAACTTTCTCGACTCTCACAAGCTTTCCCACTCTCTAGAAATGAGGAATGGGTGAAATTGGTGTGGAAAAAGTGAAAGGGGTGATGCTTTATTTATAGGAAAAACTTTGGCTTCTAAGGGAAGCCACTTCAGTGCAAGAATACTGCAAAAGTTACCCCGGGTTCGGTTAAAAGCTGCTTTATTCGATGTCGAGGTCCAAATGACCTCAGACATGAAATCTAAAAATACCGGAAGACTCATTGGCTCGAATACTAGTGAACCAACTTGATTCGTGAAAAAGACGGGGTCGTCTGAAGAAAGACGAGCAAAGATTCTCTTTTTGGAATTACTTTTTACTATTAACTCAGACTGGTAGATTTTGCTCCCGAGCGTTCGATTGACCTCAGAATGGTAATCCGTGAACGCCAACGGAATCCTTGGGTCATTTCCCATAAGAGAGGCCTGACAGAACTAGACTCGGATCAATGAGGAGGATTTTGTAAATTTCTCAAAACACGAACGCATGCAAAAGTTACTATTCATTCATCCTTTAAATACGTTTTTCATCACCGGGAACTCCATTGACTTCAGAATTAAAATTTGAAAACACCGGCATACTGCTTGAGTTAAAACCTTTCTAACGAGACCACGAATGGCCATAAAAGAATTAAGATCAAATTTTTCGAAAAGATGATTTTCACGAAAACTGACCCTTAAAGTCGTGACTGACATCTGACCTCAATTAACCTTAATTAATTTTCTTCCTTAACTTCTTAATTATCATTAAGAATTCTCTAAACCTTAATTGAAATTCTGGGGTGTTACAGGAGAGGGTGAGGAAGAAGAAGCAGAAGATGAGAAGGAAGAAGAAGAAGAAGAAGAAGAAGAAGATGAAGAAAAGAAGGAAGAGAAATAAGAGAAAGAGGAGAAAGAAGAGGCAAAAGACTTTGAGTCAACACAATCTGATGTAGACAAGTTTGAGTGAAGATTAATCCCCTCTACTAATACTCATTTGCTTATATCTGTAGGCAAATAGGAGGAGTATTAGTTTTTCAAAATTTGTTAAGATTTTTTTTGCTCTATTTTCAAAGACTCTCTATTTGAGTCTTAATTTTTGTGACTCTACCTTGAGCTTCAAATATGATGTAATCTTTTTGTAATCACCCCAACACCATTAAATCATTTCGCACTCCTCAATCTTTTGATTCTTTTATCTTTTCCATTGAACTGCTAATGATCTTCTAAAATGCTTTGATAAAAAAAATATGAATGAAAATAAAAGAAAAGGAAATATAAATAGAGCTGAAGTTCATTGTAAAGTTCGTGAAGATCTAGGTGAACATCCCTGCTGCTGCTGAAGACATTCGAGAAAATATAAAGGAGTTGCACCTGGAAAAACAAAGGAGCTGATTTGCCAACAGATAAAGACAAAGGGGCAGATTGTTAGTGTCATACATGACACCAATCATAGAAGCTTAGTTCAGACTGATTCAAAGTGTCACTACACTACGGTTGTTTTTCAAGAGCTCTACATTGCTCTTGTTATAAGTGATTGGTTGTCATTCAACTTTATGGCAATTGATAAATCACTTCAGTTACCACTGTTCTGGACAACGTTCATACCAATGTACATGAACGTGATTTGAACTTCTTAAAGACAGTTCAATAGCAAGGAGTTTGGATTGAGCTGAAAAGAAGACTGTTGTGCATTGTGCCACAACAGAGATTATTCAACATGTTGAGTACTGCCAGCTAGCTTGAGTGATAGCCTGAAGTCAACCTGTGAACATACAAAAGATTCCGATGTGCTACTTGATGTGAAGATTCAAGATCAACAATGTACATTACAGAGTACATGAACGTCTGCAACGAAGAGAAGACTTAAAGATCAACAATGTTCGTAGTAACAATCGAGAACATTTACATGAACATTCTTTGTCCAAATTATTCTTCCAAGATCGATGAAGCTATTCGAGGTTTACAACCGATGGGAGATTCAGATATCTATCTAGAAGCTGCCATATTCAACTGAAGAGATCAAGACTGAAGTCAAAGATAGATTCCTAGAGATAGAAGAAATTCTAACATGGATCAAACTTGATCTCGGTTCCAAACAAGAAAAGATTCCTTGTTTGTTTCTGAATCAGATTAGGCCATCTGTTCTCATGTTTAGGCTATCCTTGTCTTTTATAAATAGCCTGGGATACAGACTTGTTAACATGACACACACACATACACCGAACATAAGTACTGCACAAGAATTGTTTTAAGGAGCTCTAACTGTTTTGAGCCACATAATTACGGTTGTGTCTTGGACTAGAGATTAGTGTTCTAGTCAGCGTGTATTGAAACACACTTATTCATACACTGTCAAAAGGAGTCTCGGGAGAGATTTCATGTGGGAACTAAATAGGACAGACATCTAGGTTGTGAAGGATCTCACGATTCAATTCAGTGAAAGAGGATGTATAGGTAGAACATGTTGCGAGTGACGGAAGGTTAGCGTCGTGTAAATCCTAAGTAAATGTATCACTGGAATAGTGAATTATTTCCCATGGACTTTACAAGTCCCCTGATATAGATTGATTGATTGAACATGGTTACCAAACCTCTGCGCGCTTTACTTTCTGCAAAACAACATAATGTTCACAATAACGTTTGTAAACTTTATTGTGAACATCATTATAATATTCAGTAACTTTTATGTGAACATTGTGCAGACAAATACTCATCACTCGGGTGTGAAATTTTAATTGATTTAATAAACTTTTTAATGGTATCATTCAAATTAATATAATTAAATTCTGTATTTAACGTTTCTATAACTAAATTAATTTCCATTGTAATTACTAAAATAATTTATAGATAGATTCCGAATCATTCTCACATTCTCCTCAATTCAAATGGTTGACCTTTCAATCCAAATTAGACATATAGCTTGATATTAATAGATTGAAAAAGTTTTTTTTTATTTATTTTTAATCACACACCCGATCTGTGGTATTGAGGAGATTCAAATTCGTGACTATTGATCTCCAAACAACCTCACTGCACCACTAAGTTATCCCCGTCAGGATAATAGATTGAAAAAATTTAATGATTGATAGTTGATACGTAATTAATTTCTATAAAAATAGATTGCAAATCATCATCATCATTATTATTACTACTACTTAAAAATCGATATACTGTGAATATTGTAGATTGGAATATATATTAATTTATTACCATAAAATTATCAATAACTGTACATTAATTTATTTCAATTTGTTAATGCATTTTTTGTTGGGGTTTTATCGAATTACGCCTCACAGGATCTAATCGGATAATCTATAATTCTATTAGGCATGCAAATCATGATTTTATGTGTAAGTTTATTAAACATACAAGTTAAATATACCATGTAAGACTATCGAATTATGCAGCGAAAAATAATACGATAGAACAATTTACATAGGAAGTAGGGTTGCACACGAGATTACAGGTCTAATCCCGTTGTTGTAATAGACACGGTCGAACAAGGCCTTCTCCCATAGTGTTTGATCCTCACCAAGGCTACAAAGATACTCCTTGATCTTCTACTGTATTCCCGATACCTGTTTAGATGTAGAGTGGGCTACAAGCTACTAAACTGTGTATGGATAACCTAGTGAAATAAGTGAGCAACTGAGAGGGGATGATCGTGCGTCCCCTATTCACGCCTCCCCATCTCTAATTAATAGAGAGGGGGGCGAATTCTAGGGCTCCCAAACCTAGTGGGCTTGGACCTCTCCACTTATTCCATTCCCTTAGTCCATTAAGGTATTATTTGGGCTACAATAGAGATTTAGAAGAATATTAAATTGGCCCACTAATTTATTTAATATCTAATATCCAACACTATGATATAATTAAATAAATTAAGTGTTATTTTTATTCCACTAAAGAAATAACACTGACCTACCAATTTAATACATTTTTACTCAATTCTTTCTTCTTTAGTCCATCCATTTCCCATGTTTAAGATATAATGTCCATTAATTAATTATATAAGCTTTGACGACTATAATTAATTAATACTTCCATTTCTAGAGCAGTACTACACAAGCTTTACCATGTAGGGAATAAATTCCACCTGCAGGGTTTCACATGTACTTGTGTTTACTCAAGGAGACATCATCAATCTGGAGTACCAGGACATGGTGACCATACACAGTGCACGACCCATCATGTATGTATATGTTACTGCCCAAGATATCGAGATTATTGACTCTATCAAGAATCTCACTCATTGATAAATCAAAGCAGTAGACATAACACATATATGTCCGCCACTGTGCAAGGCTTAAGAATCCGAACTCTGTGGATCTTTATTCTCTCCTTTTAGGGTCAGATTAGAGAATAGTATCCTATTGTGATCCTCCTCAATACACGTGTCAGTGTATCAGAATAATCAGTTAGTCAAGATAAACTAACTATCAGATTATTCTATAGCGTACAATGATTGGTTCAGGATCATCTAAACCACGAGCCTTTTAATACTTTACAAGGAACTTGATGATATGATCTTTACCATGTGTTTACCCACACCATATCATCTACAATGCAAGTATAAGGAAACATGCATATATGAATATAACAATAAATAATATGCACAAATAGTGACTGCAATAATAATCAATCTATATCGTCAAAAACATTGTTAACAGTATACAAAGGTAAGCTTTCAGTATATAATCCTAACAATCTCCCACTTATACTTAAAGCATGTCTTTTAAGTACAACATAAAACTGACAAAACTCTCCAATTCTAACTAAATCTCAAAACACAATTCAGGTCTGCATCTAACTCCCATTTTCTCCACATGACCATCAAAGGTCTTAGCCGGCAGGCCCTTCGTGAATGGATCAACCAGGTTATCCTCTGATGCAATCTTGACCACTACAACATCTCCTCTCTTAACGATTTCTCATATAAGATGGTACTTTCTCTCTATGTGTTTACTTGCCTTGTGGGCTCTGGGTTCCTTCGAATTTGCTACTGCACCAGAGTTATCACACTATATCATGATGCTCCTAGGCAAATCAAGAACCACGCTCAAGTCCAACAAGAAGCTCAGGAGCCAGACAGTTTCCTTTACAGCCTTAGAGACTGCTACATATTCAGCTTTCATGGTGGAGTCAGCTATGGATTTCTGCTTGATACTCCTCCATGCAATGGCTCCACCTCCTAATGTAAACACATAGCCCGAGGTAGATTTTCTCTGATCTTTATCGAATTGGAAATCTGAGTCCGTATAACCCAAAGGAATGAGAATATCAGCACAGTATACCAGCATATAATCTTCAATCCTCTTCAGGTACTTGAGAATATTCTTTACTGTAGTCCAGTGTCCTTTTCCAGGGTTAGACTGATATATGCTCACCATGCCAACCGCATAACATATATCAAGCATAGTGCATAGCATAGCATACATGAGGCTTTCCACAGCTGAAGCATATGGAACCCCTTTCATCTCATCTATCTCAGCCTGTGTTTTAGGACACATATCCTTGGATATATAAATTCCATGTCTGAAAGGTATAAAACCTTTCTAGGAATCTTGCATGCTAAACCTAGCTAGCACTGTATAGATATAGGTTGCCTGGGATAGGCACAACATCCTTTTCCGGCGATCTCGAATGATCTTAGTGCCAAGGATATGTCCAGATTCTCCTAAATCCTTCATATCGAACTGTTTTGATAGCCACACCCTTATGTTTGATAAGACCTTCTTATTGTTTCTAATAAGCAAGATATCATCAACATACAGTACTAGGAATGCCACCATGTTTCCGTCACTCTTCTTGTACACACATCTCTCATCTGGGCTTTGGAGGAATCCATATGACTGGATAACCTCATCGAACTGAATGTTCTAAGACCGTGATGCTTGCTTAAGTCCATAAATAGATCTCTTAAGCTTGCAAACTAGGTGCTCTTGGCCCTTAGCAATAAACCCCTCTGGTTGCTTCATATGGATGTTTTCTTCAAGACTTCCATATAGAAAAGCTGTCTTGACATCCATTTTTCATATCTCATAATCTAGATGAGCAGGAATAGACAAGAGAATCCGGAACGACTTAAGCATGGCAACTGGTGAAAAGGTTTCCTCATAATCGATCATTTCTTTCTGAATATAGCTTTTCGCCACCAATCTAGCTTTGAAAGTTTCAACCTTCCCATCAGATCATCTCTTTCATTTGTAGACCCACTTGCATCCAATGGGTTTTACCCTATCAGGTGGTTCTACAAGCTCCCAGACTTGATTGTGATCCATAGATCCAATCTCAGATTCTATTACAATTTTCTAAAAATCTGCATCTTTGTCTTGTACTGCCTCATCATAGGTCTTGGGATCTAATTCATCTAGTCCTTCCAGGAAATCTGAAGATTCTCCCAAACTAATGAATCTATCAGGTTAACGAACAAACCCCCCACTGCGACAAGGCATATCCCGTACTTCCGTGACATGTTGTGCAGTTATTGGTGGTTCCTCTTCTTGTACAGATGGTGTAGGATCTATGTTCCCACTTCGAAGCTCTCCAAGAACGATGACGCTCCTAGGTTTGTGATTTATCATATAGTCTTCTTCTAAGAATCGGGCATTGGTGCTGACAATGACCTTCTGATCCTTAGGACTATAAAATAAACCACCTCTCGTTCCTTTTGGATACACAATGAACAACCTTACCTCTGAACATGGCGCCAGTTTATCAGTCTCCTCATCCAGCACGTATGCTGGACTGTCCCAAATCCGAATGTGACCTAGACTGGGTTTTCGACCAGTCCATAGTTCTAGGGGTGTGTGAGGAACTGATTTGGAAGGAACCATGTTAAGAATATAGAGTTCTGTTTCCAGGGCATATCCCTAAAATGAAACATGCAATTCTGAATAGCTCATCATCGATCTAACCATCTCTAATAAAGTTCTATTCCTTCTTTCAGCTACGCCGTTCTGTTGTGGAGTGCTAAGCGCAGTCAACTGGGATGTAATCTCATGCTCTACTAAGTAGTCCCTAAATTCAGTTGAGAGGTACTCACCACCAGGATCAGAATGCAGTTTCTTGATACTTTTGTCTGTTTATTTCTCCGCTTCCGCCTTGAATGTTTTGAATGTCTCAAAACATTCAGACTTGCGACGCAACAGGTAAATGTATCCATATCTTGAGTAATCATCGATGAACTTGATAAAATACTCGTACCCTCCTCGATCCTAAATTGACATAGGGTCACATAAGTCAGAGTGAATCAAATCTAATACCTCTTTGGATCTATTTCCTTTAGACGAAAATGGACGCTTAGTCATTTTACCTTCCAAACATGATTCACATAAAGGAAACATTTCCAAGACCAAAGAAGATAGTGGTCCATCATTTATTATCCTTTGTATCCTCTTAAGGTTCATATGACTAAGCCTCAGATGCCAAAGATAGGTTTGATTCGGTTTTGAAGGTTCTCTTCTTTTATTAGGGTTTATGATCGATGTATTCAATAATTGCGCTTGTGTAGTGTTTTGCATAGGATTGAGTATATAAAGATGTTCATCCAATATGCCAGAACAGATAAAATGTTTTCCACTCATGATAACGACCTTGTGCTATCAAAAGTAACAGAATATCCATTCATAAATAACTTAGAAACAGAAATCAAGTTCCTCCTAAAACTAGGCACATAAAGACAATCTTTTAAAATAAGAATCCTATCACTACTAAAGGATAAAGTAACGTCTCCCACTGCAATAGCCGCCACTTTCGTAGCATTATCCATGTAGACATTAATCTCATCTTCACTCAGCTGCCTTTTCACCAGGAACCCCTGTAAGGACATGCAAACATGATCAGTAGCTCCAATTGTTGGTTTTGTATACTAGAAGACATATTTTTATATACTTTTCTGATAATATGATGATATAGATTGATTTTATTGCAGTCACTGTTTGCATTTACTTTATTGTATAATTGTTTATGCATATTCAATATACTTACATTGTAGATGATATGGTGTGGGTGGACACACAGTAAGATCATATCATTAGATGCTTGTATTGTATTAAAAAGCTCACGGCTTAAATGGTCCTGAATACACCATCGATACACCGTAGAATAATCTGATAGTTAGTTTGTCTAGACTAATTGATTATTCTAATACACGTGTTAGTGTATTGAGGAGGATCACGATAGGATATTGTTCTCTACTCTGACACTATAAGTTAGAGAATAAAGATCCACAGAGTTCGGGTTCTTAACTTATATTTATTGGCGAACATATATATGCTTTGTTTATTGCTTTAATTTATCCATGGGTGAGATTCTCTCATAGAATCAATAACCTCGATATCTTGGGTAATAGCATTTGCATATATGATGTGTCGTGCAATATATATAAGCACTGTGTCCTAGTATGCCAGGTTGATGATGTTCTCTTGAGGAAACACAAGTTCATGTAAACCCTGCAGGTGGAATTTATTTTGTACATGAATAAGGCTTGTGTGGTACTACTCAAGGTTTTAGATATTAATTAATTATAGCTGTTAGAGGCTTGCATAATTAATTAATGAACATTAGATCTTAAACACTGGAAATGGCTGAACTAAATGAGAAAGCATATTCACAAATATGTATTAAATTGGTAAGTCAGTATTACTTCTTTAGTGGAATAAAAGTAATATTTAATTTATTTAATAATATCATAAGTTTATTGGATATTGGAAATTAAATAAATTAGTAGATCAATTTAATATTCTTCTAGATCCCTGTTGTAGCCCAATTAGACTGAAGTGGACTGGAGATGGAACTTGAGATGGAGGTCCAAACCCACTAAGGGTTAGGGCTGCAATTTTCGCCACCTCTCCTATTTAATTAAGGGGAGGTGACGAAAATTACTAAGTAATTTTCAGCCTCCTTTTGCTCTCCAGTTCTCCATAGATTCCATACCCGTATCAGTTGATTACAACCCACCCTTTATCTGAGACACAGTTCGAGAATAAAACAGAAGATCTTGGAGTGAAATAGCAAGCAAGGGGGTGCCGATCACAGTGCAATTCAACAGCAAGATTAGATCTTTAATCTTGTCCTCAATCGGTCTATCGATTTGTAAGTTGTATTCGATTTCTATAGTTCCGCTTTATTAGATTCGAATATTTCTTACATGCTAATTAGATTAGGCGAGATTAATACATATAAGATACATAAAATTATGATATTCATGAATATGGATTAATGAACAACCAATGATCCTGCGGTGGTTTAATTCAAAAAAATCCCAACAATTGGTATCAGAGTGGGTTTTGGCACTGATCTAGTTTTAATCCTAGGTTTTTTTTGACATATTTATTTAAATTTGATGATGAATTTATAGTTCTTAAATTTTCATATTTAAATATATGTATGTGTCGATTTTAATGTGTGTTCAAAACTTGGATGAATTTTTGATGTAGTTCGAAAATTCTAATTTTGAGGTCATTGAATTTTCGGTCACTATGAAATAAAGATTTGGGATGATATTTGATGTTCTTCAAATTCCAGATTTTATTTTCATAGTGGTCGAAAATTTGTTGAAGAACAAATTTTTGAAATTTGTTGTATTAAAATTTCCTAATTTTGTGTTATGTATTTTCGGCACTTTGGAATTAAAATTGGATAGATCTTTGATCAACATCAAAATTTTCAGATTTAATTCTTAGTGTGGCTCGAAAATTATGGAGATTAGAATAAGATTAGGTAATTTTTGGTGTATATCAAAAGTTACATAATTCTAATCTAAATAGGTTTGAAAATATAATTATGAATTTGGTGATTTTTGAAGTGGATCAAAATTTTCAGATTTATTCTTCTTAATATTTTTGAAATCTACGCAATATTTTTTGTAATATTTTTTTATTAATATCAAAATTTCCAAATGTGTTTAATGTGTTAATTTTCGGATTTATTAAATTAAGTTTGGGAAAGATTTTGATGAAAGTCAAATTTTCAGATTTATTTAATAATGGGGGATGAAAATTATGTGTGTTGGAATTAGATATGGTGTTATTTCATGCATATCTTGATTTACCTAATTTTAATCTAAATTGATTTTGGAATTGAATTTTAAATTATGGAAAGTTTGAAGTGGATCAAATTTCCAGATTTATTATTTGGTTATTTTCGAAATCCATGCAATATAAGAAAAATAATTATCAAAGTCCAACCATGATAAGGATTTAAAATTAGAATATAATTTGGAATATTTTGAAAGGGATCAAAAATCAAGATTTTATTCTTGGTAATTTTCGATCCTTATGTAATATTTGGATTAGTTTTTTGATTTATATCAAGATTTTCAAATATTATTTAATTAGGGTGATTCGAAAATTAAATATAAATTTGGTGGATAATTTTTAATTAATTTCTAGATTTATTTTATGCTAGTTTTTGAAAAGTACAAGATTTAATTTGGTGGATAATTATTTTAATTTCTAAATTTTATCTTGTGGTATTTTTTGAATTTATTAATCTAATTAATTGAAATATTCGAAAATTATAATTCATGCATGGATATCATATGTTATTTTATATGTATCATATAAATATGATTGTTGGTTATATAGACTGTAATACCCCGAAATATTTTAGAGGGTTATACTCAACTTATGTTACCTGAGGGTAATTTAGGTAAGAAGTTGGGTCCTTAAAGGACTCAAATAAAGGAAAATCGCAGCCAGGGAAATCTATTAAAATTTATTTTGGTCAAAAATTGCTTTAAAAATATGTTCTGATATTTTTCTTGGGTTGATAGAAAAATTTTCAAGCATCGTGCCAAACTTTGAATTTTCCAATTTCGAGTTCAAATGAACACTTGGCACAATTTTAGGGTGAAAGGTAATAGATTTGGATAACTAAGGCACATCCGTCATTATCCAATTTCTTTTTCGAAATATTATCCTATTTATTTTTCTTCTATAAATAGGAGGTTAAGGTTTCATTTTTCATTCATTTTCAAAATCGAAACGCCGAGCAGCTTCTAGAGAAGGTACGTCTCTAGTTTCCTATTTCATTTCCGAAATAGTCATTTTGAAGGTGTCAACGCATAGATCACGAATACGTGATTGAAATGATGACACGACGGACGATCACGATGGAAAATCATCGTGACCGCCGCCAAAAGTCGCCACCACCTTTCAAATCGGTGACTCTTTCGGGTCATCGAATCAAAAAGTGTCTTTAGGGTTTTATGTTCTATGTATATTTATATACATTTTCCATGTTGTCACTTTTTAATTTCGGGTATATTTTGGGTATCCGATTATTAAATTGTAGTCTATCCTTCGTGGATAGCCCTATCGTATTTTTAAACTCAAAAGTTGTTCCGTGTCAAAATATAGTATTTTGATTTAAAGTTTCATATTTTTCCAATGGGCAGATCTTGCGGTATGAATTTATTTGTACCGAATTAATTTTAGGATACGGGTTTGACCACCCCGTATGCCAAAACTTTCTAAACAGTTTTTCTTTATAAAAATGCCCTGAGTAAAGTTCCCTTAAGAGTCAAAATATTTTGATGATCCGAGTGCTGCGTATTAAGATAGTAGATATTATAATATTTACTTCATAACTAAGAAAGGTTAGATTTTGACCTAATGGTAGTCATTCATCGAAACTAAGTTGCCGGATAATCTTGTAGGCACAGAAGAAGAAGACTTCTAGTTGAGATCAGAATCAGAATCTAGATCTAGCTCAGATTACCAGGTGGGTTTTTATTATATAAAAATGTATTTCGGGTTATTAAGCCCTGATATTTATAAAATGAATGTGATTGATTATCCAACTCATGACTGTATTTTATGTGCTCTCCTGACTCATGTAAGTCTTACTACTGTTTTTGGTGACGAAACTACAATGGTTCACGATATCGAGCCCCAAGCAAACAGGGCAGTGTCCAACCTTAAGCAGCCGGGTTGTGTACACGAACCGACTCACCGTAAGCGTTCTAGGGGAGAGTGGTGCGCAATGATGGAACTAAAATGATTTAGTATACATGGAATTCGCAAATTTTCTACTTTAAAAGCTTTCCATGATATGCTCTCAATATGATTGGATATTCTATTTTATAAAATGATTCTGAAGGTTTTTCTCAAAAGTACCCACTGAGTGCATTAGTACTCACGCCCAAATCTTTTCAAATATTTTCAGGATGAGCTGCGGGATGGTGGACGGCTGTGCTAAGGCTGAAGGGCTATCTTTTGATGTATATGTTTCTTTTATGTGTGGAGTCCAACTGAGAACATGGTTACCTTTTGTGTCTGAATAAATGCACTGCGTTTTTGTCCGCTTACTCTGATTATTGTTATGGAGTGTTCGGTTCTCCGAATCCCATTTTATTTACTGTTATGGAGTGTTCGGTTCTCCGAATCCCATTTTATTTACGGTTATGGAGTGTTCGGTTCTCCGAATCCCATTTTCTTTACTGTTATGGAGTGTTCGGTTCTCCGAATCCCATTTTATTTACTGTTATGGAGTGTTCGGTTTTCCGAATCCCATTTTCTTTACTGTTATGGAGTGTTCGGTTCTCCGAATCCCATTTTCTTTATTGTTACGGAGTGTTCGGTTCTCCGAATCCCGTTTACTTTCTGTTCCTGACAGGCGAAAGCCTGGCATTTATTTACTTTCCTTACTCAGACAGGCGCAAGCCTGGCTTTACATTGTTTTTCATGTCAAGGCAAAAGCCTGGCTTTATATTGCTTTCACGACAGGCGGGAGCCTGGCATCTCTTTACTTTAAGTATTTGGACAGACATCAGTCTGGCCTTTTTTATGCCTAACCTATTAACAGTTAACCTTTGAACTGTTATTATTTACATTGAAGTTTGCCTTTGTTATTCTTTCTTGGGTTCATCCTAAGAGTCATGGTATCTGGTTTGAGTCATTTCATACGCTTTAAAAGCGTGGATTGATCCATTTATAGAGGTTATGCTGCCCATATTTTTAGGGCACTAACCCTATTTCTTTGATTGCTTCTGTTCAACAACCCCTTTCCCCCTTTCCCCAAGTAGCGCACCGGTCCCCTGCCCTTCTCCCGGGATCGGGGCGTTACAGAGTGGTATCAGAGCAGGCTGCAACTCTGCAGGCCTGTCATATTATTGATTAAGTCTAGTTCTCAGTGTATTCTCTTAATTAATTGTCTGATAGCCCTAGCACGTCGCCTACACCGCTCTCATCTTGCTTAAAAAAGGTACGTGAGTTAAAATGTTTTTTTTACATTCAATTATGTTTACTGATTTTAAAAAAAGAAATGTGGATAAGGACCATTCTCCACATTGATGATATTTATGAAAAGTCGCGCCAATGATGGTTTCGAAAGGATAATGGTATCATTTTGGACTATCTGTCCATATGATGATGGTTATGAATAAAAGGGACTTATTGTCCATGATGGTAAAAAAATTGTGGGACATTGTGCCCAGATGGTATTGAATTATTATTTTTTTTTAATGGGACTATATGTCCATGATATGATTTGAAGGAATGTGTGGCGATAGTAATTAATGCCCTATGATTAGAAATGTGATAATGTGTAAGTGATTGGAAATGTGAGAATGTTAAAGTAATTGGAAATGTGATGATGTTAAATTGATGGGAAATCGAGAATGCTTATGAAGATGAAATGTGAACATAGAATGATTTGATTGAGAATGTAGATGAACATAGCCAATTGTGACTTATACACATAAATTGGATTTTAAGTGCCTCTCTTAAGATTCATGTGGAACGTAGACTGACTAAGTGCTTTCCTTTAAAAATAAGTAGACTGATTAGAATTGCATGAGAAATGTTGTTGAGCATTTAGTTTAGGAGATATCTCACAATCGTATTAATTCAGCACGAAGTGGATTTTGTGATAGTTATTTCTGAAGCCTAAAATTTTTCAGAATGCCGCCTAAGAAAAGAACACAGAACCAAGAAAACCATGGACAACCTGCCCCAATTCCAATTCCCATACCGACATCAAGAGCAGAACAAGCTTTTCGTAAACATCACCCACCTACTTTCAACGGGCTAGGTGACCCAATAGATGCAGAAAAATGGATTCGATGTCTGGACCGAATATTTGATTACATGTCTTGCATGAATGAGGAAAAGCTTACATGTGCTCAGTTTCAATTGATTGACAATGCAGACTATTGGTGGGAGTCTGTAAAAAGAACTATGACTTATAAGCAATGGCAGGAATTTACTTGGGAAGACTTCAAGGAAGAAGTTTATCAGAAATACATTCCTGATTGCTATCGAGAAAAGAAAGAGTCGGAATTCTGGAACCTCCGACAGGGAAGCTCTACTGTTACTGAGTATGACCGTGCCTTTAATCAACTCTCTCGTTATGCTCCACATCTCGTGGACTCGGACTGCAAGAAGGCTAAGAAGTTTAGGAAGGGCCTTAAACCAGAAATCAGCATGACTCTTATGGGGCATGATGAGATGTCGTATGCGCAAACACTGCGTCGGGCTTTGAACATAGAATCTGTTATGCCAGCTGAGAAAATCCAGCCACAACAATCTTCCCAAGATCTGAAGGGAAAGCGGAAATGGGAAGATAGAAATGCAGTGGGAAATAAGCAACAGTGGGCCAAGGGAAATACCAATTATGGACAACAGAATCAACAAGGAAATAGGACTCCCTGCCCTATCTGCCGGAAGTTTCATTCAGGAAAGTGTATGAGGAATACAGATGGATGTTTCTTCTGTCATCAACCGGGACATTTTGCTCGAGATTGTCCTAGGAGTAAAGAAAATACAGGTTTTCCTCCTAGACCAGCACAAGATGGGAATATAAATCAGAGGCCTAATCAAGGGAACAATTCTAGGCCTAATCAGGGTGGAAACTTAAGGCAAAATCAGAGAGGAAATTTTAAGCCAGACCAAGGACAACGTGCCCCACAGCCAGCCAGGACTTATGCACTTCAGCAACAGCAGGCAGAGCGAGCTCCAGAAAATTTGGCAGGTATGATTAACATGGTTAATATACCTGTGCTCGCTTTATTTGATACTGGAGCTACACACTCTTTTATTTCAGAAAAGGCTAGTCAAGGATTAAAACTTAGACAAGTAGATGCTACTAATGCCTTAGAAGTTAGCATCCCTTCTGGAAAAACTGTGATAGCCAATAGAATATGCCTAGATTTGGAACTCGAGATTAACAAAAAGATTTTCATAACCGATTTATATGTAATCGACATGAAGGATTTTGATATAATCTTGGGAATGAATTGGCTAACTGCAACGTATGCAACTATACGTTGTCATGAGAGAGAAGTCATATTCCAGAAGCCAGGAGAACCAAAGGTAATTTTCTTTGGAGCAAGAATGGGTTTGAAGATACCAGTTGTTTCAGCCCTGAAAGCTATAAAGCTAATGAGAAAAGAAGGTTGCCATGCTTTTCTGGTTAACCTAGTAGGAAAAGAGAAAGAGGGAGTAACGATAGATCAAGTCCCTATCGTTCGGGAATACAAGGATGTTTTTCCACAGGACCTACCAGGGCTACCGCCCGATAGGCAAACTGAATTTACCATTGACTTGGAACCAGGAGCAGCTCCAATATCTAAGGCACCATATAGAATGGCCCCTAATGAGTTGCAAGAACTGAAGGTACAACTACAAGAGCTGTTGGACTTAGGTTTCATACAACCCAGTGTCTCACCTTGGGGAGCGCCTATTCTCTTTGTTAAAAAGAAGGATGGTACATTGCGAATGTGCATAGACTATAGGGAGTTGAATAAGGTGACAGTTAAGAATAAGTATCCCTTGCCAAGGATAGATGACTTGTTTGACCAACTAAGAGGAGCTAACGTATTTTCAAAGATTGATTTACGTTCAGGTTATCACCAATTGAAGATAAGAAAAGAAGATGTGCCTAAGACAGCATTTCGAACACGTTACGGCCACTATGAATTCTTAGTAATGCCATTTGGGTTGACTAATGCACCTGCTGTGTTCATGGATATGATGAACAGAGTCTTTCATCAATATCTGGATAACTTTGTTCTTGTGTTTATAGATGATATTCTTATCTATTCCAAAAGTGAGGAACAACACCAAGAACATCTACATATAATTTTGGAAACATTGAGGAGGGAGAAATTATATGCCAAATTTAGCAAGTGTGAATTTTGGCTCAGTGAGGTAATGTTCCTTGGCCATATTGTGTCATCAGAAGGAATCAAAGTAGATCCTGCTAAGGTTGAAGCAGTAAGTAACTGGAAATCACCTTCCAGTGCACATGAGATAAAAAGTTTCCTAGGGTTGGCAGGCTACTATAGAAGATTTATTGAAGGATTTTCTAAATTGGCAAGGCCAATGACACAATTGTTGAAAAAGAAGACTAAGTTTATTTGGACTGAGGAATGTGAGAAGAATTTCCAAGAACTTAAGAAAAGACTGACCACAGCTCCAGTATTGGTTATACCAGAAGGAAATGAAGGATTTGTTATCTTTACAGATGCGTCTAAGCTAGGGCTAGGGTGTGTGCTAATGCAAGACAAGAGAGTCGTTGCTTATGCATCTCGCCAGCTCAGGCCACATGAGTTAAATTATCCCACCCATGACCTAGAGCTTGCAGCTGTGGTACATGCCTTGAAAATTTGGAGGCATTATTTATACGGTGTCAGATGTGAAATCTACACTGATCATAAGAGTCTTAAGTACTTCTTTGAACAGAAGGATTTAAACATGAGGCAGAGAAGGTGGCTGGAATTAGTTAAGGATTATGATTGTACCATTCTCTACCACCCCGGTAAAGCAAATGTTGTAGCAGACGCCCTTAGCCGAAAAACCAAAGCAGAGTTAGGTTGTTTCCTAACACAAGAAGAAAGGTTAATTGAAGAATTTCAAAGACTAGAGTTACAGTTGGTTCAACCACCAGACTCTACTAAAGGACTTATAGCTACTTTAATAGCTAAACCCGATTTAAGGAAATGAATTGTGGAGGCACAAAGAGGGGATCAATTTTTGGAGAAGATGCGATTGAAAGTAAGATCTGAGGATTCAAAAGGATTTGCTGAAGCAAATGACAATGCTCTCATGTACGAAAGAAGAATATGTGTGCCCCACAATGAAGAGTTAAAGAATGAAATCATGATGGAAGCTCATGATACTCCATATACCGCTCACCCTGGAAGTACAAAGATGTATAGAGATTTGAAGAGAAACTTCTGGTGGCGAAATATGAAGAGAGAAGTGGCCTCATTTGTTGAACGATGCTTAACTTGTCAGCAAGTAAAGGCGGTACATCAACGACCATCAGGATTATTACAACCACTTGAAATCCCAAAATGGAAATGGGAACATATCAACATGGATTTTATAGTAGGATTACCGAAGTCAGTGCGAGGAAACACTGCGATATGGGTCGTTGTTGATCGATTGACCAAATCCGCGCACTTTTTGCCAATCAAGATGACACTTGGACTAGATAAGTTGGCTCAACTCTATGTGAAGGAGATTGTGCGATTACACGGAGTACCTGTCTCGATCACCTCTGACCGAGATACCAGATTTACTTCTAGATTCTGGATAAGTCTCCAAGATGCCATGGGAACGCAACTAAATTTCAGTACAGCTTTCCATCCTCAAACTGATGGACAATCAGAAAGGACAATACAAATACTAGAGGATATGCTCAGAGGAGTTTTAACTGATAGAGGTGGAAGCTGGGAAAATGTTTTACCCTTAGTAGAGTTCGCCTATAACAACAGTTATCAGGCAACCATTGGAATGGCACCATATGAAGCATTGTATGGCCGAAGATGTAGATCACCACTTTATTGGGATGAAGTGGGTGAAAGAAAGATATTAGGCCCTGAGATTGTTCAGATAACAATCGAAATAATTGATAAGATAAGAATGAGAATGAAGGAGGCCCAAGATAGACAAAAAGCCTATGCAGATAAACGTCGAAAGGATCTGTATTTTAATGTTGGAGATAAGGTCTTTCTCAAAATATCTCCTACTAAAGGAATTATACGTTTTGGCAAAAGAGGAAAATTGAAACCACGGTATATTGGACCATTTGAAATTCTTGAACGAGTTGGAGAGGTAGCTTATAGACTAGCCTTACCGCCAAGTCTAGCTGAGGTTCATAATGTTTTTCATGTCTCAATGTTGAGAAAGTACGTGTTTGATACTACACACGTTATAAAGAATGAAGAGATAGTCCTGAATCAGGATTTATCATATGAAGAAAAACCAGAGGCTATTCTTGACCAAAAGGTCCAAAAATTACGGAACAAACAGATATCACTGGTGAAAGTCCTATGGAATAACCATGGGAGAGAGGAAGCTACCTGGGAGCTTGAAAGCAGAATCAAGGAGTTGTACCCTGATTTACCTTATAGAGGTACGCAAATTTCGAGACGAAATTTTTATTAAGGAGGGTAGAATGTAATACCCCGAAATATTTTAGAGGGTTATACTCAACTTATGTTACCTGAGGGTAATTTAGGTAAGAAGTTGGGTCCTTAAAGGACTCAAATAAAGGAAAATCGCAGCCAGGGGAATCTATTAAAATTTATTTTGGTCAAAAATTGCTTTAAAAATATGTTCTGATATTTTTCTTGGGTTGATAGAAAAATTTTCAAGCATCGTGCCAAACTTTGAATTTTCCAATTTCGAGTTCAAATGAACACTTGGCACAATTTTAGGGTGAAAGGTAATAGATTTGGATAACTAAGGCACATCCGTCATTATCCAATTTCTTTTTCGAAATATTATCCTATTTATTTTTCTTCTATAAATAGGAGGTTAAGGTTTCATTTTTCATTCATTTTCAAAATCGAAACGCCGAGCAGCTTCTAGAGAAGGTACGTCTCTAGTTTCCTATTTCATTTCCGAAATAGTCATTTTGAAGGTGTCAACGCATAGATCACGAATACGTGATTGAAATGATGACACGACGGACGATCACGATGGAAAATCATCGTGACCGCCGCCAAAAGTCGCCACCACCTTTCAAATCGGTGACTCTTTCGGGTCATCGAATCAAAAAGTGTCTTTAGGGTTTTATGTTCTATGTATATTTATATACATTTTCCATGTTGTCACTTTTTAATTTCGGGTATATTTTGGGTATCCGATTATTAAATTGTAGTCTATCCTTCGTGGATAGCCCTATCGTATTTTTAAACTCAAAAGTTGTTCCGTGTCAAAATATAGTATTTTGATTTAAAGTTTCATATTTTTCCAATGGGCAGATCTTGCGGTATGAATTTATTTGTACCGAATTAATTTTAGGATACGGGTTTGACCACCCCGTATGCCAAAACTTTCTAAACAGTTTTTCTTTATAAAAATGCCCTGAGTAAAGTTCCCTTAAGAGTCAAAATATTTTGATGATCCGAGTGCTGCGTATTAAGATAGTAGATATTATAATATTTACTTCATAACTAAGAAAGGTTAGATTTTGACCTAATGGTAGTCATTCATCGAAACTAAGTTGCCGGATAATCTTGTAGGCACAGAAGAAGAAGACTTCTAGTTGAGATCAGAATCAGAATCTAGATCTAGCTCAGATTACCAGGTGGGTTTTTATTATATAAAAATGTATTTCGGGTTATTAAGCCCTGATATTTATAAAATGAATGTGATTGATTATCCAACTCATGACTGTATTTTATGTGCTCTCCTGACTCATGTAAGTCTTACTACTGTTTTTGGTGACGAAACTACAATGGTTCACGATATCGAGCCCCAAGCAAACAGGGCAGTGTCCAACCTTAAGCAGCCGGGTTGTGTACACGAACCGACTCACCGTAAGCGTTCTAGGGGAGAGTGGCGCGCAATGATGGAACTAAAATGATTTAGTATACATGGAATTCGCAAATTTTCTACTTTAAAAGCTTTCCATGATATGCTCTCAATATGATTGGATATTCTATTTTATAAAATGATTCTGAAGGTTTTTCTCAAAAGTACCCACTGAGTGCATTAGTACTCACGCCCAAATCTTTTCAAATATTTTCAGGATGAGCTGCGGGATGGTGGACGGCTGTGCTAAGGCTGAAGGGCTATCTTTTGATGTATATGTTTCTTTTATGTGTGGAGTCCAACTGAGAACATGGTTACCTTTTGTGTCTGAATAAATGCACTGCGTTTTTGTCCGCTTACTCTGATTATTGTTATGGAGTGTTCGGTTCTCCGAATCCCATTTTATTTACTGTTATGGAGTGTTCGGTTCTCCGAATCCCATTTTATTTACGGTTATGGAGTGTTCGGTTCTCCGAATCCCATTTTCTTTACTGTTATGGAGTGTTCGGTTCTCCGAATCCCATTTTATTTACTGTTATGGAGTGTTCGGTTTTCCGAATCCCATTTTCTTTACTGTTATGGAGTGTTCGGTTCTCCGAATCCCATTTTCTTTATTGTTACGGAGTGTTCGGTTCTCCGAATCTCGTTTACTTTCTGTTCCTGACAGGCGAAAGCCTGGCATTTATTTACTTTCCTTACTCAGACAGGCGCAAGCCTGGCTTTACATTGTTTTTCATGTCAAGGCAAAAGCCTGGCTTTATATTGCTTTCACGACAGGCGGGAGCCTGGCATCTCTTTACTTTAAGTATTTGGACAGACATCAGTCTGGCCTTTTTTATGCCTAACCTATTAACAGTTAACCTTTGAACTGTTATTATTTACATTGAAGTTTGCCTTTGTTATTCTTTCTTGGGTTCATCCTAAGAGTCATGGTATCTGGTTTGAGTCATTTCATACGCTTTAAAAGCGTGGATTGATCCATTTATAGAGGTTATGCTGCCCATATTTTTAGGGCACTAACCCTATTTCTTTGATTGCTTCTGTTCAACAACCCCTTTCCCCCTTTCCCCAAGTAGCGCACCGGTCCCCTGCCCTTCTCCCGGGATCGGGGCGTTACATAGACTGTGTTTATTTTCAGGTTAACCAACTATCATGGCTCCATCTATTTATGTGATGTATGTTTAAATTATATTGAATGAATGATTGGCCGTATGCCGGTTTGGCTAAGTGATTTTAATCCATGAGAAAATCCATGGATTAGGTCTAGGTTTTATTTTATGTTGTTTTAATGTAATAAAAATAAAATTATTAGACCTAGTAGTGATTTTCGAAAATCACTAAGTTTTGAGTTGTATTTTTTATTCTAGAAATATTAGATTTTTCCTTTTAGGAATAGATATTCTGTATTGAATAAAGATCGGAGATCAACTCAAAGAAGGAAAGTAGTGCAACTCAAGAAGAAAGGATCACCGGTTCATGTCCCGAAACCCTAATTGGAGCTAGGGTTCCGGCGAGGCGCGGCGATGAGGGGCGGCGACCTAGTCCCTGTTCCGGAGCTGACTTTCTAGTTTTATCTCATCAATCAATATGAGATATAAGCCATGATAGTTTGTTTATTATTATTACTTATTATGTTGTTTGAAGCATGCAATGCATGTTTATCATTTTATGTGATGTTTGCATATTTTTTAAAATGGGATAAAATAAAACCTCAATCATAAATAACTAAGTGGGAGATATTCATACCAAAGTATGTAGAAATCTCATACGGTCTCCATTAATCTGGATTAAGTGAGAAATGATGGACATGCACGTTGACAGTAGGTCTTCCTCCATATCAGATGTGACATATCATAGAATTCTCTAGATATTAAACCTCTTTTAAAAGATAATTGTAGAACACTATTAGAACTAACTGACTCCTCCATCTGGAGCAGTTAAATTTGAAACTGATTCCTCCAAGAGCACTTAGTGTGCAAGCTTAAGAGATCCATTTATAGACTTAAGCAGACATCGAGGTCTTGGAATATCCATTTTGACGAGGTTATCCAGTCATATGGATTCGTGCAAAGTCTAGATGAGATTTGTGTGTACAAGAAATGTGACGGAAATGTGGTGGTTTTTCTCGTACTGTATGTTGATGATATTTTGCTTATTGGAAACAATAAGAAGACATTATCAAACATAAATGTGTGGTTGTCCAAGCAGTTCGATATGAAGGATCTGGGAGAAGCCGAACACGTCCTTGGCATCAAGATCATTTAAGATCGCCAGAAAAAGATGTTTTGCTTATCCCAGACGAGTTATATCGATACAGTGCTGGCTAGGTTTAGCATGCAAGATTCTAAGAAAGGTTTTATACCTTTTAGGCATGGAATTCATTGATCCACGGAAATGTGTCCCCAAACACAGTCTAAGATAGATGAGATGAAGAAAGTCACATATGCTTCGGCTGTGGGGAGTCCGATGTATGCTATGCTGTGCACTAGGCCTGATATATGCTATGTTGTTGGCATGGTAAGCAGATATTAGTCTAACCCTGGACAAGGTGACTAGACTGCGGTTAAGAATATTCTCAAGTACCTAAAAAGGACTTAAGATTATATGCTGGTATACCGCTCTAATAGTCTAATACCTTTAGGTTACACGGACTCAGATTTTCAATCCGATAAAGATCAGAGTAAGTCTAACTCAGGCTATGTGTTTACATTAGGAGGTGGAGCCATTGTATGGAGGAGCATCAAGCATAAATGCATTGCTGACTCTACCATGGAAGCTGAATATGTAGCTGTCTCTAAAGCTGCAAAAGAAGTTGTCTAGCTCCGGAGCTTCCTATTGGACTTGAGCGTGGTTCCTGATTTTCCTAAGAGTATCACGATATACTGTGATAACTCTGGTGTAATTGCAAATTCGAAGGAACCCAGAGCCCATAAGGCAAGTAAACACATAGAAAGGAAGTACCATCTTATACGAGAAATCATTAAAATAGGGGACATGACGGTGGTCAAGATTGCATCGGAGGAAAATCTAGCTGATCCATTCACGAAGAGCCTTTCAGCTAAGACCTTTAATGGTCACGTGGAGAAAATGGGAGTAAGATGCAGACCCGGAGGCGTAGTTTGAGTTTTATTATTTTGATTTGAGAGTTAGCCAGTTACTTATTATGCTTGAAAGACATGCTTCAAGTATAAGTGGGATATTGTTAGTTTTGTTTACTGGAAGACACGTCTTTGTATACTTTTCTAACAATAAGATGATATAGATTGATTTTATTGCAGTCACTATTTACATTTACTTTATTATATAATTGTTTATGCATATTTAATATACTTACATTGTAGATGATATGGTGTGGGTAGACACACAGTAAGAGCATATCATCGGATCCTTGTATTATATTAAAAGGCTCACGGCTTAGATGGTCCTGGATACACCATTGGGACACCGTAGAATAATATGATAGTTAGTTTGTCTAGACTAATAGATTATTCTAATACACATGTTAGTGTATTAAGAAGGATCACAATAGGATAATGTTCTCTACTCTGATACTATAAGTTAGAGAACAAAGATCCACAGAGTTCGGGTTCTTAACTTATATTTATTGGCGAACATATATAGGCTTTGTTTATTGCTTTAATTTATCCATGGGTGAGATTCTCTCATAGAATCAATAAACTCGATATCTTGGGTAATAGCATTTGCATATATGATGTGTCGTGCAATATATATAAGCACTGTGTCCTAGTATGCCAGGTTGATGATGTTCTCTTGAGGAAACACAAGTTCATGTAAACCCTGCAGGTGGAATTTATTTTGTACATGAATAAGGCTTGTGTGGTACTACTCAAGGTTTTAGATATTAATTAATTATAGCTGTCAGAGACTTACATAATTAATTAATGAACATTAGATCTTAAACACTGGGAATGGTTGAACTAAATGAGAAAGCATATTCACAAATATGTATTAAATTGGTAAGTCAGTATTACTTCTTTAGTGGAATAAAAGTAATATTTAATTTATTTAATAATATCATAAGTTTATTGGATATTGGAAATTAAATAAATTAGTAGGCCAATTTAATATTCTTCTAGATCCCTATTGTAGCCCAATTAGACTGAAGTGGACTGGAGATGGAACTTGAGATGGAGGCCCAAACCCACTAAGGGCTAGGGCTGCAATTTTCGCCACCTCCCCTATTTAATTAAGGGGAGGGGACGAAAATTACTAAGTAATTTTCAGCCTCCTTTTGCTCTCCAATTCTCCATAGATTCCACACCCGTATCAGTTGATTACAGTCTACCATGTATTTGAGACACAGTCCGGGAATACAACAGAAGATCTTGCAGTGGAATAGCAAGTAAGGGGGCGCCGATCACAGTGCAATTCAACAGTAAGATTAGATCTTTAATCTTGTCCTCAACCCGCCTACTGATTTGTGAATTGTATTCGATTTTTATAGTTCCGCTTTATTAGATTCGAATCTGTCTTACATGTTAATTTGATTAGGCAAGATTAATACATACAAGATACATAAAATTATGATATGCATGAACATGGATTAATGAACAACCAATGATATTGCGGTGGTTTAATTCGAAAAAACCCCAACACCAGTATCCACTACCCAAGACCGGGTAGAACAAGTAGCTAAACATGTTTCAACAACTAAAGAGTGAGACGTACCCTTTCTCTTCTTCTTGTTAGGACACGCAGACTTCCAATGTCCCTACTTACCGCACTTGAAACACTTTGACTTCGATTTGAAGTCCTCCAAATGTACCTTGGCTTTACCCTTCTTATCCTTAGGGTCTTTAGGTGCTTCCTTTGCAGCTTTCTTAGGTGCGTATCTCTTCTTCTTAACACCCGAAGAAGATGCCCTAGCTAGGTGCGTATTCCCTTTTGGAGATGCTCGGCTTCTTGAAGATCCATGAGCAGTTCTGATAAAGTAACATCCTTCTTTATCATATTAAAGTTCAGCCTGGACTTCTCAAACCTCGGAGACAGACTGTGAAGCACAATGCCAATTTGGGACTCAGCGTCCAACTCGCCACCTAGGATCTCAATCTCCGATAGGAAGCCCATCATCTAGAGAACGTGATCCTGTACTGGTGTAGAATCTGATATCTTAGTGCTCATCAGATTTCTCATAGCCAAATGTCGAGCCGAGCGATTCTGGTATCCGAAGAGCTCTTTAAGGTTGAGCATTATGTCATAAGCGGTTTTCATATATTGATGTTGATGTTACAACACACTTGACATAGAGGCAAGCATATAGCAACGTGCCATCTCATCTGCTCTAACCCACTTACCATAAGCTGCCTTATGCTCTTCACTAGAATGCTCATCCGGCTTTTGCGGACATTCTTCATCAAGTACAAACTTAAAGTTTTCAGCAGTAAGGACAATGTTCAGATTTCTTATCCAGTCTTTATAGTTTTCACTAACTAGTTTGTTGGAAAATGCCATGAAGATATAGAATTAACTGAAAATAAACATGCAGTATAGTCATAAACTTTAGGATAAAAACACATATACTTCAAAAACCTTAAAAGAAATTATATGCATACCACCGATATTTTAAAAATATTTCTTATAAGCCACGTAGGGTGGACATTTATAAAATTCATTTTTAAACAGGTTAACTTAACCTTTAATCTACCTCCAGTCAAGTTTCCTTATGACAAATAAATTAATAGTCGGATATAAACTCGGTCATGTAATCATCTAATTAATAAGCCATGTAGGGTGAACGTTTATTAATAAATTACATCTAAGTGTGCTTACCATCATCTTCACCCTAAGAATATTATTTCGAACCCACCTCCCTAGTAATAGGGCCGATTTGTTCTTAATAATGTTCTACATTTATCCGTTATGAAATTTAATTTCTAGAGAATCCAGTAATATGACCCCTCCGTAGGGAGCTTGCCCATCACTTCTCAATTAAACTAGATTAATGGAGACTGTTTTGACATTTTCATATACTTTGGTATGTATCTCTCCCACTTAGTTATTTAAGCCTGAGGTTTCATCTTATCCCATTTTAAACATAAAATTAATCACATAAAATGATAAACAACCATTGCATGCAAAACAACATAATAAGCATAATAAGTGGGACCAACTATCATGGCTTATATCTCATGTTGTTAATGAGATAATCTTGGAAAATCAGCTCTTGGAAACCCGGACTCCCCATGGCCGCCACCTCTCTTGCGCCTCGCCAAAAGACGTGTTCGGGATGTCTTTCCTTTTCGAAGCTGCTCCATTTTCCATTTTTAGAGCTGATCTCCTTCCCTTATTCTATATTAAAAATCTATTCCAAAAGGAAATTATAATAATCTAGAATAATAAAGGAAAATAAAAATACAACTCAAAACTAGGTGATTTTCGAAAATCACCTCTAATTCTAACAATTTATTTTCCTATTACATTAAAACAACGTAATAAATAAATTGTCCAGACCTAATCCATGGATTTTCTCATGGATTAAAATTTCGTAGCCAAACCGGCATACGGCCAACCATACATTCAACATAAAAATAAACACCACATTAACATAAAATTAAAAGACCATGATAGTTGGTTTCACCTGTAAAACAAGCCATCTACAGATACAACTATCATAATTAAATGTTAACCATAAAATATCAAATGATATCTATGCATGCATAATTTTCAAAAAATGCCTCTTTAATTAAATTAAAGATAATCGAAAATTACATATTTGTTTAATTTAGAAATTAAAAAAAATTATCCACGAAATTAAATCAATTAATTCGAATATATCCATAAGATTCTTATTTGAAAATTAGCTAAAATTATCTATAAAATAATATCTTAAAATGTGAAATATATCTCTTAAGATTAACTTTGGAAATTAATTAAAATTATCTACCAAAGTATATCTTAATATAAGGCTGAAAATTCCATAAAATAAAATTTGAAAATCGATCACAATTATGTACCAAATTATATAATTTTTGAAATACCCTAGGGAATTAAATCTGGAAATTTTTGAAATAAATCAAAAATTAATCCTCCAAATTTAAACCCTAAAGCTTTCGCCCCCTCCCCCTTAATTAATTAATTTGGAATTTTGATACTAGTCAAAATACTATCCAAATTATATTATAAGTACCAAAATTACTAGAATTAAAAATAAGGTAATTTTGATCCTCTTCAGACACTTACCAAATTTAAAATTCTATTTTAGAACCAACTTTGATTAAAATTAGGTAGCTTTTGGTAGAGACCAAAAGTTACTATAAACCAATTTTAATCATCCATAATTTTCGACCCCTATTAGTATTGGATATGAAAATTTTGATAACATCAAAAATCTATTCCAATTCCAACACCAAATAGCCGAAAATAATGGATCAAATTAAGGGACAATTAAAACACATAATTTTCGAAAATTGGAGAACCAAATTTTCGAATATACACATGAAATAAATCTGAAAATTAATGAAGAACATCATAATATCATTCCAATTTCATATTTCATGTAGGGCGAAAATATCATGCAATTTAGAATCAGAATTTTCGAAAAATTCAACCAATTCAAATTACATCATGATCGAAAATTGCATTCATTAAATCTGAAAATTTAAGCACATAAATTTACTATCAAATATAATGAAATTTTTGAACAACATCATAGAATTAATCCTAGATTAATACCGATACCTGCTCTAATACCAGTTGTTGGGGTTTTATCGAATTACGCCCCACATGATCTAATCGGATAATCTATAATTCTATTAGGCATGCAAATCATGATTTTATGTGTGAGTTTATTAAACATACAAGTTGAATATACCATGTAAGACTATCGAATTATGCAGCGGAAAATAATACGATAGAACAACTTACATAAGAAGTAGGGTTGCACACGACCTTTTGTTGTTGTAGTAGACACGGTCGAACAAGGCCTTCTCCCACAATGTTCGATCCTCACCAAGGCTGTAGAGATACTCCTTGATCTTCTACTGTATTCCCGATACCCGTTTAGATGTAGAGTGGGCTACAAGCTACTAAACTGTATATGGATAACCTAGGGAAATAAGTGAGCAACTGAGAGGGACTGATCGTGCGTTCCCTATTCACGCCTCCCCCTCTCTAATTAATAGAGAGGGATGAATTCTAGGGCTCCCAAACCTAGCGGGTTTGGGCCTCTCCACTTATTCCATTCCCTTAGTCCATTAAGGTATTATTTGGGCTACAGTAGGGATCTAGAAGAATATTAAATTGGCCCACTAATTTATTTAATATCTAATATCCAACACTAAGATATAATTAAATAAATTAAGTGTTATTTTTATTCTACTGAAGAAATAACACTGACCTACCAATTTAATACATTTTTACTCAATACTTTCTTCTTTAGTCCAGTCATTCCCATGTTTAAGATATAATATCCATTAATTAATTATATAATCTCTGACAGCTATAATTAATTAATGCTTCCATTCCTAGAGCAATACCACACAAACTTTATCATGTACGGAATAAATTCCACATGCAGGGTTTCACATGTATTTGTGTTTACTCAAGGGGACATCATCAACCTGGCACATCAGGACATGTTGACCATACACAGTGCAAGACCCATCATGTATATATATGTTACTGCCCAAGATATCGAGATTATTGATTATATCAAGAATCTCACTCATTGATAAATCAAAGCAGTAGACATAACACACATATGTCCGCCACTGTGCAAGGCTTAAGAACTCGAACTTTGTGGATCTTTATTCTCTCCTTTTAGGGTCAGATTAGAGAATAGTATCATATCATGATCCTCCTCAATACACGTGTCAGTATATCAGAATAATCAGTTAGTCAAGATAAACTAACTATCAGATTATTCTACGACGTACAATGATTGGTTCGGGATCATCTAAATCGCGAGCCTTTTAATACTTTACAAGGAACTTGATGATAGGATATTTACCGTGTGTTTATCCACACAATATTATCTACATTGCAAGTATAAGGAAACATGCATATGTGAATATAACAATAAACAATATGCACAAACAGTGACTGCAATAATAATCAATCTATATTGTCAAAAATATTGTTAACAGTATACAAAGGCAAGTTTTCAGTATACAATCCTAACATTTTTTAACTTTATCAGTAATCACGTCAATTTAATTATATAGTCTCTCTCTCTCTCTCTCTCTCTATATATATATAAATATAATAACAAAATTTTAAATTAAAACTTTCTGCCCATTTGATATAAATAAATCGGCCAATTTATAATAATTATGTTAATTGTCAATTATCATTAATGAATCCACAATTAAGATGTGAATTAGTCGGTATTTTTATTATTGTGATTAAAATCACTAATTATTAACACCCAATTCACCGTCTCAATTAAACTAAAATCTTTATGACATCGATTCCAATTTGACTTCCAAATTTTTTTCTTATATATCACATATAAATACATATATAAAAAAATTATGTGGAAAAGTACATGAATGTGATTGCTCAAGGTTATGGTCTCCTTCCCTCTTGCTCCTTTTCATCATCGATATTGATGATTTGGCTTGTGAATGTTTGTTGTTATCTGCTATTCGTGCTCACTTGCTTGGCCTATTTCTTTTTTACGAATAAACGTTCACGACCTGCTTGATTTTTGAAGGTTGGAAAAACCTAACGGAAAAGAGCTTCAGTATATTGTACGTGTTGGTGGCTGAAATTTGTAATTTTTTACAATGAATATGATTCTTAAATTGCATTTTGCTTGATATTTTTTTAAATATTCTATGAGGGAGAACTTTGAAAATTCATAAGCTAGAAAGCTATGCAAAAAAAAAATGGAACTTTAATGTATTGTAAATGGAACTTTAATCTATAGTGATGTCTGATGAAGCAATATATTATTTTTGTACGTTGTTATAGTGATGTATTTTGGTTGCGCCCGTTTTTATTTACATTATCGCAGCATAATTTTGTTGGACACTGCTTTTTGCTATGATAATGCAGTAAATTTTTATATTATTTTATAAAATAATTTAAAACATCTCTAACATGCTAATGAGTTCATGTAGTTATTGATTGCCTTTTAGTATTGTTGTCTTATTCTTTTAAGAAAAAGTTATTCAATATTCCGATATTTACATGGTTGGTTAGATGTACATACAATGTAAATGTAAAACAATATGAGGTTATAAGGTTATTGCTCAAGATATTTTTAGAATTATACAATCCGATACTTACCACAAATTAGTGTGAAAATATCTATGTTATTTTCAAGTGTTATTCGACAATGATAACTTTCAGCAAAATTTCAATGAATAGATTTTTGTGAGAGAAGATAATATGGTGAAAAGTTTGTGGAAGAAGAATAAACAAATTTCTGAACATGAAGAAATTGTTTATGAAAAAAAAGAGTATAAAAAAGTTTGGGATTTTTTCTTATATATATGTTGGAGTTGTAATTATACTATGCATCCATTGTCTACATTTTACATAACTGTTATCAATTATTTCTTTCAATCTAATATCAATATAGGTTAGGAAGTGAAAGAAACATACATCTCAAATTAAATTAAAAGGAATTTTATGTGAGATCGCATTATTGAAGAAGTTAAAATTCATAAGACAAGCTTAAATTCGGATCTAAATACAATTAAATATGAATAAAAGTACAAATATACCAATGAATATGAGTTTGAATCCGAATCTTATGATTTTCAACCCAAAAATGTCAAAACATATAATTTGGGACCAAAAATATCAAGAAAAATTATCTTGAGACCAAAAAAATAACAAGTGAAACTAAAAATATTTTGACCATATTCTAATGGAACCAAAAGTAAAATTTACTACATTCTTGAAGATAATTTAGCGCGTAGATACATAGGTTGCCCAATAAAAACTAGTTCTATTAATTTGGTAGAAAGTAAGTAGTTAAGAAAACTAGTTTTGAAGGAAGGTGGCTTTATAATCAAATTAATGGGCTTTGAATTGAAATTCAAGTATTAAATGGGAAATTCTAAACACAACCCCAATTTTTCTCTTCATAACCCCCATTATTTTATAAAATATGAGTATTAATAAGAAAATACTATTCTATCCCTAAGCTTCATTATTTAAAACCTAACTAAAATCAATAACCCCTAGCCACCCATGTTTCATGACTAAAAAGAAAGAAGAATCAATTTTACAGGAGGAACATGAGCAATAGAATCGATGAGTGTATTATTAATTTGCTGCAACAAATGTTTGAAATTAAACTGAAAGCGCAAAATTTTAGCTTTATACATAGCCCAAGATTTTCACTTCTGTCACCAAAAGGCTATTTATTAGATCGGGATTCATCGAATTAGGTTGGTTATTCTTCTACCACTCAGTTTTTTAAGAACAATTAGCAGATAGTTTGAAGAATAAATATACAAGCTATCATATAATTTTCTAACATCGGAAGCAATATATACTTTAGCATAATTGAATCTGGAAATAATAGCCCAGACAAACTTATAAACTAGTGAAAAAAATCATTATTTTTTTTTCCAGCACCATTTCCTACATTCGGAAAATTTCAAAATTTAAACACAAAATTGTATGTTGTTAATTGTATATTGCTACTGTATTAGATTTTATCGCCAAGTTGTTGCTACTCATGCAAAATCAATTATTTTTTCTTAAACTTCCTTTTAAATCGATTTTTCTGTTTGTTTAAATTTATGTTTATGTGGCTATCAAACATGGTGGGGCTAGGATTTTTAGGTTTTATAAGTAATGGGTAAAAAGTCTTATTTTATTAATATATATAATTATAAAATAATGGGGGCTGTGAAGAGAAAAACGGAAGCTGTATTTAAAACTATTCATATTAAATTATCCACTTAAATAGTGCATTTAGTCGTTGGCAGTGCTGCAGTGGATGTAATTAGGTATAATTTTCCTATTATATAAAAACACACAACGCATAATTATTATTTTTTAATTTTTTTTAAGAAAACATAAATACACGGATTAGATGTGTAATGATAACGGATATGGATATTTACAGTGGTATTTTCCCCCCTGAGTATACACTGATTTTATTTATGAATTTAAGAACAACTAGCACTCATAATTTGTGAAAATGATCAATATTCATAAAAAATGAAGTCTGAATACATTTTTAAACAAGTGGATGAGAATATCCTCACTCAAGATAAAACCTTAGGGGGTGTTTGGTATCCATATACGTATATCAGGTATGGGTATCAAAATGACTCATACTCATACCATGTGTTTAGTATATTAGTATATGGATATCAAATTGATATACTCATATCCCCACTTTTAGCATATCTCATATACCAATATTTGCACCGGTATAACTCATATCTTATCCGGAAAAACCTGTTTCTCTTTTTCTCCTCCTCTCCCAAATTCCATAGCCCGTTCCGCCAAATTACCCTTTTTTCTGGGTGAAAAATCTCATCTTTGTCGATTTGGAGAGAGCCCTTTTCACTTCATAGGTGAGTGCAATTTTCTTACTTGATCTTATTTTGGGGTTTTGGATTTTGATTTGGATTGACAGTCACATTTACAATTTTTGTTCTTTTTTTTTTTTGTTTTTGTTTTGGGGCATTTGATTTCTCTGCAGAATAAAGCGTGGCAATGGCATTTTCGATTTTTCTATGTTTTGTGTAGGCGATAATGCAGTTAAATATGTGATTGAAACTAATGAAGTTTATTCTCCCAAAAAATCTATGAAATTGATGTAGTGTTCTTACATATTGTCTCCAGTTGCATTTGGTAATGAAATTGTGTGAATCTCTGATGCTCTATGATTCTGTTTTCAACTGTGAATTCCAAGAATTCTTTTTTATCTCGATCTATTAGTGTTTCCTGCGCCTAGTAGTCAGAATCTTAGGATTATGCCTAGCTGTAAATCAAATATTATCTATGGCAGCCTTACTTTTAGGTGAGGAGAGAGAGAGAGAGCTGCATCTGTTCCTATGATGTTTTGGTTAACAGCAGAAAACTATTTCTTAATTGATCAAATATTATCTATTGTTGTCTTTGCCTTTGTTTTTTTAGAAATTAATTATTTATAATTGTTGTCTTTGTTTCTCTTTTTTTTTTAGAAATTAATTATGTGATTATGAATGTTTTGTGTGCAGTTTGATTGTTGATAATGTATCTATATAGATCCATTCAGAATTAGATGACATTCATATATTTGCTTTTCTGTATGCAGAAATTTACAGTTATTTGGAAGCTAATTGATATGCTCCTGACTAATGCTGAGTAAAGTTTCTTGCAGTTGAATAATCGATCTCCTATTGATTTTCTTGTGCTGCAGGTTTTGTCAGCCCTTAATCTATATAGATTTATACTGATTACAGAATCAACAGGTAAGGACAAACATGTATTCATCTTTGATGATGAATTTCAGTTATTTTTCTCCATTAGTGCTTGAATGAGATGGTGATACAGGGAATTTGAACAGTAGCGGAATACTATCAAAGGAGAAATTGAAGAAAGCATATAAGGAATGGCTTCTCCTGCTGTGTGCATTGGTGGCCGGAGCAGTGGCAGAAAGCAAGAAAGATTATGAAAAAGTGGCATGTGAAGTAATGTGCGATCTCAACCCTGTGAAGTTGGTTTTGTACCGCTGCATAGAACTCGTTGAAGAGAAGCTAAAACATTTGTAACTTAGTTATAGGAAACACACTTTTGTCTTTCAAGTGAATGACAAACCTAATTTTGATGAACTCCATTTTTAGGGTGATTTGTTTCCTACCGAGTCTTTGATAAATGGGGCAACAAATGAATTCTACTTTGTTTTGTTCTTTTGAGATGAATGGGGCAACATTCTCTGGGAGCTTATGGTCTCTATGGTAGCTCTTAAAAAATTGACGCTCAATGTTGGTTGCAATTTTGACAGAAATCAATGCTAACATGTGTGTGTGTCAGAAAAGTTCATTCCAAACACAAATATCAGATATCAATCTGATACCCATACCTGATATCTGATACTCATACCTGATATATGGATACCAAACATGCCCTTAATATCTATACGAAAATTCGACCTTATAAAAATATATTGCAAATGATTATTTTTTTCCCGCTCAAAATCTCTTAATAGTATGACAACGTTATGCATTTAATGCAAAATGTGATAAATTAATTTATTCTAGACTAGAAGTTGGCGGTCCACTATGGTTGAAGTTGCACCAATTTTTTTATATTGGAATAGATAGTTTAATATCGGTACATTGTTATTAAATTTCCAATAATAATTGTCACACGCCCGTTGACTTACAAAATTCAGGCAGCATTTTGGTGTCTTACTGATGCTTTTATTTCAATATTTCATTTTCCTTTTTTCTTTTTCTTTTTTTAATGTACACGGCCTGATGCCACTGTTGTCATTGGTTAAGACGGACTAGCTCGATTATCCTAACTTTATACTTTATTTCTTGTAATTATGATAATTTGATTTTTTGTTGTATTTTCTGGATGCAGGAGTCACTTTTGAGCTTTATCTCACAAACAATGATGTTATTTTCCCTATGAGTTTATATATATTGGTTGAGGATCTTCCTAAATCCTAATCCCCCCCAACCGAAAGGGTGTTCATTTGTGGGTCGTTTGAATAATATGGAATATGTCTGGAAAAGTAATTTGATTTATTATTTTTGAATTCATGTGTTTGGTTCAATTTTAATGGACTTTAGAAAGTAATTAGATTACTCAAAATAAGGAAAATAATGCAATTTTTATGGATTCTGATTATCTAGTCTAGATAGGAATTTTTATTACTCGACTCTAGGAATCTTGTGTACGATCAATTTTTTTTTCATCAATTATATTTTATTTTTTATATATTATTCTTAAAATTTGGATTCATAGTTTTTCAACAAAAAATATGAAAAAATAAATAAATTTTGAATTTTTTGTTGTTTTCATTATTTTATTTTCTATGGATTATTATTAATTTGGAATGACAATTTTCAACTTGAAATATGAAAAATATGAAAGATGAAAATTTTGAAAAAAAATGGTTATTTTTTGTTGATTATATTCTAACTAAAAATTTGATCATTCTAGCAACCATTTTTTAGAATTGATGGTAGGGGAATGACGGTCTGAAGATAGTGAGCAGCTCGGTTGTAGAATCAACAATAAAATTTTTGTATTAAACTAAAATAATGAAATGATCATCTTTATTATTTTTTATTTTGGTACTCATATAATTTATTTTGATTTAAAATTAAATAACATGTTGTCTTCAAATTACTTCAAATAAATATGTATATTATAATTATTTTTGTACGTAGAATTATAAACTATACTGTTCATAGCTTAAAAAATATAAAAATAATTGGTAATACAAAAATGATAAGAGATATTTTATGTATTTCGTTTCCTACTTATTTAATTTGAATGAAATACTAAAATGAGAATTTGAATAATTTTTTTCTTATGTTCCAAAAACATGATAAATAATCTATTAGGATTTATTTTTCTCAAAATTACATTCTTAAAAATCATATTCCCAAACAACTTTATTTTCCAGCTAATCAAACTTGGCGTAAGAGAGAAAAAAATAAAACACATCCGTTGTTTTATCTTTAATTGCAAAATACATTTACAAGTTTCCACATTAACATTTAGCATAACTGCATAAGGTGCATGTCTTGGCAACTCGAATATATTTACGAGGTTTCAAAGTGGGCGGGTCGGATCGAAATTTGTTGGATGAGTATGTAGGAGGCCAAGGCCCGCCCTTTAATGGGCTTCTTCTGGGCTGGCCCAAGAAATTTATTATAAATCGAAACTTAATTATCATTATGGAGATAAAAAAAAAAAGGGATTAAATTTCAAATTGTGAAACTAAAATACTCCATAATTCTCTTTCTAGAATAAATTGTAAGGTTAGTAGTTTTGTCAAACTATATTCTGAATTAATAATTACATTTTAGTGATGGATAAAATGTGTTTTACCTAAACACTCAGTTGAGCAACCAAAATATTGCCACGTGGATCGAAGTACCTTACGTTTTCATGAGTAATAAAAATAGATTGCTTTTATAATAATAATTATTTTTAGGGGGGATTGCTTTTATAATAGTTAAAGCGAGGCTTGGAGCATAATCACCAAATCTTAATTGCCGAGTGGTTTGGGTTAGGTACATAAATTAATGATGGCATTTAATGCCTTAATAAACACCACGAGAAAAATCCATAGGACATCTCTTTCGATAAAACTTAGGTAAACACTCTTTTCTATCATAAATAGGTTTCCAACCATAAATTATGCGTAAGTTTTGCCACTTTTTGAAGATTTTCTTTTAGAAGAAAATTAAAAGAAATATATATAGATTAGGGGAAATTAAATGGATATTGATAAAAACTTAATTGAATCAAAGAAAAATATATTGTATTTAGCTAGGTTCTTCACACTTATTGTTTGAGACAACTACTAGGGCAACAAACTTTAAATTCATGAAACAATGTCGCTATCTGCAATTAAAGGTAAGGATTAATGATCAAACTACTTGTTCCATTTATTAATTCTATTGATATCATTGTATTTGCATTTCATGAAAATAAAACTAAAAAATCCTTTTTCTTTCATCTTCCATGCATGTATGGTTTTTGGCGCATAGGTTTTTTTTAAGAAAAAGAATGAGATTTTGGTGCAAAGTTTATAAAAATTTAAAATTGAGTTTAATAGAAATTTTGTAGGATGTGAGTGTCATGTGATTTTTGGAGAAAAAACTTTTGAGTTTCAATAGTATAAAATCTTTTAGACTTTTAGATATTGTTAGTTTTGATTTATATCATTAATTGTATATTTTGTTTGTTTAAAAAAATATGTTAAAGTTGAGGTAAAATATAAGTTTTATTAATTTTCATTAAATAAGAGTAAGGTTGGAAGTTTAACTTTTGTTTCTTATTTTCATAAATATTTTTAATCTACGTGGGAGTAAAAAATAGACTATATAATCGGGACGGAGGGAGTAATAATTTGTTGCAAGGAGAGGATTGGTCGTGCAAATGTGTTATTTGATGTGGACGACCCAAATTCAATATATTTATTGTTCATCAATATTCATCGATATTGGGAATATGATATGATTTTTACAAATATTGGTAAGGTCAAACAAAGTTACATAGGAGCGGAGTGATATATAGAGCAAATTAAATTCATTGGGCTTTCTTTTATTTTATGACTATTATATATATTGTGTGTATACAACAATAAATAGTTTTTAATGGTTTTTATGTTTGGATTAAATCGCAAGCGATCAAATAGCAAAGCGAACTATCGTACAAATTGAAGTAATAAATGATTGTGCGTGTGTGTGTAAATATATGAAGGATTGCGTATATATAATATTTGATGTATGGTAGCCAATTCAGCAAGTAAATAGTTAAGGCAGTCTGGTGAGGTCAGCATGTTGAACCTTCATACATTATGCTCACGTCATAGAGATCTGAAGACGAGTTTGTTGTTGTATATCAAGACAGACCGAATATACAGTATCATCAAAATTATAAATACATACAGTATATAGATGGAGTTCACCCACGAATAGCGATTGCGGATCCATGCCCCGTCAAGCGGCTGTGGTCACCTATATATCAGATTTTTTTTTTTAAAAAAAATATTAATTGAGTAATTTTAAATTTTAAAAAGTTTAACACATTTCATGCATCATATATATATGTGTGTGTGTTACTGTCTAGTGTTGATATATTTTTTATTCTCATTCTTGATTATTAACTTTATCGTATATTATTCTAGTTCTATGCTTGTGTTTTTTTATAGTTTAGTCTCTAATTCTCTATTTGGGTCTTGTGAAAGTTAAAAGTTTAGCATTTATGACTCATACTTTATTTTTGGATTAAATTTGTTTAGTTATATGCTCTAACTACAAGAGCAATACTAGGAACACACAATTTCACTTTTAAATACAAAAGAAATAATATTTGGGTTCACAACCAATTGTAAGTTATAATAAGAAACAATCTACAATAAAATAGTTATATTAATCAGATAACTTTTTAATGTTAAAACGTAATTAATCAAAATTATTATTATATATATATATATTAACTTATTATTTTTTTTAGGGTCATAAGTCTCTTGATACGTAGAACAGTATTTGAATACGGAGTAAGGAAGGGAGTGGGGGCCAGAAAAATGATGGAGAAGGGTGTGGGAGTGGGGTTAAGCATGAAATTGCAGATTGCTAAATTGAGAGGGACCTAAGAATTAATGGAGGCATTAATGGATGCTCTTTTTATGGTTGCTTGATGGGTGCTTGCTTAGAGGAAGGGGCTCACTATCATTTAAGAATATAGTATGAGATTTTATTGTACATGGGCAATCGGCAACCAACCATGCATTCAATTCCTTATCATAAATTCAATTTACTTCACTGATGCTAACACACAAGTTTCTACGTTGATCAGTCCACTATTTCATTCATTCATACATATTATTATAATTTAATGTTGTGTTTGGTATTGATGTTATATATGCACCTTATAGCATAACATTTTTTGATCCTGCATCATGGAGTACTATACATATATGGTTTGTATATAATTGCTAGGCGATCTTGATATGTTTGACTTGAATGCCTTAAACTATAATATATTAATATTATGTTTGTTTAAATGTATTAAAATAACTACAATATATATTTATTAATAATTTATTATTTGGTTAAATCTATTAAAACTTCCATAAAAATTGCAAATTCTAAAATATCATTTAATTATTTATCATATATTGTGTATCTAGTCTGTAATAGAAATTTAATTAATATATGAAAAGGATATTATAGTCCAATATTTTTAATAATTATCTATGATGGGAAATTCTAAATACAACTCCCGTTTTACTCTTAATAGTCTCCATTAATTTATAAAAAATAAAATAAATATGATAAGACATTTTTACCCCGTAACCTCCCAAAACTTAAAACTAATCATAGCCACCCTTTTATAAAATTACAACAATGAGAAATACTATAATAAACAAAATCATAAAATCATACCCCATGTGTACAGAGAACGGGGGTCACCACTCCGTTTTCTTTCTCTCGACAGAAAAATATGATAAGATATGTTTTCTTTCCCTTGGCAAAATTACCAAGTGAGTAAATGGATACGAACGTTGAACTCAAACAAAAAGTAACCCCACTAGTTTTTTTAAGCGTATAAAAATGAATATAAATTAATGACAACTATTACAGTGCATAATCTCATGAGATAATACATCAAAGTATCTGTCACCACGCCGTGCACACAAGAATGGCACTATCCTGAATCAATAGTGGGCTAGTTTTTAAGCTAATCAACTTTGAATAAGATGATGGATTGATCATGAAGATGATGCCTTCAGCTGATCGATATTGGTTCAAACTAACTAGTTATACAAAAATGGACGGGGCTATACGGGGCTATGATAGAGTTTTAAGTTTTTAGGGTTAAGGGGTAAACAAGTCTTATTCTATTTATTTTTATATTTTATACATTAGTGGGGGTTGAGAAGAATAAAACGGGGGTTGTGTTTAGAATTTTTCATCTATGATATTGCATATCACAATTCACGGGTGGGATTTGTAGTCAAATATAGATGATTAACAGATACCGGATCCTTGTCTAATCATGGACTTTGATTTTACAAGCAAAATATCATATTAAGGTCTGATATGTATGTATCACCCACGACGTACACTGCCTATCAAATAAGCCCTATATAATTTATTATACAAGGCTAAAAGGCATTCTTTTATGTACTATATATATAAATACTTATATATATAAATACTTATATATATAAATATAAGTATAGGGAATAGATCAAATAGGACCCTTTTCCTATTGTGGGAACTAGGATCACATCTTCACCATCCAATTTAATGATCAAATGATTGAGATTTAATGGTAAAAATGGTGGCAATTTCGTAAATAATAAGATACAAATAAAGGAAGGGAGACTATTTTCGTCAAAACCTTTAAAATTGATGATGTTAGCAATTTAAAAAAAATATTAAAAACTTTAAACGACCATAGCTTGCTCGTTTTTAATTCAATGCAAGCTAAAAGTATATCAAATTAAAGCTCTCTTCGTGCTCTTTCATTTAAGATCTCAAAAGACCATGTTTAGATGAAAAAATATGGACAAAAAATACAAAATATATTTTTTTTTTGCACGTACCCAGATTGTAAATGCTTTCGTTAGCTTATAATAATGTTTCGGAAGCATTATATAACGTATGCTAATGAAGCATCTGTCATAGGCTAACATTATGTACTCACTGTGCTAACGAAGAATTATCATAATGCTAGCTCTGTACATATTTATTATGGTTTATTCAATCTCAATTATGGTTTATTTTTCATCTCAATTAGGGTTTATTCCATCTCAATTACGATTTATTCCATCTAATTATGATTAATAATTACTTTTTAATTTTTTTTTAGTTTGGAATTGATTATTAGGGTTTATTCCATCAAATTATGGTTTATAACATATGCTGACAGAGTATTGTCATATGCTAACATAGTGTATTTACAGTGCTGACGAAGCAAAATCAGAATACTAACATAGTACGTATATATTATTGATATGATTTATTCCGACTCATTTAGGGTTTATCATATCCAATCATGGTTTATTTCATCCAATTAAGGTTTCTTCCATTAAGATTTATTAAATCAAATTAGGTTTATAATTATTTTTTAGAATGTATTTTTCGCTAACAATATTAGAAAACTTTAGTTAGCATCACGATATTGCTTTGTTAGCACGATGATAATACTTCATTAGCATAATGATCCGTTATCAAATACTCCGCAATTTTTATAAGAATCACCAAATTACGTTAATGCCCCTACCCGAAAAACTTTCCAAATATTACAGAATTGCCATCGCCCTTTTAATTAAATCTGGGCCTTTGATTTTTGAAGATTGTGTGATGTGAAATGTGGTTCTAGTTCCCACACTAGCATTGATTTTCACCTAACCCCTCCCCTATAAGTATATACTTGTAAAAGAATGTTAATATTTCCATATATATATATGTATATATATATATATATATATTAATCATGCATACATGACATCCCATCACATTAAACAATTTATAACAATATCGATGATTACTCACATAACTTATTGTAGCGCCCCAGTCTCGAAAGAATAGTGACAAGGGACCGGTGCGTTACTAGGGAAAAATGGGGAAAGGGGAAAGGGGTTGTCGCATAAAGACAATAATAAAAGTAGGGTTAGTGCCTCAATTATTTGGGCAGCATAATCTCTATAACTGTAATATAACCACGCATTAAGGTGTTTAAAAAGAACTTGAATGAATTACCAATCATCAAAGGGAATTTATCCCACCAAGCAATTGTAAAGGCACATCTCAATAATAAGCACAAATCATAATATGATTCAAACAATTAAAGATAAACTATCAGAGTAAACGGAACTAGCGCAGAGCATCTTTATTAAACTTAAGCAAATTATTTCAAACTATTTCATTGTTTTAGAGTATCTAGGATCTCTAAACAACACAGAAATAGCAAACATATAACAAAAAGCTAGCCCTTGCCTCAGCTCTGTCATCTTCCAGCCTGCCTCTCAACCTAAAAATATTTAGAAAAGATTTGGGCTGAAAACTATTGTACCTAGTGGGAAATTTTGATAAACAGTTCACAATCATTTTATAAATATGAATATTGTATCCACACAAGTATAGCAATGGAAATGTTTCAAATCTCAAAAGCATTCCATGTATACAAAGCTTCATTTAACCTTACTTGCACACTCTATCTCAACTGCCCCTTCCTACAGTGTCTTAACTTATATACACGTCCTCCAGCCCAGCTGTCTAATAAAGGATAGTGTATACGGTCCTAAAGCTTTAAAAGATCCGAACTCAATTCTAGTTAAGCACTCAATATTTTCGTAGGATACTGGCGAACGCGAACAGTGAGCTAAATCATTTTGATACAGATATTCATGCTTTACAGTTGATAAATAGTTGAGCTTAATAGCTGAACATAATTTGAGAAAGATATAGCCCACCTGGATAAAAATCTGTAACACAGATAAACTTTCAGATTCTGGGTCGGCTTAGCTTAAGTTCTTCTACTTCTTCTGAGCCTAAAACAACCAGTCTTGACTTAGTTTAGCTAAAAGGACCCTTATTCAATTTAATTCCTTAGCTCCCTTAAAATTCATTATTAATTAATCATATATTTCCTATTAATTTGACATCATTTCTAACTTAGAAAATAGAATACATGTAGTGTACTTATACAATTATTATTTTATAAAAAAAAATTAGATCAGAGTAACAGAATTACTTGGACACTATCAGTTAGTTGATAAATATTTCATTTCAAGATTTAACACCAATTATTTAATTACTTAGTAATATCATTTATCGGAAGGTATTAATTTTCAAATTGAATTAACCTAACGAAATGAGTTAAATCATTTACTCATGCTTATGTATAAATAATTATTCTTTGCAATAAATAAAGTTTATGGATCATAAATCAATCTGTTATTAAATTTGGTTAATCATATAAGCGTATACATAGTCTAATTTTAACCTAATGAAATTTAGATTTTATAACTGCTATCTATAAAATCTCAAACCTTGCATTATTTTATTTATTATTATCAATTTTTTTTTTATTTTGAACCGATTGAATATTTTATGTTCTAGCTCTTTTCCATTAAATTAAATAGCTGAAGATATATCTAGAGTAAAAATTTCCTTTACGGGATTTTTAATAATTACTAATATATTAACACAACTAAAACATATACATTGGTATTGTGATGTTGATTATGTTGAACAAGATAAGCATAAACATATAGTGGAATAAATTTTATTTATCAACCTAAATATCAAACATAAACTAGAATTAATCGATGCATGAATTTCAAATAGAATACCTTCAAGAAGAAGTTACCTTGCGTGAAAATATTTGATTGGATTTAATCTATTGCTAAGTAGAACTTGTATGTATATTTTTTTTTGTTTTGCTACTGATGAGATGAAACCTAAAGAAAAACATGTGTTATGATAAGGAAATTATATTTTATATAATAATAAGTATTTTATTTTAACAATGAGAGGGATCCAATCCATATTTTGACACATAGCCTTCCACTAATCCATTTTCTCTTTAGGACAAGTCTATGGGGTTTTAATTGGTGAATCATAAACTAATTACTATTGTTATTATTATTTAATATTTTATTCATATCTCTATGTATAACCTTAATCTAAATTGTGTATAATAAGAGATAGTGGTACGAGGCATACATATATATGTTTATATATATATATATATAATTCTATTTGTACTTAATAATTTAAATTTTACTATTATGTATAACTGAGTCTATATCTAAGGTTCTAATATGAATATATCCGAGAAATATATATATATATATATATATACATTTTTTTAACAGCCGGGGTGATAATAACCAACATTTTTTTAAGTTTTAAACTACACTGGAGTCTCATTATAAAAATATAAGAATGTCCCGAGCATCGTTAACCCATCCAACGACACACTTTACCTAAAATAAAATTTTTAATGGTCTATTTTCTTTCCTAACTTACCCTTAAGGTAATCATAGGCTATTATTTTAATACTAAAAATTTTGGGATATTACACTTATATATATGGACTTAGACTTTTCAAAATAGGTTAGGACCGCCGCGACGGCCTGGCCCGTCCCTATCATCTTTTGTACGCAGGTAGGATTTTAATTTTGAGACTCGTTTGTCTGGTAGGCCCCAAGGGGTAAGTGTGCGATGAGGCGAGCTTTGGCGGGTAGCTCGCCCATATATATATATATATATATTATTTTTTTAATAAAATAGAAATAAATAAAAAATTAATAATAAAAATTAAACATGAATATACCAAACCTAATTACACTAGTGTGAGTGTGTGACTAAGTCCTCAACGCTACTATTCATCTAAATCTTTGCCATCCTCTGGCCGCTCCCACCCACAGTTTGCTCACCTCTTCCTCTCACCGTCATTGTCATCTTCTTGCCTATTTGCAGCGTTCACTTCTTCCTCTTACTGGCATTGTCATCTTCTCGCAACACTCACCACTTCTTCTCACCGTCATTGTCATCTTCTAGTCTATTCACAACTAGACCTATCAAAATGGGCCAACAGGATGGGGCCAGCTACGAGCTCGGAAAGTTCGCATGGGCTTCGAGTGTACTTGTGCCCGCCTATGCCTGCGGGCTTTCCGCCAATTGTTTTATGTTCAACATTTAATGCTTTAAATAATCTAATTTAAACTACAATTGATGCAACAAGAATTTAGATTTACCAAATCTACATTCAAACAAGCTACCAAATATGTTGCTAAAAAATGAACAAGCTCCAAATCTGTTGCTAAAAAAAAACAAAAAAGCTACTAAATTTTATGTTGCTGCCTTGTTGCAAGAGGTGAGAGAAAGAGAAATAGCACGAGAAGAGTTGCCTAGTTGCAAATCGGCGTGGAAGAGTTGTTACCTTGCTGCGAATAAACTTATCAAAATAGGCTAGGCCCGTCACACCAGGCCGACCCGTCCCCGCCATTTTTTAGGCGAGTAAGGCTTTAATTTTGAGACCCGTTTATCTGACAGGCCTAAATGTGTAAGCCCGTGGCGAGGTAAGCTTTGGCGGGTAAATCCAGCGGCGGGGAGGCCCGCACATATATAAATATATATATTTTTTATTTTTTAATAAAATAGAAATAAATCAATAATTAATATTAAAAATTAAACATTAATATATGACATGTCCAAAATCTTCAGTATTTTTGTGTCTTTTCTTGTTCTTTTTTACTTTGTTTTTTCTTCTTTTGAGTCGGAAAGAGCTAATATGGGTATAAGAGGGGCAGAATGGAGCAAAATCACACCTGGAGGGCATTCTGATGCCAATGATACCAAGATGGGAAATAACTTCTTAGAGAGAAGCTCTCTATCAAGCTCGATCATAGTGCCCACCATTCCAGCAATGCTGAAGGAGATGTTCGTGATCGTGCCCACAACTAACCAAGGGTGATTACAGAAGAGAGAAATGAGAGCGAACACAAGATCAACCTTACCAGCTGAGGCATGAGCATTACACCCGAGTCGCAGAGGGCAAATAGAGCTATTTAAGGTAAGTCTAACCACATCCCTGAAATCCTAGAGGTGGATCAACTATCTAAGAAAAGTCAAAGCTCGGCGATCTAGGGTAAGGAAAGAATCTACCATAAATGGAAAGTCATGGGCACAACGATCCGCATATCTTTTAAGTCTACATGAGTAGCTAGACTCCTTATTCCAGATTGAACAAAAATGAGAACTTAACGAACATATAAAGAACTGTAAAGCTTAATGAGAATTATACCGTGTGAATTTAGTTCCGTCTTGTTATTGTTTTCTTTGTTGCATTAAAGTGGGCTAAGCTAATTAATTGTGGTTGATCACTCATTAATTAGAATTGGACACACTATCTCTATACATGGTCAATGAATTGTAATTGTGTGTTGACCATAAATGGATGTAGTACATCATGGGTACTGTGGACAAATTGAGAAATCGGTATGTGCAGTAAATGTAGGTCTGTCTAGGGCATAAAGATGCCTTGTTGCTTACAATCAATTAAGAGATTGGGGGTTAGGTAACAGGTTAGGGATTAGGGGACTAGAGATAACCTCTAATCTAATCTGAAAGTATAGATTGGGCACGCAGAGAGAAATTCGGTGCCTTTAACTAGATAATTAAGTTCATATAAGTAATCAACTTGCCCATGATCGGTCTATGTTTGTTAAGTTTGAATCAAAGTTAAAATTTAGAATACTTTACTATTAGTATTTTCTTTGTTTTCTATTATTATTTTATTTTACAGCATTTATAATTCAAAGTACGGAGACCACAACACTCAAAACTTTTGGAATTGGTGACACTGGAGAATAGGATTCACATCTCCTCATGGGATTAACCCTTACTCATGTTTACTAGCTACACTTATAGTGGGTATAAGGATAAGTCTCTCTTGAGATTTCTTTTAACCGCAAAATGACCACGCATCAGAATTTATACTTTTGCCGAGGAGCTGATTCTAAGTAATTTTGTTTCCCCAACTTATTAGCCTGGTCGGTGGATGCAAAACATATCTACAAAGTTCTATGAATATGATCCAAAACTAGAATGAATGTTGCGGAGAAGAAGAGCAGAAGCACGGAGGGCACGACAAGCCGAAAGACTTGTTCATAAAATAATCCTGGAGGAAGAAGGAGAACACAAGGCAAGGAATGAGCAGGAAAAAAAGAGTTATTATGGCTAAAGAAGAAGGCCAGATGCTGACACAGTTAGTCTTCCTGACTAACATGATCTTCTGTCTCATAGGTATTATGCTTCCAGCTATCACCAGAAACTGAGAGTTAAATGCAAGTTTCATCCAAATCATGCCCAAATACCATAGGATGAATGGAGAGGATCTTCAAAGGCATATTCAAAATATTGAGATGGTGTGTCAAACCCAACCATCGGATGAGGGAATGACCAATATATGCGACTTGTCTCATTCCCGTTCACTCTTCAAGATAGGACACGAGATTGGTTATACACGTTGCCAACTGGCAGTATAATCACGTGGACACAGTTACAATATAAATTTTTGGAGAAATATTTTCCCGTATCCAGAGTTCAAGAGATGAGGCGAAGGATTGGAAGTTTGAAAATAGGCATAAACGAAGGTTTTTTTGACTATTGGTGTCGATTTCAAAATATGCTAACTAAGTGCCCACAACATTAGATCATAGATCAAGATTTGATCCAATATTTCATGTTAGGTTTGAGGCCACATGACAAGACCATTGTCAATGCTTATTGTGGAGGATCTATACTAAACAAATTACTAATCAAAGCCTTCAGATTTCTAGCAGAACTGGCTGATGAAAATCAAGCTGAAAGTGCCGAGGGCACAAGGACAGTTGCAGATGCTGGAAGACTAGCACATTTTGAGGACAAGATGGAAAGGTTCTTTGAACAAATGGAGAAAGTTATGGGCACAACAGTCGCATAGAAGAAAAGACCATACAGAGTCTGTAAAAATGTAGTCCATTTTACCGACAAATGCCCAACATTGCAGGAGGAAGTCACTGAAGTTAACGCTCTCGGTGGGCATAATCACAATATGCAGTATTATCCCCACTCTCAAACATATAATCTAGGATGAAGGGATCACGAGAACTTTAGGTAGAGCAGGAATGATACCCCACCTCAAGATCTACCCCCCATCGTAGATGGCACGTGAAGAACCTGGATTGGCAGAATTGGTTCAGACCTTAGCTAAGGAAAATGTCAAGGCACATAAAGACTACTTGTAATCACATCAAGAAATTGAGAAGTTTAAGCAGGAGACACATACTAAGCTCCAGCTAGGGCTAGCAAAATTGACCCGGTCTCGATGGGCCGGCCCGACCCGACCTGTTTTTTGTCTGGATTGGTCCTGTAAAATAGTGACTCAGAATGATTTTTGGCCTAAATTACTTGGCCTATTTGGCCATTGGGCCACAGGCCAAAAAAGCCCGATTGTTTTTTTTTTAATTTTATATTCAGATTTTCAATATCTCTGTATTAATAAATATTCACTTCAGTTACAGACTTACAGTAGCTCTAAATCACACATGTTACCTCTCTCAATCTCCATTCTCTACTATCATCTCAAGATTTCTACCGGTCGGTGATTACTATCCGACGCCCACCGGGACCACCATGCAGCCGCCATCGATGTTTCCGCCAGCTGGCTACTCTCTCAATCTCTTGCTCTTACAAATTGTAGCAACACCCCAATAATTTTTTTTCAACTCACGCAAGCCACTCTCTCAATCTCAATTCTCCACTCTCATCTCAAGATTCCCACCGATCGACGACCACTGCCGACGTCTACTAGGACCACCATGCAACTATCGTCAACGTCACCGCCCACCATATGGTCACTACCAGTCTACTACTCTCTCTATCTCTAATAGATAGCAGTCGCCAAGAGATGTCAAACTCGAAGCCCATTCACGCAGACCCAGATATAAAATATTTTCGATTAAATATGTAGATCTTCTAATGAATAATACCACTAGTGTGGCTTTTGTAATCTGTTGGCCGTTGGGATAATGTATATTTCTAATTTCTTTCTTTCTTTGCTTTTCTTATTTCTTTCTATGTCAAACTAGCTTAAAACTTAATGGTGAAAAAATTTCTAAATTAATTAATAATTACTATGATATATGTGTATGTGTATTATATGGAAAATATGATATATATATATATATAGGTTATAGATTTGTGTAACAGAGGGAGTTGAAGTGAGATGAGATGTATGTTTCTCTTCTTCTTGATATTATATAATTTATATATATGGTTTGTGAAGAGGAGAGAGAGTGGTATACATATATACGTATATATACAAAATTATGGCTGCTGCGTGTCAAGAAGGTTGTTTCTCGATCTCTCATTGTATTTTTTTGATGTAATGATCAATTAATTAGTACCTGCCTAGTTAGGGAAAGAAAACTCTTCTATATGGTCGCAAACTTGCAATAGTAAATAAATACCATGATCTTAAGTTTAGTGTTTGTAGAGCAGAAAACTCTTCTATAGTTTTAGTCTTTGATCTATTCTTATATTTTTCAATCTTATTGCAGAAATTGTGGATATTGATAATACCATATTAGAGGATCAAATATTGGATGATCAAATGTTGGAGGATAACAAATTGGATGACCGAATTTTGGATGCCATAAGAACTCTTTCTACTCTTAAGAGCACTACAACATGTATTTACCTTTCCACTAATCATAGTAGTACAATTAATAAGGTTAAGAATTTGAAGAAAAAGGGTAAAAAGAAGATCAACAGTATATTGAGTAGTGCTAGAGCTACAGATGATACTGAGAATGTTGATAAAAAAGATTAACTCTGAAGTGTGGAATAACTTTGTGAGGGTTGGCCTTGTAGATAGGGTAGAAAAAGCTCAATGTAAGTTTTGTGACAAATTTTATACTGTCAGAGCTTATATGGAATGACTCATTTAAAACATCATAGTGAAAGCTGTCATAAAACTCCTAAGTTTAAAAATATGGTTGTTATATTGGATAATCAAGCTACTTTAATGAAGAAGTGGAAATTTGATAATAAGGCATATTGAGATACATTGTCTAGATGTATATTCAGCATGATCTTCCATTTAGTTATGCTGAGTATGGTGGTGTTTCTGATGTGAATAAGATATTGAATCTTGGATTTAAACCTAGTACTAGAAATACAACCAAAAGTGATGTTTGAAAGTGTTTAAGTATGAAAGGGAAAAATTAAAGAATGTGTTAGTTGTTATTTCTGGAAGAACTGTTTGACACCTGATGGGTGGACTACTGTACGTACTCAAGGTTATATGACTGTCACTGCACATTATGTTGATGATCAATGAAAGTTAAATAGTACGCTACTTGCATTTTGTGAATTAGATCCCTCCACATACGGGATTTGAGTTATCTGTGAAATTGCTTGGAGTACTTAAGGATTAGGGTATAGAATCTAAAATATTTTCACTTACATTGGATAATGCTGCTAACAATGATAATATGATAAAAAACTTGAATGATAGTATGGATTTGCATACTATTTTGTTATGTAAAGGTGAATTCTTTCATGTGATATGTTCTGCTCATATTTTGAACTTAATTGTTCAAGAGGGTTTAGGCGCGGATGAGGCTTTGAAAAAAAAAGAGAGCAAGTGTTAAGTATGTGAAATCTTCTGAGGAAATGTTGAGAGAATTTAAAAAATGTGTTGAAGAGGTGCACTTGAGTGATGTTGGTGGGAGTTTCTTAAGGTTAGATGTGTGAACTAGATGAAATTCTACTTATTTGGTGTTTGAAAGCGTTATTAAGTATTGTCGCGTATTCACAAGTTTGAGTTATAATGATTGAAACTGCAAGCACTAATATTGTCCTTGTGATTGTTTGGTGTTTTATTTCACTAAAAACCAACCCGCAAGTGTACAGAGTAATTTATAGCAAATAATAGTGAGCAAGGTCGTATCCACAGAGACTGGCTAAATAATGCAGCTAAGTACCCAATCCTATTGCCCTACTTTATCTAGAGAACCAAATAAAAGGTCGATTTTAATAAACTAAATGCTGTAAATAAAATAAATAAATCAAGCACAAAAAACTGGATAAACAGAAGAGGAAACGGATCCTAGGGTGTTGCTGCTAAATGGATTTTTCGATTTTAAGACAATTTATTAAACCAATTTAATTATAATCTTGTGGGAGAATCACTAAATTATCTAGATAATCTCTCTTAAGTAAGTTCTAAACGTAGATTAGATTCTAATTCTTAACTCTCGATCTCGAATTATTATCGAACTCCAATTAGAACCTCCGATTTATTCTCCTCACGACACCTACCAATCTCTCCTTGTTATGCAATCCTAATCCGTTAATATATTAACCTCTCTCGAGTGAATAATAAACTAACTACCTAATTGCAAATGCTGATCAATTCATTCACAAAAGACAAAAGCAATCAAGGATGTATAAACAAGAAATAGAACAGAACAATAAATTATATTACATCATCAAATCCATAAAAGAGTCAACAACCCTTGGATCTCTAGAAAATTAGCTACTCATATCCTATTCAAAATTCAAAGAAAATAAATACGAATAAATAGACAACATGATAGTCTCAATCAAATAAAGCATAAATAGAACTTATTCTAGATGGTGCTTCTCGATCTCCGCAGTCTCTTCTTTGTCTTCTCCTACGTGTTCTTCGCTCTCTTTATAGGGTAAAAACTGATGATTTTTCGAGCAAAAAGAACCCTTATATAGCCAGGGGATGGTCCAAGCCCAAGATAGAAATGAACCGGGCTAAAAAAATAAATCGCGGAAAAGACCGTAAATAGCACGGTCCATGCAATGCTAGCACGGACCGTGCAGCACAACATAGCATGGGTCATGCAATGCCTAGCACGGTCCGTGCTAACTCACTGCACTTCCGATGTGTGTGTTTCCGACACTTTCTCATCTTGATTGAGCCTCAACTCGAACCATGAAGGCCAGGAGCTGGATTTCATCAACACCAGTAGTTTTTAGCCCAAATTCCTGTAGAATCACACTAAAAACCAATCTCGTTCAAACAAGTGAAATCCGAGCAAAACATGGGTTAAAGCACCTAAAAGATAATCAAAAACATTCCAAAACAGACTCTAGATAAGCGCAAAAACCCAGTTTATCAGTGATGAAAAATGGGATAGAACAGAAAGAATGAAGATTTTCTTAGCCTCATTTTATGAGATTACTAACTTGATATCTAGGTCTGCCTATTCTACCTCAAATTTGTACTTTAGACAAATTGCTCTCATAGAAATCAAGTTGAATGACCTTATGAAATCTAAGGATGTGGTAATCAAAGATATGGAGTCAAGGATGAAAATCAAGTTTGGAAGTATTCTTGACCCTCATGCAAAGTTAGGATTCTTGAATTTTTGCTATAAGAAACTTTACCCACAAGATTATCAAGAGAGAGTGAATAAGGTCAAGAGTGCTGATTGGTGATTATTTGTACTATTTTATCATAGGAATTTAGTATCTTTAGTGTGTGTTTTTCCTTTATTTTCGTGATGTTTTTATGTTATTTCCTTCACTTTTGCTCTTTTGGTGAGATATGCCAAGTTTGTACAAAACTTGAGCTTTTGTGTCAAAAAGTAGGATTTTATGGCATAAAAGTGGCTAGGAGGCAAAGCTCCCAACTGAAGCTCCAGCTTGTTGATAGGTCCTAAAATCACCCACTTCGCTGAGCTGGTCGGGGGGTCAAGGGGGGCGACGTCCCCTTTGCCTGGGGGTCTGGGGGGCGGAGACACCCCCGACCCAACGGTAATGGACCAAACTGATGGCCGAACCCAAGTCGCACCCAGAACTGATCAGTTTTGGGATCAAACTGAAGAGTTGGAGCTGCAGCTGAAGAATGGGAGCTGCAGCTGAAGAACCAAGAGCTGAGCTGGAGGAGAACTAAAGATTTCAAGCTGAAGCTAAGGGAAGCTGGAGCTGAAATTCAACCACAACTGATGGGAACAGTTGAAGTCTCCAACTGATGAAGGCCGACTGAACTGAACTGAAAGCCCCAACTGACGAGAAGAGCAGCCAAGACTGGAACTGAAACTGAAAGCAAGCCGGAAGCAAGGAGCTGAAGCACCCGCATGCCCGCGGCTGGCGCCGCGGCCGTAGTGCACAGCTCTCGGTGAGTACCCCGTGCATGCATAGCTCGCGGCCGTGATGATCATCTCTCGGCGGCACACGGCATGCACGGATCTCCAGCCCTACCGGCGTGGGCCACACCGTCGGCACGCGGGGTGTGATCAGTCAGCCTCTCGATCAGTTTTTCATGCTGATCAGTCTAGTTCTCCTCCCCATCAGTTCCAGCTTTTAACTAAGCCTTTAATCCTCCATATTTTCCACCACATGGCCAGCTGGAGAATTAAATGCACACATATCTAGCTAGGAGTAGGAGGAGTTGGGGAAACCATCATGCAATAACTCCACCTTTTACTTTCTCTCTCTTCACCAATAAATCATCCACCATCTCTATCCATTTAGAAGTTCTCAACTCGACACACCTCTGGGAGGATTGTGGACGCATTCTCCCCCCCAGAATCCTCTTCACCACTCACTCCATACTTGGAGGGGGGATTGAAAACTTCCCTCTCCATTCACCACCACCACAGTTCCAGAGAGAGAGACAAGAGAAGGAGAAGAGGCAAGGAATCTCAAGCTCAAGGAAGAGGCACGAGAAGAGAAATCCGACTTCAAGCTGTCCGCGGAAGCTAGGCTTGCTCAAGGAGCTCCAATTTTTGGTATTTCTTTCCTTAGCTTTAGCTTATTTGTGGGGATTTGTCCCAAACTCTCGAGACAACAAATATTGTAGAAGTTTATATTTTATTTATCTTTCGATTTATGAAATGGACAACTTTTATGATTCTTGTGTTGTGTTGAGCATGATAGGCTAATTTCTTGTGTTGTGTTGAGTATTCCAATCATGACAGTTGCTCCAGAATCCACATTTAACAATGGTTGTTACATCTTGAAAAAATATAAAAATTGCTTGCTTCCTCAAAGTGTACAAGCTCTCATTTACACTAGAAATTGGTTGCATGAGTACAAAAAAGAAGAAGTTGAAGATAATATTAATTCTATAATTTTTTCATTAAATTATAGTTATTTAATCATTACGTTAACTTGTGAATACAGATGTGGTGGAGGTGGAAGAGATACACATCTCCAAAGAAGATATTAGTGACAATGTGAATAATGAAGGAGATATTGATGATGATGATTGACTGATTACGAATTATTGATTGATGGCATGGACTGTGGAGGATTAATGTCTTCTTTTAGGCTTTATTTATCTATGAATTTTATATTTTTAAGTAATATTAAGGATTAATTTGTTGAATTTAAGAATTTCTATTTTTATGCTTTTATTTGAACTTGTAGTTTTCGTATTTAATTCATGATTTGAAAAATGCATACTTTTTTATATTTAATATGGATTACATATAGTGTAATAATGTTTATGTAATACTTTCACAATAATTAATTTGTGTGCTTTTATCTTATTGAGATTTAGAATTGGATAAGAAAATTTGAAAATTTATGAAATTTGAGAAAATTATAAAATCTGAAAAAATACAAATTTCAAGCCCAAAAGCCAGAAAACCCGCACAGGACCTGGTCGGATGATGCACGGTCATTTCGTGGTTAGAATAAATCTCAAGAAAAACTTATCCTTATGCCCACTGCAGGCATAGCCAGCAAACGTGAGTAAGGGTCGATCACACGAGGAGCTGCGAACTCTATCTTCCAATGTCATCAATTCCAAAGTTTGAGGGTTGTTATGGTCTCCGTACTTCTTATTTAAATACTGTAAAGTAAAATAACAAAGCAAAACAAAAAATAAAAGACAAATATTAATAGTAATGTATTCTGGATTAGAACGTCAATTCGAACTTAATAAATATATGACCGATCATGGGCACACTGATTCCTTATGTAAATCTAATTATCTAGTTAAAGGCACCGAATCTCTCTCAGCGTGCTCAATCTATCCTTTCAGTATAGACTAGAGGTGATCTCTCATTCCCTGATCCATAACCTGTTGCCCAGCCTCGATCTCTCATATGATTGTAAACAACATGGCAGCTTTATGCCCTAGGCAGACCTAGATTTACTGCAACACTGATCTCTCAAGTTGCCCACAGTACCCATGATATATTATATCCCTTTATGACCAACACACGGCTACAATTCATTGACCATTTATAGAGGTAGTTAATACAATTCTAATTAACGAGTGATCAGCTACGATTAACTAGCTTAGCCTACTTTAATGAAATAAAGAAAATGATTACACGACAGAATCAAGTTCACACAGTTTATGCCCATAGCCTCACAGTTCTTACATGTTTATTAAGTTCTTATCTTCATTCAATCTGGAATAACGAGTTTAGAAACTCATGATAGGCTTAGAACAACAACAATAATAATTAAAAGATAACATAAATGAAATGAAAACTTACTTGACTAAATAGCAAAATGATCCAACACCAACCTTGGATTCAAGTACATAACACTGGAAATCCTAGCAGCTTGTGGGCATAAGGCCTGAGATTGTTCAACGGAAATTAAAATGTAGAAAAGTTAAAATGTATCTTAAAGCATGAAAAGTGTGTAGAATGTGTTTAAGTGTGTAGAGTATGTATTCTGCCTCTGCCATTAAACTACTTAAATAGGAGTACTAAAACACAAGATAACTTCCCCCACAAGCCGGGGGATCTTCAGCCTGATTTGCAGTTACGGTGCCCAAAACTTTCCATATCTAGCATATTTTTCACTTATTTAGAAGATTTGTCTCGTAGATTCTGTAGTGAAGTTACATAAACTGTGCGGACATGTTCAACATCATGTACATGTACATTATAGTGAACATGCAAGGTCAGAATATATAAACTAAAAGCAAGTAAATGGCACGAGGTTGATAACCCTGTTCGATCAACTAATCTACATCAGGGGGACTTCACAAGTCCATGAGAAATAATCCACTACTCTGTTGCAAGGTTACAAAGGCTATTAGACGATGACCTCCCATCACTCGACCCCTTTTCTAAACACTACAACCTCTTTCGATGGACTGAATTGTAAGATCCCCTTACAATCTAGAATCCCTCTAGTTCCCATAGGAAATCTCTCCCAAGACTCCTTTAAAGGTATGAATGAATAAACTTCAAACACAGACTAGAAACACAATGATCACAAGGATCAAACCTAGTCTACCCGAATACTATATGCTTCAAAAATGAAGTCTTTTAGACTCTCTACCCTTTGTGTATTCGTAAACTCTCGTCACACTAAGCTAGTCTAATTCCCAGGCTATTTATAAACACAAGACATAACCTTAAACAAGGTAATCAGATTGCCCTATTTTGACTCAAACTCAACAAGGAAACTTTCCTTATTTAAATCGGACAACTCCTAGTTTAGAATCCTTTATTGAATAGAACTCACCTCTTTTCTTCTTGATCTTCATCTTTGAACAAGACAGCTTCTATTCTGAAACGACCATCTTGAAAAGGCAGCTTCAACTTCCTTGAATTCAACTTGACACATCTCTTGAAAACTCTCTAGACAACCATGCACATGATCATGTTCACAAATATGCTCAAGTACATTCTTCGATCTTCAAACAGATTGACAGCGGAATGTTCATATCATAATGTCCAGAACATGGTCTTCAAATTTGAAAAACCAAAATCAATTTGTTCTTTGAATTACCATAAAGATCATAACAATCAACACATAGTGCAGATATGACTAACGATCTCCCCCTTTGTCTTTATCTGTTGGCAAATCAGCTCCATATTTTTAAAGAACACAACCTTTCATCTGAAGGATCATGTACCTTAAAACATTCTTGAATGTGCCTGCGAACATAATATGATCCTGTTGTTTTCATTTTTTTATCAGCTTGTATCTGCTTTGCTGTAATGTGTTTTTTTTATCATATTCTTTTCTCTTCATCAACAGTTTCAATTTTTTAGCATATTAGGATTATAGTAAGGCAGATAAAAACATCTATTCAATATATAATATTAAGAAATTGATATTACAGCAAATCAGCACAAAAACTATCTTGTAAAAAGATGGATGCAAGATAATGAAACTTGAATATGAGAATTTAAAATTATCTAGCATTTACTCCCCCTATTTGCCACTGACAAAGGCAAAGGAGTAAAAAGAAATCTACTCGGATTTGTCAGATACAGGCTCTTCCTCTTCTTATTCAGATCCTCCGTCTTCATCATCATCATCATCTTCTTCATCTGTCTCTTCAACCTCTTCTTCTGTAAGTTGATCGGCATGCTCTTCACCTTTTGATATAGTCAATGGAGACCCCTACTGAGTTGCAGCTACCTCAGTACTTGCAAGTTTGTGCAAATTGTGATCATGTTCAGGTACATCAACTGCTGGGGAGGCAAACTCTTCTCCAGATGAGAGTTCAGCTACCAGAGCTTGAATCTTCATCTTCTCAGAAGTATGCTCAGAAATCAAACGAGCATTGAACTCCAGAATGTGCTCTAGAAATTTTAGCATAAGATTTTTCTGTGAAGACTTCTCTGCAAATTCATCACTTTCTTTTTGTGAAGCAATGAACTTCTTGAATTGCAGGTGCAGATGATGATCACCAATCTCAACAGTAACTATGATCACCAGAGGCTTCTTAGGAGGTATGGCTCTATCATTCTTCGTAGAGACATTTTTCTTTTGTTTCTTGATGATACTATAGATCAGAGATGGATAGCATAGAGGACCTTTCACCATTGTAGACTCGGCACTGCTCACAAGTTTTTTAAACACAAACTCACCATAGTTGAACTTCTTGTCAGTTCCTAGGTGATATAAGAACCTTCCTTGATCTTGTGTAACTGCAGCTCTATGCTTTGTGGGCATCCAGTTGTGAATCATGATTCTGAACAAGGCTCCTTACTTCTGTGACAGCTTTGAAGATGAAATTGTCTGAGGATTAGAGGGCCACTTGGTATAGATGCCCTGGGTCAGTTCTTCAGCAACCACCCCCCAGTCATCTATCTCTTCCAACTCCCCCTCAACAGTACATTCCAAAAATTCATTATTTGTTCTAGTGAGAAATTTAGCATCTCTCCTCGGACAAAGACTTTATGAAAGTCTTCAGAATCAAGATCATCAATCTCTTTTGTCAGGTTTCAATAAAACTTAGATAAAACCAAAGAAACAAACTCGTGCACTCTCTGCATAGTTCCTAACAAACCTCATTTCTCCAGTAAAGAATATACCCCAGTAGCTAAGAGTGTATCCTTATCCACTTTTTTCTTAGAAATCAACGACCTCTTCTTCACTTTATCCCATAACTCAGAATGCTTTGTTGATCGAAATAAAGCATGTTTAGAGATACCTAGCAAATGAATAATCTGATTGTGAATGTCAGCATCATGTTCACTTGACTCAGAGTGAACATCTTCAGGTACATGCATGAGATGAACAAACTTCTTGGCCTTTTTAGATAGACCAGCAGTTGTAACAGCTTTCCTCTTCTTAGCTGTTGGTATTGTGGATGGTGGAGTGGATGAGGCTCTGCTTCTTGTCATAGGAGTTCTAAGCTGGACAATAGCAGTAGAAGACTTCTTTCTTGGTTTCTTCTTCTTCACAAGTGATCTGGTAAACAGATCATACTAGGCTGACGCTAATAACTTCTCTTGTTATGGAACATGAATCTTTTCTGCAGACTCTGAAGATGAACTATGAACATCTTCTTCTTCTTCTTCTTCAGCGGGATCAGTAACTAAATGTCTTTTGATGACCTTTTTCTTTTCCTTTGTAGCGGCAGCAGCGGATGGCCTTCATCTTGATACTCAGAAGAATATTCTCCTTCTCTGAAATAACTTCTACTTCAGTAGCAGGCGGTGGTTCTATAATCACCTTCTCTGAAACAGTTTTGATAGGTGATTTATTCTTTACAGCAACATATTCCTCTTTATATGTAGGAACATCTTCAGGCAGAACAGTCTCACAGCCGCAGATCCATTCTCTTTCTGAAGGGCTTGAGGAATAGAAGCTATGATGATTTTCTTTATGACAGGGATTGTAGTCTTCTTTGATTTCTTGGCTACAACACCCTTTGTTCTGGCCTTCTTTGTAGCAGCTTTCTTGTTGACGTTGTATGATCACGCTGCTTCTTTCAAAAGATCTTGGAGAGTAAGATTCTAAGTCTTTCGTAGAAGATACAACTTCTGGTTCTTCTTTCACCAAGTCTTCTTCTTCTTCTCCAAAGAATGTCTCAATGTAATCTTCAGTGTCCTTGTGTGATACGCCGACCCCCTTTTGCTAAATTATAAATTATAATTTTAGTAAATGATTTCGAATTAATATTGTTGAATATTAATCATGTGAGTATGTTTGTATGTTATGCCGTTGTTTTATTGCAGGTTGTCTTACTCGAGCCAATACGTCATAGCACGGTGGTATTATACTAAGTGTATAATACACGTTAATGTTTAATGTTAAAATTTGTCGAGTTATGTGATGATAATCGAGTGTGTTTATATTTAAATTAATATTTTTCCATACCTTGAACACCCTAACGCTGAGTTGATCGGGGGCTAGGGGGCAACGCCCCCTGCTTTTTCGGTATGTATTAAAAGTGCCTTGAAAATTTAAAGGAAAATGGAGTGGTTTAAGTTCGGGAGTCGTTTAAAATAAGGGGGTGATTTTTGGCATGTCGCGCGCTCACGGGAGGTGCGCGCCCGCGGGGACGTGCGCGGTCGCGGGAGACTGCGCGCCCGCGGGGCTGGCGAGGGACGCGCGCCCGCGGGGGCTGCGCGCTCGCGGGGAGCGTGGGCTGAGAGAGGGGTTCCGCGGTCGCGGGGGCTGCGCGGTCGCGCGGGTCCGGGGATTCTCTACCTATAAATACAACACTTGTTCATTTTCTTCTCACTTTCCTTTCACTTGGGCGATTCTCCTCTCCATTTCTCTCTACAAATCCTTCATTTGTGGAGTAGATTCTTCCATCATCATCCATCAACAAAGGTAACCTCTACACCTCTCCTTCTTGGGGATTGAACACCATTTCCTTGTTGTTTTGGAAACTAGGGTTTGTATCCAAATTGGAAGATTCTCGATTTTGTTGATTTCCTTGCTTGATATCTTGAACATATGGTTTACTTATCTCCTTGAAGCTATATGTGAAGTTATATTGGATTCCTATGGTTCATTTATGCTAGGGTTTGGATTTTTGCCCTTATTTCCCTTTGTTTTGTTGATAATCGTTTGGAGATGTTGTGTGGGTTGTATGGGGTTGAGTTTCATGTATGTTAGAGCCCTAGGATAAAGGTGTTTGTAGTTGAAATGTTGGGTCTAAAGGATTTAAAATGAGTCATGAGCTTGTGGTTTAAATGTATGCCCGTGATGTGTTCGATCAAATGCTTCAAAGAGCTTTAATGCATATTTTGAGTCCAAAATCGTAGTATGAGCTTGTATATCCATGATTGTGTATATGGATATGTTAGAAGACCTTAAAGTAAAGTATAGCATGAGTTTACTCAAAGTTATGATTTATTTATATAACTCGACATCTAAATTGAAAAGAGAATAAAAAAGGTGATAGGTGACGTGTTGGAGCTCGAGGAGGACAACTTGTGCACGGCAAAGGAGTATTCAAGGTTAAAAGGATTCAAAAGCGTCTTTTAAGGTGGGGTAACTCTAAACTGTGAACACGTGCAATGTTATAGTTATTGTTGTGCTTTGATTGTATAAATAAGAAGGGTCTTCGGACCGGTGAATGAAAGAGATCCTTCGGGGTCGACAAAGAGACCCTTCGGGGCAGAGATCCTTCGGGATCGATAATAGACTCGTTAATGTCCTCCCTGGGGGGTAGGATGTCTGCGGGCATCCCTACAGGGATAAAGATGTTCATTAACGGGGGCATCATGATGTTTAGACCCTACGGGGTTGAGACTAGTCTCCACAATGTAATGAAAAGTCCATATGTTATATTTTCACTTGTGCAATTAGCTATAACTGTTTACAGTGTTCCCCACTGAGTATGTTGTTAAATACTCACCCCATTCATTCAATGAATTTCAGGTTGAGGAGTCGGAGCCCGAGTAGGAGCGTTGTGAACACAAGAGAACCCCACAAGCTTGTGTTTATCTTTTGCATGCTCCTTTTTTGAAAAATACTTACATTACTATCATTATTACATTGATCACTCTTTTTGCTTTATGATCAATGATTATTGGGGATGGGAATAGCCCGATCTTTTGTAGGTTATGATGTATATAATTTGATAACTATGCCAAACAATTTAAAGGCGGGTCGTTTGACCTTGGAGCCTTTTATGTGCGAATTATATTGATGAATCCCTATATTATGTTTGTTAATTTAGGGTGCTAGACGGGCGGGTTGTGTAAGCCTATGAGCCCGATAGGTTAGATGATTGCATGCTTCATAGGACAAAATTTATATTGTAAACTATGATGCCTTACCTCATCGTGCTATGTATAGTATCATATTTTGACCTAAGCTTCCGCTCATATTAAAATAAGTACACAAAATATGTATGTAAATTGTATGTTAAGTGACGTGGCCAAACGGAGTAGTTTGGGGCGTTACACCTTGCTAGAGGATTCATCCCGTAATGCCCTCTGAATAGGCTTTTTAAATGAAGATTCACCGCGAACTTGTCTGTCAAAATCATCTTCTTCATAGAACTGATCCTGAGGTTTGGAATAAATCACCTTTCCATACCTCATTCTTGGTCTTACAACTTTCTTTGGATGAACAAGTTTTCTTTTGGGAGCCATTGAAAGAAAATAGAATTTTTCTGTGAATGATCAAGGAGATGACAATGGTAGAAAGAAGAGAAGAACTCAAGAAAAGAGATATCAGAATGTTTGAGAGAGAACTCGAATTTTGGAATTCTAAATTGAATGATGATATCTCAAAACAGCTAAATGTATATAAAAGAGAGAACTTCATTCTATACGTATTCCAGGTATTTGTCAGATAGAGAAATTGGAGGAAAATCCCGAAAATCCAGAGATGACGTTTGCGAGTCAGAACTAGCCATTGACAAGAATATACACAAGATTTTGAAAATTATTCATGTACATTATGATGAACATTTATGGGAATGTTCAATCTCTTTTGTGCAAGAATGGTTCTTTCCTGCTGAGTATGAAATGAACACACTCATACCCCTCATCTTGGTTTACTGAACCAAGCAAACCCCAAGGAATGCTCTGAGTTTCTCAAATTGAGCAGGATCCAATCCCTTGGTAAAAAGGTCAGCTAGTTGGTCTTCTGTCTTTACATGCTTAATCTTTAAAACTTCTTCCTCAACTAACTCTCTGATGAAGTGATGTCTGATGTCAATGTGCTTTGTTCTAGAATGTTGAACTGGATTCTTAGATCTATTGATAACACTCATGTTGTCACAATACAGAATAGGTGTATCATGAACAACCTCATAGTCCTTCATCATCTGCATCATCCATATGGTTTGTGTAGAGATGCTTCTAGATGTAATGTATTCAGCTTCTGCGGTTGATAATGAGATGATGTTCGGCTTTTTGCTGAACTAGGAAACAACATTGTTTCCTAAAAAAAAAACAAGCACCTGATGTGATTTTTCTATCATCTGGAGATCCTGCCCAATCAGCATCACAGTAGGTAGTAAGACTTGAATTGGTATCTGAAGTATACCACAATCCATAGTCTGCAGTTCCATTGATGTACTTGATGATGTTCTTGACAACCTTCAAGTGACTTTCTTTGGGACATGACTGATATCTGGCACATGAAGTATACCACAATCCATAGTCTGCAGTTCCATTGATGTACTTGATGATGTTCTTGACAACCTTCAAGTGACTTTCTTTGGGACATGACTGATATCTGGCACATACACCTACACTGTAAGATATATCTGGTGTGCTTGCTGTGAGATATAGAAGACTTCCAATCATGCTTCTGTAGAGTGTCTGATCCACTTCTTCTCCAGCATCATCTTTTCCAATCTTGACAGTGGTGCTAATAGGAATTCTTTTATGTTTAGAATTCTCTAACTCGAACTTCTTGACTAAGTTTCTGGCATACTTAGACTGTGAGATGAAAATTCCTTCCTCTGACTGCTTCACTTGAAGTACAAGAAAATACTTCAAGTCTCCAACCAGACTCATCTCAAACTCAGTTTCCATGTCCTTGATAAAGTCCTTGACCATGTTATTAGACACTGAGCCAAACACTATATCATCTACATATACTTGAACCACAATCACTTGTGATTTGTCCATTCTGATGAATAGTGTTCTGTCTTCTCCTCCTCTGTTGTATCTTTTGCTAACCAAGTATGTAGCCAGTCTTTTATACCATGCCCAAGGAGCCTATCTCAAACCATATAAAGTCTTTTTTAGTTTGAAAACATACTCTGGATGATGTGGATCTTCAAATCCTTTGGGCTGAGTAACGAATACATCCTTCTTCAGAAATCCATTCAAGAATGCACTCTTGACATCTATCTGGTACAGCTTGAACTTCATCATGCAGGCCATAGTTAGGAGCAGTCTGACTAATTCTAACCTTGTGACTGGAGCAAAAGTCTCATCAAAATCTATTCCTTCAATTTGTGAATATCCTTGTGCAACCAGCTTGGCTTTATTCCTTGTGATCTTCCCAGATTCATCAGTCTTGTTCTTGAATATCCATTTAGTCCCAACTATATTCACTCCTTCAGATTTCTGCATAAGATCCCAGACAACATTCTTCTTGAATTGCAGAAGCTCTTCATACATAGCTTCAATCCAGTACACATCTTTGAGAGCTTCCTGAACATTTTTGGGCTCTAACTTGGATGTAAAATAGACATTGGATATTTCCTCATGAAATCTCTTTCTTGGTCTACTTCTGGTCATTCTTCCTTCATGGATATCTCCTATAATATCTATGGAAGGATGATCCTTAATGATCTGTCGTGAGGGCTTCCTTTGCATTACTCTCTGGTCTTCAGATTCTCTATCTGAATTATCATGTACATCAGAATGTCCAAATACATCTAAGTGTACATCTTTTTCTATCGAATTGACAGCACCATTCTGATCATCAAATCTGACATTGACTGATTCTACAATAGCCTTTATCTCCTTATTGTAAATCCTAAATGATTTACTGTTTCTGGAGTATCCAACAAACATCCCTTCTACTCCTCTGTTGTTTATCTTGCTCAGATACTCTCTACCATTGAGTATGTAGCAGGTAGTACCAAACACATTAAAGTACTTCACTGTAGGTTTCTTTTCATACTAAATCTCATATGGCATAGTGAAAGTACCTGGTATGAGATGAACTTTATTGCTGATATGGCATGCAGTATTGATGGCTTCTGTCCAGAACATAGTCGCAACTCCTTTGGCAGCAATCATGGTTCTAGCCATCTCTTGTAGAGTTCTATTCTTCCTTTCAACAACTTCATTCTTCTGAGGAGTCTTGGGGGCTGAGTACTCATGACTTATCTCATTCTCATGACAGAAAAATTATCAAAGTACTAATTTTTGAACTCCTTTCCATGATCACTTCTGATTCTGATGATATGCCGATCCTTCTCAACTGTGATCTTGCAGACAAGTTTTTTGAATGCCATAAAAGCTTCACTCTTGTCTCTGAGAAAGTCTACCCATGTAAATCTTGAGAAGTCATCTATGCAGAAAAGAACATACTTCTTTCCTCTATAGCTTTCCACAGCCATTGGCCCCATTAGATCCTTATGAATAAGATCTAAAATTCTTTTAGAAGTTCTGTCTTGAGCTTCTTTATGCTGAGATCTTGATTACTTCCCAATCTGGCATGGACCACATACTTTATCTTTATCAATTTTGATCTGGGGAGTCTTCTGACAATCTCCTTGCTAATGATCTTCTAGAGATTCCTAAAGTTGATGTGTCCTAGCTTCTGATGCCAGATCTCTGACTCTTCTATAGATGTTCTTTGACATGTTAAAGAATATTGTGCAGGTACATGTAGCTGATAGCAGTTGTCAACTGATCTTCTTCCTTCTATGAATAAGTCATTGTTCTTATTCATTACCCTGCAATTTTCTTTGGTAAAGACAACTGTCATGTCATCATCACATAGTTGACTGATGCTGATAAGATTTGCTTTGAGTCCATAAACTAGCATAGCTTTCTTTTGTTTAGGCATTCCTTCGACAACCAGCTCTCCTTTACCCATGACTTTTTCCTTTTTCCCATCTTCAAAAGTGACAAAATCAGATGAGCAAGCTTTTAAGTTCTGCACAATTGAGCAATCCCAAGTCATGTGTCTTGAACAGCCACTGTCAAAATACCAGTTGCTCTTGTCTTCAACTCTTAAGAATGTGTGGGCAACCAGACTGATCTGCTTGACAACCCATTACTTCTTCTGTGCAGGTGTCTTCTTTTTCTGTGCAGTTGGTCTTCATTCATGTTGCTGGGATGTTGAACCATAAATCTCCTTTTCATCCTTTTAAGATCAAACGGGTACTTCATACAATGTGGTCGAATGTGGCCTTTCTCCTCACAATAGTGGCAGATAATTCCTTTTCTGTTGCCATTATAAGTAGTCATCTTCTTGTTGATAATGTTCTTCTGAATGTTCTAAACAATAACTTGTACATGCACTGGCTAGCTTGTATTTTCCTTGACAAACACTGTCTTGGACTGTCCTCCATTGTATATAAGACCTGGATGACTCTTTCCAGAATGTCCTGGAGTTGTAAGAATCTTATGAAGATTCGTCATTCCACCGTTCAGCATGTTGACATTCCTTTTGATGGATTTGAGCTCTGCAGATAATTCAACAATTTCCTTCTCTTGCTACTGGATTGTATTCTTCTGTTCTGAATCAGACTTGATCAGCTTTTCTTTTTCTTCTACAAGACTCTTGTTATGAGACTGAAGAGTCTTGTTAATTTCCACTACTTCCAGCCACTTTTCATACATCTCCTTGTATGTTTTGATATATTCTTCTTGGCTGAAGTCTTCATTATCTGATTCATCATCTTCTGCATATTTGAAGGGATCCTGAAATTCAGAGATTTTTGCTGTAAAAGCAATAGTCTCTTCTTCTGAGTCACTAATGATTTCTTCAGAATCATTGTCACTGAGAGATGCATTGTAATTCTTTTTGTTTCTCTTTAGTGTATTTGCACATTCAGCTTGAATGTGCCCAAATCCATCACATTCTCTGCACCGAATTCACCTCTTGGAATTTGACTATTGAAACTCCTTCTAATCATTACTTAGATTTCTATCTTGCAGAGAATTACCGCTTTGTTGTCTTCTGTTGTTGGATCTCATTGAAGACTATTTGTTGGCTCTTTTGAACATTCGACTGAAGTTCTTGGTGATCAAGACCATAGTATTCATTGTATCTGAATCAAGTACAGTCTTTTGTTTCTTTACATGTTTAGGTATATCTTCTGAAACTTTAGTTTTAAGAGTAATACATCTCTTTCTCGAGCTGTTATCTTCATCCTCCAGATTCAAATTGAACGTTCTCAAGGACCCCATCAACTCATCAAGTCTCATACTCTTGGTATCCTTAGCTTCTTCAATTGCAACAACTTTGTATGCAAACTTCTTCGGAAGAGATCTGAGAACTTTTCTTACTAGTTTCTCATTGTTGATAGGCTCACCAAGAGAAAAACTCTTATCGGATATGCTTTATAGTCTGACATTAAACTCATCCATGGACTCAGTTTCCTTTATTCTAAGAGATTCAAACTTAGAAGTAAGGTTTTGAAGCCTTGATAACCTTACTTAACTTTCTTAATAGAACTAATCCTTCTCTGGAACAGTTTTGGCAGGTGATGTTTTCTTGACAGCACTTTCTTCAGCAACATGTTCCTTTGAATGTGTAGGAACATCTTTAGGCACAACACTTTCATCAGCAGCAGATCCATTCTCTTTCTGAAGGGCTTGTTTAGCAAGTGCTGTGATGATCTTCTTTGTTGTAGGATTTGTAGTCTTCTTTGGTTTCTTAGCTACAGAACCCTTTGATCTGGCCTTCTTTGTAACAACTTTCTTATTGATGTTATATGAGCTTTCTATCTGCTACAACAGATCTTGGAGGGTAAGATTTTGAGTCTTTGATTTCTTTTGCAGAAGATGCAGCTTTCAGTTCTTCTTCCTCCAAGTCTTCTTCTTTATCTCCATGGAACGTCTCAATGTAATCTTCAGTATCCTTGCAAGAGGATTCATCCCGTAGTTCTCCATGAACCTGTCTGTTAAATTCATCTTCTTAATAGAACTGATCCTAAGGTTTGGAATAAGTCACCTTTCCACACCTCATTCTTGGCTTTACGACCTTCTTTGGACGGACAAGCTTTCTTTTAGGTTCCATTGAATAGAATAGAAAATATTTCTGAGAAAGATCAAGGGATAACAATGACAGAAAGAAGAGAAGAACAAAAGAGATATCAGAAAGTTTGAGAGAACAACTTCGAAATTTGGAATTTAGGATTGTATAATGATATCTCAAACTGGCTAAATGTATATATAAGAGAGAACTCCATTCTATACATATTCTTAGGTATCTGTTAAATAGAGAATTTAGAAGAAAATCTTAAAAAACCAGTGATGATGATAGTACATGGAAATTTTGAAAATTGTTCATGGACATAATGATGAACATTTATGGGAATATTCGGACCCTTGATGCAGGAATGGTTCTTTTCTACTGAATGTGGAATAAACACACTCAAACCCCTCATCTTGGTTCACTGAACCAAGCAAACCCCAATGGATGCTCTGAGTTTTTCAAAGCGAGCAGCATCCAATCTCTTGGTAAATAAATCAGCTAGTTGATCTTTTATCTTCACATGTTCAATCTTCAGAACTTCTTCCTCAATGAACTCTCTGATAAAGTGATGTTGGATATCAATATGTTTTGTTCTTGAATGTTGAACTAGATTCTTTGATATATCGATAGTACTCATGTTGTCACAATACAGAATAGGTGTATCATGAACCACTTCATAATCCTTCATCATCTACATCACCCATATGATCTGAGTAGATCTATTTCCAGCTGCTATGTATTTAGCTTCTGCGGTTGATAATGAGATGCTATTCTGCTTCTTGCTGAACCTAGAAAAAACATTGATTCCTAAAAAGAAACAAGCACCTGATGTGCTTTTTTCTATCATCTGGAGATCCTGTCTAATCAACATCACAATAGGCAGTAAGATTTGAATTTGTATCTGAAGTATACCATAATCCATAGTCTACTGTTCGACTAATGTACTTGATGATGTTCTTGATAACCTTCAAATGACTTTCTTTGGGACAAGACTGATATCTTGCACAGATACCCACACTGTAAGATATATAAGGTTTGCTTGTTGTAAGGTAGAGAAGACTTCCAATCATGCTTCTGCATAGTGTCTGGTCCACTTCTTATCCTATATCATCCTTTCCAATCTTGACAGTGGTGCTGATAGGAATTCTTTTATGCTTGGAATTCTCAGACTCAAACATCTTAACTAAGTTTCTTGCATACTTAGACTAAGTGATAAAGATACCTTCTTCTAATTGCTTCACCTAAAGTCTAAGAAAATACTTCAAGTCTCCAACCAGGCTCATTTCAAACTCAGTTTCCATGTCCCTGATAAAGTTCTTGATCATCTTATCAGATACTGAGCCAAACACTATATCATCTACATATACTTGAACCACAATAACTTGTGATTTGTTCTTTTTGATGAATAATGTTCTATGTTCTCCTCCTCTGTTGTGTCATTTACTAACCAAGTAAGTAACCAATCTTTCATACCATGCTCGAGGAGCCTGTTTCAAACCATATAGTGCCTTTTTAGTTTGAAAACATAATCTGGATGATGTGGATCTTCAAATCCTTTAGACTGTGCAACATACACACCCTTTCTTCAGAAATCCATTCAAGAATGCACTATTAACATCCATCTGATATAGCTTGAACTTCATCATGCAGGCCATTGCTAGGAGCAGTCTGACTAATTCTATCCTTGTGACTGGAAAAAAAGTCTCATCAAAATCTATTCCTGCAATCTGTGACTACATTTGTGCAACCAGTCTGACTTTATTCCTAGTCATATTCCCAGATTCACCAGTCTTGTTCTTGAATATCCACTTTGTCCCAACTATATTCACTCCTTCAAGTTTCTGCATTAAATTCCAAACATCATTCTTCTTGAAAAGCAGAAGCTCTTTTTGCATAGCTTCAATCCAGTAGATATCTTTAAGAGCTTCTTGAACAATTTTGGGCTCTATTTTGGATGTGAAGCAGACATTTGATATTTCCTCATGAAGTCTCTTTTTGAGTCTGCTTCTGGTCATTCTCCCTTCATGGATATCTTCTATGACTTCTGTAGTAGGATGATCTTTGATAATCTGCCATGAGGGCTTCCTTTGCTTCAGTCCATGATCTTCATATTCTATATATGTATCATCATGTACATCAGAATGTTCAAATATATCTGAGTGTACATCTTTTTGTGTGGGTTTGAAAGCATCATTCTGATCATCAAATCTGACATTGACTAATTCTACTACAGTATTTGTCTCCTTATTGTAAATCCTATATGATTTACTATTTCTAGAGTATCACAAACATCCTTCTACTTATCTGTTGTTTATCTTACTGAGATACTCTCTATCATTGAGTATATAGTAGGTAGCACCAAACACATGGAAGTAATTCACTGTAGGTTTCTTTTCATACCAAATCTCATATGGTGTAGTGAAGGTACCTGGTCTGAGATGAACTCTATTGTTGATGTGGCATGCAGTGTTGATGGCTTCTGCCCAGAACATATCAGTAACTCCTTTGGCAGCAATCATAGTTTTAGCCATCTCCTGTAGAGTTCTGTTCTTCTTTTCAACTACTCAATTCTGCTGAGAAGTCTTGGGAGCTGAGTACTCATAACTAATCCCATTCTCATGACAAAAATTATCAAAGTACTGATTTTTAAACTTCTTGCCATGATCACTTCTGATTCTGATAATTTGCTGATCCTTCTCAACTGTGATCTTGCAGGCTAGTTTCTTGAATGTGATGAATGCTTCACTCTTATCTCTGAGAAAGTCTACCTATGTAAATCTTAAAAAATCATCTATGTAGACAAGAACATACTTCTTTCCTCCGTAGCTCTCCAGAGCTATTGGTCCCATTAGATCCATATGAATAAGATCTAAAATTCTTTTGGAAGTTCTATCCTAAACTTCTTTATGTTGTGATCTTAATTGCTTTCCAATCTGGCATGGACCACATACCTTATCTCTTTCAACTCTGATCTGAAAGATTCCTCTGGCTATCTCATTGCTGATGATCTTCTAGAGATTCCTGAAGTTGATGTGTCCAAGCTTCTGATGCCAGATCTCTTACTCTTCTACAAATGTACTTTGACATGTTAAAGAAGATTATGCAGGTACATGTAGTTGATAGCAATTATCAACTGATCTTCTTCCTTCCATGAATAAGTCATTGTTCTTATTCATTACCCTACAATTTTCTTTGGTGAAGACTAATGTCATGTCATCATTACACAACTGACTGATGCTGATAAGGTTGGCTTTGAGTCTATCAACTAGCATAGCCTTTTTCAGTTTAGACATTTCTTCAATAACTAGCTCTCCTTTACCCATTACTTTTCTCCTTTTTCCATCTCTAATGGTGACAAAGTCGGATGAGAAAGTCTTTAAGTTCTGCATAAATGAGCAATCCCCAGTCATGTGTCTTCAACAACACTATCAAAATACTAGTTGCTCTTATCTTCTACTCTCAAGGATGTGTGAACAATTAGACTGGTTTGTTTGACAACTACCCATTGCTTCTTTTGTGGAGACTTCTTCTTATTCTGTGCAGTTGGCCTTCTGCTCCTGTTGATGGAATGCTATACCACAAATCTCCTTCTCATCCTTTTAAGATCATGAAGATATTTCTCACAATGTGGTCGAATGTTGCCTTTCTCCTCACAATAATAGCAGATGATTCATTTTCTGTTGCCATTATAAGCAACCATCTTCTTGTCAATAATGTTCTTCTGGATATGTTGAACATTATCTTGTACATGTACTGGCTGGCTTGTAATTTCTTTGACAAACACTGTCTTGGACTATCCTCCACTATATCCAAGACCTGGATGACTTTTCCCTGAATGTCCAAGAGTAGTAAGAATCTTGTCAAGATTCTTTGTTCCACTATTCAGCATGGTGACATTCCTCTTGATGGATTTGAGCTCTGCAGATAGTTCAGCAATCTTCTTCTTTTACTGCTAGATTGTATTTTTCTGATCTAAATTAGACTTGATCAGCTTCTTCTTTTTCTTCAGTATATTCGTGTTATGAGACTGAATAGTCTTGTTGATTTCCACAACTTCCAATTACTTTGCATACATCTCCTTGTATGTTTTCACAAACTCTTCTTGATTAAAATCTTCATTGTCAGACTCATCATCTTCTGCATCGTCGAAGAGATCCTGGAATTCAGAGATTTTTGCTGTAAAAGCAATAGTTTCTTCATCTGAATCACTGTTGCTTTCTTCAAAATCATTATCACTGAGAGATGCATTGTAATTCTTTTTGTTTGACTTCAATGTGTTAGCACATTCAGCTTGAATGTGCCCAAATCCATCACATTCTCTGCACCGAATTTCTCTTCTGGGATTTGATTGTTAAAACTCCTTCTCATCATTTCTTGAGTTTCTATCTTGAAGAGAATTACCAGTTGGTTGTCTTCTGTAGTTGGACTTTCTTGAAAATTGTTTGTTAGCTCTTTTCAACATACGACTGAAGTTTTTGGTGATCAAGACCATAGTATTCATTGTATCTGAATCATGTACAATCTTTATTTCTGTACATGTTCAGGTATGTAACACCCCAAATTTTCGGATAAGGTTTAGAGGATTTCTAATGATAATTAATTAAGTTAAGGAAGAAATTTAAATAAGGTTAATTAAGGTCAGATGTCAGTCACGACTTTAGGGGTCAGTTTTCATGAAAATTGTCTTTTCAGAAAAGGTGATCTTAATTCTGTAATGACCATTTATGGTCTCATTAGAAAGGTTTTAACTCAAGGAGTGTGCCGGTGTTCTCGGAATTTTATTCTGAAGTCATTTGAGTTCCCGGTGAAGAAAAACGTATTTAAAATGTGAATGAATAGTAATATTTGCGTGTGTTCGTGTTTTGAGAAATTTACGAAATCCTCCTTATCGATCTGAGTCTTGTTCTGTCAGGCCCCACTTATGGGAAATAACTTAAGGATTCCATTGGCGTTCACGGATTTCCATTCTAAGGACAATCGAACGCTCGGGAGCAAAATCTGTCAGTCTGAGTGAATACTAAAAAGTAATTTCAAAAAGGAAATATTGCTCGTCTTTCTTCTGACAGCCCTGTCTTCTTTACGAATCAAGTTAGTTCAATAGTATTCAAGCCAATGAGTCTCCCGGTATTTTTAGATTTCGTGTATGAGGTCATTTGGACCTCGACATCGAATAAAGCAGCTTTTAACCGAACCCGGGATAACTTCTGCAGTATTCCTGCACTAGAGTGGCTTCTCAAGGAAGCCAACCCCACATCTATAAATAGAGGGTCACCGCCTTTACTTTCATTTGCTCATTTACCATTCATTTCACTTCCTAGAGAGTGGGAAAGCTTGTGAGAGCCGAGAAAGTTCTGTCGAAGTAAAAAGCGTTCTTCATGAGTATTCTGCAAGACGATGAGCGGAGTGGCATGAAAGGGATGCGGTGAAGGAATGTGCTAGAGGCGCCGTTGGGTCGTAGCAGACGGCTCTGCCACCGTTGCGACTCGACGAGACGCCGAGCTAGCCACATTCCTTCGACGCACCTAACCCCGTCCATTCTTATTCATCGGTCCCGATTCCATTTCTTTTCCGTCTTTCAATTCCGCATTTACTTTCTGTTCTTTATGTTCTTCATGTTCTTCATTATTACTTATTTACCTTCCGTCTAAAGTTGTATCTCGATTTCTATTGAAGTTCCAAGTTAATAACGTTTAGGTTATATTGCTCATTTGATTCTTGCCATTATAATTCTCGTTATTATTTCTTGAGATTAGTCTTATTTATTCCGTTTAAGTCCCGTTCAAGTTAAATTTAAAGATTTCATCATTATTCTAATTGTTTAAAGTTTATTATCGTGTTTATGCCGTTATAATACCAATTTCTTTTTAAGTTAAAGCATGCCGTTTCATGTTAATTTAAATTATTGAAGCATGTTTTTAAAATATTATAAGTGTTCTTCGTCTTCTTTATGTTCGTCGAAGGAATCGACGAACACTGAAGAAACCCAGAAGAAAGAAGTTGCCCAGAAATTGGACGAAGGAGAGAGAAAGATAGAGCTGCCACCGTGGGGGGAGGGAGGGGGGTGAACCGCCGCGCCACACCCCCCTCGGCCTAGCAGGCCCCCGCCGGCACAAGGGTGCGCCGCGGCAGGGGGGGTGCTCGCTGGCCTCCGCAAGCGCCGCGGCGGGGCCTCCTCATGTCGTCCAGTGCCGATTCTTTCAGCTATTTTCGTACCCTCTTTTCGAGCTTTTCGAGTCATGTTATTCCCAAGTTATTTACAAGTTTAATTTAAGTAGATTTTTAAGCTATCTCCGAGTTATTTTGAGTACATTTCTTAAGTTATTTTCCGTCTAGAACTCGAGTAATCAAGGTGTGAGTTTCTTTGAATAAATTCTTTTCGAACTTTATAAAGTCACAAAGTCGTGCAATCTGTAATTAAATCTTAGATTTTAGTCTTCGAGTTAGATATCACTTTAGATGGTTAATTTCTTCGAAGGAAGCCGCTAAGTCGATAATTCCACTTTTGTAGGAGAAAGTGAGCCTCGTGGGAATTCGAAGAAGGATCATCAACTCGTTGCCTCATCTTCTGCTCCGTGATCGAGGTGGGTAAATCTATACTCATCTAAAGTTTGAGCTAATAAGCTCTAGAAGCATGTTAGGGCAAATGAGATATCCAATAAAGCATTTTTGCTCTGCCTGATTGATCTCTGTACAAGGAAGGAAGAAAATGAAGATATTATGTTTTGAATTGAGCTCTCGAGCATGTTTAGAAATGCTAGAAATATTTAAGTATTGTTTATGCTTAGCATGAGAGATTTGGAACTGTCTTTAGTCGCAATTTGTATTTATGTACGTTCATTTCCTTGTATTTGAATGTTGATACTTCGTTAAAAGCTTGTATAGTTAAGGATTAAGGATCGCCTCGTTAGGGTAGTGTTAAATCCCTTGTAGGCCGAGATCATGCTATATTAAAGGATTAGCCCCTAGACATTGCTCTAGGATTGGTTTTGGTAGCAAAGTTAAGGAAGGAAGGAACTTAGCATTTCGCTTAAGAAGGAATTGAGCTCAGAGGATCTATGAACTTTTAAGTGAGTCACTGCTGGGTTATTTCCCTCGCAAACTCGTTTGGATATTTGAGGTAACCCCTCTTCTATCCCATGGCATGCCTAAGGGTGCAGTTGACATCAGGTTTGAGCGAGGTTGGGATCAAAAGAAAAGAAAAGGTTTTACGGATATGGAGAGGGCTTTTGCGTTTTGCTTTCCTTATACCATTAGTTTATTATTGGATATCTTGAAGTTATTAAAGTGTTTTTGTTAAAACCCACTGAGTACATTAGTGCTCATGCCCCCTCTTTTTCAATTGTTTTTAGGTTGAGATGCTGAGGATGTTGGTGGCTGTGTGTAACATCCCAGAATTTCAGAGAGTTCTCTAAATTTATTTAGAAGACTAAAGAAAATAATTGGAGCTAAAATAAAGTAAAACAGATGTAAGTCGCGACTTTTTGACTATTTTATGTGAAAATCGATTATGAGATTTTGCGTTTCCCACCGGAAGATAGTCAATATTGGTCTTTTCTGGAATATAATGACCTAAAGGAAGCTGTTGGTACTTTTAGAATTTTATTCTGACCTCTACAGGAGTCCCGTAATTTAAAATCGTAAAGGGAAAACCTGTGAATAGTAATTTTTGCGTGCGTTCGTGATTCGAAAAATTCACGAAATCCTCCTCATTGATCTAAGACTTGTTCTATCGTGCCTATATTATAGGAAATGACCCAAGGAATCCGTTCACGTTCACGGATTGCCAATCTGAGGTCAACCGAGCACTCGGGAGCAAAATCTGTCAGTCGAAATGAATAGTAAAAGTACTTTTTGAAAGGGAATCTTTCTTCGTTTCTCTTCAGACAACCTCCTCATTTTTCAAAGATGGGTTGGTTCAATAGTACTCGAGCCAACAAGTCTCCCGATATTTTCAGATTTTGTGTCGGAGGTCATTTGGACCTCGCCATTGAATAAAGAAACTTTAATTGAATCCGGAAATCACTTTCTCAGTATTTTATACCCGGAGTGGCTTACCCGGGAAGCCAAGCCTTTTCCTATAAATAGGGGGCTTGGGTTTCATTTGAAACTTGCTCATTTCTCTCCTCTCTCTCTTTCTCTCTCATTCGTGTTGACGAACGAGAGAAACCCGGGCCTGCGCCGAGTAAATCGCGCATGCGGGCCCAGGTTAAGTTTTATTTGGGGGGAAGGGTGCTGCTGCGGGAGGAGCTGTCGAGCACCGGAAGGCTGCCGGAGGGCCGCCGCCGCCGCTGCCGTGGATGGCCAGAAACGCCGTCGTCGTGCCGCCGTCGCGCCGCCGCTTCGGACGTCTCGTTTCGGTCCATTTCTTATCCTTTATAGTTGAATTTTTAATATGTTGTGTGTTTTAAATAGTGCTTCATTTCGTATGTTGAGTGCGTAATCGTCCGGTGGCCGGAAACCGGCGAAAACGCCGGAAAACGTCAAAAATAAAGGGGCGCCGATCAGTTTCAGTTTTTACCCGTTTTCACCCATTTCGGTTCGTCAAATCGAAAAAGTTTCTTCTATAAAGTTGCTCGAAAAATCATTTCCTGTAGGACTGCCAAGTTTCATAATTTTCCAATAAGTTTTGATTAAAGATGATTATATTTAATCAGGCGGTTATTTTTATAACTAGAGCATGTGATTTCAGAAAATTCTGAAAATTGTATAGTTTAATAAAGATATATGTGGGGTCATGCCTGATTATTTTCATAATTTTTGGACAAGTAAAAAGTGCAATCGAGGTTTGCTGTGTAAAATTTAATTAAAATGGCAAGTTACGGAAAGTGACCTTTATCAAATCTTTTGATCCCATTAAATCGGAAATTATATTTTTGGAATTTATTTCCTTCTGTGTTGAAGTTGTACAAGGTCTCTAGAGTCGCGCATTCTTAATAGAAATATAATTAAAGTAAATAAAAGCTCCAATTAAATTAAAGTCGAGTTCTAAAAATTAGAGTAGCAGTCCTAAAATAAGGTTTGACCTTGTAGGACTTGTTGAGCCGGTCAGAGGAGCTGACGAATGAGTATTGAGAAGTTTGATCACCCGAGTTGATCTAATTGAGGTGGGTTTATTTGAAAAACCTATCTATATTTGAGTTATTAACTCATAAATGTGATTGTCATAGTTGGAATATCCAAATAAAATATTTGAGGAATTATCTGCTCAAGTCTCTGCTAGAGTAAAAGTATTATACTGTTGTATAATTAATGAGAACATAGTATTATACTGCTGTATAATTATTGAGAACATAGATTATACTTTGCCATAATTATTGAGAACATAGATTATGCTTCATCATAATTATTGAGAATATAGATAATGATTTATCACAATAAGCGAATATAGATTATGCTTTGACATAATTAAATAGAATAGATTATACCTTGTCATAACTAAAGTTTATGGATTAAAAGTTAAGGTGTAGAGTTTAAAGTTCATAGTTTATAGATTAAGGTTAAACTTTATGTTTAAAGTTTAAAAGTCATAGTTTTAAAGTTACAGTATATCGAATGTTTATTGTGTATTGATTATACTTGTGTATAATAAGTTGTACTCTTTAGCTTGTGCTTTCAGCATTAAACTCAAGTTATAGAATGATTTTCGTTTAAGGAATAAGAAGCATAATTGAACTAAGTTGCTAGAGGAATTAAAGGTTAGCCTAGTTGCTATATTTAGAGGATGACATAGTTTTTATGCTTTTGTCATGTTACGCGCTTTATAGAGAACTTAGAGCAAAGGATAGGCAGGAACTGTGATTCTTGCAGTTGTGATGTTAATCACTAAAGGTGTCACTGTGAGGTAACCCCTGCACATACACGTGATCTGAGCATCATTATAAGGAGTCAATGCTAGGTAACCCCTGGTATACTCAGGGTCAATGCTAGGCGATCCCTGGTATACTCTTCTCGGATTAGCGAGCTAACCCCTCCCTTTTCCTATCAGCGACATGTCATAGAGTGCAGTAGACGACAGAAGGAGCTACAGGGTACCAAAGAGAAGTAAAAGGTTTGCAGAAATGGGAAGGGCTTTCGCGTTTTGCTTTCCATTATCTGTATTTATATTTTGGATATTCTGTTACAGTTTTTATTAAAGATTGAGTTAAAAGTTTAAACCACTGAGTGCTTTAGTACTCAAGCCCAAAATATTTTCAAAATGTTTTTCACAGGTTGAGATGCTGGAGGTGATGGCTCGGTGTACTGTTGTGGGTTGATCGTGCCTTGCTGTCTTGTTCAGACTGAATTATTGCTCATGAGTATGTTGTTATGTGATACAATATTACTCCATTATTTTCCGCTTAAACTCTGATACAGTTGCCCCATAGTATGATTGTATGCTATGTTTTATTTTTAGGCTTATCTGAATTGTATTCTTTATTGAATCATGATAAATAAAGTCCAATTCTCTTCCTTAGATCCAAGCATGTCTCTTTACAGTTTTCGACCTATGGATAGGTCATATTTGGTTGGGTCTTGGATTCTGTTTATTTTCCAGTTGACCTATGAATGGGTCTCAACTTGATTAATTATTTATGTCCTATGAATGGGACATAAAATTGTTTATTTGCCTTTGACCTATTGATGGGTCTTAGTTGTTGTGGCCTATGGAGATGTCTTGTTTATTTGAAGAGTTAGAATCCTAACTATTAATTGTTGGATTCTGTTTGAATTTGACTAGCCTATGAATAGGCATTCTTTTGACTTGATTGAATCATTTGACTTTGTTGATACGTTGAAAGACGTAGATTTCTTCCAGTTATAGAGGTTATGCTGCCCAAATTTCTGGGGAATATAACCTATTCTTGTTCTAAATCCATTTAATGTGATTATCCTAAATAGCACTTCCTTTTTGAGTAACACCCCGACCCTCATTTATTATTCCTTTTGGGACCGGGACATTACAGAGGACCCCCTGGATCTTGGATCAAGCTATCTTTTTCCTTGTATTTTTCCCGTAATATCCCCGTCCTAATCCTCGGGACCAGGGCGTTACACTATGGATGTGGGTTGGCTACCAAGATTGTTTTGCTATTATTTAAGTTTTTTTTGAAATCCCATTATGTGTTCTGCTACTTTGATACACTCTTTCTAATTCTGTTTAAATTCTATTATATTTAACGAGATTCTAAGAATATTCCCCAGTCATGATTATCTATATATAAAGATGCATATTAAGTTTTATTTTCGCATCTCGAGTATATTTTCCTTTCGCCTATGAAGAGGCTTATTAACGTTGATATCTGTTTATTCGCTTTGACCTATGAATGGGTCTATGCTAGTTGGTATCTGATTAGTTAGCCATTTTATTCTGCTAAAGCATGTTTCATTTTTAATCAAGTAAACCCGAGTATCATTGTCTATCTTTTGAAAGTATATCTTTATTCGTAAACCCTCTTTGTTAGTCTCCCGTTTTATTCATTAATCCCTTAATAACACCCCGTCCCCATTCATTAATCCCTATCTCAAGACTGGGCTGTTACAGATGATATCAGAGCCGGTTTGCAACTCTGCAGACCTGTCTCTTTGTTTAAGTTAAGATAAGTGATTATGTTCATATAAGTTGTTCCTTGATGAGTTAAAGCAGCAACCCACAGCTCGCCATCACCCTCGTATCCTCAACCAAAAATCAAGGTATGATAGTATAGAGATTTTGGATGTTGGATTCATGATTTTTGAAATACAGGAAAGGAAAAGATTTGAGCAAGCATACCTGTTTTATGGATAAGAGAAAAATCGTAAGAATGAAATTTCAAGTAAAAGGTGTTCGGGTAAGATGAATTCTGAGGTGGAAAATTTGTGAAAAGATTTCTCGATCCCAAAAAGGCTTAAATTCATTTCTCAAAATTTTTGACTCAAAGAAAAGGTAAATATGTATGTTTAAAGACTTTGGGCACCAAAATTTTTATAAAAATGTCAACTGCTTTTAAAAGAAGTTATGCATGCAAGATATAATATAGATATTAGTATGATCTAAGGAGGACCTTAGGTCTCCCTTTTATAATCTTAATACTGATTAAGTTATTCACTTCTAGATGGTTAAACGTCATTCGACAGCTAGGAAAAGCGTACCTCTTTTTCGCCCTGTGCAAGAGAGGGTCGAGAGGTTTAGGAGAGAAACCTGGAATGGCAACGAGCAGTTGCTATCCTATATGGCGAGGTACCTTGAAAGGTGGGCTTGGACGAATGGCTACGGAGGAGAGCCCGGAAGTGTATGCAACTTAGAAACATGCATCCGCATGTGTGAGCACGCACCACCTGCTTGGAGGCCTACGATGTACCGTATCCTGCAAAGCACGATCACCCGTGATCCCAAAACGTACGCTGAGATCAGGAATCTGATAGAGTTCTCCTCAGCCTTGATGGCTCATTGGGTGTCAGAGTATGGCCACGTGCACGCCTTAGCCGAGCAGCAGTCAGCCGAGCAAAATCTCTCCCTCGTGGTAGAACTAGAACTGCAAAGGATGACTCTCAATAGTCCCTCTGGATTTCAAGCACCGCGCCCTCACAATGAAGGAACCTCAGAAGCAGGACCCTCAAGCGTCCGGATCATGAATAACACCGAGTCCCTATTTTTCTGCACTCTGCAAATGAACCAGTGGATCTCTGCGTCCGCTTCTCAGGGTCTGGGACAGTGTATGCCCCATCAGTATCCCGAAGGGAGCATCCGCATGAGGAGGTTCAAGTTCAGTGTCCCAGAGACAGTTGAAGTTGAAGATGAGGAAGAAGAAGAAGAGGACCCGGAGGAGGGCGAAGAGGAAGTGGGGTCGCCATGCAAGGAGAAGGGGAAGAGCCCGGCTTATGATTAAGCGTTAGTAGGAAGTAGGAGGTGTTGTTGTTAGAACACCTAGTTGTCTAACCTATCTGTTGGTCTGTTTTCCTGATGTCCGTTTAATCCGCTTTAACCAAGATCCTAATATGTAATATATGCTTTAACTTTTCTAGACCCTAATAGTGGCAGTGAATTTTCCAAAAGACCACTCTATCCCATTGTAACCCATAACTTCTTTTATGATATTGATGCCAAAGTCCTCTTAATGAGGTAATTTTCCCCATTATGCTTGATGTCGTTTAAATTCTTATCTTGCTTGATCTATCTTGCATAAATTAAAGACCTTATCGAAAGGAATTTTTGCTTTGTGCGAATTCAATCGAGCGTTGCTAATATTTAGTTCTTTAGAATGCCGCCTTGAAGACGTCAAGCTAAGAATAAGGATGAGAACGAACCCGAGCAAGTCCCAAACCCCAGTCTAAGAGCCGAAAGTGTGTTTCTCAAACACAACCCTCCATCGTTTGATGGTTTAGAAGATCTAATGGATGCCGAGAAATGGGTTCGCTCCTTAGAACGATTTTCAATTTCATAGCTTGCTCAGAAGAAGAGAAGTTAAGTTGCACTCTTTTCATGCTTACGGACGATGCAGACTATTGGTGGGAGTCTGTTCGAAGGACAATAACCCCAGAGCAATGGGAGGACTACAGTTGGGAAGATTTCAAGCATGACCTATATCAGAAGGACGTCTCAAATCGTTATCGAGAGGCGAAGGAGATGGAGTTTAGAAACCTAAAGCAAGGAAGGAAGATAGTGTCAGAATACGACAGAGAATTCAACCAATTGTCAAGGCATGCTCCACATCTAGTGGACACAGATGGGAAGAAAGCACACAAGTTAAAGAAGGGACTTAGATCCGAGATTGGCATAGCTCTCGCTGGCCAAGAAGACATGTCTTATGCTCGAACCTTAGCCAAAGCCTTAAGCATAGAAGCAATTCTCCCTCGAGAGAAAGTTCAGCCCCCTCAACCATCTAATGATCCAAAGGGAAAAAGAAAGTGGGAAGGAGGAAGGAGAGATGATAGAGGAAAGAAACACCACTGGCAAAGCCGAGAGTCTGGAGTGCCTCGCAATCAGCCTGACAACACCTCTAGTCTTAGGCCGTGTCAAAAATGCGGAAGGACGCACCTTGGAGCCTGCCGAGCAAATCAAACTGGGTGCTACAACTGTGGTGAAAGGGACACTTCAAGAGAGAGTGTCCTAAAGGAAACAACAGATGATCCCAAACACCACAACAACCCCTGTACCTGCAGCCACTTCAGCAATTTCCTAGAGATCAGCCAAGGCTGCAGCAAGGAGGACCTCAGGGTCAAAGGCCGGGAATGAATCCAAGGCCGAACCAAGGATGAGATCAAAGGTCCAATCAAGGACAAAGGCCACCTCAGCCAGCTCGTACTTATGCTCTTAATCAACAGCAAGCTGCTAAGGCCATAGGTAATCTAGCAGGTATGATTACCCTCTTCGAGATGCCCATTTTAGCTCTCTTCAATACTGGAGCATCGCATTCATTTATAGCTGAGTCTGTCTGTAAGAGACTGAAGATAAAACCCGAGAACGCTGAGAATGCTTTTGAGATAAGTATTCCCTCTGGAAAAAGAATGATGTCTAGGAAGGTCTGCTCTAACCTAGAATTGAACATAGAAGGGGAAACCTTTAAGTCAAATCTTTATGTAATAAAGATTCAAGACTTCGATATAATCCTAGGAATGGATTGGTTAGCCTCAGCTTATGCCTCCATAAGTTGCCCTAAGAGGGAAGTAGTGTTTTGATCACCCGAAAAACCCGAGATGAAGATCTACGGATCAAGGCTGGGAACCAAAGTCCTAGTAATATCCGCCCTAAAGGCCACCAGGATGATAAGGAAAAATAGTTGCCAAGCGTTTTTAGTTAACTTGACAAGGAAAGAGGAATGAGAGCTTTCAATTGAAGACGTTCCAGTTGTTGGAAATTAAACAGGTCCGAAATGATTTTGGGTCGAATAAAATCCGTCTTTTCGATCAAATCGAACTAGAGCGGAAGCGGTATAAATCAGACAATAGATCGTGATATAAAAATATAATATCCATGCGAATTAAATTTATTTAATGCTAAAGGAGAGATAAAGAAAATACATTTTTCTTAAAACTCCTTCGTCTTCTTTAATCAACCTTTGAATCTTGAAGCTTGTAAACACCACGATCTTCCGATTCGATCCTCACTTTGAACGGTAGTGAGTGGGCACCGAAATAAATCTATTAAGTTCCTAACTTAATTTTTCTACGATTATTTCAACACATGAAATCGCAGAATTGGGTTGTAGTAATGGGAGGATATTAAACTGAATTTAATATATGAACAACAAGAGAAATGAATTGAATTAAAAAATCAAACAATTTGATCTGGCCGAAACGATATTGGCGTGAATTGATTTTTCCCAAAAATCAATTTCTTTCTTAATCTCCTTTGTTAACTCACGTCACTTGTGAGTTTAACAGGCTCTCTTGATTAAAAGAAATCTCTTGTGTCATATATATAATTAGGTTTTGGTCAAATCCCAATAAATATCAGTTTCCTATCTTAAACAGATTCAGAATCATGTAGATAAGGAAACAAATTAATAATTATCTCTAATCATTATTAATTATTACTAATATGTAAATAATATAAATATCTTATATTTATTTAATTCCTAGCACAGTCAAACTGTGGAATATCATATATTCCCGGAATTAACTAATATTTACACATAAGCCCAAACTTTATGAAAACTTATTTTTCATAACACTTTAGGAACTTAAATATTATTATTAACCCGTCAATAATATAGGAAGGCGAATCGGAGACCATGGACCTATAATCAAGAGCTTCAATAAAATGAATAAATAATTAAACTCTTTAATTAATTTATTCAACTTATTAATTCCGATATTATTCCACTAAAAATTCGGAATTGCACTCTCTTTAATTATAGAACAAATTTACTCTACGAATTTGAGAAGTCCATTGATTTAATCATTTCATATGAATTAATCCTCCATACATGATTCATAATTGAAGACAGGTACTATCCGTTAACCTCTTCAATTATTTCTTTTCCTCATTTACCATTAATTCACTAGTGAGCGATTAATTTATAAACGATTTATAAATTATAGATCTCTAATCACTCAGTTCCAGAATTAACAAATTAGAGAATTATCTTTCTACTTCTCAAAAGAAGGAATGGATTCCATATCTGTAAATTACATTCCCAGCTATTTAATTCAAACGTGAATCTAAAATGCAAGTTTAGAGAATGTTGGCAAACAAACTTTAACGAGCAAATTAAGAATTCCATTGAAATAAACAGGAGTCTATAATCACTCAGGATTAAGATTATTCATATATGATCATCTTGTGATTTAATTTAATATTCCTTTTCTTTAACGGAGTTTGAAGGAATAATTAAGTTAAATCGGTCCAAGTCCTATATGATCATATCATATATAAATGCACCCAACTGGATGTCTCCACATCAACGGTTTGGATAAAACGGTCACATTCATAATGTCATTGAGCTGCATTAGTGACATTTTAATTAAAGATCCCATACTTTAATTAAATTCGTCACGGACTTCATTTTTAGTTTATTTTCCATAATCTTAATCCTCTTGTATATAACACTTATATAGTTAGATTATGGTAACATTAAATAAACTAGGAATTTTCTGTGATGTAAAATAAATGCATACAAGAAGTATATTAGTTCAAAAATTAATGTCGCTTTTATAAATAAGATAAAAACAATTCACAATTACTTTAAGGGCACAATCCCCAACACCAGTCGTAAGAGAATACCCTGACGTATTCCCAAAAGAGCTGTCAGGACTGCCTCTAGACTGGCAGGTGGAGTTCGCCATCAAGTTGGAACCCGAAGCCGCCCCAGTTTCAAAAGCCCCCTACAAAATGGCGCCTAAGGAGTTGCAAGAACTCAAGGTTCAACTGCAAGAGTTATTAGACCTAGGTTTTATCCAACCTAGTGTGTCGCCTTGGGGAGCTCCAATCTTGTTCATAAAGAAGGATGATACATTGAGAATGTGCATCGACTATAGAGAGCTTAATAAGCTAACCATCAAGAATCAATACCCTCTCCCAAGAATAGACGATCTCTTTGATCATCTTAAGGGAGCAAGTGTCTTCTCCAATATAGACTTAAGATCTGGGTATCATCAGTTGAAGATCCGAAAAGAGGATATTCCTAAGACTGCTTTTAGGACTCGCTATAGACATTACGAGTTTGTAGTAATGCCATTCGGATTGACCAACGCCCCAGCAGTGTTTATGGATTTCATGAACCGGGTTTTTCACCCGTATCTAGATAAGTTTGTGCTAGTTTTCATAGATAATATCCTCATCTATTCGAAGAACGAAGAGGATCACCAAGAGCACCTAAGAGTGGTGCTGGAGACGTTAAGAAGAGAAAGGCTTTACGCTAAGTTTAGTAAGTGTGAGTTTTGGCTCAAAGAAGTTATGTTTCTAGGTCATATAGTTTCAGTAGAAGGAATCAAGGTGGATCCAGCCAAGATTGAAGCTGTAAGCAACTGGAAGTCTCCAAGGAATGTGAATAAGATAAGAAGTTTCCTAGGAGTCACTGGATATTATCGTAGATTCATCGAAGGATTCTCGACTATATCTAAGCCCATGTCGCGACTGTTAAAGAAGGACTCCAAGTTTAAGTGGATGCCCGAGTGCGAGAAAAGTTTTCAAACCTTGAAAAAGATGCTAACCACGGCCCCAGTGTTAGTCATTCCAGAAGAGAATGAAGATTTCGTAGTTTACACAGATGCGTCGAAGAAAGGATTAGGCTGCGTGCTGATGCAGAGAGGAAAGGTGATTGCTTATGCTTCAAGGCAGCTTAAGAATCACGAGCAAAACTACCCCATGTATGACTTAGAGCTAGCAGCGGTTGTTCATGCGCTGAAGATCTGGAGGCACTATCTCTATGGAGCTAAGTGTGAGATCTTCTCAGATCACAAGAGCTTGAAGTATTTCTTCGAGCAAAAGGATCTTAACATGAGGTAAAGAAGATGGCTAGAACTTGTAAAGGATTATGACTACACGATTCACTACCACCCAGACAAGGTAAATGTGGAAGCAGATGCCCTAAGTAGGAAAGAGAAGGCAGAGTTAGGATTCATTTTAGTCCAGGAAGATCTTCTCAAGGAGTTCAAGAAGTTAATAATCGAGGTGCTAACACCACCTGAGACCATTCAAGCTCAAATCACCGCGTTAGTTGCTCAGCCCGACCTAAGGTAAAGGATAATTGAAGCCCAGAGAGGAGACGAGTTTCTCGAAAAGAAAAGGCTAGAAACACGATCAGATAGTTCGCAAGATTTTGCGAAAGCCGCCGATAATGCGCTCTTATTCAAAGGAAGGCTTTGTGTGCCGAGCAAGGAAGAACTAAAGGAGAAAATCATGTGTGAAGCACATGACATGCAATATACAGCACATCCCGGAAGCACCAAGATGTATCAAGACCTCAAGCGGAACTTCTGGTGGAATAACATGAAGAGAGAAATAGCCGCCTTCATGGAAAGGTGTTTGAACTGTCAACAAGTGAAAGCTTTGCATCAAAAATCTTCGGGTTTGCTCCTTAGAAATTCCTGAATAGAAGTGGGATCATATTAATATGGACTTTATCATAGGCTTGCCAAAGTCTAAGCGAGGGAATACCGTTATTTGGGTAATCGTTGATCGATTATCTAAATCAGCACATTTTGTGGCTGTTAAAATGACAGATGGGCTAGATCAATTAGCCCAGCTGTATGTTAAGGAAGTTGTGCGTTTGCACGGAGTGCCGGTCTCGATTACATCAGATCGCGATACGAGATTTACGTCAAGATTTTAGAGGAGTCTACAAGAAGCAATGGGATCAAAGCTCAATTTTAGCACGGCATTTCATCCTCAAACTGATGGCCAGTCTAAAAGGACTATCCAGATTTTAGAAGACATGCTTAGCGGAGTCGTCATCGATCAAGGAAGCAGTTGGGAGGAATTACTGTCATTGGTAGAGTTTGCGTACAACAACAGCTATCGGTCATCGATCGATATGGCCCCTTATGAAGCCCTGTACGGAAGGAAGTGTAGATCGCCCTTGTATTGGGATGAAGTTGGAGAGAGAAGGGTACTTGGACCTAAAATGGTCCAGGAAGCTGTCCAGAAGATAGAGCTTATTCGTTAGCGAATTAAGGAGGCTCAAGATAGACAGAAGGCATACGCAGATGGAAGAAGAACAGAGCTTAGTTTTGATGTTGGAGATAAAGTGTTCTTGAAAGTGTCTCCGTCAAGAGGAGTGGTTCGTTTTGGCAAACGAAATAAGCTAAGGCCTAGATTTATTAGACCTTTTGAGATTTTAGAGAAGGTGAATAAAGCAGTCTATAGGTTGGCCTTACCATCTAATCTGAGTGACATTTATGACTTTTTCATGTCTCAATGTTGAGAAAGTACGTGTTTGATCCAAAGCACGTGATTAGCAAGGAAGAGATCGTCCTGAATGAGGACTTAGCATATGAAGAGAAGTCCCAGGCCATTGTGGATCAAAAGATCCAGAAGTTGAGGAACAAGTAGATCAGTCTTGTAAAAGTAATCTGGAACCATCATGGTTCAGAGGAGGCAACCTGGGAGCTTGAATCCGAGCTACTCAAGAAGTATCCTGATATCGCTTATCATGATTAGTAAATTTCGGGATGACATTTCTTTAAGGAGGGTAGGATGTAACACTCCAGATTTTCAAATAAGGTTTAGAGGATTTCTAATGATAATTAATTAATTTAAGGAAGAAATTTAAATAAGGTTAATTAAGGTCAGATGTCAGTCACGACTTTAGGGGTCAGTTTTCGTGAAAATCATCTTTTCGGAAAAGGTGATCTTAATTTTTTAATAACCATTTGTGGTCTCGTTAGAAAGGTTTTAACTCAAGGAATGTGCCGGTGTACTCATAATTTTATTCTGAGTTCATTTGAGTTCCCGGTGATGAAAAACGTATTTAAAAGGTGAATGAATAGTAACATTTGCGTGCGTTCGTGTTTTGAGAAATTTACGAAATCCTCCTTGTCAATCTGAGTCTTATTCTGTCAAGCCCCTCTTATGGGAAATAATTCAAGGATTCCATTGGCGTTCACGGATTTCCATTCTGAGGACAATCGAACGCTCGAGAGTAAAATCTGTCAGTCTGAGTGAATACTAAAAAGTAATTCCAAAAAGGGAATCTTTGCTCGTCTTTCTTCTGACGACCCCGTCTTCTTCATGAATCAAGTTGGTTCACTAGTATTCGAGCCAATGAGTCTCCCGGTATTTTTAGATTTCGTGTCTGAGGTCATTTGGACCTCGACATCGAATAAAGCAATTTTTAACCGAACCCAGAGTAACTTCTGCAGTATACCTGCACTGGAGTGGCTTCTCAAGGAAGCCAACCATACATCTATAAATAGAGGGCCACCCCCTTTACTTTTATTTGCTCATTTACCATTCATTTCACTTCCTAGAGAGTGGGAAAACTTGTGAGAGCCGAGAAAGTTCTGTCGAAGTAAAAAGTATTCTTCGTGAGTATTCTGCAAGATGATGAGACGCCGAGCTAGCCACCTTCCTTTGACACACCTAACCTAGTCCATTCTTGTTCATCAGTCCCGATTCTATTTCTTTTCCGTCTTTCAATTCCGCATTTACTTTCCGTTCTTCATGTTCTTCGTGTTCTTTATTATTACTTATTTACCTTCCGTCTAAAGTTGTATCTCGATTCCTATTGAAGTTCCAAGTTAATAACGTTTACATTACATTGCTCGCTTTATTCCTGTCATTATAATTCTCGTTATTATTTCTTGAGATTAGTCTTATTTATTCTGTTTAAGTGTCGTTCAACTTATATTTAAAGATTTTGTCGTTATTCTAATTGTTTAAAGAGGATTATCGTATTTATGTCGTTATAATGCCAATTTCTTTTTAAGTTAAAGCATGCCATTTCATGTTAATTTAAATTATTGAAGCATGTTTTTAAAATTTTATAAGTGTTCTTCGTGTTCTTCATGTTCGTCGAAGGAATTGACGAACACCGAAGAAACCCAGAAGAAAGAAGTTGCCTAGAAATTGGACGAAGGAGAGAGAAAGAGAGAGCTGCCACCACGGGGGGGGAGGGAGGGGAGTGCGCCGCCGCGCCACACCCCCTTCGACCCAGCAGCCCCCTGCCGGCGCAAGGGTGCGCCGCGGCAGGGGGAGTGCCCGCTGGCGCCCGCAAGCGCAGCGGCGGGGGTGCCCGCCGGTGCAAGGGTGCGCTGTGGCGGGCCTACCTCCCCCCCCGTGTCGTGCAGTGCCGATTCTTCCAGCTATTTTCGTACCATCTTTTCGAGCTTTTCGAGTCGTGTTTTTCCCGAGTTATTTCCAAGTTTAATTTAAGTAGATTTTCAAGCTATCTCCGAGTTATTTTGAGTACATTTCTTAAGTTGTTTTCCTTCTAGAACTCGAGTAATCAAGGTGTGAGTTTCTACGAATAAATTCTTTTCGAACGTTATAAAGTCACAAAGTCGTGCAATCTGTAATTAAATCATAGATTTTAGTGTTCAAGTTAGATATCACTTTAGATTGTTAATTTCTTTGAAGGAAGTCGCTAAGTCGATAATTCGACTTTTATAGAAGGAAGTGAGTCTCGTGGGAATTCGAAGAAGGATCATCAACTCGTTGCCTCATCTTCTGCTCCGTGATTGAGGTGGGTAAATCTATACTCATCTAAAGTTTGAGCTAATAAGCTCTAGAAGCATGTTAGGGCAAATGAGATATCTAATAAAGCATTTTTACTCTGCCTGATTGATCTCTATACAAGGAAGGAAGGAAAGGAAGATATTATGTTTTGAATTGAGCTCTCGAGCATGTTTAGAAATGCTAGAAATATTTAAGTATTGTTTATGCTTAGCATGAGAGATTTGGAACTGTCTTTAGTTGCAATTCGTATTTATGTACGTTCATTTCCTTGTATTTGAATGTTGATACTTCGTTAAAAGCTTGTATAGTTAAGGATTAAAGATCGCCACATTAGGGTAGTGTTAAATCCCTTGTAGGCCGAGATCATGCTACATTAAAGGATTAGCCCATAGACGTTGCTCTAGGATTGGTTTTGCTAGCAAAGTTAAGGTAGGAAGGAACTTAGGATTTCGCTTAAGAAGGAATTGAGCTCAGAGGATCTATGAACTTTTAAGTGAGTCACTGCTGGGTTATTTCCCTCGCAAACTCGTTTGGATATTTGAGGTAACCCCTCTTCTATCCCATGGCATGCCTAAGGGTGCAGTTGAAATCAGGTTTAAGCCAGGTTGGGCCCAAAAGAAAAGTAAAGGGTTTACGGATATGGAGAGGGCTTTTGCGTTTTGCTCTCCGTATACCGTCAGTTTATTATTGGATATCTTGAAGTTATTAAAGTGTTTTTGTTAAAACCTACTGAGTACATTAGTGTTCATGCCCCCTCTTTTCCAAATGTTTTCAGGTTGAGATGCTGAGGATGTTGGTGGTTGTGGATGTGGGTTGGCTACCAAGATTGTTTTGCTATTATTTAAGTTTCTTTTGAAATCCCATTGTGTGTTCTGCTACTCTGATACCCGTCTTCTAATTCCGTTCAAATTCTATTATGTTTAATGAGATTCTAAGAATATTCCCTAGTCATGATTATCTATATATAAAGATGCATATTAAGTTTTATTTTCGCTTCTCGAGTATATTTTCCTTTCGTCTATGAAGAGGCTTATCCACGTTGATATCTGTTTATTCGCTTTGACCTATGAATGGGTCTATGCTTGTTGGTATCTGATTAGTTAGCCGTTTTATTCCGCTAAAGCATGTTTCCTTTTTAATCAAGTAAATCCGAGTATCATCGTCTATCTTTCAAAAGTATATCTTTATTCGTAAACTCTCTTTGTTAGTCTCTCATCTTTATTCATTAATTCCTTAATAACACCTCGTCCCCATTCGTTAATCCCTATCTCAGGACCGGGCTGTTACAAGGTACATCTTCTGAAACTTTAGTTTTAAGAGCAATACCTCTCTTCCTTGAGCTGCTGTGTGTTGGGGTTTTTTCGAATTGAACCACCACAGGATCTAATTGGATGTTCATTAATCCTAATGTCATGTAGATCATAAATTCATGCATCTCATATGTTTTAATTAACCGAGTTTAATTAACATGCAAATCCGGTTTAAACGATTCTACTAAAGTGGAAACATAGAATCGAAAAAACGACTTACAAATCAAACGACGGGTGGAGGACAAGATTAAAGGTCTAATCTTGTTGTTGTGTATGATGATGATTGGCGCCCCACAGTGATATTCCACTCCTTGATCTTCTATTGTATTCCCGGACTGAATCTAGTTTCAGGGTGGGCTGAAATCTACTAGATCGGTATGGAATCTGTGGAGATAAAGAGAACACAAGAGGAGCTGATTATTACTCTTAAAATTTCGTCCCCCACCTCCCTATTTATAGGGGAGGTGGTCGAAATTTCAGTGTCCCAACCCTACTGGGTTTGGGCCTCTATCCCTTTTTCTATCTCCAGTCCATTAAAGTCATATTGGGCTACAACAGGGATCTAGAAGAATATTAAATTGGCCTGCTAATTTATTTAATTTCCAATATCCAATAAACTTAGGATATTATTAAATAAATTAAGTATTATTTTTATTCCAATAAAGAAATAATACTGACCTACCAATTTAATACATATTTCTGAATATGCTTTCTCCTTTAGTCCAGCCATTCCCCGCGTTTAAGATATAATGCCCATTAATTAATTATGTAAGCTTCTGACAGCTATAATTAATTAATATCTTATCCTTGAGTAGTACCACACAAGCTTTACTCATGCACGGAATAAATTCCACCTGCAGGGTTTTAGCATGAACTTGCATTTCCTCAAGGGGACACCATCAAACTGGCGCACCAGGACACGGTGCCCCTACATGTTGCACAACCCATCATAAGTGTAAATGTCACAACCCAAGATATCGAGATTATTGATCCTTATGAAAGAATTTCACCCTTTGATAAATCAAAGCTGCAAACACTACACGTATATGTCTGCCAACACATAGGGGTTAAGAACCCGAACTCTGTGCATTCTTATTCTCTCATTTAAGGTCAGAATAGAGAATAGAATCCTAAGTAGATCCTCCTCAATACACTTGACCATGTATTAGAATAATCAATTAGTCAAGACAAACTAACTATCAGATTATTCTACGGCGTACCGATAGCAGGTTCAGTGCCATCTAAACCGTGAGCCTTTTAATACATTACAAGGAACCTGATGATATGATCTAACCATGTGTTTACCCACACCATATCATCTACAATGTAAGTATAGTGAACATGCATATAAATATAACAATTTAAATGCAAACAGTGACTGCAATAATATTCATTCTATATCATCATAGAACCATTATTAATAATGTATACAAAAGACAGGTCTTCTAGTATACAAAACCAACACTGTGTTCATCTTCCAGATTCATCTCGAATGTTCGTAAAGACCCCTTCAGCCTATCAAGCTTCATACTCTTGATATCCTTGACTTCTTCAATTGCAGCAACTTAGTATGCAAACTTCTTTGGAAGAGTTCTGAGAACTTTTCTTACAAGTTTCTCATTATTGATAGGTTCACCGAGAGAAAAAATCTCATTATATATGCTTCTTAGTCTGGCATTTAACTCACCTATGGACTTATTTTCCTCCATTTAAAGAGATTCAAACATAGAAGTAAGATTTTGAAGCCTAGATAACCTTACTCAACTAGTCCCTTCAAAGGTCATTTCCAGAATATCAAATGCAGCTTTAGCAGTCTCACATGTTGAGATTAGACTGAATGTTTCAAGATCAATTACAGAGAATATAGCTGTAGGGGGTAAATTCTACAACGATAGATCGGAGCCGGATAGACTAAAGCGATGGTAGCCGGAGATGATTAAAGAACAGTAAATGAATCCAAAAACAAAATCGTACAATCAGCGTGGAATGAAAGTAAAGTAGAAAGTAGGGTCTTCCCTCCCTTCTAAAGTGCCGTTAAGGCTGTATTTATACCATCTCTTACAAGGGAGAGTAATAAATGATATTTAATTTGTGTCGTAATTGACGGGATCGTAATATGTGATTGACATAATCCTTTGCATAATTATGTTCTTTCCTAAATATAACTAAGGATTTTTCAACTCCTTTGGGCTACGGTGATCGCTCCTCTTCGTTGACCGTAGCTGTCACGCGGCTTCAATTTAGCTTTTGGCCTCAGCGCGGCTGCTGTTAATTTTGGCCTCAACAATAGCTCCTTATTGTGCTTGTCCCTGCAAGTGATAAGTGCAATAATACTGGTAGACAAAATTTCATTAGGGGTCCGATTTGTTTGAATCGTGGAGTGGCCCGAATGGCTTTAACATCGACCGCGTGGGCCTTTGGACGATCTCGTGGGTCGTTCTTATTTAATTGAACCCGGTTAGCTAAGCCGGGGGACGGACTTGTAGTCTCATTCGTGTTTAGATTCATCGATCAGTACTCGTGGGTCGATCGGAACGGGACGAATTCGTAATCCGTTCTTGTTTAATTTATTGACCGACGCGCGGGTCGATCATAAATTTACAAAGGAAAACTAGGATATATATATATTTAAGGAAAATTTTGCCATATATCATGGCAGAGAGGGGGGGTCGCCTGTGGCGGCTGGGAGTCCGACTAAATTGACCGTTCAAAGATCGATCATGGGCCCGGGAATCCTCGACTGTTGTTGGAGTATGGAGCTTGGAAGGAAGTGAATCCTACCACGAGTTCGGCGATCCAACTCGCCGCTGAGTTGGCTGGGAGGTTGCAGGGGGAAAAGGTTGCCGAGCTCCGGGCTGGAATTGGGCTTGATCGGGCGGCAGTGTTCAATTCCGAGAGTTGGTCCAGGTTGAGGAAGCAGATGGAGGAGCACTATATTTTCGGGGTGATAGATGATGCCATGACGCACTGTGATGGGGATATTGACAAGTATCGCGGGTGGCTGGAGGATCGGGCGAAGGAGGTTAGCGCCGAGGACGGAACCGCGGAGCCTTCGACCACTGCTAAAGCTGCTAGGGCTCCTTCTTCTACTTAGCCGCCTACTCAATCAGGCTGAGATCGAGTTTATCTTCCATTTTACTTCGTTGGCACTTTGTTGTTATTTTTATTATCTTTACTCCTTCGACTGCTGCGTTTGGGAACTTCGTTGTTTTGTCGACTTGATTGAAAATTTTTGTTTTCTTTTTCCGGGCTCGCTTATAACCTTGTCGTTCGTTTTATCTCGTAAGCAACACACAAAACTGTGTTAGGAAATGCCGAAAGATTTGAGCTAATAATCTAAATAAGGATAGAGGTGGTGGACGTACCTTTGGGGCGCAGGGCCCCCTTCAAGAAAATTGTCAGTAATTGTTTGGCGGGAAAGAAAAAAGGTAAAAATACTCGTAATGAAAACAAAGGAAAATTAAATAATAGTTTAGTAATGATACTGTTTTAGGTGAGAAATGTTCCAGGTATCCGGCACGTCTATGTCGTCTTCGTTCATGAGTCGGTAGGCTCCGTTGCCTGTCACTTGAGAGATTTGGTAGGGCCCTTCCCATACTGGAGCTAACTTTTCAGCTCCGAGCTCCTTGGTATTCTGGAAGACTCTTTTTATCACTAGGTCGCCAACCTTGAAGCTCCTCAGCCGAACACCTTTGTTGTAGTGTTTGGCTACTGATTGTTGGTAAGCTGATATCCGCATTGCTGCTTGATCTCTGTGTTCATTTAGTAGGTCGAGGTTGATAGCTAGCTCCTGATTATTGGTTCCCTCGCTTGCCCGTTCGACCCTGGGCGATCCCAAATCTACTTCGGTTGGCAGCACCGCCTCTGAGCCATAAACAAGTGAGAATGGAGTCTCCCTGGTCGAGCTTCTTGCCGTAGTTCGATATGACCAAAGTGTTCCGGGCAGCTGCTCTACCCATGCTCCTTTTGCTCGCTCGAATCTCTTCTTCAAGGTGTTCATGATGCTTTTGTTGGTAGATTCCGCTTGTCCGTTTGCTGTCGGGTACCTTGGGGTCGAGTACCTTATTTTAATATCCCACTGTTCGCAAAAATCTTAAAATTTGTTGCTGATGAATTGGGAGCCGTTGTCTGTAACGATTTCCTTGGGCACTCCGAATCTGCAAATAATATATTTCCACAGAAATGAAGTTACCTCGTTGTCTTTGATCGATGCGTAGGCTTCTGCTTCTACCCATTTTGTGAAGTAGTCGGTTAAGACCAAGAGGTATTTCTTCTGCTGAACTTCTGTGGGCATTGGCCCTACTATGTCCATTCCCTACTTCATAAATGGCCAGGGAATGATATTGAAGTGCAACTGTTCTGCTGGCTGGCGCGGTATCGGGCCAAATACTTGGCATCTGTTGCATCTTTTGACGTACTCAATTCCATCTTTCCTCATCGTGGGCCAATAGAATCCTGAAGTGAGAGCTCGGCTTGCTAAACTTCTGGGCCCGGAATGATTTCCACACTGTCCTTCGTGTAAGTCGATCAGTACTTGTCTTGACTCTAGTGGATCCACGCAACACAGGTAGGGACCGATAAAGGACCTTCTATATAGCTTGCCTTCAATTAAAGTGAACCGGGATGCCTTAGCTTTCAACCTTCTAGCTTCTGGCTTGTCTTCGGGCAGTATGTCGCTTAACAAATAATTGAGGATCGGAGTGATCCATGAGTCGGTGCTTATGTCCATCACTGTTGCCTCGGCCGCTTCAGCTTCGGGTGGGTCGGATTTTCGGGTGGCCGGCCACTCGACAAAGACGAGAGGGATGTTTCTTTCTGTTGGTCGATCCATATTTGAGCCCAGATTGGCTAACGCGTCCGCCAGTCTGTTTTTTTCTCGGGCTACATGCTCCACTTTTAGATCTGGGAACTCCTCTCCTGCTTTTTTAGCCAGCTCCAAATATCTTTGCATTCTGCCTTCTCTAGCTTGGAAATCTCCTTTTAATTGGTTTACAATGAGCTGCGAGTCACTTCTTACTTTGAAGCTCTTGACTTCTAAATCTTTGGCTAGAGACAGGCCGGCTAAAAGGGCTTCATACTCCGTTTCGTTATTTGTGGCCTTGAAGCCACACTTTACTGCTCGCTCGATCACGAACCCTTCAGGGGATGTCAACACGATCCCCAATCCACTCCCTCGTGCATTGCTGGAACCGTCGACATGAAGGGTCCAGGATTGCACTGCTGCCTTATTAACATTGATCGTGTTGATCCTCTCAAATTCCTTATCTGCGAGCTCCTGCTGGTCAACGGAAAAGTCAGCTGTAAAATCTGCTAAAATTTGAGATTTAATAGAAGAGCGGGGGAAGAAAGAGATATCGTATTCTCCGAGCTCGACAGCCCACTTAGCCACTCGGCCGGCAAGGTCGGATTTGTGAAATATGGTCTTCATTGGGTAGGAGGTGATGACACTGATTGGGTGAGCCTGGAAGTATGGTTTGAGCTTTCTTGATGCCACCACCAAAGTTAAGGCCAGCTTCTCTAGCTGGGTGTAGCGAGTCTCCGCATCGAGCATGCTTCTGCTTATGTAAAATACTGGATGTTGTTTCCCATTCTCCTCCCGTATCAAAACTGCATTCAAAGATTTAGTAGACACAGAAAGGTAAAGAAAGAGGGGTTCGCCGGGTACCGGCTTTGAGAGCAGAGGTGGACTTGATAAATATTTTTTAATTTCCTCGAGGGCAGCGGCGCACTCGGGAGTCCATTCAAATGTTTTTTTCTTGGTCAGCGTGTTGAAGAAAGGTCTACTCTTGTCTGAGTATTTGGAGATAAATCGGCTGAGTGCAGCTAGTCGTCCAGTTAACCTTTGGACATCTTTCACACTCCCTGGCTGCTTAATATTCTGTACTAATCTGATCTGATTTGGGCTCGCTTCGATTCCCCGTTTTGTCACAATGTAGCCGAGAAATCTTCCAGACGTCACGCCGAATGAACATTTGGCCGGGTTCAGTTTCATGTTATACTTTTTTAGGATCTTGAATGTTTCCGCCAAGTGCCGAATGTGATCAGAGCGATCTACTGACTTCACCAACATATCGTCGATGTACACCTCCATCGTCCGACCTATAAACTCCCTAAACATAATGTTGACCAGCCTCTGGTACGTTGCACTGGCGTTCCTGAGACCGAAAGACATCACCAAGCTGCAGTAATTGCCTCTCGGGGTAATGTATGCAGTACTTTCTAGGTCGTCCGGATGCATTGGAATTTGGTTATAGCCGGCAAACGCGTCCATGAAGCTCATGATTTCATGACCTGCAGTAGCATCAACAAGAGCGTCAATATTAGGTAAAGGAAAAGGGTCGCGGGGACAAGCCTCGTTTAAATCGGTGAAGTCCGTGCACATTCGATCCTTGCCGTTCTTCTTCTTCACCAAAACTACGTTTGCGAGCCACGTCGGGTACTGTACTTCTCGGACCAAACCATTTTGAAGCAGTTTGTTGTTCTCACTTTCGATGATCTGTTCTTTCTCTGGTGAAAATTTCCTTCTTCGTTGCTTGACTGGCTTGACTGTCGGGTCGATGTTCAATCGGTGACAGCAGACTTCTAGGTCGATGCTAGTCATATCCCCATACGACCGACCATGTGAAACAATCACGGTGCTCTATCAGAAAAATTATGAGTTGTGATTTTTGTTCCGGCTCGAGCTGGGAACCAATGTAGGTGACACGGTCGGCATGTTCTGGGAAGAGTTGAACTGGAATGAGCTCTTCTAATGTGGGCTCGACGTAGCTCAATCGGGATGATGACGCCTCCATTACTCCCCTCCAGGGTTGGTTGTTGGCCGCGGCTTCGATGTTCAAACTGTCGGAAGTTGTAGTAGGTGGATCGACCGTGGCGGAGGCTCCAGCTCCGTCGAACGCAGCCGATGGGATTTCCACCTCACTCGATCGTGAGGCTGTTTTCACAGGTTCCGCCGCCGAGGTCGCTCCAACTGTCGGGTCAATCTCCACGTGTTCGATCAAGTTAACATTTCTCCTTGATTTTCCTGGCAAGCTCGATCGATAACACTCCCTGGAACTAGTCTGATCACCCTTAACGGTCCTAATTCCCCAAGGAGTTGGGAATTTGAGCATCTGGTGGAAGGTGGATGGCACGTCTTGGAGATCATGAAGCCAGGGACGGCCAAGGATCACGTTGTATGCTGAAGGTGCGTCGATCACGGTAAACTTAGTTTGCTTGTTTATTCCTTCGACGTAAACTGGTAGTATGATTTCGCCCACCGAAGACTTTGATTCTCCACTGAAGCCAACCAGGGTGGTGCACTTTTTCACAATGTCATCCTCACTAATTTCCATGTTCCTGACAGTCGACAAGAAGATCACGTTAGCAGAGCTACCATTATCAATTAAAGAACGACGAACAAGACAATTAGCAATAAGGATTGAAATAATTAGAGCATCGTGCTGAGGATGGGCGAGGGTGGAGGCCTCCTCGCTTGAGAAATTTATGTCAACAGGAGGAAGTGGCGTAAGCCTCCTCGGCACGGCTGTGTCTGGTCGGAGCTCTCGGCAATGTTTCTTGGCTGCGTTCCTGGAGATTCCACTAACTTCAGAGCCTCTAGTAATGCAACCCACCGTACGCTGGATTTGGGGAGGCTCCACCGGCTTTGAATCCTTCTCTGCCTGAGCTTCGTCATGTTTGGCCCAATTCTCTTATCCCTTGTTGGTAAGGAATTTGATCAAATATCCTCTTTTGAGTAGCTCGATCACCTCCAGCCTCAAGGCAACACAATTCTCAGTTGTGTGGCCGTGGTCGCTATGGAACTCGCAGTACAACCGTCGATCTCTTTATGCGTCTGGAGCTCTCATTTTAGGTGGCCACTGAACCTTACTTCCGAGCTTCTTCAAAACTTCAATGACCTCCGTTGGCTCGATGTTCAAGATGTACTCAGGAAGTGGGCGTTGCTCATATCTTCTGGGTCGGTTGATTTTGCTGTACGGAGTGGTGAATCGATCCCTATCATCCCTCGGGCGGTACAGTCCTGGACGAGCATCTGACCTGTCATTTTTGGCTGATCAGGAGGTGAGATGTGCTTGATCGTCCTTCCATTTAATTTGTGCATGGGCCTTATTTAGGACGTCTTCAAAGGTCTGGCACGGGAACATAGTCGATGTTCTGTATAGGTCTCCGTTCTTCAATAGACCTTTTCTGAAAGCAGTGATGGCTGTGTCGACATTGCAGCCTGTGATCAAGATTTTCTCCTTGTTGAAGCATCCTACATAGCTGCGTAATATTTCTCCCCGGTCCTGTTCGATCGAATATAGGTTGTTCGACCTCTTTGCTAATCTTCTGCTACTGGCAAAATGTTGTACGAATTAGTTGTTGAGCTCGGCAAAGCTGTCGATGGAGGCAACTGGGAGGCGAGTGAACCATGTTAGAGCTGCTCCTTCTAGCGTCGAGCCGAAGCTCCTGCACATGCAAATTTTGAGGTCTTCCGGGTTGGTTGATGCCGAATGGATCTTCTGTTTGTAGTGAGCGATATGTTCATCCGGATCGGTAGATCCGTCATACAGCCTCATGGTTGGATGAGCGTAACGGGAAGGTAGGGCCACCTGGTTTATCCGGTTCGCGAACGTTGAGTCGGCATAACTGTTACGGTCGACTTTTTGTATGTCGGGGGCGACTCCTGGGATTTTGGATATGGCTTCTTGAATCTTAGACAGTTGAGAGTCTAGATCCGATTTGAGCTCTACCCTGAGCTCATTGATTGGGTCGAACCCTGGCGGGGGTCGATCGGCCATCTCGGTATAGAGCGCCCCATTTATCGTTTGGCTAGTTCCTACAAAATTAATAACAGGGGTTTTGGTAAATGATAACTTTTAGCCGGAATGAAAGGGATAGAATTTGGCCCCTGATAGCCTGTTCCGTGTCTGGTCCCGACGCCAGATCTGACATCTTCATTCACATCCTGACATGTGTTCCGGGGATGGAGAGCCTCCTACTTATCGATTCTGGCTTGAAGCTCTTAGTTTTGCTTCTGCAAAACGCTCATTTGCTTAGCGAACTTGGTCATCCGCTCGTTCTGCTTAGCCATTTGCTCGGTCTGTATCTGGATCTGTCTGGTCAGTTGGAAGAAGATCTCATCGTCTTCTGACGTGGTATGATTTTTCCCGTGCGATGTTCGTGACCGCAACTTGCTGCGGAGATCTGACTCCGGAGGGGTGTCGTGACAGTTGCCGGTATCCTTCAGATTCAGGTCCGGCCTAGAGTATCGTGATCCAGCCATTGTTCCGGTGAACGTCGTATGAAATCGCCTAAAGTCTTAAATCCGGCCCCACGGTGGGCGCCAAATTGTAGGGGATAAATTCTACAACGATAGATTGGAGCCGGATAGACTAAAGCGATGGTAGCCGGAGATGATTAAAGAACAGTAAATGAATCCAAAAACAAAATCGTACAATCAGCGTGGAATGAAAGCAAAGTAGAAAGTAGGGTCTTCCCTCCCTTCTAAAGTGCCGTTAAGACTATATTTATACCATCTCTTACAAGGGAGAGTAATAAATGATATTTAATTTGTGTCGTAATTGACGGGATCATAATATGTGATTGACATGATCCTTTGCATAATTATGTTCTTTCCTAAATATAACTAAGGATTTTTCAACTCCTTTGGGCTACGGTGATCGCTCCTCTTCGTTGACCGTAGCTGTCATGCGGCTTCAATTTAGTTTTTGGCCTCAGAGCAGCTGCTGTGAATTTTGGCCTCAACAATAGCTCCTTATTGTGCTTGTCCCTGCAAGTGATAAGTGCAATAATACTGGTAGACAAAATTTCGTTAGGGGTCCGATTTGTTTGAATCGTGGAGTGGACCGAATGGCTTTAACATCGACCGCGTGGGCCTTTGGACGATCTCGTGGGTCGTTCTTGTTTAATTGAACCTAGTTAGCTAAGCCGGGAGACGGACTTGTAGTCTCGTTCGTGTTTAGATTCATCGATCAGTACTCGTGGGTCGATAGGAACGGGATGAATTCGTAATCCGTTCTTGTTTAATTTATTGACCGACGTGCGGGTCGATCATAAATTTACTAAAGAAAACTAGGATATATATATATTTAAGGAAAATTTTGCCATATATCGTGGCAGAGAGGGGGGTCGCCTATGGCGGCTGGGAGTCAAACTAAATCGACCGTTCAAAGATCGATCATGGGCCTGGGAGTCCTCGACTGTTGTTGGAGTATGGAGCTTGGAATGAAGTGAATCCTACCACGAGTTCGGCGATCCAACTCACCGCTGAGTTGGCTGGGGGGTTGCAGGGGGAAAAGGTTGCCGAGCTCCGGGCTGGAATTGGGCTTGATCGGGCGGCAGTGTTCAATTCCGAGAGTTGGTCCAGGTTGAGGAAGCGGATGGAGGAGCACTATATTTCCGGGGTGATAGATGATGTCATGACGTACTGTGATGGGGATATTGACAAGTATCGCGGGTGGCTGGAGGATCGGGCGAAGGAGGTTAGCGCCGAGGACGGAACCGCGGAGCCTTCGACCACTGCTAAAGCTGCTAGGGCTCCTTCTTCTACTTAGCCGCCTACTCGATCAGGCTGAGATCGAGTTTATCTTCCATTTTACTTCGTTGGCACTTTGTTGTTATTTTTATTATCTTTACTCCTTCGACTGCTGCGTTTGGGAACTTCGTTGTTTTGCCGACTTGATTGAAATTTTTTGTTTTCTTTTTCCGAGCTCACTTATAGCCTTGTCGTTCATTTTATCTCGTAAGCAACACCCAAAACTGTGTTAGGAAATACCGAAATATTTGAGCTAATAATCTAAATAAGGATAGAGGTGGTGGACGTACCTTTGGGGCGCAGGGCCCCCTTCAAGAAAATTGTCAGTAATTGTTTGGCGGGAAAGAAAAAAGGTAAAAATACTCGTAATGAAAACAAAGGAAAATTAAATAATAGTTTAGTAATGATACTGTTTTAGGTGAGCAATGTTCCAGGTATCCGGCACGTCTATGCCGTCTTCGTTCATGAGTCGGTAGGCTCCGTTGCCTGTCACTTGAGAGATTTGGTAGGGCCATTCCCATACTGGAGCTAACTTTTCAGCTCCGAGCTCCTTGGTATTCTGGAAGACTCTTTTTATCACTAGGTCGCCAACCTTGAAGCTCCTCAGCCGAACACCTTTGTTGTAGTGTTTGGCTACTGATTGTTGGTAAGCTGCTATCCGCATTGCTGCTTGATCTCTGTGTTCATTTAGTAGGTCGAGGTTGATAGCTAGCTCCTGATTATTGGTTCCCTCTCTTGCCCGTTCGACCCTGGGCGATCCCAAATCTACTTCGGTTGGCAGCACCGCCTCTGAGCTGTAAACAAGTGAGAATGGAGTCTCCCCGGTCGAGCTCCTTGCCGTAGTTCGATATGACCAAAGTGTTCCGGACAGCTACTCCACCCATGCTCCTTTTGCTCGCCCGAATCTCTTCTTCAAGGTGTTCATGATGCTTTTGTTGGTCGATTCCACTTGTCCGTTTGCTGTCGGGTACCTCGGGGTCGAGTACCTTATTTTAATATCCCACTGTTCGCAAAAATCTTGAAATTTGTTGCTGATGAATTGGGAGCCGTTGTCTGTAACGATTTCCTTGGGCACTCCGAATCTGCAAATAATATATTTCCACAGAAATGAAGTTACCTCGTTGTCTTTTATCGATGCGTAGGCTTTTGCTTCTACCCATTTTGTGAAGTAGTCGGTTAGGACCAAGAGGTATTTCTTCTGCTGAACTCCTATGGGCATTGGCCCTACTATGTCCATTCCCCACTTCATAAATGGCCAGAGAATGATGTTGGAGTGCAACTGTTCTGCTGGCTGGTGCGGTATCTGGCCAAATACTTGGCATCTGTTGCATCTTTTGACGTACTCAATTGCATCTTTCCTCATCGTGGGCCAATAGAATCCTGAAGTGAGAGCTCGGCTTGCTAAACTTCTGGGCCCGGAATGGTTTCCACACTGTCCTTCGTGTAAGTCGATTAGTACTTGCCTTGACTCTAGTGGATCCACACAACGCAGGTAGGGACCGATAAAGGACCTTCTATATAGCTTCAAATACTGACTAGACACATAATGATCACAACGATCAAACCTAGTCTACCTGAATACTATATGCTTCAAACTTGAAGTCTTTTAGACTCTTTAGCTCTAGTGTATTCATAAACCTTAACTCGCACACTAACTAATATGATTCTCAGGCTATTTATAAACACAAAATATAACCTAAATAAGGTAATCAAATTGTCCTATTTTGAATCAAACTCAATAAGAAAACTTTCCTAGTTTAATTCGGACTCTAACTAGTTAGAAGCATTCCTTAAATAGAACTTGCCTTCTCCCTTCTTAATCTTTATCTTGAACAAGTCATCTTCTATTCTGAAGTGTCCATCTTGAAAAGATAGCTTCAACTCCTTGAAATCAGCTTGGCACTTCTCTAGGAAACTCTGTGGACAACCATGTACATGATCATGTTCAGGTATATGCTCAAGTACATTCTTCGATCTTCAATCAGATTGGCAGTGGAATGTTCATATTATAATGTCTAGAACATGGTATTCAAAACTCGAAAAACTAAATCCTTTGTGTTTTTTGAATTGCCATAAAGATCATGACAATATAAAAATACTTAGTGTTATAAGATGGCATTAACAGAAAGAATAAAGATAACCCATGATCACCTCATTCGCCACAAGTATTTTGAGAGTAGGCAAAAGATTATGTTATATAATTCTAGATTCAAGGTCAGGGGAGGAGAAGCAAAATCCAAGTGGTCTAGTCCATATAAAATTCATACTGTATGCCTAAATAGAGTGGTGGAATTAGCTGACACGAGTACTGAAGGAACATTCAAGGTTAATGGCCAACATTTGAAGCATCTTCATGATCATAAGATTTCATACATGAAAGCTCTCGAGCTTAGGCTCGTTGAGCCCATTTACATATGAGAAAACGTAAGCGTCGTGCCCACGACAATAACCAGAGCACTGACTAGGAGGCAACCCAGATTTTTTTTAATTATTTGTAATTTATATTCTTTCTAAATAACTGATTTTGGTACCATGCTATACTAGTAAGTGGATTTTATGGTTGAATTTTATTTTGAGTTGAATTAGGAAAAGATTTTGGTGAATTTTTTTCAGAAAGAAAGAGTTCAGGAAATCTTGATACGTTCAGATACGGAGGGCATGAACTACGAAAAGTCCAGAAATTATGGGATATGTCCGTGATAGCTGTGTATTCTACACAACTTTTTGATATGAATTGATGATGTGTATTATATTAAGTTGTATATTTTATATAAATTTTGTACTTTATTTTTATCATTTGGAGTTTTTGATGTGTTTGCTAGTTTTATAGTAATAGTTACATTTTCATTGCATAATTGAAGCAAAATAGTCAAATATGGGCATGAAGAGTTGAAAGAGGATTTAATTTGGCTCTTGGGCTTAATTAAATACTTAATTAAAGTCTTGAAGTTCGGTGTGAAAATAGTCAAATATGGGCATGAAGAGTTGAAAGAGGATTTAATTTGGCTCTTGACTCGAAAAGCTTCAGTCGACCTAAGCCAGTGTAAATTACACAGGGGTTGGTCGACCCGACTCAAATCACTTGCGTCGACCCTATGCAAAAATAGGTCTCTGGGTCGACTGAAATGGCTGGGTTAACCTGTGGGCCCGGGTCCACGGGATGTGCGATTCTCATCTCTAATTTAAGGTTTTTAACCTAGATATAAAGCCTCCATTTTGATAAATGAGATACACAATCCCATATGCCTTAGAGAGACATAAAAGAGAAGAGAGTAAAGAAGAGAAAGACGGGGGTATGCCATCTACTCAAGAGGAGGTGACAAGGTTGCTAGAGATTAGGTGCCACTGTAGAAGAGACAAGCCAACCAGATTCCTTCTTGTTATTCGGTTTATTGTTTATTTTGTCATAAACATTTATACTCTAGTTGTTATTGTTATGTCTAGTTTGTTAGTGCCATATGTGACACCAATCAAAGAAACTTGTTTTCGATTAATTCAATGGTGTGACACTGCACTATGGCTGTTTATCAAGTGCTCTACATTGCATTTGCTATAGTGATTAATTGTCATTCATCTTTATGGCATTGCATAATCACTTCAGTATTTGGTATTTCCAAGTACATTTCTACTATTCTGGACAACATTTATAATAATGTACATGAATATGATCTAAACTTCCTGAAGACAGCTCAAGCAAGGAGTTTGAATTGAGCTGAGAAAAAGACGGTTGTGCATTGTGCCACAACAGAGATTGTTCAACATGCTGAGTACTGTCAGCTAGTTTGAGTGATAGCCTAAAGTCAATCTGTGAACATACAAGATTCCGATGTGCTACCTGAAGTGAAGATTTAAGATCAATAATGTACATTGTAAAGTACATGAACATCTACATCAAGAGAAGACTTAAAGATCAACAATGTTCATTGTAATGTTCATGAATGTTTAGATGAACATTTATTGTCCAGATTATTCTTCCAAGGTCTATGAAGTTGTTCAAGGTTTCCAACCAAGGAGAGATTTAAAGATCGGTCTAGGACCTACCATATCCAACCTGAAGAACTCGTGACTGAAGTCAAAGGTAGATTTCTAAAGATGGAAGAAATCCTAACATGGATCATCTTAGGTCTCGGCTTCAAATAAGGAAAGTTTCCTTGTTAGTTTCTAAGTTAGATTAGGACATCTATTCCTTTGTTCAGGCTATGATTGTTTATCTATAAATAGTCAGGGATACAAACATGTTAAGATGAAAAACACATTCCAAATAGAAGCACTGCACTAGAATAGTTTTAAGAGCTCTAATTGTTTTGAGCCACTTTGTTACGGGTGTGATTTAGACTGGAGATTAGTGTTCGAGTCAACGTTTATTGAAATACACTTGTTCATACATTGTCCAAAGGAGTCTCGAGAGAGATTTCTTATGGGAACTAGATAGGTTAGACATCTAGGTTTTGAGGGGATCTCATGATTCAATTCAATGAAAGAGGGTGTACAGTTAGAACATATAACATGACACCGAAGTAGTGAATTATTTTTCATGAACACGACAAGTCTTCCTGACGTAGATCATTTGATCGAATAGGGTTACCAAATCTCTGCATGCTTTACTTTCTGCAAACAACACAACATTTACAATAACATTCTTGAACATTATTGTGAGCATTGCTCTTCAACGTTCGTGTACTTTTCAGTAAACGTTTTGCAATGAGATACTTCTCACATCGGTGTGCAATTTTAATTGGCACCAGAGCATGTCATTTTGTGTTCAAAATGAAAATCATGAGAAGCAAATCTTTGTGTGAAGTATTTGGTTTTAAAGTCATGAGTTCCATAAAAGAAGGAGGTTCAACCGTCAGGTCACCACTACTAGAAGGCAACAACTATCCTTACTAGAAAGCAAGGATGCGTGCTTTTTCTCATGTCCATTGATAATCAGGTATGGAAGAGTCTCACTGAAGGATGGATTCAACCTACAGTTTCCAACAATGATAAGTATACTCTCATTCCAGGGAACGACTGGACTGAACCACAAAAAAGATGGTTCAATGCTAACTCCAAAGCTCTCAACACCATATTCTCCGTTGTTCATTTGGAGTCATTCAGCCTAATCTCAATTTGTAAGACTACTAAATCTACATGGGATATACTGAAGACAATCGTTGAAGGAACCAACACGGTCAGACTTTCAAGACTTCCAAATTTGAAAATTTGAGAATGGAAGATTCTGAAACAATTGGTGAGTTCAACGCTTAATTAAGGAGTATATCTAATGAAAGTTTTTCATTAGAAGAAGTCATGACAAATGAAAAGCTAGTAAGGCAAGTCTTAAGGTCTTTACCAAAAAGATTTGCCTACAAAGTTGCTGCCAAAGAAGAAGCTAAAGACATCAGAAGCATGAGGCTGGATGAACTGATGGGATCTCTCAGAACCTTTGAGATGAATCTTGAAGAAGATAAATACATGAAGAAAGGCAAATGAATTACCTTAAAAGCTGAAACATCAGATAAAGTTCCTAAAAAAGTTCTTAAAGATGTTCCTGGTGAAGAACTGATGAATTCTATGGTTCTTTAATGAATTGTATAAAATAAAAGAAAAATGGAAAAAAAACACAAACATAAAAATCCCGGATATCACAAGATGATAACTCGAGGGACCGAGGCCTCAATAAAACCTATATGGAAAACCCAAATCGGGAAAAATCATATGGGAAAAAAGAGTACCCCTCTAAGAAAACCTAAAAAACTAGGACAAAAAAATCCTGTCTAACAGCAACAACAATTCAATTAAACCAAACTACTTGACTACGAGAAGAAAAAACCAAAGAAAACAACCGCCAAGAGTTCCAAATCGCCGAAAATACTCCACATTATCAAGATCATTAAAACTGAGAGTCATGCCGCGGAGGATTAGCATCCCCTGCTTGGGTCATATTTCTTTGTAAACCAGCAATCAACTCTATGTTCTTTAATGCAATCATGTTTGGCTCGGCCAGCACAAATGGAACCAAGCCTTCCCCTTCATAAGACTTATGCACACCTTTACCTATCGGGGGCTTTAATTGGCCAGAATGTCTCAGTTCCGCAGCAGAAGGCTTTGTCCACTTAGCTTACGTATGCTTAGGAGCTGCAGCAGGAGCCCTTTTTACTGTTAAACCATCATCCACTTGCAAACTCGCAGAGGATTGAGTCTTGTTTTCAACCAACATAGCTGCCCATCCCTCTACATGATTAAGATCCGTAACCAATGAATCTGTAGCCTCAGTTAACCCTACCTCCTCAGTGGCAGCAACAACCACTAGCAGCAGCCGCCAAAAGTGGTTGCATTCCCTCAGTAGTAGCTCCACCAGATTGCATACCCGCAATCTCATCAACAGAAGAAGAATGACAATTTTCAGCAAATTCCTCACCTTCATCCTGCTGCTAATCTTCCTCTTGGGAGGAGTCTACATCATCCACGTAAGAAGCTTCATGTTGTAAACTTGGCTCCTGAACAACTCCAGCTACATCTGCAGACCCCCTAATAGAGCTATCATCTGGTTCCTGCCTTTTATCCATCTGCAACAGGTCATGTGATAAGAGAAAATCCTGCAGACCCCTTACCTGAACAACAGCATGATCCCTATCAACATTCCCTTCAGAATGTTGTTGTACTAAACTCTGCTGCTCTTGAGACAAGACCAGACCATGTAGAGCATTTTCCAAAGCCTCACCTACTTCATGCGCTCTATCAACACTCCCTGCAGTAATCTGCACAACTTTCTGACCATACTGAATTACTTCAGAATCATAATCAATTGAAGCAAAGGTCTCAATACTCGTCTCAACAACAGGTACACTATTCAACATTGGCTTCTGCAGAACGATGTGATCAAAGACCATACCCTCAGCAAACCCTTTAACAATTGGCTCTTGTTCTGTATCAGTATCAGGGGCCGCACAATCCCTAGAATCTTCCTGCTCAACTGGACCAGTCACCTTCAGCAAAATATCAAAAGTATTAGAAATAGAAATTGGCACCCTATCCTCCTGATTTTGAGCATACAAAGAGCTCGGAATAGATTCAGCATTACCCATAGCTTCTCCAGACACACCAAATCTTTTAACAACCCAATCTTTAGTAAAGGGAACAGGCTTTAAAGGAGCCATCCCTTTCTTGTTAGGGACGCCATCCGTCTTAGCTGTAATAACACCATCTACTGAATTCGACACCTCCTTAGACGTCATAAAGTTACGACACTTACTAGTGGCATGACCAACCACTTGACAATCACCACAAAATAAAGAAAGGTTCTCATAATGCAAATAAACAAAGAACGAATCATCTTCCTTATCTATCATTACTGAGGTCTGCAGCAATTAGACCATATCAACCTCAATTAACACCCTCGTAAAGTGGCCAACATTGCCGTGAATAGAATTACCAACAATTTTAAGAGGAGTTCCCACCAATCGTGCTATCCCGATAAGCACCTCAGCGTGCCAATACTCAATCGGCAGATTATATAATCGTACCCAAGCTTGCGCCAAGGTTGATTTAATCTTATAAGGTGTAAAGTCTGGCACCCACTTATGAATTCAAAGAAATCCTGGATGAAGATTCCATGACTGCAACGCACGAACCTTGACTTGATCCTCAGTGCATAAGAACTGCAAAGTAAAGAAACCCTTACCAAGTGATATCAAATGCCAATCTGCTGCTGGCTCCCAAATCTTCTGCAGTTTCAATTTCAGTTAAACCGTAGACCAAGGCTTGTCACCCTTCAACATAATCAGTCTACCAATGAAGGTGAACTGAAATTTGCCAAGCTGCGATTGATACAAATCTTCAAAAATTGAAATAGAACAAAATTCCCCACGCCGAACAGGCTGAATTCAAAAGAGCAAATTCATAAATAAATCAGAATGATGATCAGATATTGAAGAGTTAACTGCGGTCTGATTACCAATAATTTTAGAAATATGCTAAGAACAGTTGAAAACCAAGGCTTCAACAAGAACAACAACAGCAAACAATTTCATCACAAGTCTTCTAACAATAATAACTCTGATCAAGATGAAGATCAAGAGAAAGGAATAAAATGTAGAGAATGTAAAAGCTATAGACACATTCAGAGAGAATGTGCCAACACTTTGAAGAAGAAGAAGAAGAAGAAGAAGAAGAAGAAGAAGAAGAAGAAGAAGAAGAAGAAGAAGAAGAAGAAGAAGAAGAAGAAGAAGAAGAAGAAGAAGAAGAAGAAGAAGAAGAAGAAGAAGAAGAAGAAGAAGAAGAAGAAGAGGAAGTGCAATACTTTAATAAGTGATGAAGAATCATGCTGCAGTGAATCAAACTCAGAAGATGAAACTAATGCCTTCATATCTAGAGAGAAATAAGCATCTCATACTATTCCTTTTGCAATCAACCAAGAATCAGATGATGATAATGACGTCAATGACTCAGATGTTGTAAACACCTATCAAGAGATGTTCAACAAGTGACTGCAGGTTGTGGAGATCAATAAACAACTTGTTGATCAGAGTCAAAAGATCAATTAAGAGAATAGTCAACTGATTATCAAAAAAGCATTTCTGCAAGAAAAGATCTATGATCAAAAGAACGAGCTTGGGCAATCTAATGAAAATCTGGAAGTGTTTATGAGAAACAAAAGGATGCTCAACAATGGTACTAAGAATCTGGATCAGATTCTAAACTCAAGACAGACCATGAAGGTTCGACATGGTCCTAGGTATTCTGGACAAAGCTCAGGAGAGATCAAGTTTGTTAAAGCAAAGGAGGAACCTGAGCAAAAAGAAGAAGTCCAGTAGAAAGTTCTGAACGTTACTAAGAACGTTCATCCACCAAGTATACCTTACAGAAAGATATTCAATAGAAACAACTCCAATGTTGCCTTTCACAACACATCTGATAAAAGAAAGATCATTTGCCACTATTGTGAGGTTGCAGGACACATCAGACCTCATTGTAAAGATTATCTCAAAGATCTTAAAAGAATGAGGAGAAAGTTTGTTCCTGCCAAGACCAAAGTTGTTGCACCATGTCAAAATAGGAGAAATGAACAATACTCACCCAAGAAGCAGTGGGTAGTGAAGAAACAGCATGTGAGCATGATAGCACAGACATCTCTCAAAGCAGAAAGTACCAACAGTTGGTACTTTGATAGTGGATGCTCAAAGCATATGACAAGTGACAGTGCAGCAGTGAAAAATTTGAAGACCTGCACATCTGACTTTGCTACCTTCGGAGATGGAAAGAAGGGCAAAGCCATGGGCAAATGAGTTCTAAACGTTGATGGAATGCCTAACTTAAAGAAATTCATGTTGGTAGATGGACTGAAAGCTAACCTGATCAGCATCATTCAACTTTGTGATGATAATATGACTGTGATTTTTACCAAAGATGATTGCAAGGTCTACAAAAAGGACAATGAAGTCTTCATGGAAGGAAAGAGATCCTCTGAAAACTGCTACAAATTTAATGTTCTTACTAAATGTTCAATAACTTGTCAGAGAACATCCTTGGATGAAACTAAGTTATGGTGATTAGGCAATTATTTCATATATTTTTAGGGTCGATTTTGGTATATTTTTGTAGTGTTACTCTCCCCATGATCAGGTTTTATGGAAGAATTCATATCTTGTGGATGATTGCAGGTGGTTGACACGGAAGTGGAGACATTGGCATTGTTTTTGGAGTTTTTGAACTCAAGTTGATTGAAGAAAAGATGGAGAGTCTGGAAGGCAGTCAGTATGGGCATACTGACTGGATGGATTATGCGAGTATTAGGCTAGAGATAGTGGATCTTCACCGGCTCTTGGGCCTGGGTGAATTTTTACAGTCTTTTATTACTGTTGGACTCTATTTTTATTATTTTCCTAGTTATATTAGGATTGGGACTCTTTTTAATTAATTAAAGATTTGTATTAAAAGACTTCTAGATAGAGTAGGAATCTATCCATTCCAGAATCCAGACTGAACGCCAGAAATAAGAGCTACAGATTAATTTTTCATTATTCTTTTCTTCATCGTTCTTTCATTCAATAATTTCTAAAGTGCTAATCCAATTATGAATTCGAGCTAAGCGCATTCTATTCCGGTGAAGATTAACGAAGCCCTAGTGTATTTATTCTGTGAGATCTAATTCGTTCTTATACTTTAATTATATATATGCATCTGTGATTCTCTGTGTTTAAAGTTGTTAATTGTTTCGATTTAGCTAGGTAGTTGCAAATATTTAGTAATCCGAGATTAATTAGTAGCCAATTAAATCGGTCATCCATAATTGTGGTTTAGGTTTAATTAGTGGTAAATTGATTCTTCAGAATCAAGGAAAGAGCAGTCTTAATTCGACAATCCTGTGTCAAAGTTTGTTGGTTTTGAATCAGGTTTATCTAGTGTCTAAAGTTGTCGGCTCATTAAATCTATAGTGTATCTTACGATTGTCAGTCGATTAGGGAAATAATTGGTGAAGTGTCTTCCTGATTATCGAACAGTTAAGGAGAAATAAGACCGCGTCAGAAGTGTCTTCGGTGGTTATAACTGATTTGCATTCATTAATTGAAGTCATCTTTGTATCGATGAGTGGAATAAGTGAGCTAGGGTGGAGTTAATTGTAAGCCGGAATACCTTTTTAATCTGTAAAGAAATCTACTCTTAGTTTAATTGCTTTTATTTTCGTTCTTATATTATAACCAAGAAATTAATTGTTAAAGTTTGGGTACTTGCAGACTAAAGTGTTGGATAATTCTCGCCGGTCCTTTAGGAGACGATCTTGCTTGCCACTATTCTGGGTAGTGTGGGCATACCGATTGTATTTTGGATTATTTTTGGTGAAAAATGACGCACCGTATAGCATCAAAAGCTTGGCCATAGTCACTTTGGGAATCTTCGGAAGCCGATCAACAAAGATATGATAAAAGGGATTCCAAAGATCAAGGTTAACTACAACAAAGTCTGTGGCCCCTGTCAATTAGGAAAGCAAGTCAAATCTCAACACAAGGATGTTCAACACACCACCTCTAGCAGGATTCTAGATCTTCTTCATCTAATGGGACCCAATGGCTACTGAAATCTATGGTGGAAAGAGACATGTGTTTGTCTGCATAGATGATTTCTTTAGGTTCACCCAGGTTAAGTTTTTAAGAGATAAAACATAAACGTTTACAAAATTTAAGAAATTAGCCTGTAAAATCTCTATGGAAAAGGGTTTTCCAATTAAGAGAATAAGAAGTGATCATAGGAATGAGTTTGAGAACAAGCTATTCGATGACTACTGTGAAGAGCTTGGAATCAGTCATGAATATTCTGCACCAAAGACTCCTCAGTAGAATGGAATTGTGGAAAGGAAGAATAAGACTCTTCAAGAGATAGCTAGAGCAATGATTGTTGGAAAAAACATTGCCACTCATTTCTAGGCTGAGAAAATTAACACCGCATGCCATATCAGCAATCGGGTTCACAGCAGACCTAGAACATCAATCTCTCCATATGAGCTATAGAAGGAAAGGAAATGTAACGCCCCGGTCCCGAGGATTAGGATGGGGACACTACGGGAAAAATACAAGTAAAAAAGAGGTATAATCAAAAATCCAGAGGGTCCTCTGTAATGTCTCGGTCCCAAAAGGAATAATAAATGAGGGTCGGGGTTTTACTCAAAAAGGAAGTACTATTTATGATAAACAAATGAAATGGCTTTAGAACAAGAATAGGTTATATGCCGCAGAGATTTGGGCAGCATAACCTCTGTAACTGAAAGAAATCCACGTCTTTCAACGTATCAACGAAGTCAAATGATTCAATCAAGTCAAAAGAATGCCTATTCATAGGCAGATCAAAATCCAACAATTAATAGATAGGATTCTGACTCTTCAAATAAGCAAGACCTCTCCATAGGTCACAACAACTAAGACCCATCAATAGTTCAGAGGCAAATAAACTATTTTATGTCCCATTCATAGGACAGAAGCAATTAATCAAGATAAGACCCGTTCATAGGTCAACTAGAAAATAAATAGAATCCAAGACTCAACCAAATATGACCAACTCATAGGTCGAAAACTGTAATGAAACATGTTTGGATTTATGAAAAGAAGTAGGACTTTATTTATCATGATTCAATAAAGAATACAATTCAGATAATCCCAAAAATAAAACATAGCATGCAATCATACTATGGGGCAACTGTATTAGAGTTTAAGCGGAAAACAATGGAGTAATATTGTATCATATAACAACATACTCATGACTAATAATTCAGTCTGAACGAGACAGCAAGGAATGATCAACCCACAACAGTACATCGAGCCATCACCTCCAGCATCTCAACCTGTGAAAAACATTTTGAAAATATTTTGGGTGTGAGTACTAAAGCACTCAGTGGGTTAAACTTTTAACTCAATCTTTAATAAAAACTGTAACAGAATATCCAAAATATAAATACAGATAATGGAAAGCAAAACGTGAAAGCCCTTCCCATGTCTACAAACCTTTACTTCTCTTTGGTACCCTATAGCTCATTATGTCGTCTACTGCACTCTATGACATGTCGCTGATAAGACTTCGCTAATCCGAGAAGAGTGTACCAGGGATCACCTAGCATTGACTCTGAGTATACCAGGGGTTACCTAGCATTGACCCCTATAGTGATGCTCAGATCACGTGTATGTGCAGGGGTTACCTCACAGTGACACCTTTAGTGATTAACATCACAACTGCAAGAATCACAGTTCCTGTCTATCCTTTGTTCTATGTTCTCTCTAAAGCGCATAATATGACAAAAGCGTAAAAACTATGCCATCCTCTTAATATAACATCTATGCTAACCTTTAAGTCCTCTATCAAACTTAGTTCAATTATGCTTCATATTCCTTAAACGGAAATCATTCTATAACTTGAGTTTAGTACTAAAAGCACAAGCCAAAAAGTACAACTCATTATACACAAGAATAATCAATACACCATAAACATTTAATATACTGTAACTTTAAACTATGACTTTTAGACTTTAAATATAAACTCTAACCTTAATCTATATACTATGAATTTTAAACTCTATACCTTAACTTTTAATCCATAGACTTTAGTTATGACAAGGCATAATCTATTCTATTTAATTATGTCGAAGCATAATCTATATTCGCTTATTGTGATAAATCATAATCTATATTCTCAATAATTATGATGAAGCATAATCTATGTTCTCAGTAATTATGGCAAATCATAATCTATGTTCTCAATAATTATGGCACAGCATAATCTATGTTCTCAATAATTATACATCAGTATAATACTATTACTCTAGTAGAGACTTGAGCAGATAATTTCTCAAATATTTATTTGGATATTCTAACTATGACTATCACATTTATGAGTTAATAACTCAAATATAGATAGGTTTTGTAAATAAACTCATCTTGATTAGATCAACTCCGGTGATCAAACTTCTCGATACTCATCCGTCAGCTCCTCTGACCGGCTCAACAAGTCCTTCAAGGTCAAACCTTATTTTAGGACTGTTGCTCTAATTTTCAGAACTCGACTTTAATTTAATTGGAGTTTTTATTCACTTTAATTATATTTCAACTAAGAATGTGCGACTCTAGAGACCTCGAACAACTTCCACATATAAGGAAATAAATTCCAAAATATAATTTCCGATTTAATGGGACCAAAAGATTTGACAGAGGTAACTTTCCGTAACTTGTCGTTTTAATCAAATTTTACACAGCAAACCTCGATTGCACTTTTCACTTATCCAAAAATTATGAAAATAATCAGGCATGAATCCACATATATCTTTATTAAACTATACAATTTTTAGAATTTTCTGAAATCACATGCTTTAATTATAAAAATAACCGCCTTATTAAAATAATCGACTTTAATCAAAACTTATCGGAAAATTACGAAACTTGGCAGTCCTATAGGAAATAATTTTTCGAGCAACTTTTCAATTTGACGATGCGAAATGGGCGAAATCGGGCAAAAACCGAAACTGATCGGCGCCCCTTTATTTTTCACGTTTTCCGGCGATTTCGCCGGTTTTCGGCCACCGGACGACGACGCACTCAACATACGAAATGAAGCACTATTTAAAATACACAACATATTAAAATTTCAACTATAAAGGATGAGAAATGGACCGAAAACGAGACGTCCGAAGCGGCGGCGCGACGGCGGCACGACGACGGCAATTCCGGCCATCCACGGCAGCGGCGGCAGCGGCTCTCCGGCAGCTTTCCGGCGCTCGACAGCTGCTCCTGCAGCAGCACCCCCCAAATAAAATTTAACCTGGGCCCGCATGCGCGATTTACTCGGCGCAGGCTCGGGTTTCTCTCGTTCGTCAACACGAACGAGAGAGAAAAAGAGAGAAGAGAGAGAATGAGCAAGGAGAAATAAGCTCCCCCTCCCCTATTTATAGGAAAAGGGATTTCAGGGCGGGTATAACTTTTTCGAATATAAAATACTGATAAGGTAATTTCCGGATTCAATTAAAGTTCCTTTATTCAATGGCGAGGTCCAAATGACCTCCGACACAAAATCTGAAAATACCAAGAGACTCGTTGGCTCGAGCACTATTGAACCAACCCAACTCGGGATGATGAGAGAGTCGTCTGAAGAGAAACGAGAAAAGATTCCCTTTCAAAAATTACTTTTACTATTCATTTCGACTAACAGATTTTGCTCCCGAGCGCTCAATTGACCTTAGATTGGAAATCCGTGAACGCGAACGGATTCCTTGGGTCATTTCCTATAAGATAGACTTGACAGAACAAGTCTCAGATCAATGAGGAGGATTTCGCAAATTTTTCAAATCACGAACGCTCGCATAAATTACTATTCATAGGTTTTCCCTTTACGATTTTCAATTCTGGGAATCTTGTAGAGGTCAGATTAAAATTTTGAAAGCACCAACAGCTTCCTTTAGGTCGTTACATTTCAGAAAAGACCAATATTGACTATCTTCCGGAGACAAACGCAAAATCTCATAATCGATTTTCACATGAAATACACGAAAAGGTCGCGACTTACATCTGTTTTACTTTATTTTAGCTCCAATTATTTTCTTTAGTCTTCTAAATAAATTTAGAGAACTCTCTGAAATTCTGGGATGTTACAGGAAACCTACTGTTAAATACTTCCATATTTTTGGTTGCACCTGTTACATTCTCAATTATAGAAAATATCTAACCAAGATGGAGAATAGAGGAGTTGAAAATATCTTCCTTGGATATTCTAGGAACAGCAAATCTTATAGGGTCTACAACACTTAAACAAGAGTTGTTATTGAGTCTGCTAATGTCAAATTTGATGATGCTCAAGACTTTAAGAGTGATGATGAAAATGTTCATCATGATGTATTTGAACCTTCTGAAGAACGTCTAGAGAAGTCAAACTCAGTCAATGAAGAACCTACTGTAACTCCTAAAAAGACATACAAGAATATTGTTAAGAGTCATCCAACTACTGCAATCATAGGAGATGTGCATGACTCTCTGAAAACAAGAAGCAGAGCAAAAGTTCAGGAACTAATTTCTAATATCTGCTTCACATCAAAAATTGAGCCTAAAAATGTGAGGGAAGCTCTACAAGATTAGTAATGGATCGAGGCCATGAAGGAAGAATTGTTGCAATTCAAGAATAATGATGTTTGGGATCTAGTTCCAGCCCCAGATGATATCAACATTGTTGGGACTAAGTGAATTTTCATAAATAAGTCTGATGTAGAAGGAAACATCATAAGGAATCAGATAAGACTGGTTACTCAAGGCTACTCTCAGATTAAAGGAATTGACTTTGATTAAACTTTTGCTCCTGTGACAAGACTAGAATCTATAAGATTACTTCTTACCATAGCCTGCCAACTAAAGTTCAAGTTTCATCAGATGAATGTGAAGAGTGCCTTCCTCAATGGTTTCCTTAACAAACCTGTGTATATTGCTCAACCAAAATGGTTTGAAGATCCTCACTTTCCAGATCATTTTTACAAACTTAACAAATCTCTCTATGGTCTGAAACAAGCTCCTCGAGCTTGGTATGAGAGGCTTGAAAATTATCTGCTAAGGAAATGATACAAAAGAGAGGAAGATGACAAAACTATGTTCATCAGAAAGGAGAACAATGTTGTAATCATTGTCCAAGTATATGTTGATGATATCATATTTGGATCAAAGTCAGAGAAGATGGTCATGAACTTCATCAAGGACATGGAGACTTAATTTGGGATGAGCTTGGTTGGAGATTTGAAATACTTTCTAGGACTGCAGATCAAACAAACAGAAGAAGGTATTTTCATATCACAATCCAAATATGCTAAGGGTCTTTTTAAGAAATTTGGACTTGAGAGCAGCAAGCATAAGAGGACTCCAATAAGAACAACAACTAAAATCATCAAGGATGATGTTAGCACTGAAGTTGATCAGACCCTCTACAGAAGCATGATTGGAAGCTTGCTATATCTAACAGCCAGTAGACCTGACATAGCATATAGTCTTAGAGTATGTGCCAGATATCAAACATGTCCAAAGGAAAGTCACATGAATGTTGTGAAGAACATCATCAAATATGTCAATGGGAAAACTGAGTATGGTCTCTAGTATTTCACTGATACAAATTCAAGCATTGTGGCTTACAGTGATGCAGACTGGGTAGGCTCCCTAAACGACAGAAAAATCACATCATGTGCTTGTTTCTTTGTACGGAACAATCTTTTTTCCTAGTTCAGCAAGAAGCAAAATAGCATATATCTCTCTATAGCTGAAGCCAAGTACATTGCAGCAAGAAGAATTGTACTCAAATAGTGTGGATTCTACAGATGATAAAGGACTATGAAGCTACACATGATGTCCCTATCCTATTCTGTGACAATATGAGTGCCATCAACATATCAAAGAATCCAGTCCAGTATTCAAGGACCAAACATTTTCAAATCGGACATCACTACATCAGAAGCCTAGTTGAAGAAGAAGTTCTCAAGATTGAGCATGTGAACACAGAAGACAAACTAGCAAATTTATTCACCAAAGACTTAGACACTGCAAGATTTGAGAAGCTAAGATCCTCATTGGGTCTTTGCATTCACCATTAATCAGCCTAATGGTATGTGAGTGTGTTTATTTCTCACTCAGCAGGTCATGGGAAGAACCTGCAAAAAGGATTAGCTGAATAGGAGAATCTGTGAATAAAGTTAACCAAAAATGTTCATAAACATCATTTAGAAGATGATCATGTACTTTGTTAGTAATAGCTAGCCGGCATCTCTACAACTTCAAATTGTAAAATATGAATTTGATGGCATTTCGCTCCAAATTTCTGTGTCTAACAGAAACTATTGACGACGTCACAAGAGAGAAGTGATCACTCATTTAAAAGAATCCACTCCCTAATCTGAATTACAACTCTGCATTCAAAAATTCTGATATCATTCTGCTCTCTCTCACTCATAATTTTTTTACCGTTGCTCATAATTTTCTCTGCAATCTCTAAACCTTCTTTCTCTATCATCCTAAATCTTCTATGGCTCCCAAAAGAAAATCACCCTCTATGCCAAGGATGAGGCCTAGAAAGGTCACGTATGTAGGGAGAACGATGGATGAAGACACGAGATTAGATGATTTTGATAGAGAAGTCATAGGACTTGATTCTAAGAAGGATAAGGTGTCTAGGCACCTCAGAGGTGAAGAACATGAATTTGGTGACTCTAAAGACCAATTCATTGAAGAGTATCACAAAAGCGATGATGAAGAAATCATCTTTGAAAAGAAAGAAGTAGAGGTTGTCTCTTCCAAGAAGGTCAAGAAGAGTAAGTCCCTAAAGCTTGATGATCTTATCAAGCAGGTTATAAAGACCTACAAGCCTACTGCTTTAGCAAAGGCCAGAACCAAAAACAGCATCAAGAAGAAATCTACCGCAAAGAAATCTAAAAAGATTGTGGAAGAGGTTTCCCAGAACCTCAAGCAAGAAGCTGTTAAAGATGATCAACCTGAGAAATCTCCTACTGCTGAGATGGAAACCATGTTTGAAGCTACTTCAGAACTTGCCAAAGATATTATTGCTGATGAAGAAGTTCAAGAACATGTTCTTGAACCTGTTAATGAAAATGAGCACATTCCACTGGCTTAAAAATACAAGATCTCTACCAAAAAGGTTGTTATCAACAAAGAAAAGGCTAAGATCATACATAGATCTGTGGTTGCTGAAGAACCTGATAAAGAGATTCAAAGCTCTTCATCTTCTGAGAAGGAAGCCCCCACACCTCAAGGAGAAAAGCTACTCGCAAGTGCACAATATACTATCGAGCCATTTTCTATTGGATCATCTCGAGGAGCATCCTTGAAGAAGAAAATCCCTCATAAATCCACATCGAGAACTGTATTTGTGTCCACCAGGTCCCCAATGACCAAAAGCCAAGCTTCAGAAGAAATTTTGGGAAGCTTCTTGAAGAAATCACATGCTAGAAGGGAGATTAGAACCAAGGCTACTGTCGAGAAGAAGAAAGTTCACGAAGATGTTCGTGAACAAGTTAGTGGACATTCCAAAAAGATAGACATAATTCAAGAAAAATGTACATCTTTCTCTGGTCTATTTAGATTTATGATGCATGCCTCACTCTGGTATAAAGTGAAGAAAGAGAATGTAATTCCTAAGAAGAGAGTAGACACCTCAATGTTGGTTGAGGCAGGTGTCTACAATTTGATTGAAGCCGTGGGGTTGCTTCAAACTGTGTGGAAGGTGGGAGAATTTGTTCCCATGTAGTGAGTCAATTCTACTGCAATCTGACAAGAGACATGGACAACCCCTCTTCTGAGAACTATCAGAAGGTGTACGTGAGAGAAGAGATTATCAACTTCTCTCTACAAGTGATCAATGACCACATTGGGTCAGACGTTGAGGGAGAGCTTGAAGAAATTGAAGATTGGGGAGCTGTTACTGCATAACTCACATGAGGTGAAATGATTTTTGGCTGATCAACCCGTAGACCATCCCTTCGAGTAAGCTATCCACTGCATTCAAGGCTTTTTTCCGCATTATGATCCATAACCAGGTAGCGACCACTCACCAGAATAGAGTGAATTAGAACTAAGGAAGGTTCTTGTTCTACATTGAAATCAGGAGAAGGTTCAACTACAGCGAGTTTGTCTTCAATAAAGTCCTAAGTATGGTAGAAAGTTAGCTGCTTAACGTTCCCATTGTATATCATGTCTTGATATATAGGATTATCAAAAGCCAGAAGGGCAATGTTGCCACCAAAATGGACTCTGTGATCAAGCCTAAGAAGTCTCTTGGCATGAAAGTCTCCTTTGATCTATCGTCTTCAACAAAAGAGTTGCTGCGTATCTCACTTCACAAACATGTCAGCCCCAAGAAGGGTTCATCACATGCGTCAACATCCTCCACTCTTGAAGTCTCTATATGTGAAAAGATTATCAATCATATAAGAGACTGCATAGCTTTCCATGCCCAGAAGACTCTGGACCATGCTGCTGAGAAGAAGAAGGTTCCAAAACTTGTTCATGAACTTCTTTAGAAAGAGGAGTTCTCAAGGCCTGCTGCAGAAAAGTATCAGCCTGTCCATACCCTTGCTGAAACAGCAGTCAAGGATAGTAAAGACACACAAAGGAAGGAATGACATCTCAGCACACCAGCCCACACTGAAGAGCAAGCATCAGAGGCTGAGCTTGAAGAGGAGCCTGGTATGGAAGAAGAGGAGAAAAAAGAGAAAGAAGAAGCAAGTGCCCATGCTGATGATGAAGCAGCTGAAGATGAAGGAGATGATAAAGAAAAAGAAGCAGAAGATGATAATGAAAAAAAGGAAGAGGGGGAAGAAGAGACAGAAGAGTTTGAGTCTGCAAAATCTGATATAGACAAGTCTGATTGAAGATGTAGCTCTACAGCTGATACTCCTTTACCTAAATCTGCAGGCAAATAAGGGGGGTATTAGTTTTTCAAAATATTTAAGTTTTTTTTATGCTCTATCTCCAGAAGACTCTCTTTATAAGTCTTATATTTTTGTGAAGCTCTCTACTTTGAGCTTCAAATATGATGTTTTTTTTCTGATGGGGTCATTACATCATTTTGCACTCCTCCATCTTTGATACTCTTGTCTTTACCAACAGAACTGCTAATGATCTTCTAAATGCTCGAATAAAAATGATAAAAAAAAAAAACAGAGCTGAAGTTCATTGCATTGTTCGTGAAGATCTAGGTGAACATTCCTACTGCTGCTGAAGATATTCAAGGAAAAATAAAGAAGTTGCACCTGGAAAAACAAAGGAGCTGATTTGCCAACAAATAAAGACAAATGGGGAGATTATTAGTGACATACGTGATACCGATCAAAGAAACTTGTTTCAGGTTGATTCAGTGGTGTCACACTGCACTATGTATGTTTATCAAGTACTCTACATTGCACTTGCTAAAGTGATTAATTGGTATTTATCTTTATGGCATTGGATAATCACTTCAGTATTTGGTTTTTCCAATTACATTTCTATTGTTCTGGACAATGTACATGAACGTGATCTGAACTTTCTAAAGACAACTCAAGAAAGGAGTTTGAATTGAGCTGAGAAGAAGACTGTTGTGCATCGTGCCACAACACAGATTGTTCAATTGTGCTAGCTTGAGTGATAGCCTGAAGTCAGCTTGTGAACATACAAGATTTCGTTGTGCTACCTAAAGTAAAGATTCAAGATCAAAAATGTACATTGCAAAGTACATGAATGTCTGCATCAAGAGAAGACTCAAAGATCAACAATGTTCAATGTAACATTCGTGAACGTTTACATGAACATTTCTTGTCCAGATTATTCTTTCAATGTCTATGAAGTTGTTCGAGGTTTCCAACCAAGGAGAGATTCAAAGATCGATCTAGGACCTTGACACACTATTTATTAACAAATGAATGTAACGCAAATGCATGGTGTGTTTGCAATATATAGGTGAGAAGAGTATCATATCCCACAGAGACCGTTATTTTTCAGTTCTCAAACACAAGTACTTAATTAATATCTAGACACGAGACAAACAGACAAAGAGAAATAAAACTAAATAGCATAAAATAAAAATATAATAAATAAATTGTTGGACTTAAATAGATTTATGAAAACCTAGGCTTTAAGGAATTTGGATTTATTATATCAATTAACAATATTCATTAATTCTATCAACCCAACTTATGACTTTAATCTATCAATGGTGGAGGATCACTAGTCTGTTATTAGGCTGCTTTTTAAGGCATATACCATAATATAGATATAATGAGCATGCACTTCACTGCGATCGGTTCTTCACACATGTCATTACTCCTAATCTAGCACATGAAGATCTATTCAACCCTATGTGATACTTGTTTACTTGGTCGGTCCTTCCAAGTGCACATAATCTAATTTCTGTCTTTTCATCACTAATTTTTCTCTGGTCAGTACTTCAAATTAATAACTAGCATGCATGAATGGTGATCAAGCATTCATACAAGATATAAAATAATACATAGAAGTCAAATCCTGAGAGATAACAGGAAGAAAAGTAATCAAATCATATATTAAAATTCATAATATCTAATCCCTAAAACCTAGCTATGAAATTAGCTAGACATGAATAAATTAACAAATAGATAATCCAGTAGTCTCATCTTCTTTGTAGTAGCACTCCGTCTCTAGAAACATTGTCATCTCCTCTTGAGTAGATGGCAACTCTTTATCTTCTCTCCAATCTATTCTAAGTGTAAAATTGTGGAATGGGGCATGCTCTCTCTCGTTGTGGCATGTATAAAAAATATGAGCTTTTATATCTAGGTTAAAAATCCTGAATTAGAGTGAAAAAATCACATTCCCGTGGATCCGTGCATGTGGGTCAATCGAGCCACTTGGATCGACCTATAGCCCTATTTTTGCACAGGATGGACCCAAGTGAATAGGGTTGGGTCGACCCACCCCTGTGTAACTTGCACTAGGATGGCTTGACCGGAACTTTCCAGGTCGACCCAACCCTGTTCGAACTGGGCTTCAGATTTTTTCGGATTTTGATTATTTAATCCAATCTATTATGTTTTAATTAAATATTTAATTACGCCCAAAAGCCTAATTAAACACCTCTTCAAATCCTCTTATCCATATTCACTTGTTTTGCTTCAAATATGCAATAAAATCACAACAATTACTACAAAACTAGCAAACACATCAAAAACTCCAAATGATAACAATATAAGCTCAAAAGCTATATAAAATACACAACTTCATATAATAAATAGCATCGATTCATATTCAAAAGTTGTGTAAAATACACAGCTGTCAAACCCCCCATACTTAAACTGTTGTAAGTCTCGAGCAACGAAAAAGAAAAGAAATGAATGAATATGAAGTGATGATCAAAGTACTTAACTTGGATTCATCCCACATGCGCTAAACTGAATATGGAAAGATTAGATGGATAAAAATAATAGTATATCAATCAAAACTTATTGGAATTACAAGCCTCTCAAAAGGTAGATAGAAAAATTCTCTCCACACTCAATTGTATGAGGGAAACTCTTAAAAATCAGAAAAATACAGCAATCTACCATAAGCTTGCAAATTGTCTATCTCACCACTACTAAAAAAATTGTAAACTTGAATTAAAAATTAATTAAGACTTATGTTGGTTGTAATGTCGGCTCTTTGGACATGAAGGCAAAATATGGCTAAGTGACTTATCCCTGAAAGCTCTCGAGTTAGCTACTCTCAATCATTCCCAAAAATCACCAACTAGTGACATATCTCAGCAGAACTAAATTTTTCTTAGTTCCCTTCGCCCTTTCCAACATCAAAATAAAAATAACCAACAATGCATGCTAAAATTTCACAAATAAACATAACAAGTGCTGGATAGGTCTTTCAGGCTCTTTTTTCTCTTTTTTCGAAATATATATATATATATATATACATTTTTACTCTTTTTCAGCAGAGCTTATAAGACTCAGTAACATTTTTCCACATCACATCAGATGTTTATAACATGACGATTAAAATTGCACCATTGATCACACCAAAAATTCTCAATCATCCAAACATGAAATTCGTCAGTTCCCCTGGTTATCAAAGAATAGGCTCAAAAGCTGAAACGGGCTAACTAAGGAATCTTTCAGAGATAGGTAAAAATCTGGGAAAAATCAAAGGTAACAAAGATGGCCTAGAATCATTTTTCTAATTCAAGTAAACTATGTAAATCTAAATGCTAGTTGTATCAATTGTAGTTTATATCAGATTATTTAGAGCTTTAAATGTAGAACTGACAGCTATGTATTTTATACAACTTTTGGATATAAATTGATAGTGTTTATTATATTAAGTTGTGTATTTTATATAGCGTTAGTGCTTATATTGTTATCATTTGGAGTTTTTGATGTGTTTGAGTAATAGTTGTGATTTCGTTGCATATTTGAAGCAAAACGGTTAAATACGGACTTGAGGAGTTGGAGAAGCATTTAATTAGGCTCTTGGGCTTAATTAAATACTTAATTAAAGCCTAATGGATTGGATTAAATTATCAAAACCCGAAGAAATCCGAAGCCCAATGCGAAAATGGCCTGGGTCGACCCCACCAAGCTCACTTGGGCCGACCTAGTGCAAAAATAGGCCTCTGGATCGACTGAAATCCGTGGGTCGACCCACATGTTCAGGTCCACGAAAATGTGATTTTTTATCTTTACGTCAAGGTTTTAAACCTAGATATAAAAGCCTCCACTATGATACATACCCTAGAGTACCCAAGACCATGTCGAACCTTCATGGCCTATCTTGAGTTTAGAATCTCATCCAGATTCTTAGTACCATCTGTTGAAGATCTTCATGTGAGGTACACTTGGAGGATGAACGTTCTTTGCAACGTTCAGAACATTCTTCTGGACTTCTTCCTTTTGCTCAGGTTCCTCCTTTGCTTTGACAAACTTGATCTCTCCTGAGTTTTGTCCAGAGTACCCAAGACTATGTCGAACCTTCATGGTCTGTCTTAAGTTTAGAATCTCATCCAGATTCTTGGTACCATTGTTGAGCATCCTGATGTTTCTCATAAACATCTTCAAATCTTCATTGAATTGCTCAAGCTCCTTCTTCTGATCACAGATCTTTTCTTGTAGAGATGTTTCTTTGATAATCAGCTGACTATTCTCTTGGCTGATCTTCTGATTTTGTACAACAAGTTGTTTGTTGATTTCAACAACCTGCAGCTACTTGTTGAACATCTCTTGATAGGTGTTCTCAACATCTAAGTCACTGACATCATCATTATCTGATTTCTGATTGATGGTAAAAGGATCAGTATGAGATGCTTATTTCTCTCTGTTTGTGAAGGCATTAGCTTTATCTTCTGAATCTGATTCACTGGAGCTTGATTCTTCTTCACTCATTGAAATATTATAGCGCTTCTTCTTCTTTAGAGTGTTGGCATATTCTCTCTGAATGTGTCCATAGCCTTCACATTCTCTGCACTTTATACCTTTGTCATGCTATTCATCTTAATCAGAGTTGTTCTTGTTGGAAGACTTACGAGAGAATTGCTTTCTGTTGTTACTTTTGTTGAAAGCTTGATTTCCAGCTCTTTTCAGCATCTTTCTGAAATTCTTGGCGATTAGGACCATAGAATTCATCAACTCTTCATCAGGAACATCTTTATGAACTTTGTCAGGAACCTTTTCTGAGGTGTCAGCTTTTAAGCCAATTCATTTACCTTTCTCCATGTATTTATCTTCCTCAAGATTCATCTTAAAGGTTCTAAGATATCCCATCAGTTCATCCAGCCTCATGTTTCTAATGTTCTTGGCTTCTTCTATGGCAGCAACTTTGTAGGCAAATCTTTTTGGTAAAGACCTTAAGACTTTCCTCACCAGTTTCTCATTTGTCATGACTTCTCTTAATGAAAAACTCTCATTAGATATACTTCTTAATCGAGAGTTGAACTCTCTAGTAGTTTCAGAATATGTCATTCTCAAATTCTCAAATTTGGAAGCAATATTTTGAAGTCTTGAAAGTCTGATAGTGCTGGTTCCTTCAAAGGTTGTCTCCAGTATATCTCATGCAGCTTTTATAGTTTCACATGTTGAGATTAGGCTGAATGACTCCAAATTGACCGCGGAGAATATGGCGCTGAGAGCTTTGGAGTTAGCATTGAACCATCTCTTTGTGGTTCAGTCCAGTCCTTCTCTGGAATCAGAGTATACTTGTCATTCTTAGCAATTGTAGGTTGAATCCATCCTTCAGTGACACTCTTCCATGCCTGATCATCAATAGACCTGAGAAAATCATGCATCCTTACTTTCCAGTAGGGGTAGTTATTACCTTCTAGAAGCGGTGGCCTGGTTGTGGAATTTTCTTCTTTTATGGAACTCATGGCTTTAAAACTAAATACTTCACACAGAGATGAACTTCCGGTGATCTTTTCATTTTGAACACAAAATGACCTGTTCTGGTGCCAATTGAAAGTGCACACCCCATGTGATAAGTATTCGTCTGTAAAATGTTCTCGGAAAAAGTACACAAACGTCGTAGAGAGATGTTCACAATAATGTTCAAGAACATTATTGTGAACTTAATGTAGTTTGCAGAATGTAAAGCACACAGAAAATTGGTAATCCTATTCAATCAACCGATCTACATTAGGGAGACTTGTCAAGTCTGTGAAAAATAATTTACTACTCTAGTGTCATGTTTACTGAGGATTTTACACGATGCTGACCTCCCGTCACTCAAAATCTGTTCTACTCGTACACCCTCTTTCGTTGAATTAAATCGTGAGATCCCCTCACAACCTAGATGTCGAACCTATCTAGTTCCCACATGAAATCTCTCCCGAGACTCCTTTTAATAGTGTATGAATAAGAGTATTTCAATACATGATGACTAGAACACTAATCTCTAGTCTAAATCACAACCGAAACTAAGTGGCTCAACACAGTTAGAGCTCTTGAAAATTATGAGTACAGTGCTTATGTTCAGTATATTCAACATGTCTATATTCCAGGTTTATTTATAGATGAGAAATACAGCCTCAACAAGGAAACAGAAATTCTAATCAGAATCAGAAACTAACAAAGAAACTTTCCTTATTAAAATCGAGACTTAGGACTATCCATGTTAGGATTTCTTCCATCTTTGGGAATCTACCATTGACTTCAATCACGAGCTCTTCAGGTTGGATAAGACAGCTTCTAGATTGATCTTTGAAACCTCGAACAACTTCATTGATCTTGGAAGAATAATCTGGACAAGAAATGTTCATGTAAACATTCACGAATGTTTTGATGAACATTATTGATCTTAAGTCTTCTCTTCTTTGCAGATGTTCATGTACTTTGTAATGAACATTGTTAATCTTAAGCCTTCTCTTCAGGTAGCACAGCAGAATGTCTTGTATGTTTACAGGCTGACTTCAGGCTATCACTTAAGCTAGCTGGCAATACTCAACATGTTGAACAATCTCTGTTGTGGCACGATGCACAACAGTCTTCTTCTCAACTCAATCCAAACTCCTTGTTTAAGCTATCTTCAGGAAGTCCAGATCACGTCCATGTACTTTATTATGAACGTTGTCCAGAACAGTAGAAATGTACTTGGAAAAATCAAATACTTAAGTGATTATCAAATGCCATACGGATGAATGACAATTAACCACTGTAGCAAGTGCAATTTAGAGCACTTGATAAATATCATAGTGCAGTATGATACCACTGATCTAATCTGAAACAAGATTCTTTAATGGTGTCAAGCACAACACTAACAGATAAGGCAACTGGATTTCTCTGTGTTGTTCGGTTATATTGTTTATTTTGTCATGAACACTTTTACTCTAGTTTTTATTGTTGGATTTATTATGTCTAGCTAATTTCATAGCTAAATTTTAGGGATTGGATATTATGGATTTTATAATATAATTTAATTGCTTTCTTCATGCTATCTCTCGAGGTTTGATTTCTATGAGCTTGTTTATATCTTGTATGAATGCTTGATCACTATTTATGCATGCTAGTCATTAATTTGAAGTACTGGTAGAGAAGAATTAGTGATGGAAAGATAGAAATCACGTTATGTGTGCTCGAAAGGACTGACCAAGTGAATAAGTATTGCATAGGGTAAAATAAATCTTCGTGTGCTAGATTGGGAGTGATGACATGTGTGAAGAACCGACCGCAGTGAAGTGCATGCTCATTATGTCTAAGTTATGATTTATGCCTTTTAAAGCAGCATGATAACAAACTATTGATTCATCACCATTGATAGATTAAAGACTAAAATCGAGTTGCAAGAATTAATGAAATAATAATCCAGTTTCCTTAACGCCTAGGTTTTCCTTTATTGATAGTTCAATTATTTTATTTTCTGCATTTATTTGTGTTATTTATTTATTTCCATTCTACCTGCGTTTTCAGTGTCTAAATATTAGTAGAGTGCTTGTGTTTAAGAACATAGGAATATCAGTCTCTGTGGAATATGATACTCTTACTCACCTACATATTACAATAACGTTGTGCACTTACGATTTACTTATTTATTAATAAATAACGTGTTAAGAACATTAAAAAAATGGGCGCAAAGCCCGCGGCCCTATGCGGGTACGATAGGGCCTTATTTTCAGGCTACTTTCCGATCCCACAGTCCGCCCTATCGGCCGGTTTTGACGGGTCTATTAATATGATGTATATAATATTAAATAAAATCAAAGTTTAACCAGCAGAATTATTCATTGGGACCCACGTAAATTTTTGGAGGTACCACAGATTTTTTTCAATTATACTACATAAAAAAGATTTTAAATTTGCGTCGTTTATTACTGATTTAATACAGTATTTATTACAAGGTGACTTAGTTCCTGTAATCGACAGCATATATGTAACATTTGGACGAAGACAAGTTTCATTGATAATTTGTACTCGACGATAGATATACATATATTTTTGACCATTTTCATACGAGATCTATTAGGACATTTGCAGCGTCCTAATACCTAAGTATCCTGTCAGGATATATTATTTATTTATTATTATTATTTTATTTAAAACACAATTGATTAAATCCCAATTCCGGTTTAATATTCACAAGTGTGGTTTATTAATCAAAAATAAGATTTATATTTAATTTAAAAAAATTAATTGTGGAGCTTAGTGCACTAGCCGCTAAATAAAAAAAAATTATTTATTTATTTTAATTTTAGAATTTATTAAGTCCATTTTATGATTCATTAATTCTATTTTAGAGTATATATATTTATTTAAAAATAGCTAATTAGCTCGCACAAATTGCCGTTGATTCAATTTTAATGTTTATTAATTTGATTTAAGGTATATATTTTTTGAAAAATATCAAGAAAAAAAATGAAAAAATTAACACGCTTCGCGCACTACCATGCTACTGTCTCACGAGTGACTAACTCACACTTTTTTGTAAATGCACATTCATGTGAGACCGTCTACCAGATCTCTTACGTTAGACGGATCTTTATTGGACCCATGAGGTGATCTCCCCCCTCTTTTTTTTCCCTCTTTAGTAGTCCCTCTTCCTCTCTCCATCCCCTTTTCCTTTTTTTTTAGTTTTTTTTTTCACTTTTAATTTTTTTCATTTTTTTATAAATATATATTTAAAATTAATTTAATTTTTTTGAAATAAATATATACCTTAAAGTGAAATTAGTGAACTCTAAAATTAAATCGAATTAATTTAATTTTTGTATTCGGCGTCTCGTTCAATGCATTCGCCTGACGCTAACATGTCGTCTAACACAAAAAACCCGTCAAACGGTCTCATATAAGTTTGTCTTTTTTGTATGCATTTAATTTCTCTTTTTGGATAAACTATAAATTTGAAGTAGTGCGGATCGGATCACTGACAGCTTACATAATTAGTAACGCTTTCAAAATAAACATTTACTTCCTCCGAAGCAATTATATAGTCTCATTTCTTTTCGCTCGTAGATTAAAAATATTTATGAAAATAAGATATTAAAGCTAAATTTTCAATACTCCATATGTCCTGATTATATAGTCCTCATTTTTATTTGAGATGTCCCGATTATATAGTCTTGCTATTATAAGTAGTTGTTATTTTTAATAGGAATGTACAATTATACCATTGGTAGGTTTTGGAAATTCAAAAAAATAAACATTTAAGTTTTTGAAAGTTGTAAATCTTAAATGTTATTTTTTTAAAAAAAAAAAGAGAAACATTCATTAAAATTGACTAACTTAATTTTCATGTAAATTGAATTTGATCAATTATATTGATATTCATTGTATTTGCACTTCATGAAAATAAAAATAAAAAATCCATTTTCTTTCGTCTTCCATGCATGTATGGTTTTCGGGGCATAGTTTTTTTTTTAAGAAAAAGAATGAAGTTTTGGCGCAAAGTTTATAAGAATTTAAAATTGAATTTCATAGAGATTTTGTAGGATGTGAGTGCCGTTGGATTTTTGGCGAAAAAACTTTTGAGTTTCAATAGTATAAAATCTTTTAGACTTTTAGATATTGTTAGTTTTGATTTATATCATTAATTGTATATTTTATTTATTTAAAAAAATACGTTAAAGCTGGCTAAAATATAACTTTCATTAATTTTCATTAAATAAGTGTAAAATTGGAAGTTTAGCTTTTTTCATAAATATTTTTAATCTACATGCAAGTATTAATCTACATGCGAGTAAAAAATAAACTATATAATCGGGATGGAGGTAGTAATAACCTTATTTAATATTTATGACTTTCAAAATTTAAGTTATTAATTGTTTAATTTTCAATAATTAATAATAATGGTATTCGTACATTATCATGAAAATTAATGCTACTTATAATAATGAAACTATATAATTTAGACACTCTAAAATAGTAATCGAGACTATATAATCAAAGTGGATGGAGTATATATAAAATTGAACATTAACAAGAATATTTTTTATGCATTCAATTACCCTTTCTTTAATAAATCAGGAAAAAAACTTAACTAATTGATCGATAACACTAATTTTGGGATGGAATTTTAAGCACAAAAAGTCCAATTGCAATTTTTTTGGATGTTTAGTGATAAATTTGAATTGGAGTTTCACATAAATCCATCCCCCATAAATCCCAGTAATAGAAAATCATTATATCCAATTTTTTTCTCTTTCCTCTTTATTTATATATTTTTTTTACTCACACACTCGACTTGAATCTTAAAGGTGATTATGAAGATAAAGTTAACTAAAAGTTTTTAACTAATATAAATGGACTTCTCAAAATGTATACATAATAAAAAAAAATTATTTATGAACTTATATTTGAAAAGTGTTACTAATTAAGAAAAAACTAAAGAGACACACTCGTGTGAGACCGTCTAACTAATCTATTACGTTACTCGGATCTCTATTTGACCTATGAGGTGGTCCTCCTGTCCTTTTCTATTCTTTTAGTTTTTCTTTTTCACTTTTTAATTTCTTTATTTATTTTACAAATATATATTTACTCTTTTGAATTAATTTAATTTTTTAAAATAAATATATAACCTTAAAATGAAATTAATGAACTCTAAAATTAAATTGAATTTGTCCAAGGCTAACGCGTAGGCTCATGCACTGGGCTCAATACAATATGAAGATTTAAAAAATAAAAAATAAATAAATAAATCGAAAAAAAAATATACTTCATAGTTGATAATATTTCAATTCATATTAAGTGATATTTCAATATATAATTAATGATATTTTACTTCATACATAGTGATACGTGTTGTCTAGAGAATTAACAAACATATTCCAAAAAAAAAAAGCAACTAAATTAAAAGCCTACATTAATTTATGTAAAAATAATTCATTTATTTTATTCTTAGCATGTGAAATACTTCATAATCGAATACTTCAATTCATATTAAGTGATATTTCGATATATAATTAGTGATAATTTACTCTATACATAATGATACGCGCGCGGACGCATGTGGACCTGACTGTTTTTACAGGTTTCGACGGGTTTAGATGGAATTTCTGATCGAGTTTGAATCATATTTGATCCGTCTAATATAAAAGACTCATTAAACGATCTAATACAATTTTTTTGTCAAAACTAAATAATTTCACGTCAAATATACCGCTCCCCCCATCAAAACACCGATTACTTAGTAATCCCTAGCCTGAAAATTCTTGCCTTTATATTTATTTTTGTCCCCTTTCTGGACCCATAACATTATTAAGCTTTTATTGCACGTGTAACCATTAATATTTTGAGAGAAACACCAACACCAAAATCATTTTTAAAAATTCACTATAAAATGATAAATCTTGTCATTTTAATGAATGTGAAAAGAAGGAATTAACTACATTATGAAATTACAAAAAATGGCAGATATATATATATAGTTCTAATAATCAGTGTCTTAATTCAGATGGACCTTGTTTTCGTCTTTTTATTTTTTATTTTTAGCTCTTTAATCCTTGTCTGTCCTGCAGTCCAGCCGATTTATCAAAAATCATCAATTTTATTTCTAAATATAGAAAATCAATTGTACGACTAACATTTAATCATACAATTCGAATTAAATCAATTTGCATAACATTGTCTTAAAATGTTATTTTACGACTAACATTTAATCAAATAAATGAATGAAATCGTTTATCAACACCCATATAACTCAAATAAAGTAAATTTGTAAACCATAGAATTAATATCTCACGATTAATGTAAGGTCAACCAGTGGCTAATATGGACCCAGAATCTTCCATTATGGTATATATATATATATATATATATATATATATATATCTTGTTTACAATTTGTGTGCACCAACACACGTTGCGTAAGCAATTCTCCTTAAATTGTGTTTCCAATTGATTTTTTTATTATTATTATTTTAGAAGAAGGAACGACATTCAATTAACCAGAGTAGAAAACGCAAAATTCATTGTTCAAACTAATATTAAATACAACATGTCACCAAAATCCAGTATATATACATATATATGTATATAATGAATTAAATACATTTACAATCAATTCAAATGTAATGAATACATCTAACAACTATAGTCACGCATGCATTTTCGTCGTACGAGCAATTATGGATTTCAAAAACATTTTGTATTCGATCGACGTCTGTTTGATTTACGGTCGGGCAATGCGACATTGGGCTTAATTAGAATTGCGTAGCCAAATTTCGAGTTCAATGAAGCATTTTAAATTTACCTATAATGATGGCTTACGAATGAAGTTGAAATATCATTGTTTTAAGACCAAATTATACTTAATGCTCCAACATATACAACTTAATTATAATAGTTATATTCTAATATATAATTAATTACAATTTTACACAATTACACCCAACGTTTAATCTTCGCCACAACTCTATTCTCCTTGTGATTTTTGGGGAATTAAAAGTTTAGTTAGTCATCACGTCATCGGAGAATACATGAACATGTACGTTGTAAATTGAAAATAAAATATATAATGATATGAATTTTGCACATTATACTTATTACGCTAACGTTTAAAACTGTCCACATAATACCCTAGCGGCCTAGCATATATACTTAATAGCAATACAAACTCCAACGTTTAATTTTCATTACAACTCTACCGTATGTAAAAGAAATTTAGTATTGGGATTGTTGACTCGAAAGCTAAAATGATTTTTTATTTTTTTTTTAAGAAACAATTCCACATAAGACAGAATGATGTTGTTTTGGTTTACGTGGCATTATCTCCAAATCATTTCATATCATTCCCTAACTCAAAAAAAAAGATTGTTTTAATATGTAAAATGTTTCCCTCATTTCTAATTCATCCTCTTATTAAATTAGCTAGTAATGAACTTTTGGTGTTCATACTTCACATGTTTAATAATTTCAAGACCATTTATTGTTCATTCACTCCAAACGTAATCTTATATACTAATTAATCAGTTATTGCTAAATTGGACTAACTTTAAAGAACACCGCTCATTTAATTATCACATGTGCATATGTATAATATAGTATTTGATTATTTTCCCAAATAAAAACACATCATTTGCTTTTTTTGTTTTTTTTTTAAAATCTAATACATTTAAAACAAAGTCAAATCATATAACTATATAACGTTCGACGAAATATGCACTTTCGCACATTGTCATACCAAGTGCACATTTTTTATTTATTTAACGCGAATAAATTATCAGGCATTGTTTTAGAACATCTCCAATCACAAAATTCTCATTCTCTCTCTCTCTCTCTCTCTCTCTCTCTCTCTCTCTCTCTCTCTCTCTCTCTCTCTCTCTCTCTCTCTCTCTCTCTCTATATATATATATATATATATATATAAATTTAAAACCCGAGAAATATAAACATTCAAACGTCCAATTAAAAAATCGAAGAAAATAAAACATAAAAGAGAAAAAAATGGGGGAAGGTTGGAGGTTGGAAACATTTGATTGAACTGACACAGTTTACAAGCCTGAACGCTCAACATATTGGCAGAAATACATAAAAGGTAATAAATGATATTTAACATTACGGTTTCATCTGAAATGGTAGGTATGCTATTTTAATAGCTCTCCAATATATATCAACGAATTTATGAAAAATAAAAGGGAATTGTCATTATTATTATTATTATAATTATTATCATCGAATTTATTTCAAGTTAGGTACATAATGAATGAGTCGAGTAAATGCGATAATTAGGTTGATCATGAAAACAACTCAATACAAATGCGATATATATGATATATCCAATTTCACAAGTTAACATAGATACTGTGTTTCAATCATTAATTCTGAGGCAGGAGGAGGAGGAGGAAAGCCTTGGGAAAATTTATCTCAACAGTTGCATTTACAACTTGTGCAGGATTTTTATTTATTCGAATTAAATTCATCAGGAAAGGACTACTCCTTCTCTGACACTCACTCACTGCATCCATCCATATGCAATTTACACGATTCTCCAATTTTAATCTCCTCTTCTTCTTCTTTTTTGTAGGTTGTAATTAAAAAAAAAATACATGTTATGATTTATAGTAATTAAATTAAGTGTGCCTGTCATTTTCGACATTTATGCATGGGAAAATTAATTTTATGAGAAGGTCTTATTCAATGGTACTCCGATCCTGACTATTTATTTGTGGTTGCACCCTTGTAAAGTAAATATATATGTTACAGTCTTCACAGTACCCACTATTCAAGTTGATTAATTTGATGTTATATAATTTAATGTTTATGCATGCCATAACGCTCCATTTTAAGATACATGTGATGTGATATCAAGAAAAAATGGCCCTTTGTGCTTATATAGAAAAAATATTGAAAATAACAAAATTGATGTTATAAGAGGGTTTCAATGATTGGATATATAAATCAAGGCATATCAAAATACACACGAAATCATCCCTTGCATTTTCTGTGTTGCATTCCTTATTGAACACTAAAATTTTTTTTACTTTTTTTTTCATATTTTCATTCGATTTCAATTTCTTATACTTTAGTTTCATTTTACACCTATTATTCAGCGTTCACCCCACCCAATCAGACTTTATTATAATTTTTTAGTTATATTTAATTTTTTAAATAATTAGTTAATAACTAAAAATTATAAATTAAATAATAAATAATTAAGTATACCTTAATTGTGTAGGAACAGTTTGGACCCTAAATAACAAGTATAAAATTAAACTAAACCACAATGTGCAATAAATGGTTTTATCCCATCAAAATAAGGAATAATATTTTCTGATTTTGGTGTTCTTATTCTTCAAATTTGTAATTAACAAACACAGAATGGAAAAAGTAAACTACTGTATAACTTTTATTTTTAAGTTAGGGTAAATTACACTTTAATATCTACATCTTTGGTACTTTTTCAAAAATGATCTATTTTTTCAAAATTAACAAAATAGTACCCACTTTTTCAAATATTTTGCAAATCTAACATTTAATTTATTTTACGACCCGAAAATCGTACGTAATTGATTGTATTTTAATGTTCATATTTTTCCAACCACATAGAAAATATTCATCCAATCAACAAATATTAAACTATAATCAATTGTGTACAATTTTCGGGCCGTAAAATTAATTGAAGGTTAGATTTGCAAATTTTATGAAAAAGCGGGTACTGTTTTGCTAATTTTAAAACAGTGGATCATTTTTGAAAAAGTACACAAAATAAAGGTATCAAAGTGTAATTTACCCTTTAAGTTATGTTAATAATTAACGGGCATGAAACTACAAGGCAATAAAATACTTAAATGAGGCAAAAAATTGAGAGATGAGTCAAAAATTTAGAATATTTTGACGGCAAATTACAATTTAATTCCCAACATTTAAAGATTTTAACAAAAATAATTCAACGTTTTAATAATTACAATTTAATTCTCAATGTTTGGATATTCTAACAGAAATAACCCAACGCTTGATATTAACAATTTAATTCTCAACGTTTGAAAATTTTAACAGAAATGACCCAATATTTTTGGCTAAAAAAAATATTTCGGTCGATTTCAATTATATTACTCTCAAGTGAGCTAGAGACCCATATAACGGACTAACATTTTTACGGAAAAAATGGCCAAAATGATTTTTTTCGCCTAAATTATCGGAGTATTTCTGTTAAAATGTTCAAATATTAGGAATTAAATTGTTAATATTAAACGCTAGGTTATTTCTGTTAGAATATATATCTAAATGTTGGGACTTAAAATATAATTATTAAAATATTAGGTTATTTTTATTAAAAATTCTAAACGTCGCAAATTAAATTGTAATTTGCCCACGAATGGAGAGGAGTTTGGTTAGTCTCAACTCTCAAGTTCATTATATTATAATATATAAAATTGTGGTGGTGTGAAATATTGCATATTTTTCGTGGTGACTAAAAAAGAAAAAGAAAACGGAAAAAAGGACGTGGTGAGAGGAGAAAAGCTCAAATTCTGACATGAATTTTACAAGGACAGAGCAATTACTGGCTAAAGATTTTGGGATTGCGGCAGTTTGTAATATCTTATTGTAATTGGTCTTCGGTTTTGCCTTTTCAGACAAAACTTCCAAATCTTTAAACGAGAAAATTCTTTTATTTAGATTTTTTGAAAGAGATATATGCAGCTGCCATGCATATACTACATGTAATTTACTTATGATTAAGACCCCTACGTTTTTTCCTTTTTTTTTTTTTTTTCTTTTTTGTATTTTTTGGTGCTAGCTACACTCAGTTGAATCGGTATTTTCTTTCTTCCTTTTTGTTGAGTATTCGCCGAAATTAAAAACGCGTATTTTTTTTTCTAGGTCAATAATAATAATAAATGAAACTTAGCACATATAAGACTTGAATTTAAAGTCTATATATTAATCCAACCATATTTAGGTCGCCAAACTTTACGACATAAATTAATTAAGTTTAATATGATACAATGAAAAATATGATTTAGTATATATTTCGATCGAGTTTAATGAGAAACAACAGGAATATGAATGATAGAAAGAGCGCCCGCATGCAGTTTCTGCTTTCTATATATATCTAGCAATATTATTATTCCTTTTTTACTAAAACTTATTAGTCCTTTTCTCATAATTATTATACATATGCATTACACCTAGAGATGGAGAGGGGATGGTTACGGTTTCCGACCTTATAAATTAATACGATTAATTTTGGATAGTTTTTGTCGAATTTGAGATAATTACAAGTTTTTTGGGCGACGATTTCAGATTTTAAATGTTTATTACATGTTAGAAATTGGGAATTCAGACCTCACTACTCAAGTATATGGGTACTCTAACTTTATTGTTGTGTTGCATATTATTTGTTATAATATTTTGAAATACATAATAATTTCAACTAGCATTTTTTTATTACGAAAATAAAAAACTGAAAGTTAATAACTCTCAATTAGATTTAGAACGAATTCAAATAGTGAGTTTAAAATGGGCTTCCGATATCCGCAAACGAATAAACATCCTACACATTATCATTTCTAAATTCAATCTTCCCTCTTTAATAATTTTGAAGCACAAAACTGCAAGGAACCCACATGTTTTTCCAAAAAAAAAAATGCAAAAAAACTCCTTTATACAGGACAAATTGATCTAGGCGTGATGAGGTTTAGCGGACGAGATGCTCTATTTCAGTTTGGTGTTTCATTCTGTATTCTAACCATTGGATGCATGACACGTGTATTGAATTTTTTTTAGTGGATAATTATTTAATTTTTTAAACACACATGTTATGTGTTCAATGGTTGGAATATGAGATGAAACATTAAATTAGAATAGAGGATGCCATCCAGGCCCCGTTTGGTTGACACGGAATCTGACTTGGGAAAGTAATATGATTTCCTATTTTAACATTACTGTGTTTGGTTCATTTTATATGTAATATGGAAAGTAATCACATTCCTCAAAACAAGGAAAATTGTGCAACTTTCCTGGATTCTGAATACACACTCCAAGTAGGTATTCTTTTTCCTTATTTTTGGGAATCTGGTGTTAAATGATTTCATTGCTCGATTTCTTCATTTATTATTATTTATTTTTTTTTATAAATTATTATTATGTTTTAAAATTGAAAAAATAAGATTTATTATTATCTTTTTTTTTATTATTAATACTAAGTTTGGATTAAAAAATTTCAATAAAAAATGTGTAAAATAAATAAAATAGAAAAAATAGAAAATTTTATAAATGAAAAAAAAGAAATTCAAAAATGTGATACTTTTTTTATTGAAGAAATTACGACCAAAATTCGACTATTTTATCAATTATTTTTTTGGCATTTCTATCAAAATTACAATAATATCATTTTTGAGACAACATTTCAGACTAAACGATGACCATACCATTGCCAATATAGATAATTCTGATTTCCAATTCAATAAAAAAATATTTATATAGATAATTTTGATTTTCAATTCAATAAATAATATTTGGATCACCAATACAATATTTACCTTAATTGATTATTTTTTAGTCATATCATTTTATTTAAATTGAAATAATATGTTGCATTCAATATCTATAGTACTAATGCAAATTGAAGAATTATACATTATATGGTTCGTAATTTAAAATTATAAATATTTGTAGTATAAAATGAGATACAGTTTATATTTTAAATATTTAATTATCTATTCTTGTTTAAATCTAATTCAATAATAAACAGAGAATCATTGCAATTTTCTTGTTGTGTTCGAAACACAGAATAAAGAATCTGTTAGTAATCATTTTCCTCAGAATCACATTTCCAGAAATCATATTCCCAAAAAACTTTACTTTCCTGCCAACCAAATGAGCCCCCATTAATTGAAATGATGATAAACACTATATCATTATGGTTATTTCTTCAGTTATATATATAAAGTTGAGCGAAACTAAAAAATAAATAAATATCCAACTCTATAGTCAACATCCAAATGTTCTGACTTTTTCCATTCATTCATATGTGAAAGCATTTAAATATCCCCAATTTTTAAATTACTCAGTCTCTAATGAGAAGGCATTCATGAGTTGCATAAATGAGCTACCTTATATTATATTGAATACTATCTCCTTTGTGCGTTGAGTTAATTCATTTGACCAGAATTCTATCGATCCGCCATTTATTAAATAAGTCCTAAGGATTCACGCATATTAATGACATGCACCATACATATGTGTGTGTATATGTTACTATTAGAAATATAATTTCAACGCTACGAAGCTAAATATCCTGGATTTTTTGCTATTGAAATTTAATACATAATCTCGTCTCGTAAATTTACAAATACACATCTTTGATCAATGTTGTAGCTAATAGAATATGTAAATAAATAATGGGATGATAAAATCAACTATAAAAAAAAAAAGCAAAGGTTTGATCATATAAAACATGAATTATAGAGAATTGATTTGGCGGCAGCAGCAGCAGAAGATTATTTAATCTGATTATCCCTCTCTATATATGAATTAAAAGCAAAGTAGCAGGACCAACAAATTAATTATGTGGGAAATTGAATAATCTGAATTGGAGCCAGAGTATATTAAATGACACAGAAGAAAATCAATTGCTTCTCTTCACAGCTGGGGAAACTTAAAATCTATCTCCAAATCCAACAACAAAGCACATTCAACACAAAATGCATTAACTCCCAATTAAAATTTTGCTGACAACAACTCTTATGAGAAAGTAGGTGTGTGTATTCAAAGATGGTAGGAAGAAATAATTCTCATTTATTATTCGTTAGGTGTATAAATCAATTACATGATGCCGTAATTCGCCTTTCCAATCCCTCAAGCGACCATATAAATTACACCAAAATAATAAGAATAATAATTATAACAATTCATTTCCCTCCCGAAATTAATTTAAGAAACGAAGCAAATGTTTGAACAGAGAAAAATTAAGGGTACGTGATCGAAGAAAGTAATCAAAAATGGAATGCTGCATTCAACTTCTTCTTCTTCTTCAAATTCAACTTAGCTACACTGCTATACTATAGTTACTACATGTGAATTGGAAAGGAGAAAATCCAAACCTTTAAAACGTTCGTTTATATACCAATTGTTTTTAAGCTTCTTCTTGATTATAAAAAAAAAAAAAAAAAAAAAAAAGGAAAAAACCTACTATTTCTCTATCTTTACAAAAAATGGGAACCAATAAATGCGAAACATATATGGCTCATCATCACTCCAGTCCAATCCAATCCAATGCAATCCAATCCGTTTCAAATGGATATGTTGAGGTCAATTCGAGGTTTCTTTGTAGGCAGAGGCAACGGCACATTACAATTACATCGAGGGCATTTGGGATTGTTCCTTGAGATGAGCACGTAGAGGAGGCAACTGGGGCAGCCGGCCGCGAACGAGGCCGACGACTTCTCTTCTTGATCTACATCACTGTCTTTGATCGATGAAGATGAATTCGATGGCAGTGACGATGACTTGGACATTGATATCGACCGCTTCCTCACCGTCTCCTTCTCCGCCCTCTCCAGGGCAGACTTCACCTTGTCCAGCGTGCACACCGCCGTTGATGTTGATGTTGATGATGACAGAAAAGAAACCAGCTTCAAGTCCAAGCTATCGTCCTCGAATAGGTTTAGTGTTTGCTTCGATGATGGGGGGAAGTTCAGGTCTTGAAATTTGCTGCTCTCTTTGTTTTCTGTTGTTGATGACGATGAGTTTGATGAATTGCATCTCTGCAGATACACTTTTCCTGACTGCCGGAATCAAATTCAAATTCAAATACCCACTAATAAATAATAACTGCATTCATCAATACTTAACTTCTTTTAGTAAATAAAGAAACAAGCCTGCAAAACCTCTTTTAATATATATGTATTCAATTAAACCCTTCACGCTTCAATCATGCCACAAAAGCCTCCGCAATCCCAAGAAAGATAACGGCACATATTCATAATTCATCATTACACTCGTAAATCAACAGTTATCCATTCCATATAAATTAAATTTCAAGAATTTTAACTAGGCGACAAGGATTGAATTCATCATCAAGAATTGATCACGCCCCATATAACAAATTCATTAAATGCCCATATTCATTTACTCATGTATATGATCACGCGATTGCCAATTAAAATTGTGATTGCTCTACAAATGATGAACAAAGCTAAATGCAAATCAACCAAACAGAATCAAACCAACATAAATTTAAAATTAAATATTCTCCAATCTATGATAATAATATAAGAAAATAACCGGTCACTAAATTTGCACAAATGAAAAACTCAGGGGAAAAAAAAGAATGCATAAAAGGATTGTACCTTTAAGTCGAGGCGTTTCTCCCAGCCACAAGGGACCTGCAAGTCAAGGTCCAACTCCTTGGAATCAAGGGTTGTACATCCAGCGAGCAAGTCACGGGTGATCGGAGCCGTCGGTTTGCCCGAATCAGTAGCATCGCCACCGTTGATCAATCTGACCAAGGAACTGACGTCAGCGGCCATCCCCCCAAGAACAATACAGGTATATGATATATCTATCCTGTTTTTGTTGGGCGGATAGAGAAGGAACAGAGTTTGCAGAGAGAGAGAGAGAGAGAGAGGTAGAGAGAGAAAGAGAGGACTCGGAGTGTATGACGCTGAATGAAAAAGGTTTGGGTGAAAAGGGTTTGTCACGATATAAATACAAGGAGAAGAAGATGATGAACCCAAATCACCACCTATAATTAATTAAATGGCCATTATGAAGAATTTAATGAAATCTTGATTTTATACGGATATATATGGGAAATTTCTAATATTATTTTTTATGGCACTTTAAATACTAGTAACTAGTAAGTAGTATTTTGATTTGGAGTAATTATTATTATTATTTAGTTGAGTTGAGATTCTATGGGGGTGGGGTTGGGGGTGCAATAAATGCAGAGAGAAGAGGAACACAAAAGGACAGCTGTGAATTAATGCTACGCACAATACAAAGACCTTTTGGCTTCCTTAGATAAGCCATTAATGCTGGTAATGACTGCTTTTTTTTTTCATTTTTTTCTCAATTTTGTATCCATTTGTGTTTATGATTTTTATTGACGCATTAATCACCCTTTGTTTTCTGTATTAATTGAATACCAGACTTTAGTTGAGACCTTAGGCCCTGTTTGGCTCCCTCCATTTGTCCTCATTTCTTTCACTATCATAAATTTCAAGATTGCAAATTTTGAAGAAAAAAATTAATAATAAAACAAAACCCCACCCCCCAAAAAAAGTGGCAACCTTCCCTCACAAATCACAACACACAATTCTAAGAACTATTATTTTGCATCCAATTTTTTAGAACATTTTTTTTTATTAATAGCATGCTTTTTCCCAAACTTTAAACAACGTTTTAATTATTTCTCAATCTTTAAGAAATTATAGTTTTCATCACAACCTTTTCTTTTTGTAATCATAGCTCATGACATAATTCCGATAACATGTATATGATGTGGCTCTCCGGAGTTCATGTGTTATTTTTTTGAAATAAAATGAAATTACATGGAATTGTTCTATTTTCATGTGTAACTTAAAATTGAAAACCAAACGAAAATTGTTGAGATATAAATTATAATGTTTTGAAGGTTGTGATATAATTGAAGTATTGTTAAAAATTTGGGATACAATATGATATTAACCCTCTTTACGACTTAGGTCAGGAACTTCTCTCATACCCCATAAGTTAATACTTAACAACCTCATGCGATAGGATAGGATTTCGACATGTATACAATCATAAAAAGTGATTGTCAACTTGTCATAATCTCATTTCTTTCATATTCCACATGGCACAAGTGGTACCCCATGGCATAGTAAAGAATTTCCGACTCAGACCTTGGTAAGGTTGGTATAAGGGCTGAGACGGTCCGAATTGATTTATTTATAAAATAAATTATTGTAAGTGGTATGTGTGGTTTGTAATAGTAAGAGCTAGAGTGGTACAGATTGAATATCGGTATGAGTTGAAAGTTCAAAATGTAATGAAAAAGTATGTGTTAAAATAATCTATAAAAACTTAGATAAAAACTAGTAGTAATATTTAATTGGTGTTTCTAAATACACTACTATTTTTCTTCATACCATATTTATTTTACACACCACATATATTTTTTATTTTATCTCACTTTTTCTTTAAACACCACAATAGAGTCTTTTTTACCCTTTCATTTTTAAAATCAGAATTTAATTATTATAAACAAAAAGTATATTTTAAAAAAAAAAAGAATTAGAGAACTGGAGGTTCTATTGTGGCGGGAGGGCTGTGGTGTGGAATGCAGGAGTCCATTGACGGAGCCACACTAGGCCCAGGGGAGTCACTAGCCCTCTTAAATTTTAGAAAATAGTAAGAGTATTATAGCCAATTTTTCTTTTAATATTGAAAAAATAAAAGAAAAAACATATGTTTTTTCATTTCAATTCCAAGTAGTAGAGGCGCGCTTATCCCTCCATTTCTCTTTTATCATTCTTTATCGTCTTCTTATTTTTATTTTGTCAAATTTTTTCAATTATTTTTTCTTTGTTTTTTATCAAATTTAAATATATTACCATTATATGTTGAGATTTTCCCCTTATAACTCTATCTCCCTACCTTTAAAAAAGGGTGTGTTTGTATCGCTCCATTATTGAATTTATGGTTTATAATAGTGGCTCTCATATATATAAAAAAAAAATTCATTCTTTTTATCCTTTTAAGGTGAAATTATTTACATTCACTTTTACAATTTATGTTTTATGTTGATTTTTTTACTAATATGAATTGCTTCTTTTTAAATTGTATTTATCAATCATATTTGATTTTTATTGTGTGAGCATTTTATGTTAGAATATAATTGATATAGTATAATAACTTTAATAAAAATATTATGAGCGTCCGCCCCCGCCCCCGCCCCCGCCCCCCAAACAGAATTCCTGGTCATTGCAGGAGCCCCTTGAGCTGCAGAGCTTGGAGGATTTATTTGGGCGCCTCTAAATCCTATGATGGCTCGTGGATTCTTCTAATTTTAATTCTCTTCTCAATCTTATTGTAGAGTATAAGCTGATACATCATGTTTCAGTTCTGGGAAGACATCACTGGAATCGAAGACGCTCGATCTTGGCTGTCTACGGAGCTCGCCATGGCGACGTTAAATTCAAGTTGCCTCTGCTCAATCCGGCAAAATTGGTGGCTGGGAGGAGAAGGGGGTGATGGGAGGGCATTTCTCATCGTCAATTTCTTTTCGGGAGGGGGGAGGGGGTTATTGGGGCGAATTAGGAAAATAGGAAAAGTAGTAACCTTTCTCCCTATAGCCCTCCATGCCAATATCAACTACTTCAGTCGCGGAAATTCATAAGAAAATGAAGCGAGGGACTCTCTCTCTCTCTCTCTCTCTTGGTTGCCAATCGGCGGAGGCAGGTGGAGATACGGCAACGGAGGGGGGAGCAGAACCGGGAAAGGGAGGCGGAGCTACGTCAATTATTTTAATTTTTTATTTAGTAAGGATATTTAAGTAATTTTATAAATAATTATTTTAATTAATGATGCATGAAGAAAAAAAATATGGTGTTTTGGAAACACCTATTTTTTATTTCAGATTCAGCTCATCACAAAAAAAAAAAAAACAAAAACAAAATCAAGAAACAAGAAAGGCCCATTAATCTGGAGACATGGCGGGCTTCTAGTTCTCCCTGAAGATGTATTTTCACTACATGTATTCAAATGTGGCCACATGTTTATTCACATTTTTCACTCCTATTTTTTTGAAATAGAAGTATATATATATATATATATATATATATATAAATATAAACAAACGACTTCACATCACAAACTAAAATAAGGATAATTACACTTTTAGTTCCCCTAGAATAGGGTTCCATATCTAACTAAAATAGGGATAATTACACTTTTGGTCCTAATAAAATCATTTCAACTTCTTGCCAATATATTGTTTTTGTTTAGTAAAATTCTCGACAAAATATATGAAAAAAAACGTTGAAAAAAAGAAGGAAATATCTATTGTTAGTTTTAGGACTAAAAATGTAGAAAAAAAACACTTGGGGCAAAAAGTGTAAAAAAAAACATTTGGGATCAAAAGTGTCGAGCTAAGGCCATCTCCAACAGTTTTCACCAGAATACAGTTAACTCTAAACTACACTACAGTTAAAGTTACAGATTTTCAATTTTCATCTCCAACAACATCACTCTACATTGCACCCTACAATGGAATATTCCCTTGTTATACTCTTTACTATTGATTTAATTATTTTATCGAATTATTTAATTGAATATGATTATATATATATATATATAAAATATATATATTAATATTCTTGCTCATTATTTTGTATTTTTAATACTTTACTCTTATTGTATTATGTTTGTATTTTTATTAATTATGTATTTGTATTGTTTATTGTAATATATTTATGGTTTTGTATCGTTTATTATAATATATTTGTGGTTTTGTATTGTTAAATATGTATGTAATTCTATTTTTATTAATTATGTATTTTATCTTTTAAAATAAAAAATAAAAAATTTAATACAAAATATACAAAATCAACCAAATATATTACCACGATTATATAATAAAAGAAAAAAAAAAGAAAGAGAAAAAATCAGCTACCACACCATATTAACATTAAAAGAAAATGAAAAAAAATGACTGCCGAGATGAACAGTGTCTCGGTTATTTAACCGAGACACTGTTCACATTTCACCAAACTAGAGAGACGAGAGACTTGTTGTTGGAGCAAGCAATTTGCATTTTTGCACTATATTCTACCGTTTGCCGAGCCATCCGCCTACTCTTGGAGAAGCTCTAATAAATTATGGGACCAAAAATGAAAGATATGAGACCAAAATTGTTTTGACCATATTCTAGTGGGACTAAAAATGAAATTATCCAAACTAAAATATTTGGTTTGCCATTATTTCTCTCGTTTCAATTTACCTATTAATTATTATAAATTGGATTTCGGATTTTACATATGGAGTAAGTAACAATACAATTAATTATATACATTAATGCAATTAACATTAAATCGTAGCAATCAAAGTTTAACAATGAAGTCAGATTTTAGTGGCATGGTTGTGCGGATGATTTGATAATAGAAAATACTCTGGGTTTAGGTAGAAATTAGGTGATATTGATGAAAAAAATTAAAAAATAGTTTGACCAGAGATAATAAGAACTGAGGAACATGGGTTAGCATTGAATATTGAGTTGGATTATTTATGTGGTAGCGCTTGAATGATGAGTGATGGGAGGGAGAGAGCATTGAAATAATTAGGAGCTTTTCTTAGTCAAATATATTTAAAATTGGCTTGACAAAGAGTAATGGAAGGTGGTGCCTAAAACCACATTAATTACCAAAAATGGATTTCCTTTTGACTAGATTGGTACTTTCACTTTGTTCAACAGCTCCCAGCAATAACTCAACGTGTATATATATTATACTAACTTTTAACTCTACCATTCAACTCTTTCTCTATCTTATTTTACCGTCACACGTCACGTCTATAACTATATTATTATTATTTTTGCATAAATTTTATTACCTTGCGATTGGAATTATAAATCCAAAATTCAAAATTTACATAATTTTTTAAATTACTTTCAATAAAATTACTGCTTGTACGGTTTTCTCAAAGAAGTTTATTAGAATAAAAAATAAAAATATATAGTTTTTTTTAGTATTTAAGTCATAACATTGATAGTTCTCATCTTTTAAGTCCCAAAATGATAGCTAACTTCTTATATTTCATGCTCTTAATCGTTAAAAGTTCTATTGTGTTTTTGATGAGAAAATGAACTGTAATACAAATACTATTATTTTACAACAAATAATTTTGACATCACGATGCCGAATATATTTGAATTGGCTAACGTTTGTGGTTATTTTATAGATTAATTTGGTTCTTAGACTACACTTAAATAACATCTATTATAAACATAAAAAATAGATAAAACTTAATGTATGTTCTCAATTAATGTATAACATGAGGGTAAAAAAAACGTGCACATACAGGAATTTGAAGTACAACTGCCATTTGATACAAAAAAAAATGCATAATTATTTAGTTAGGTTAATTGCATATATTAAATATTTTTTTTTTTGAATAACATAAATTAAATATTATGAACGTTAGATAATTTTATAGTTACAAATTATTTTAATATAACTTAGAACATAGAAATCACGCACTCTTGCATAGTTTAAATAATCCTCGGTAAGTTGTAATTTATTATTAAGAAATATTTAACACTACAATACAGTATATATAAACTGATACAATGCATTAATTTAATAAATTTGTTCGAAAAGAAAAAAAAATTAAACGCGCGCATTAATGTTTATAAAACGTCTTTAACATTTCGAATAGTCTATTCTTTATTATATTTTTCATAGAGTCTATTTGATTAAAATATTAGTATAATGCTACTATGGTATACATTTAATGAGATAATAAAACGATGTGTGTATTAATGAGTAAGTTTTAAAGAGGCATTAAAGACGGTTAACTTTTTTCAAAAACTACTAGTTTATAAGTTTTTTTTTTGTTTTTTTTTATGAACCATATGTAAGAGGATTTCTACTTTATAGTGTCTGTTTCTAAGGTCTAATAAATGGAATAAATCGCAGCATATATTTAGCTGGGTGAATGTTAAGAGTTTATAATATGTACAATAAACACCCACAACAAAAATAAATCCAAACTTTTGCGGGAGGAATTAAATTTATTTAAGCAATTTCTTGAATCTCAATCAATTGGACGACGAAATAAAACCAATACACATACCTGCCTCAATGACCTCGTCATAAAATTTTGATGCGACGTTTTATGCCTACGGAAGTCTAATATTTAAACCCTTCTCTCAATACGATGACGATACGCATACGTCATCACCAACTCTTATTTCCAATACTACAAAAATGTTGCAATAGTTTTAACGTCTATCAATGAGGTTATTAATTTTTTTTTATTAAAATATATATAAAAAAAATCAAATTAATTTAAACACGTTTCATGTTTGAGTCGAACCTATTGAAGACAATTTAAATCATAACAAGTATAACAATTATTTAAATTGAATTTGGAAAAAAATAATTTACATATATATTACAGGGAAAAAGTGCAAAAACACACTTAAAATATTGGTCCAATTCCGGTTAGATACTTAAAGTATGACTCGGTCAATTATGTCCCTTAAACTATTTTGACAAATTTTATATTATTCCTTGTGTTTTTCCGTAAAATAAAAAAATCCCCCGTATTTAATAAATAATCTAATTAAAAACTCCCTCAGTTATGTATAATCCATCAAAAAAATTCTTTTTGGGAGAAAGTGAATTACACTTTCTAAGAAAGATAATATGATTTAATTTTTTTTATATAATTTTTATTATAGATAAATATATTTTATATCATTTGAAAATTATAGTATTTGGTTATACCACTACTTTTTAGCTATTTTGATAATTTCCTAAGTTTCGTATTTTTTTCATATAAATATATTTTATATTATTTAAAAATTATTGTATTTTCTAAAACTACTATTTTAAAAAAATTGATTATATTTAAAAAATAATACAAAAATTGAAAAAATAAGAATCATACACTCTTTCTTAGCAAGTGTAATTCACTCTCTCCAAAAGGGACTTTTTGATGAATTATATATAACTGAGGGGTTTAGACTATTTATTTAACACATGAGATTTTTTTATTTTTCGAAAAAACACGGGGAAGTAATATGAAATTTGCCTAAACTATTTTAAACGGCCTAGTCGGCCCCTTAAACTATTTTAAATGACCCAATCAACCCCTTCCATATTAAAATAATAATTTTCCTTTTATTAACTAAGGTTAATTAAATATGCAGATTTTGGTATAGCAATTTAAGATTAAATTGTATCGTCTACAGTTGTCTATTGAAAAAATTGAAACTATGATTATATAGCACACACTTTTGATCTTCAAAACCTTCATTCAATTTAGATATTCGACGATGTCAAAATTTTCAGTCTAAGTCATGAAGACAAACCCTCGTCCCGAGTTTTCTCTGTCCAATTGTTCCATTATTCGACATCCAGTTGACGAATAGATAGTACTATCAGAGAGTCTATGATGAGAGATTTCCAACCATACCCAACATTGCACGATATTATCACTTGAATCACTCGAAATTAGGTTGTAAATTTTGCACATTTAATTAATATTAATTACTAACGGAAAATTGTAGAGGTCAAAAATCTCTACAATTAATCCTTCTTCGAGTTCGGGCTCCAGCGATCTACAAGACAAAGAAAATACGTGAAGCCGAAGGACCGTCAGGAGGTTGACAATCGAACGGACTCCTACGCTCAAGTCAGAATCGAATAAATCAAGGAAAAAGCGAGTAAATTACTGAATAATAAAGTTATTATAGTAATTTATATAGGAGTCAAGCTTCGTTGCTATGGAGCCTTTTGTTAGGCCTGCTTGCGGAGCTATGTGATGAGTGTATATAGTTTGATTAAAGTTGCAAGTATTGCTTATTTCGTGTTCCTTTCCGTTTATCTAAAATGTATATATATACTAATTAGACCTAACTGAATCCCGTTATCTTAGGGATCCTCTCTTATCCCCTTTAGGGTTTTTGACGGGGTCAAGGCTTATCATCAACAGATAGTTTGACCGAATCTTCGCCTTGAGTTTGCTCAGTCGAGGACTCTTGTTCTTGGACCTCTAGTCTTCGAGGCTTAATGCATCGACCTCGAGGCTTGGATCTCGAGGGGTGGACTTCGAGGTATGGGCCTCGAGGGGTTCGATCGTGAGACGTTGATTTTATTTGGTTCTTTAGTCTTTCAAAATCGCCGTGGGCCTAGTTTCCGGGCCTATGCAGAAATATGACCTCTACAAAAATTAATATTTTTGATAGGCATGTTTATTTGCACCATTTAAAATAGTTTAAGGATTCGAATGAGTCGAGTCATACTATAAGTGTCTAACCGGTACAGGGCCAATATCCTAAGTGTGTTTTTGTACCTTTTTTCTATATTATGAATATTTTTACCATTTAGAACCTAAAGATAGGTAATATATCAATTGAGATAATTTCACTTTTAGTCCCACTAGAATAGGGTCAAAACACTTTTGATCCCATATCTTTCGTTTTTGATTCCATAGTTTATTAACTCGACACTTTTGGTCACATATTTTATGTTTTTGATCACATAGTTTATTAGGTCGACACTTTTGGTCCAAGTGTTTTTTTTTCCAATATTTTTAGTCATAAAACTAACCGTATATTTTTTCTTATATTTTTTTCGATAGTTTTTTTTCATATATTTTGTCGAGAATTTTGCTGAACAAAAACCGTATATTGGCAAGAAGTTGAAATGGTTCTGTTAGGCATTTTGCTGGATTTTTGTTGGACATTTTGCTTGATATTTTGTTGAATATTTTGCTGAAATTTTCTGAGATATTATGTTATTTTGTTGGATATTATGTTGAATTTTTCGCTAGATATTTTTCTCTTCTTTTCTTAATGATTTGCTGAAAAAATGAAGCCAAAATGTCCTTTAAATACACACACACACTACACTTGTGACTAAAAATATCGAAAAAAAATATTTAGGACCAAAAGTGTCGAGCTAATAAACTATGGGATCAAAAATGAAAGATATGCGACCAAAAGTGTTTTGACTCTATTCTAGTGAGACTAAACGTGAAATTATCCCTATATCAATTCATAATATTAAATATGTAAACTATTTAAGATAAAAATTTGTGTAAGATTGTTTACCGAGTTAAAATCTGTCAAATATATATTTTACATTAGGTCTAATATTAAAGAATGATGGGTATTTTCACAATTATTTAGTTCGAAAAAAGTATCATTTTTGTCATGAGTTTAGACGAAATTGAGAGTGTGAAGAAAGAAGAGATGAAAGGTGGAGTCTTTGAAGAATTAGGGATCAACAATGAAGAAAGAAAATTGGGAGATTTGGGGCTAATTACCAAGATAGAAGTAGATTCGGGTCGCTCGGGTCATGGGCTAGCGGACGGGTCAACCTCAGCAAGCCTTATTAAAGAATGGGCCATGAACAGTGGCTGAGTAGAGGAGCTAGGCCCAATAATATTATGTTAAAGATTAGGCTATGTTTTATTTTCATTATAAGATGCTTTTAGGGTTTGTGTAAGGTTGTGGGACCATATTGAGTCATATATAAACTCATATGGATTATGAAATGAAATAGAATGAAATTACTCCAAAATCTCTCTCTCTATCCCTCCATTCTCCCTTCTCTATCTCCCTACTCTTCTGCTATCCAAAACCCCAAAAAATTAATACAACTATTACATAATTTGTAGTAGTAATCACTACAATTGGTATCCAAAGCCTTGATCCTGAAATATAGCTGAAGGAATGCATTTGAAAGAACTCCAGGAAGTGTAAAAGAGACTTGATTAGGTCTTGGCAGCTGAATCCATGAAGAGAGAAGCAGCTGAAATCAAAGTGCAAGAAAAATTAGGGGTTATTACCACTGAAGTTCAAGATCAGCTCAAAGGAGTAAACGGTAAATATGACAATCTCAACCATACCCTTTCCATTATTCAATCACAACTATCAAATCTCACCAAAGGAAAAGGGAACAAGAAGGAACAATCAATCCTGGGAGCTCTAACCACTCCATTAGTGGCTGATAGTGGGACTCCTATTCAATCCCAGACTCATTCTAGGTCCAGATCTCAACAGGACCAAGCATCTATACAGGTAAAACACCCTATTCCTAAAGTTGATTTCCCTAGATTTGATAGAACCCAACCCCACTCTTAGATTCTGAAATACAATCAATATTTCCAACTAGTACCCAGTGTACCTGACTCCCAAAAAATGGTATTAACCTCTTTATATTTTGAGGGAAAGGTTGAGCAATGGTTCCAAAACTATAATACCATGTTCAGGGATTAACTTGGGATCAGTTTCTAAAAGTGGTATCTGCTAGGTTTGAAGAGTTGAGAAAAACTAAGATCATCATGGAATTTAATAAGCTAAAACAACAAGGTTCATATGATGACTATGTTGAGAGGTTTGAAGAGTTGAGGGCCTGTATGTTGCTATTTAATCAGGGGGAATACTCGGATGGCTATTTTATAGCTAGATTTATGAGTGGGTTAAGTGAAGATCTCCAATCAGCCATACACATGTTTAACCCCAGATCCCTGCATCAGGTAATTGAACTAGGGAGGAGCCATATTCAGACTGTTGATGCTATTGCAAGAAAATTAAAGGGGCCTGGCAGATTCAAAATTCAAACCCAGCTGGGGGTTACAGGAAACCTGATGCTACTACTACCCCTCCCACTAGCAAAACATTTCTAACACCCCTCAAACCACCAACTAAGCTACTCACTTCTGCAGAGATGGTAGCTAGAAGAGAAAAAGGACTATGCTACAATTGTGATGAGCCCTATGTCTTTAGACATAGGTGTAAGAACATAATCAATTATATGATCATGAGTGAATGGGAAGAATTGGCATTCTTACGGACCATTTCTAACAATTCTGAAGAATGTGACTGGTGCGTCATTTTTCACCAAAAATAATCCGACACGCAGTCAGTATGCCCACACTACCCAGAATAGTGGCAAGCAAGATCGTCTTCCAAAAGGACCGGTGAAAATTATCCAACACTTTAGTCTGCAAGTAACCAAATCTCCCAACGAGTATCTTGATTATAATGTAAAAATGAAATTAAAAGCAATTAAACAAACGTAGATTTCTTCACAGATTAAAAGGTATTCCGACTTCCAATTAACTCCACCCTAGCTTAATTATTCTGATCATCGATGCAATGATAACTTTAATCAATGAATGCAAACCAGTTATAATTACCGAAGACACTTCTGACGCGATCTTATTTCTCCTTAACTGTTCAATAATCAGAAAGACACTTCACCAATTATTTTCCTAATCGACTACCAATCGTAAGAGACACTCTATATATTTAATGAGTCGACAACTTTAGGAACTAGAAAAACCCGATTTAAACCAACAAACTCTGACACAGGATTGTCAAATTAAGACTGTTCTCCCCTTGATTCTGAAGAATCAATGTACCGCTAATTAAACCTAAACCACAATTACGGATGACCAATTTAATTAGCTACTAATTAATTCTGATCTACTAAATATGTGCACCTACCTAGCAGAGCCGAAACAATTAACAACTTTAAACACAGAGAATCACAGATACATTCATATAATTAAAGTATAAGAACGAATTAGATATCACAGAATAAATACGCCAGGGCTTCGTTAATCTTCACCGGAATAGAACGCGCTTAGCTTGAATTCATAATTGGAATTGCACTTCAAAAATTAATTGAAAAGAATAACAATGAAAAGAAGAATGAAATCGAATAGTGAAAAATATGTCTGCAGAATCGTTCCTCAGTGTGTTTGGCGTGAAAAAATCTGTACTGGAATGGATAGAGTCCTACTCTATCTAGAAGTCTTTTAATACAAATCCTTAATTAATTAATTAAAAAAAATCTTAATCCTAATCCAACTAGGAAAATAATAAAAACAGAGTCCAACAGTAATAAAAGACAACATAATTTTCGTCCAGGCCCACAATTGGTGCAAATCCACTATCTCCAGCCCAATACTCGCATAATCCATCAGTCAGTATGCCCATACTGACTGCCTTCCAAACTCTTCAGCTTTTCCTCAATCAAATTGCGTCCAAACCCTCCAAAACAATGTCATTATCTCCACTTCCATGTCAACCACCTGAAATTAACCACAAGACACAAATTCTTCCACAAAACTTGATCATGGGGTGAGTAATGTAGTAAAAGTATACCAAAATCAACCCAAAATATATATGAAATAATAGCCTAATCAGTGACCCACCTGATCCTGGAGAAATGCAGTTGGAGGAAGTTCAAATGAGCATTAATACTGTGTTTGGATCTGAAGGGATCTCTACTATGAGGGTGGTGGGAAGATTTTGAGAGCATGATCTGCATATACTTATTGACACCGGTAGCACCCTTATCTTTATACAAGAAGCTACAACAAATAAGCTTGGGTGTACACTGGAACAAGCTAACCCATTACTGGTGAGGGTAGCCAATGGACAGAGGATGATAAGTGAGTCCCGAGTCAAGGGGTTTAACTGGAATGTGCAAGGGCACCACTTTGCATATTCCCTGAGGGTCTTGCAGACTGAGGGCTATAACCTTATTCTAGGTAGAGATTGGTTAAGGTCATGCACCCCCATTGAACTTGACTACAAGAACATGACATTCACTGTCATACAAAGGAGAAAGAAAGTTAAGCTGCAAGCATCCAATTCACAGGTGGAATGCCACATAATTTCAGGGCCATCCCTATACAAGATTCTTTACTCCAGTTTCAGGGATGAAATAGAAGAGATATTCATGGTTAGACAAGTTACCAAGGATTCTCCTATAGACTCTGACATGACAGACCTTCTGGATGAGTTTAAAGATGTCTTTGAAGAACCTAAGGAGCTGCCACCTAGCAGAGAAATTAAACATTACATAACACTCAAACCCCACAGCATTCTCAGACACTAGCACCCTTACAGAACCTCACACAGCCACAAGAATGAAATAGAGAAAATTGTCAAAGATCTACTAGACACAGGTATGATCCAGTACATCAGGAGTTCCTTTGCATCCCCAGTCATTCTAGTCAAGAAGAAGTATTAAACTTGGAAGATGTGTGTGGATTACAGATACCTAAACTCACTCACTGTTAAACATGAGTATCCTATACCAGTGATTGATGAATTATTGGATAAGCTACATGGAGCCACCCACTTCTCTAAAATTGACCTCAGATCAGGTGATTTCTAGATCCTGGTGAGACCTCAGGACATGTATATGACTGCTTTTAACATACATCATGGCCACTTTGAGTTTGTTGTCATGCCATTTAGGCTATACAATGCCCTGGCTACCTTCCAATCTCTCATAAATCATACTTTTAAGGAACAACTAAGGAAGTTTTATGTTAGTATTTTTTAATGACATATTGGTCTACAGTACCAACTGAGAGGATCATTTAAAACATTTAAGAGTGGTCTTGCAATTGCTCAGAGCTAACCAACTCTATGCCAAGAGGAGTAAATGTAGCTTTGGGAGTACCAAGGTAGAGTGCCTTAGTCATATTATATCACAGGAATGGGTGTCAACTGATCCTAACAAGGTGGAGTGCATGCTCAAGTGGCCTGTATCCAAAACACCTAAGCAGCTAAGAGGATTCCTAGGGCTAACTGGGTATTATAGGGAGTTTGTTAAAGATTATAGGCTTATCAGTAAACCTCTTACTGATCTCCTCAGGAAGGACAACTTCCATTGGAATCCAGATGCAGAGAAGGCTTTCCAGAAACTTAAGGTGGCTATGTCAACTACACCAGTCCTAGCCTTACCTGATTTTACTAAACCCTTCATTCTGGAGACTAATGTTAGTAGGGCTGGGATTTGGGTTGTGTTGATGTAGGAGGGGAGACCCACTTTGAGAGGGAATTCTTGGTGGTTCTCATGGTTGTGCAGAGGTGGAGAGTTTACCTACAGGGGCACAAATTCCTAATCAAAACAGATCAGCAGACACTTAAATATTTGTTAGACCAAAAGGTTATGAACTCCCCGCAACAGAAGTGGTTAATAAAACTCTTAGGGCTTAACTATGATATTCAATACAAGAAGGGTTGTGAAAACAAGGTGGCAGATGCCCTATCTAGAAGAGAGGATCTATAAGCTGAATGTGTGGTTGTTACTACCGTAGTTCCAAGCTAGGTTCAAAAGGTACTCCCAAGCTACCGAAAGGACCCTTACTTCTCAAAAATTCTAAGTGCTAAACTAGTGGATGCAGATTCTTTTCCTGAGTTCCAAGTTTATGATGGGCTGGTGAGGTACAAGGGAAGGTTGGGAGTGGGAAATCTACCTGAACTCAGGAACCAAATTCTCACAGCTCTACATGATTCTGCCTATGGTGGCCACTCTAGTACAAATGGCACTTATATGAGAATTAAGGGCATCTTCTATTGGCCTAACATGAAAGATGAAGTTATCAAGTGGGTGCAGGAATGTGAGGTCTGTCAAAGGAATAAATCTGACCATAGGCTCTATCCTGGAATGTTACATCCCTTATCTGTGCCACAACAATCATGGACTCATATATTAACGGATTTTATTGAAGGGCTCCCAAAATCTGGAGGGAAGAAAGTTATTTAGGTAGTGGTGGATAGGTTCACTAAGTTTAGGCATTTCACTCCACTATCTCATCCCTATACTGTTGAATCTGTAGCCAAGATTTTCTTGGATAATATCTACAAGTTACATGGTCAACCTATTAGTATAGTGATAGATAGGGACACTGTCTTCACTAGCTCTTTCTGGAAGGAATTATTCAAGTTAATGGGGGTGAAATTGGACATGTATTCAACATATCATCCACAGTCTGATGGACAGACTGAGAGGCTGAATCAATGTCTAGAAAACTATCTATGATGTATGGTGCACTCTAATTCTAGATAATGGCTACAATGGTTGTCCCTTACTGAGTACTGGTACAACACAAACTACCACACTAGCTTGAAGTGCACTCCCTACCAAGCTCTCAATGGGGTTCCTCCTCCTATGCTATCAGTGTATACTACCTTGACTCAACTAATGAAGAAGTGGCTGATTTCCTAACCCAACGACAACAGATGTTGTAAAACCTCAGAGACTATCTCATTCAAGCTTAGACTTGAATGAAGTGGTTCGTCGATTGTAAACAGTAGGACAGACACTTTGAGATTGGAGAGCACATTTTTCTCAAACTATAGCCCTTTCGACAGAATACTATCACCCTCAGAAAGAACTTGAAACTCTTTTCCAAGTTCTATATCTCGTTCATCATACTAGAAAGAGTTGGAAATGTGGCTTACATGTTAGATCTTTCCCCAACTCTGAAGACCAACCCCGTATTCCAAGTTTCTCTATTAAAGAAGTGTATTGGAAAGAAATTCATACCTCTGCTAGATTTGCCCAGTACGAACGATGATGGGGAACTCACTGTTACCCCTCTGTAGTCCATATCTCATCGTGTTCTGCTCCGGCATGGTCGTCCAGTCCCTCAAACTCTGGTGTCATGGCATGCCGTCGATGCTAGCCTCCAATCATGGAAATATGACTCTTTCCTCCGCCGCAAGTTCCCATCTTTTGATCCTCGAGGATGAGAATCGAGTTATCCGGGGAGAATTGTCATGAGTTTAGACGGAATTGAGAGTGTGAAGAAAGAAGGGGTGAAAGGTGGAGTCTTTGAAGAATTAGGGATCGACAATGAAGAAAGGAAATTAAGAGATTTGGGGCTAATTACCAAGACAGAAGTGGATTCAGGTCATTCGGGTCGTGGTCTAGCGGACAGGTCAACCTCAGCAAGCCTTGTTGTTGGTTCTGGACGAGTCGGTATCAGTTTAGAGGGGAGGTGAATAAACCGATTACAAAAACTTTTAACTTAAATGCGGAATAAGATTAGGGCCCTTGACTCGCTTAAGAAACTTATCTATGCACTTTGTCAGTTGTATGAATTCAGTTGACTCGAGAGTGCGGCTTGTGTGAACTTTGTGTGTAGTTATAAAGATATGCAAGTAAAGCAATAAGTACAACACACAAACAGTTTATAGAGGTTCAAAGCTAAAACTTCTACGTCATCTCTTTCTTACTAAAAAGGGCAATTCACTATGCAATGATAAAGTTTCTTTATTACAATTACAGAGTGAAGATAGGTTGAACCTGGAAACGGAAACTCTCGTAGAGTCACGATCGCCTTTTCAACCGTTGTTGTCCTTAAAACGGCAGTTCTCGCAGAGCCATGGTCTCTTCAGCTGGTTTCGATGACTCACACTTGCAGCCCCAACTGCTCGCTCGAGAGGTAGGTGCTATTACCGTCTTTACAAGGTTTTAGATCTCTTTCGATCTTCAAGAGGTTAGTCTTGAAATTGGTATCAACTGATTTGCTCCTTTGAGTTGAGCTGAGTAGTTGATCGGTATGCAGCTTGAACTTGTGAAGATTGCTTTGGCTGGACTTTCAATAGCTAGCTGATTTGTTGAATCTTTAGGATATTCTTCTCAGTTGTGAACTTTCACAGCTTTAGACAGTGCTTGAACTTTGAGCTGTGGGAGGGAGAAAGAAAGATCAGTTGCAATATAGCAAGGATAACAAAAGTTAGATAGGCGAAAGTTGAAAGTTGAAAGTTGTTAAACATGGGATTCACTCTCCTTATATAGAGGAGTGATCTTTTGACCGTTAAATTCCATTGATTGTTGATTCTGCTGGTTCATCAATGGTAGTTAATATTTGTAGTCGTTAAAGCTTTGAAGAGATAGCCGTTGCTTAGCCAATCGATCTATGTTGAACATTTACTTCAGGATCTTCTTTTGATCATTAATTTTGAGATCTTTGGTTGAGCATTAACTGCGGGATTCTTTCGATGGTAGTTCTATGCTTCAGTTGGCAGTTCATGTTGGCTATGACTTCAGTTGGCTATTCTTCTAAGCTCTTTTGTCAGTTTGACTGATCACAACTGTTGGCTAATCGGTCAGTTTAGCTGGTCTTATTATGAGCTTACTTGCCAGTTCAACTGATTATAAACTGTTGGATAGTTTGTCAGTTTGACTGGTCTTATTTTGAACTTGGTCAGCAGTTGGTTTTGAGCTTGAGCTTTCAGTTGGCTGACTTCAGTTCTGGCCATCAGCAGTTGGTTTGACTCTAGGCTTCAGTTCGGCTGATATCTGATTTTGTCCATCAGTTGGATGCTTCCAGTCTTCAGTTCAACTGACTTGCTGTCAGTTTCTTCAATCAGATTAACTTTTCTTTCGGTTCAACTTACTCGCCTGTCAGTTTAATTGAAGCTGATTCGACTTTCGTGCTTTAACCTTCAGTTGGGTTATTTTTTGACTGGTTGATGCATCCTTTCAGCTGAGTTGACCATGCTCCACTTTGATTAACTTTTGTTATCATTGACTTCTTTTTGGAGCTGCCTTTTGGTCAACTTTAGACTCCCAGCTTGGAACTCCTGCAGTTTTTCAAAAAACAGTTCGACATGTTTTGACATCTCATCAAAACCATATATATAGGGCTTGATAGTTTTTCCTAACACTTGTTGAAGAATGGGTCATGAACATTGGCTGAGTAGAGGAGCTAGGCCCAGTAATATTATATTAAAGATTATGCTATGTTTTATTTTCATTATAAGATGCTTATAGGGTTTGTGTAAGGTCGTGGGACCATATTGAATCATATATAAACTCATATGGATTATGAAATGAAATAGAATGAAATTACTCCAAAATCTCTCTCTCTATCCCTCTATTCTCCCTTCTCGATCTCCCTACCCTTCTGCTATCCAAAAACCCTAAAAAATTAACACAACTATCACATAATTTGTAGTAGTAATCACTACAATTTTAATAATGAAAAACACAATTTCTAATTTTGAAAAATATCAATATTTTTGTTTTCACATAAAAAAGTGTTAGCAATCTTATACTCCCTTCGTATCAAATTATTTGTCGTTTTAGAATTTCCACATAATTAAAATGTAATAAGTTTGATAAATATATACCATCTCTCCACTCATATGAAATCTTATTCAAATATATTTATCTAATAAATGCATATTTCTCTATCGCTGTAATAAATGCAAGGTTGAAATTGGGAGAGAACATGTGAAAGCATATAAAATGACAATTAATTTTTTACAAGCTAAAAAAATTCTAAAATGACACTTAATTTGATACGAAATGAGTAATTCCTTGGATCAACAAAAAGGACGTGATATTTTAGTAATTATTATGATTGGGGGAAAAAATACAATTTCTAATACTCAAAAAATATTTTCTAATATTGAAAAGTATCATTTTCTAGATTAGATCGATGGGAGGATCTGTCTAATCAATTAAAGAGTTGATTGGTATAATAGAATGAAATTAGGTATAAATGGAATGAACTCAGAAATAGAATGAGGTTCTGAATGGAATGATGATTCTTATGATTTGTATGTCTACGGAATGAAATATAATTTTTTTTAATCTTATATAATGAATATTTTATGTAATTTCAAATCTTCTTATAATTGAATAAAGTGTGCGTAATAGCTAATAAATATCAACACATATCTTAATTTATTTTTTATATTTCTAAACACCATTTTTCTTTTTTAGTATATGATTTTTTTCTAATTTTTTTAGCAAATTATAACTTATTTATTTTATTGAAAAACTTTATTCTAAAATATTTAATTAATCAATATACAATAATTTTTATAAGTTAATAAAAATATTTTTACTTCATAGAAAAATACTTTCACATTTCAATTTTTCATTTGAATATAATAAATTATATCAAATATATAAATATTTTATATTGTATTATAACATATTTTTATGTTATATTTATTTCGGCATCACTTTCATTTTTCTTCAACAAAATTATAAAAGCTATCAAAATTTAATTTTAACACATTTTTATATTATATTTTGAAAATAAATAATAATATTAATAATAAATTATTTAATTTGATTTTTGGTTTATTTTTCAAAATATGATAAAATAATATTATAAGACATGATTATGTATAAATATATCATATATTAATTTTATTTTATTTTTATCATTGAGAATAGCTAAACTCATGGGGGTGAGTGGAATGGATATTCCCCTTCTTTTGGAAATAGGTATTCCATCGAGAATAATGATTCCTGATTTTAAACGATACCAATCGTCAAAATGAGAATGGAGATGAAAATGATCATTCTATTTCATTCTATTCCACCGTAGAAATCACGTCCTATCCAGATTAAAACTCCCTTTTAAGTGTCCTTTATGGTATGTATCTTCTTTTTTTTTCTGTTTTTTTTTTTAATCAACACCATTTCGGGTGGAGGATTTAAGTGGACCCACAATCATATTCATAATTCATATATCAACTGAAGGAGAAAATAACAGCACTGTACATCTATGAGATACATAGCAACAAGGTTATGTATCTCTAATTTTCGCCAATAGTAGTTTGGTAAATCTCCTTTATTAGCCAAAATTTTCTTTCCTCAAATATGAATTCGCCTTGTCAACTCCCGTTAAATTTAGTCGTCACCAAATTTACAAAATAAAATTAACTGGACACACAATTTTCTTAATATATACTTTTACACATTTAGATGAAAAATTAAAAACAGATTTGTCCGAAAATGACAATTGACTAAATCGTGCAATATTTACTAACAAACGCAACAAACTTATATGCACAAAAAAAGGGTTGGTATTAACTTGATTTTCTGAGATTTTCATTATTCTTTTAAAAGTTCAATAAATTGATATTTCGGTGGTTGTTTTATTCGTTCTCGACCAATTTAAGACTTTATTACATACTCCATCCGTTTCCAATTAAGTGTCATTTTAGATGAATGCACACAGATTAATAAATTAATTGAGTTACCTAATACATCCTTGTGTGAATACATTAAATTAGTTAAATATAGATGTATGAATGCATTAAATGAGGTTAACTGTGTGAAAAATGTGAATTTTTTGTCTCGAATTTGTAGAATGTTATTTTTTTTAAACAAAATTAAAATACTAGAATGACACTTATTCAGAAACGAATGGTGTACATATTAAATTGTCTTTCCAAAATAAGAAGAAAATAAAAAAGAAAAGAAAAGAGAGAGTGGATGTTATATATAGTTGCTCGACGACACGTTCATTATATTATGGTAGCTAATGCACTGATTATCATATTTTTCAAAAAAAAATTAATAATGAATAATTCAATAAACATGTTTGTATAGAATATTATGACAAAGACATATCTTTTTGTAAAATTAAAATATGTTAAAATAAAGAAGATGAATATTGCATATACAGGTGTTTGAACGCTAAATATGGTAGTTTTTTAGGTTGAAATGAACTCGCTTTTCACAAATGATCCAAGTAACATTTAAAATGTCTTATGTTCACAATGTCATTTCATGATTTTATACAATGATTAATTAATATTAATCAAATAAATTTAAGATGGACTTGGGTGGCCCATCAGATGGGCTTTGATTTTTTTCTCGCAAAAAAATGTATACCCTTACGCAGTAACGCGTGACCTTGTCACCGCGTTTATTACCCATACTAAAGTCCATATTTTTTTTCCTGAAATAAATATAAATCCTAAAATGAAAATAGTGAATCTTAAAATTAAAGTGAATAACGCATGGGCTCGTGCACTGCGCTCGATAATTAATTCAGATGTAATAAACTCTAACTGACGATACTTTGAAATTATGGGTGATACTTTTTAGGGTTACAATTTATATTTTTTCATATTTATTTTATTTTATTTTTGGTTTATGAATTCATTTAAAAAAAGATCCCACAGCTAAGAGAAAATAATATTATTTTGTTTATTTATGAATTTAATTAATTTTTCTAATTTGTTGGTTATAACCGATAGGTTTAGCATTACATTTGAAATAATTAGTCAAACTATTTTATTTTTCAAGTATATCCATAAGAAATTTTAGGACACTTCTTGATGTGTTTATAGAGGGAGTTCCTCCACAGTGCAAGGGGCCCAACACTACTTGTTGTGTAATTTTTTAAAATAAAACTATCTCATTTTTATGTCTTTGAAAGATTTTTTTTTCATTTTTTTCTTTATTAATTGAAACATTAAACCTAAAAAATATCAAATTCAACTATAAATGATCCTAATTGAAATAATTAACTAAATAATTAAAAGTAAGTAGATATTATGATCATGTAAAAAATAATCAACTGTAAATAAAAATATATTAACTAAAAAGTCTTTAAAATATTAAACCCTAATCATGAAAAAAATAATTCGTAGGTAAAAACTAAAAATAAAAAATTTAAAAATTCTAATTAAGAAATAATCAACCCAAATTAATAAATATAGACTAAAAACTCATAACTTAACAAAATCAACTAATTTTGGACAATCAAACTTAATTTTTAATTATAAACTAAAATATAAAAAGAAATTTATATGGCCTATTTTGAACAATCAACACTAATTAATAATTAAAAAATATGTATGATCCTAGTTATGAAATAATGAGTCCTAATTATGAGCTAAATTAATAGCGAATAAATGATTCTAAAATCTTAATATAAATTAATTCAAAATCTACAAAACATAAAATTAAAATTAAAACATCTAACACAAAAAGGGTTAAAAATTACATAGCACAACCTGAAGTGTTAAGGACACAACATGTGATCCTCTTCCATTAATAAACTAAAATTATAATCTCAATTTTTAATTTTTGATTACTAGATAGATAGATATTAATAATAAATTATATTAACAATAAAAAATCAATTAGTTGAATGAAAAAAATGGCTTAACATGAATTTACATGAGGTAGACATTGCCACCTCGCTACAGTCTCTAAAAATTACAAAAACACCACTAAAATGAAATAGTATAAAAAATTTACAAAATGAATATAATAACAAATAATATATATAGAAAAAACATATGTAAAATGTATATTTCAAGTCTTCGATGTAAAGAATTGCATGTATAGTCTAACCTCTCGATCATGAAAAAATGCTCGTAAAAAGATAAAGCTTCAAAGCCATATAATGTTGAGAGGGTTTCATGTCATTGACCATAACAAAAAAAAAAATGTTGTAAGCAATTAACAAAGAGATAAAAACTATAATTAGTGATGGATAAATAAATAAATTATTTATAAAATCAATTATGTACAGAGGAAGAAAAACAATCTCCATATAAATGTCATTTTTTTTTATCACAAATGGTATGTTGAACCAGAACTATAAAATGTCAATCAAAGGGTCACAAAAGGATTGTTTGATTATAGGCAATCTTTTATATGCAGTCATCAATCAATCTAATAAAAGAATAAAAATTTTAATAAAAAATAATTTTTTAATTGAGGTACAATATATACAATTTCAATCAATAAAATATGTCAACTATTTAGCCACATATCTATATATATATAAACATATATTATATAATTATGAAAACTTAGATACTGTTTTTAATTGAAAATAACCATATTTTCAATTATCGTAAATATCAACCAAATTTTTGGGTGAGGATTAATAATATGATTTTATTAAATTAACATGTAACAGAAACAACTAATTATAATTAGTAATTAACACTACATATAATAATAATTAATCCAATTTTTGGCTTCGTAAGATTCATTGAACTGAAAATTTCACCTAGAGTAAATTCAATTTAAAATAGTCAAACATATTTTAGTTTTTAAATTATGGAAATTATATTATTTGATTTGGTATATATCTCATTTTTTGGGGTACGAATTAATATGCAAATAAACATACTAAATAGTTATATTTTATATTGGATTGAGATACAATATATTATATTATAGTATTAGTAAGTGTACATAATTAAGGTAAATTATAAAGTAATTTAATTATAATATATACACACTATATATAACTAATATTTATGTTGATATCTCTACACACAATATGTGATATAGATTTGTGTATTCATATAACATTGTTATATTTATGGAAACATATTAATATTTATTCATTTACAAAGAAGAAAATTGATTTTTTAATATAAAATGTTATTTTTTTTTGGAAGATGCAAAAGGGCGGGAAACCCATATTTTCCATTTTCGGATGCGGAATCGTTATTATATATTATATATATATTAAATGGTCACTGTGTGGCCTCACCATATGATGGTAATATAGTAAGTACCCACTATATTACTTTATTAAATAATAATAGTAATTAGTGCTATATTGTATTTTACCCTATTACATTTTCTCTCTTAATTTAGAGAGAGAATGAAAATAACGGATTTAAAATTCTAAATTCGAATCTCTCTCAACATTAATAATTGTTTTGTTATTTCCAATAAAAATAGGGTAAATTATTCTATATTCTCATTCATCTTCAATCTTCATTATTTTCATTTTATTTTCTCATCCATTACATATATCTTCAAATAGTTATGGGTTATCAAAATGCAATGCAATAATATGGAAATCAAAGGTAGCCAAAAGCAGAAATTTTATGTTGTCTTTGAAGGTACACGAACTGGAATATATTCAAATTGGGTAGACTGTGCTCCATTTGTACTCGGTATTAGGAGAAGATTGTACAAGTCTTTTCCAACAGAAGATAAAGTGGTGAAGGCGTATGAAAAATATATGAGTTCAAAATGCCAAGAATATCTTAGTTGTTGGAGCGGTGATGTCGATTTATATTCCGAGTCGAGCAATTGTGAAATTAGTTCAAAAAATACAAAAATGGAGAAGTGCAGAAGCGTTGAAGAGAAGGAGATAAGATCAAGAGTCAAATTCTTTATTTTTGGATTCATAGTTGGAATTTATAGTTCGATTTGTATTGCTAAATTTTAATTTCAGAATTATAATTTATGAATGAATTTTTATTTTATTTTATTTGATTAATGCTCGATTTCAATATATGTTAATTTAGGTAAGATATATCATATAAAAATTATTCATCAATATATTAAAATTTCAAAATTATTACATTAGTACGTCATTTAATTCGGTCATAAATCATAATAGTACTTTTGGGAGGAATATCTCATAAGATATTAATCATGTGATATGTTTCTACATATTAATCGTCTTTTAACTTATTTGAGGATGAGATACGTGATAAACACAAATATGCTTAGTTTTAATATTCACTTTCTGTTGTAATCTCCTTAGTTAAATTATCATATTATATTTAAGTTTTACCTTATTTGTTGTTATCTATATTAGATATGTGATTATGTCCACTATAACATAGCTCTACGTTTATGTTGTTATTCAAGTTAATTAATGAAACTTTAGCACATGCATTATTTTATATGAAGCTTGCTGTCAATTAAATTTAGAAATTTTCGGAAAGCCGAAACTGCATGTAGAATTTATTTAGCTAGAATTGAGTAAAATGGTGACTGGTCGACCTCCACCTTTCCAAATATTTTAGGTCGAATTTACTAGAAAATATTTGCTGAATTTATTTCCCTAAAGTATCGAGTTGAGAATGAAACCCTAATGTTGCGCATTGTAGTCTGAAGCCAGTTTTATTAGTTTAGAATATCCGTATTATATTTAGTTTGACTTAGAAAAATCACGTAGTAGTCCTATGTCGAAGCTTGTGTTGTGTAGGACCCGCTGAGCTAGAGAGAGAACCAAGACTGTTTACCGCAGTAGCATACCCCCAAGTTACCCGAGCAAGGTGGGTGTTTCTTATTATGAAAAAATTGTATGTTTGAGTTATATAAACTTTGTTTATGCAAATGAAAGCTCTATCCATATCATAAAATGTTTTAGCTCTTATCTGCATCTCTATATGAGTATTCCTCATTGTGAGCTACTTCATCTTCTTAGTATTCCAAGTTTATTTCATCATGAGCTTCTTCAATCACTTCTACCTCCGTGTTCGCCGGCATCCCTTGTATAGCATTTATGATCGGAATCCTCTCCAAATAAATCTAACATTATATCATGTGGATTCATATCCATGGAAGCTCTTGAATTTCTTATCTTTAGAATGGTACAATGAAGGAAAAATTACAACAATAGAATTGCATACCTTATTGAAATGTGCTGCTACCATGATGATTAGTTCTATTGGGAACTTCAAGAGTCCTTTACTTTTTGGACGATAATTGAGTAATAACCGTTGGCTAATAAAAATTATTTTGAATCTCCTAAAATAACTAAAAAATGATTATTTATGTAGAACATATACATGATACAAAAACTTGATGTGAAAATTTTATTTTAAAACTCGGATCAACTTGCAAGTGAACAAGTAAAATGTAGTACATAGTGAAACAAGGTTGAATCCATAGGAAAAAAGAGAATTAAATAAGCATGTACTATGACATCGACTCCTATTTATTATCTAGATGACAAAATTAAGATTGGTTTAAGTAAAAACTAAATAAACGAGCAAATAAAATAAACAAATAATTTAACTAACGAGTTAGGCAATCAAAGGAAGGAATACTCTAGTGGTTGGTTTATTTGGATTACTTAGTATAAAATTTGATTATCTATGATGTTTGACTCTCGATTCAAGCTCACAAAGGTGATCACTAAGGTATCCTAAATCTTCTCTCTAAGCATTTAGAAAGTGGGGCACACAACTAATTCATTGTGTCTAATCAAATCCTAGAGTGTACTTACTAAAAGCACAAATAATCTCAAAACCTTAACAATTATCCCTAATCTATCGATTTAGGTAATAAATGCCCTTTGAGTTTTTAGGATCCTATATTGAAGCTCATCTCTCGAATTATGAATCAACATATATAAATCATGCTATTTATTTAAAGATTAATTAGCTTTCACCAATCAACAATAAATAACAACCATATATAGCAAAAATCCAAGCTATAAGCATGAATCTTCAAACATCCAACATAAACATCATTTATATTCCATAATCCAAATAAATCTAATACCCAAGAGTATCAATGGATTAGCTACTCATTGCAAAATGAAAAACTAAAATCATTACAAGAATGGACATGATTTCAATAAATTAAAGAACAAAGGAACCCGGATAAATGTTTTGGTCTTCAAATCTTGCTTCAACTTACTCTTCTTGCCTAATCTTCAATTACCCATCTCTTCTATCTCTTCCTACTCTCTAAAATTTATAAAAGAGGCTAAGGGTGGAACTATATGCCCTAATTTCGAAATGGGATAGGTTTACATAGTGGAGCAATGAAAGGATTAAAAGAAAATCAAAAAACTGGAAAAATGACCAAAAATAAAAAAATCAGTGCACGGGACGCGATCAGGAGGAGGTCGCATTTTGGACTCGCATTCTGGATGAAGAAAATCGAGGTTTAGAAGGCTCTGCAATGTGGGATTTGGCTCTCACTTTGGGGTCACATCTGTGGTGCTCTGGGGCGTGACTCGTAGGAGATCGTATTTTCAGATCGCGCATGGAAGAGGCCCAAAATACGACCCTAAGGAGATCACATTTAGGGGTCACGCTTTGAGTGCGTTTCCGGCAGCTTCCACGGTTTTACTTTATTCTTGACCGTTTCTTGGTCAATTGACCTGATTCAACTTGTAGTGCGCTTCTTATTAGATTTAGTTATCATTCCATGGTCTTGAATCCCTCAAATTTGCATTAATTAATCCTCATTTTCCTGTACAACTCAAATAAGAAACAAAACTTCCAAATCGAGAGGTTAAAAGATTAAATTGTGTTAAAACATGTGCAAAACTCTTCAAATCACTTCATTTAACCCTCAAAACATTGTATAAAAACACCACTCATCAACTCCCCCAAACTTAGAAGAATATTTATCCCCAAACAATGAAGATAAGAGAAAGACTGTTTAAATGATGAAGTGCGGATAAAAAGATAGAAATTGCTTCAGATATTTAAAACACATTTTGTACATTCAATCATGATATTCAAAGATCAACAAGTCTAGAAAAATTCTACAATGCATTGCCAAAATAACTTGCAACCTCTCAAAGATAGAAAGATGGCTCTTTACTCAAATGTTTAGGCTATAAGTGTATACACTCAAAATCAAGTCATACAAGTAATCAACCATATGCTTATAAAGGGTCTATCATCTCCATGACTTATATATGCTTTAAAACAAGAATCATTAAAGGCTTATTCAAGGTTGTAAAGGAGGCTCTTTGGTAAGGTACGGATCGTTTGGCCAAGTGACTCAAGAATTAATCATAAAACACGAATTTCCATACTAACCAAATAGGACTACATTAGTCCTCTTTGATTTACTTGCAGGGCCCTCCTTATTTGATTTAGTATCATCCTATGGTCTTGAATCCCTCAAATTTGCATTAATTAATCATCATTTTTCTATACAACTCAAACAAGAAATAAAACTTCAAAATCGGGAGGTTCAAAGCTCAAATTGTGTTAAAGTACATGCAAAACTCTTCAAATCACTTTATTTAACCCTTAAAATATTGTGCAAAAACACCACTCATCAATGATCGACTATATGAAATAGTATAATACATTATGAATTATTATCAAAGTAAATAATATGTACTAATGTTAGATTTTTTTAATTATCAAATTTATTAGTGAATAATTAATTATAATTAACAAGTTAAAAAATTTTATTTATGATATATGATACTGTATTTTATCTATATTACTTTGACAAAAATCGAGTAATAATATATTATGACTTATATTAGAATTAACTAATATTTTAGTTTTATTTTTTAAAATGTTTTAATGATGAACTTATTTTTTATATTAAATAACTAAAGATGACAATCTTGTACTAATATATTATGAATTAGACGAATATTATTATTTTAAATTTTATCAGAATATAATTTAATTTTAATTTAAAAATAATCAAAGATTATTTTTTGTAGAACATCTCATAATGAATATATGTTTGATGAAAATTGAGTACTAATATATTATGAATTATAATTGAATTGACTAATATTTTTATTTCACAATATTTTAATCAAAAAAATAGTAGAACAAAAATCAATTGATAATATTATATATTATTATAATTGAAGTAAAAACTGTGTTTTTTTATTGTATTGCCTGAAATCAAAGATATAACAAAATCAGACAATAATAACTGTGTTTATGTTATATCTATTAGGTTATAATTAAAAAAAATTATAAATACCGTGTTTATGTTAAACTGATAATCGAAATAACTATATTAGTTTATAATTAAAAAATTAAACATGATTATTTATGTACAACATAATATATATCTCATATCTTAATTAGATTCATCATTGACATAATAGTTTTTTTTAATCTTCTAATATATTATTTTTAAGTTTAGTAAGAGTAATTTATATTGAAAAAAACTCATTGTAAATGGGAAGGAATAATGATAGATTTTGGAGGGAATGCATTTATTATAAACTGATTGTAAATGGGTAGATCTGGAGGCAAATGGTATTATAAACTAGGTAATTTTTTTCCCTGAAAAAGCTGATTATCAGTAAGCGATCTTAAATAAACTGGTTCAAATCTTGTTCAGCCGGGCCACAGTGTGGCCATTTAGCACCGATCTATTAATTAATGGCGTTTTGTACTTTTCACACGTACACAAACAAACATTTGATTAAAGAGTTAATTAGCTTATTTTTCGATTTCTTTTAACAATAACCACTCAAGATTATATGGCATCTTATCCTCTAGAAATTTGAAAAACATATAGTTTTTTTTTTTCCAAAGACCCTTTTGTCAGTTTTGTGGTGTTTCCTAAATTTTTTATTTTCTTCAAAAATATAAATAGACATGCATATATAAATTAACAAAGTAATGACCAAAAAAAAATGAATTTAATAAACTTAAAATGTAATATTATCATATCCACTCTACTAACATTTACTATATATAATGAGTTGTGTATTACTATAACTAAGAAGAAAACCAAAAAGATACAGGACATACCATAAAAAAGAAGGAATCAGAGAAATTATCGTCTAAACATCCAAACAAATAAGGAAAGTCAACAAATTAAAGAAAAAAACAGACTCAGACTTTGTTACTAAGTCTAAAATACAAAAAAAAAAAAAAAAATCCAAGTCGACTACTATTTTATTGATGACAAAAACTTGTATGAGACCGTTTAACGGGTCTCTTACGTTAGACGGATCTCCATCCGACCCGACCCACCCGACCCGATGGAACTAAATATAAATTAAAATATATATATATATATTTTTCATTTGAAACCAAACTCCAGCGACGCGATTCCCCCAATTTCTCACGGCGCCATACCCACCATCTTCACCATGGCGCACTATATCCACCACCATCGCCAATATCTTCTTCCACCACTGCACACCATCGTCACCAACACCGTCGTAGCAAGTATTGCGACCATCGCCACAAGTATCGCCCCCACCACCATAGCAAGTAGGGTTACCACCACCGCTGCAACTACCGCAACCACCGCCGCTGCAATCAACACCACTACCGGCACTACATCTTCACCATCACTGTCGTTGCAATTATCTCTATCATTGTAAGTGTGTCTAGGGATTTCTGATTTCAGAATTTAGGTCATTTAATTTCTATTTGATATATTGTGTATTAGTTTTATTTATATTTGTTGATTTTTAGTATTTGTTCTAAATTGTTGAAAGATAATTATGATGGAACCTATTGATTACTATGATTTTATTTATTTGATTTTGGAACGTAGATGTAGGCCACTGACTGTGGAAATGAGGATCATATCAGTGAAGTATATATGTGTAACATTTTTTCTTTAATCTGAAGTTGTGAAATGACAATTATTTTTGTTTAATACTACTCCGGTTGATTATAGCTAGAATACAGGGAAGTTGGTTAATCTCTCTCTCTCTCTACACACACTGACACACAGACACAGACACACACACACACACATAAATGAGTTCAGTTGCATTTCCAGAAAATTATAAGGTTTGTTAACATGAAAACATGGCTTCTGCCCTCTACTATTAATGCTGAAGGTTTTTCAATGGAGGAAAATGGGTGAAGTTTCAGCAGTGTTAATGGATAAGGTGCTTTGGACACTGTGTCGTATGTACATTTATAATGCCATTCTTATGCTTGTGGGGTGTGTTTTTTTTTTAGTTAAACAGTTGTTAAAATCCAAAAAATGGATGATGGAAATGATAAAATTAGTTTTATTTGATCTAAAAGTTGATTACTTGTAGTCCATGTTGTAGGGAAATTTAGGCACATATATTCATCATATGATGTACATAATTGCTTGAATATGGAGGCACTCAATTTCATCATTTTTGCTTTTCTTCTCAATTTTGACTGTATTGTTTGTAATCTTTTACTCATTGATTTTGCAAACTCAAAATTATGATTCGCTAGGCTAAACACTTTGCTTATGCAGGTTTTTGGATCCTACGATTGGATGCTTCTACCTATTATGTTATCGTTGCTGCTGGCGAATGGTCTAAAAGCTTTTCTTATTGCATTAGCTCTGCCCTCGGACAGTCTACTTTTGCATTTGCAATACAAAGGTTCCAGAACAGAGGCAAGAAGGATAAAGATGTTGTAGTTAGGTAGTATATATATGCAGTCAACATTTTTTAGTGATACTGTATTTTTAAAATAGTGATACTTGACAGTTTTTTAGTGATACTTTTATGTTCGTTAGTGATACTTACATCAGTTTGTGATACTTATTCTTATTTAGTGATACTTTTACATTCTTTAGTGATGCTTTAACATTCTTTAGTGATACTGTATTTTTGAAATATTGATACTTGACAGGTTTTTAGTGATACTTTTATGTTAGTTAGAGATACTTACATCAGTTTGTGATACTTATTCTTATTTAGTGACACTTTATGTTTATTTAGTGATACTTTTACATTATTTAGTGATACTTTTACATTCTTTAGTGATACTGCAATTTTGAAATATTGATACTTGACAAGTTTTTAGTGATACTTTTATGTTAGAGATACTTACATCAGTTTGTGATACTTATTCTTATTTAGTGATACTTTTACATTCTTTAGTGATACTGTATTTTTTTAGTGATAATTTTATGTTAGTTAGAGATACTTATTCTTATTTAGTGATTGATACTTTATGTTTATTTAGTGATACTTTTACATTCTTTAGTGATATCGTCGTCAAACTCATTGCAAATATAGGGTGATCCAATTAAGCTTTATAATTATTTTTCATAAAACGAAATCGACAATTTAATTCAGAAAATGAAGTTCGTCATCAAATTAAACCAAAGACTAATGGTTGGAACTCGTTGAAGACAACATAGTTAACTTGCATATAGTGCCAAATAAAAAATAGAAAACCAAAAGAAAGAAACTCCAACCTCTTATTCATCTAGCTAGATTTGATATTTATAGGCAAACAAGCCTATGATCACATTCATTATCTCCAAAAAAAAAAAAGAGAGAGAAAAAGAAAGAAAGAAAGAGAGAGAGATTATTATGACAACCATGGAAAATCTTTAATCCAATGAGCCCCATTATTGCTGAAATAAAAACCATCTTCTTTAACGAGCCAAAGGCATTGTGCGGCAACACCACACCCATACCTGTTCCGACTGGCTCAAAAGGCCTCAAACTTCTTCCTCATGGCGTCCCATTTGAGGGTGCAAACGAATCGAGTCGAGCTCCTCATCAGGAGGCCCACCTCAACGCTCCAACTATATTATTACTATCGAGTGAGTTATAATTATGTTTTCAAATGAAACAGTTGCAAAATATGAATAATAGCTAGTGAAGGATTACTATCATCACAGCAAGTATTACTGAATACCATAGAAGTATTACTACTGCATATAAATATAAAATAATACCATAGAAGTATTACTAGTCTACAAAATTCAATATATGCATGTGATATGTACTTTTGTTGATCTATTCACGCAGAAATAACTATCTATTGAATCATAGTTACGTTTTAAGGGAAGGATTACTATTACGCTAGAAAGTATCACTATATATCATAAAAGTATTATTACTATCGAGTGAGTTATAATTATGTTTTCAAGTGAAACAGTTGCAAAATATGAATAATAGCTAGTGAAGGATTACTATCATCACAACAAGTATTACTGAATACCATAGAAGTATTATTACTGTATATAAATAGTTTGAAATAGGCCCGCTGCATGAAATACATTTTCTATAGTTTTTATAGAGAAGAAACTTCAACTAGTGATGTATAAAGAGAGATCAATAAACAAAAATAAAATCTTGATGCTTGAAGAAGAGAGAGAGAGAGAGAGAGAGAGAGAGAGAGAGAGAGAGAGAGAGAGAGACCTCCTTTCCCACACTTCAACCTACTCGTTTAACATCATCATCAATAATCCAAGCAAAACTCATCCGTTATTATACATCCTCATTCACATACAAAAACCACTTAATCCCCTCTTTTAATACATCATTATCAATAATCCAAGCAAAACTCAACACAACAAAATCATTAATCTCCAAAATGAAAAATCACAGAATTCACCTCAAAATTAGAAATATAATCAATGAACAATTCAACATCTACAGCAATATAAACTATGAATTATTTCAGAATTTGGAAACACTTACAAGATCTCCGATGAAATAAGAGTCGACGGATGGGTGAGAAACGAATGAACCAACCTAATCCCTTCCTCCCGCGAGTCAACCAGGACGACGACAAGTCAGCGAGCGTTTCAATTTCTTCGCCGACGGCGCTCTGCTCACGGCTTCTTCAGGATGGCGGTCAAATTTGAATCCGACACCGTTCGATTGGCGGACGATTCGAGGAAGGCGTCGAAATCCGGCATCGGATTGAGGCCGGAGATCAAATCGGCGCAGCTTTGCTGGAGGAGCTGCAGTTTCCACTGCTCGATAAATTCTCTTGATTCGTAGCCTCTCATTTCATCGTCTTTCTAGCTTTTTTGCTATCAAATTGGCGGTGAAGAAAAGGGGAGAAGAGGAAGAATCGGGGTGGAGAAGATGTGAATTTGATTAGGGCAACTTAGAGAGAGATAAGCAGATATTTTTTTAATATATATATATATATATATATATATATATATATATATATATATATATATATATATATAACCGGGTCAGGTGGAGATCCGTCTAACGTAAGAGACCCGTTAGACGGTCTCACACAAGTGTGCCCCTTTATTGATATCGTAATATATATATATATATATATATATATATATATATATGTGTGTGTGTGTGTGTGTGTGTGTGTGTGTGTGTGTGTCATTAAATGCGTTGTATAATTATATGAAAAAAAATAAAATCAAATTCACACATCCACAAGATATTGCAAATGTCCTTGTAAACATGCTTGTAACTTTAATTTCATTTTCTTTTTTTTTAATCTTTACGTAAAATTATTAATTTTCAGTTCAATGCGTCAAATTTTAATTTTTTCGACGAATTAAGTTTGATGTGTTATATATAAAAAAAACTGAGAATACCCCATATATGGATTTGGATTTGAGTGTATTGAATTGGCTAGAAAAAAAAAATTGAGGGTGTCGTGGTCGCAAAATTTATTAAACGTTGAGTTTTATTTACAACAATTACAAGATCATGATGTAATTACAAAATAATATAAATGTTTTGAATTTTAATGCAAATAACCTTTTTAATGACTATGAGTTGTGTGGTATACTATATTTTGGTCAATTTAAATTCCAGAAAATTACGGTGGATCAGTGGATGTGCTGATAAATAATAATGAAGAATGTATCAAATATCAATAAGTTGGCAATTTATTTTGTAAAATAAAAAATTTAATGTTGCATGTATATTGAAATTATATTTAATAAAAATAATAAGAATAACAATCTTATTATAATATGTACCCATCAGTTATTGCATGAATGTTACACTAATTTAACAGAAACTCCTCAGCCCGGCAAGGCCCAATATAAGGTAACAAGTGGGCCCGTAAACTGCAAGCACGACTTAATTATTTGAATATGTGACTCTTCCAGAGATGGACCGTTTGTTGTTTTATTATTTTGACGATACGTTGGCATTAATTAATGCTGCTATAATCAATATTCTTGTTTTATGTTAAAGATATTATATTAAGTTTTATCCAAGATGACATTTTTCTCTATAAATTAAAATAAGAACTATTAATTCTAATTTCAATTGATGCCACTCATTTATAAAATATTTAACCTGCAAATTGAAGGTAAGCTTCATGCAAAAGACTGGATTAAAATTAAATAAAAAGGAAAATAGAAGTAATTGAAAGGTGATAATATATATATTCGAATTCTCTGGTCCTCATTTGTTGTGATAAGCATGAATTGTTTTTATGTGGGTGTAAGTAAAACTTAAGTGACAAGTCGACTTTATATTCATAATTGCAACTAGAATTTTCAGTGAGTCCAAATGTTTTTGGCCCAACCAAACGACATATTTAATGCATGCACACTCCAACATTTTAGCTCATATATAAACCTCTTAACTTCACAATTATTATATTTTCATTGTACCTTATCCAATTGTAATTCCTTATCCACAACCACATAAATTACAACACGCGGCCTTTAATGAAGATATTATTTTTATCAAATTTTCACTTGCTTGAAAAAAAAACAAAAAACTTCTTCACAATTGTCACATTTCGCGATTTTTATGCATGGTTAATTACAAATATATAGCATAGAATTTTCTCATTTTGATTCTACTCCTACAATCCCATGACCATGGTTCAGTGCTAGGGTTAATTCAAAATTAACGCATTTATACAAACAACTGTTGACCCCTGCTATATTCTATATTTAATTATTTAATTTATAATAATGTAAGACTTCTTATATTCAACATATACATTTGATATGTTTTTGAGGTGTTCATACTTGATTTCATCTTAATCTTTATAATATGATATTGCACATATCTTGTAGTCATATATATATATATATATATATATGATGCCCCATTTGTAAAAAAATTGAATTATATATCTATATGTATATATTAGATATATTACAAAAAAAAAAAAAAAAAAAAAAACTTGTGATACACATCTAAAGATCAAATTTACATCCTATTTTGCAATATTTGTACACTTTCACTCACTTAAAAATTAATACTTGCAAATATATACACGAGACACACACACACAGACCATATGTGTATGTGTGTGTGTTATGGGGGTATTAATTTAAAATTTCTTATAAGTAGTCATGATATATATTGTTGTACGTTATTGAATATTGTGATACATTAATATATAAATGATAGGGGGGTCAAACACAACACATCCTTTTCAGTGACTCAGTCATTCAATTTAATTGATGATAATAATAAAAATGTAGTAGAATTTCAACATTCTTCATCTGCTTAGAAAAATCTCCCACGCTTACACTGCTTTTGACAAACTTCTTTTGTTGCTCATGTACATGTAACATGTGTGTAGTCCTTTTCACCACTGTCATACCATCCTAATTAAGGGTTAAAACCGATTAAAATTATACCTACTTTTTAACATTGGGAATAAATGATGTAAGATTAATATTTTTTTACATCACAATTTTCGTAAATAATTAAAAGGGATATACTATATTTTTAGGAAGTTTGAGTTTGATTAGGCTACGTTTTTCGAATTTATGCATCACGCCTCAATAATATCGGATGAAATCGTTTGCTACACTTGGTGCTATATAATTAAATTTATTAATTTTTCTTCGACTTTTTAATTTAATTTCAAGTTATTATTCTTTATTTTAATTTTACACATATTATATAGGGTTCATCCTACCCAATTAGGGTATATAATTATTTTTCAATAATAAATTTCATTTTCTAATTAATAATTGAATATTTCGTAAAAAAATAATTATATACCCTAATTGGGTAGGATGAACCATAATTAATAAGTTTAAAATTAACTAAAGCACATTAATTTATTGAAATTGAATTAAAAAAAAAAGAAAAATTAATAAATTTAATTGAGTAGCACCAAGTGTTGCACAAAGTGTAGCGAGGATTTCTTTGGCAATAATATTGCTGATATTGAACTAAACTAATCAGCTGCTGCATGAATTATTAATGTCGTATTCCTTGAATTAATTCTCAGATTTTGCGAGAGTTTAGACCATTTTCACCTAAAAATTAAGATCCTAATTATGATGTGTCGCTAAGCTGTATGAATTTTTTTGTTTGGAATTTGAAAGTATAGCATGTTTGGTGGCTTACACACTGAGATGAGTCGCAAAATATTTAATTGCAGAGTAGAATTTAATTATAATGAATCATGAAAATTTTGTAGCTAGTCATTTGTCAAAAGTAGATTTTCCTACCCCAAGAAAAAGTTATAACCATTAGCCGAATTATTTAAATCGATATATTATTAATTCTGCATAAGGTTATACATCAGCCGTACGTCAGGTAACTAAATTCTTGCATTTTCCAAGAAAATAATAGAGCATAATTAATTTTATAATAGAAAAATTTGAATGAATAAGTATTTTTATTTCTGCGGATCTCATGTAAGCAATACTAAATTTTCTCTCGATGTAAAATGAGAAATATGCTTAATTACACTTCTTTTCAAGCTACTTCAAAGTTCAAACAATATATATATATATATATGCATATATGGATCAATACAATTTTAAATTATATATACAACACATAATTTACGTAAGTATATTGTAAAAGGTAAGAGGTCACTAGTTGGATCCAAAATTAGGTCTAGGGAGTTGGTTGAAAAAAATAATAATGAATATGGCAAACTCATATATATATATATTAGTTTTAAAATTAATGTTTTAGTAGTTCTTGGAAATTTTTCGAAACCTGCATGTTGACAAATAGGCGGGGGGGATAATCCGATCATTTTAATGGTAAAATCATATAATTCCAAAAAATATTGTAGATGTCGAAATTAGGTGTACACAACATTACGAAAATAAACATCGGCTTCCCTAACTGAAGACTTTGATCCAACAGACTTTTGCAAAAGCTGGTTGTTTGAAAACGTTTATCACGTATTAAAAAAAAACAGATCGTAACAACGACATATATAATACAAATTGATTTAAATAAATAGTGATTGATTAAATTCGTAAATAATAAAATGAGAGACTAACGTGAACGGGTCACCTAAATCACTAGACAATTTGTGATCCCTTTTAGCTGATAAGGACATGCCACAAAGCCGTGTGTATGCACGCCATTATTTTCACCAAATTAATGAGAAAATTGCAATTTTTTGTTCCAACAAATATTAACAAAAATGAGTCACATAAGATGCACATTCATCCGTTCAGTGGCATGCATATTCGTATTCTTTTAGTGGAAATGTATTCATTTTTGTTTTTTTTTTCTTTGATAGATTTTGGTTGTACTTGGTATTCACTATTCAGAAGTGTTATTTGTATTAAAAATCACAACCTTTACACAACTTTGTAATTACAATATGACCTTATAATCATTATAAATAAAACTCAATATTTAATAACTTATGCAATTATAACACCTTCATTTTTTTTCTAGTCAATTCAATACCCAAATCCAAATCCATGTGTATATTCGGGTGGTTTTTTTTAATATAGTTGCCCACGTGGAATGTACACTTGTCAATTGGTAGGACACAACAAACTGAATAAGTAAAAATAAATAAATAAATTGAGAGTGTTGAAATTGCAAAAAACATTAAAGATAGTCTTTTATTTACAACAATTAAGTAAATAAATCAAGTTGTAATTACAAAATTATCCAAATATTGTAATTTTTAATATAAATAAACCTCATTATTTATAGGGCTGGTCTCTAGTACACAAGACTGATGGGCTGGCCCATCAATCGGTTCAACCCATCAATAGTGAGCCCATAGCAACTGCAAACCCAATAAAAAAATAACAGCAAAAAACAGGAAAATAGAAGGAAAAAAACCCGCAGCTCACGATCGATTTCCTCTCAATTCATCATTGTCGAAGGTGAATCCACCACCACCGTTCATCAGCGAAATACCAACAACACCGTCCACATAGCGTACAAAAATAAAACAGAAAAAATGGGGAAAAGGAAGCCAAAGAACCGCAGTTCCCGTTCCCACAACTCAAGATTTCGTCTCCGTTTGTCACCGTCCAAGGTGAAGTCGCCACCACCGTCGCCGGCGACCACTGTTCATCAGAGGAGCACCATCAAAACACCAATACCATTGTCAACATCTTTTTGCTGCCGCTCTTGAAATTTGAAGGTACGTTTCGAAAGTTCAGTCTAAGCTTTATAGTTAATTTTGCATATTCCAACACTTGCATGTTAAAAATTTTGAGGATTTTTGTGCAAAATTCAAAAATTGGAATTGACAAAGTTATTACTTATCATGGATGAAATTGACAAGAATGTGCAAGATAATACATAAGCTCTTATCATAATCGATTATTCTAAGAATGAGTCAATGCTTATACGATGATGAAGCCATGGATAGCAAAGATGATGAAGAACCGGAGTTGCAATTTAGAGGACCAATCACAAGATCAAGAGCTAAGAAGTTGCAAGCTTACTTGCAAGTGTTGATTCGAAGAAAGATCGAGATTGGAGATCAAGAAGTCAAAAGAAGCAATTCCAAGATAGTTAATTTATTAACTATTGAAAATCAAGAACACACCATGGAGTATTAATCTTGAAGAGATGAAGATGAAGAGTTCAAGTGCATGTGTGCATGTGCATGTAATTGCCGTGTGCATGTGTGTACGATTTTGTGCAAGAAATCGGCCCTTAATTGATTTAATTATGGGGTTGATTTTATTTAGACTATAGTATTTATTTTATTTAATTAAGACTATAGTTGGATCAGATTTATTTAATTAATTAAGTGTAATTTTCATCCATAATGAGGTCAAGTTTGACTAGAATTGTATTTAAGGCAATTTCCTACCTTGAATAGAATTCTAGTTTAGGGAACTTCCTAGTATAGTTAGAGATCCCTTTTGGATCAATCTTTAGGCCTTTTTTATGATAAATTTCGTCCCCTTTAGTACCTATAAATAGGGGATCATTGTTACATTGATACTTTAGACATTCTTGAATTAATTTGCTTTTTTGCATTCAATTTGTGTCTCAAATCTATTTGTCTTTTGAATACTTTTCACACGAAAATATTCATTCTTGGAGCTAGCAACTACAAGTCTTATTCAAGGGTATTGCTCAATTCACTTGAGGGATTGACCGGTATTCGCTAACGAGGAACAACTTGGAGATTTCAACCTTGAAGACGTTCGAGATTCAAGGAGGCTATCGGGTTGTGAATCACTACACCAACAACTCACGTCCATCACCACCATTGACGACATTCATTCCTCCACCAACGTCCATCCCACGGCAACCCCACAAAGATCGAGTTCTTCAACCAATCGTTAAATCCGTAAGTTCGTTCAAAAACACTATCATATCCTACCTTCTCCAAGCCCTTCTTCACCATATCTCACACACGAAATTCCATCATAAATCCAGCCCTCATACACGTCCAATTCAGCCCCTTGAACCTTTGGTTTGTGTTATTTAATTTGTGTCATAGTTCTAGGTATTTTAATTGTCTAGATTAGCCGTAATTTTGTGTCGGATTGAATCCTTCTTAATTCTGACGTGTTTCGATTCTTAAGTCTTCCGCTACGTCGTTATTATCATCCTAGTTCGTGTCTGGGTCGTATCATACGAGCACAATATGGAGGTAAAATTTTTACATAAACTGTTAAAAAGATAATCGGTTCGTGTTTGATATTGTATAATATTTTAGTTGATACTTTAATGAACATTAGATGATACTTTAAGCTTGTCTGGATCTCTGATTGGTATACAAAGACACAGCTTTGATGAGATGTACGAATTCTACTACAAACATGCTAGGGATGTTGGATTCGGTGTTAGGAAAAATACACAAATAACAAATAGTGTTGGCGAAGTGGAGAATCGGCGAGGTCGGATGGATGAAATCGGAGAAGATGAGAGATCGAGAGAGAGGGGGCGGGTAGGGTTAGAATATAGATCGAAATAGGAGGGAAAACGGGTGAGGTAGGTCAAGACATGTATTTAAATGCTGAGTCATGGGTGTCGGGAGGGTCGGGCGTCTGATGGGTCAGGCCCAGCACCAGTTAGATAGGAGAATTTGTGTTATTTATATTGTGTATTACCACGTACTTGGCGATTGTTGTTGTACCAATTGGCCATAATTTTGCAAAAAGTAGAAAATGTGCGTAACATGAAATATGAGACAAAACCTATGGAACTGTGAGTGCACATCAATTTAAACAGAAAAAAAATGACAATATAATTTTGATGTGATCTAGGATGAGATAGGATTGAACACACGTCGACTCAACTGTAAGGGTTCTAATACTCGAACAGCTAAGGAAATAGACTCGATTAATTTACCTAGACTATGACACGACACCAAATAAAACACAACTAAATAGGGGAAAAAAAGAGTTGTTTAGGTTCGAATAAGAAAGGATATGGCTAGGGGCGTGAAGTATAATGTTGTGTGGTGAAGAAAGGCTGATGTAGATAGGTTATGACAAGAAAATAGAGAACTTACGATATGGGTGCTTATTTCAGCGCGAATAACACGTATGTTGGCAAACGAATGGAACAGCTTGGATACTTGTAGAACTTGGCGTGAACTTGATGTATGATAGTGTTATGGACGTTGGTGGATGGATGGATGTTGTTGAAAGCGCGCGGCGTTGATGTAGATTGAGACGATAACACAACTGCAAACCCCATGAAGATAACCTTACGAAACGTACACCAATCGGTTGTCTTCTCGATAGCGATCTAACCCTATTCCCACAAGTAAAATAGAATGAGACCTTGAATAAAACTCAAAAGTTGCTAGCTTTCAAGAGTATTAATTTTTCGACTAAAATTAATAAAAGAGCTGAAATTGGTAGGGTTGTAAATGAGCCAAGCTACCCGTGAGATACTCGGAGATCGACTCGAAAAAAACTCGCTCGAATGTGACTCGGCTCGTAAACGAGTCGAGCTCGAGCTCGCTAAATGAGCTCGAGCTTTTTGTCGAGCCGAGCTCGAGCTTGGGGGTGCTCGGCTCGAGAAGCTCGTGAGCTTACTCGGCTCGTGAAGCTCGCGAGTAGTTAACCGAGCTGTCTCACGAGTAGTTAATCGAGTAGTCTCACAAGTAGTTAATCGAGTTGTCTCGCGAGTAGTTAATCGAGCAGTCTCGTGAGTAGTTAATCGAGAAGTCTCGTGAGTAGTTCTCACGAGTAGTTACTTAGTTCATGATACAACTTTCGAACTATACTCGATTTGAAACTCGAATTATATATTTTTTTATTTTTTCTAATGTTTTTAAAATAAAATTTATTTTTGTTAAAATTTTCAATTAATAATAAAATGGAATCAGTGGTAATAACATTACTGGTATTAAATTTAAAACTTCTCAATTAATTAAATAAAAACTATGAAATGAAATAATATTTCAATTCATTGACAATTTGATATGTGTGCATCGATCAAGGTAGATTAAATAATAAATATAAAATAAAATAATAGTTTTACTTAATACTATATTATCAAAATAAATATTAATATTAACCAAATATTATGAAAAATAATACTTTACATGAAATATTAATTGAAATTAATAATTTTTAATTGATATTAATAAAATCAATTAGTTGATCAAAGTCAATATAAGTTAGTAACAACTAACAATACTATCGAAATCAATAGTAATATATCATATATACATTGTAAACAGTAATTTATATATTTATATTACTCTATTTTATATATCCGAGAATCGAGATAATATATACTCTAAGTATATATACATATATATAATCTTTCTTAACTATATTTTAAATTATTATATCTTCTTAAGTAATAATGAAAAAAATTAAAATAACAAAAAGCCAGACTAATATTGACAAATTAATATTCTTCATTCTTCATTCTTCAATCTATTAAGAAATAAATATAAAATAAAATTATATTTTTAACTAATATAATGGAAACAGTGACTAATATTAACAGAAAATTATACTTAACTGAAATATTAATTGAAATCAATAATTGTTATTTCCTAACTAATATTTCAAAGTCAAAATTTTAAATTAATTAGCAATAATAACACATTTTACAAACAAAAGATAAAATTATTGAATATACCGTATATCAATATTATATATACATAGTAATTAGTAATATTATTCTATCCTATATTCGAAATAATATTTACTCTAACACTAATACACTATATATATAATCTATCTTAACTAGATTTTAAATTATTATATCTTAAGTAATAATGAAAAAAAAAAATCAAGACTAATATTGACAAATTAATATTCCTCAATCGATTAAGTAATAAAAATAAAATAAATCCAAATGATAATTTTATCTAATATTAAAAATAATGACTAATACTAACAAAAAATATATTATACCTGAAATATTAATTGAAATCAATAATTGTCATCTCTCAATTAATATTTTCAAAGTCAAAATTTAAGATTAAGGAGTAATAATAACACTTTTATAAACAAAAGTCAAAATTATTGAATATATCTTACATCCTATATCATATATACATAGTAATTACTAATTAGTAATTAGCAATTTAAGTAGTATTATTCTATCCAATATTCAAGATAATATTAACACTAACATTATATATATGTATATATATATATAATCCATCTTAACTAGATTTCAAATTATATCTTAAATAATAATGGGAAAAAAAGAAATAACAAAATCAATACTAATATTGACAAATTAATATTTCTCAATCAATCAAGTTAGAAATATAAATAAACCAAAATGATAATTTTGTCTAATATAATCAAAATAATGACTAATACTAACAAAAAAAAAATATATGACGTATGTTGAACTTTGTTTGAAATAAACCAAAATTATAATTTTGTCTAATATAATCATATTCGACTTTGTCACGTATGTTGAACTTTGTTTGAAATATTTTAGGAATTTTGTTAATATGCGGGGTTATTATTATCGATTTTTTTAGTTCCAGACAAACGAGTCGAGCTTAATTTCGAGTCGGACTCGAATATAACATAAACGAGTCGAACTCGAGTTGGACTCGAATATATCATTAATAAGCCAAACTCGAGTCGAGTAATCGAGATCGAGCTCGAGTTCGAGTTAGACTCGAATAACAGTTAAACGAGTCGAGCTCGAGTCAAGCTCGAGCCGAGCTCGAGTACATATTTTTCTTCTCGAGCCGAGCTCGAGCTCGAGTATAAAGCTCGAGTCGAGCTCGAGCTCACGAGCAGTTAAACGAGCCGAGCTCGAGCTCAGTGATACTCGACTCGACTCGGCTCGTTTACAGCCCTAGAAATTGGTGAGACACAATTGGATGCAATATAGCAAAATACTTCAATAATGTCTAAAGAAAATAAGTCATAAGGATCCCCTATTTATAATAGTTGGATTGAAAATCCTATACTAAAAAGAATTAAATCTGAACTAGGAAACTTCATAAACTAGAATCCTATTCAAAGTAGGAATCTACCTTAAATAAACTCCTAGTCAAATCTATCTATTTTGACCGAAAATAAAATAAAGAAAATAACTAATAATCTGATCTAATTAAATAATTTGGGCTCCTTAATTTTCAAACATGAAGAATTAAATCTTCATGGGCTGCCCAAATCATCGAAAATTCCATGCATGAGTTCGACGTGCACGAGCCATGCAAACACGCCGAAATCCTTCTTCTCTCTTTAAGTTCTCGTGCTCTTCATGTCTTGATCTTCTCCATCTTCAATGGACAACAAGGTAATCCATTTAGGGCTGCAATGCACGATCTCTTCTTATTCTAACTTGCGTCGCACATAGGCTTGGAAATAGCCTTGCAATTTCTTTGCTCTAGGTCTTGTGATCGGCCCAATCATTTGCATCTCCGGATTATCTTCTTCAATCCTTGGCATGGCTTCATCACATTTATACTCGGTTTTTATCTTTTGAGATCAAAAGTAAAAATATTTTGATATTTTTCAACAAGACCATGTCAAGTGTGATCAAAAACATAATTTTCTCTCCACCAAATTATAGCATCTCCTAAATATCTTGGAAATTTTAATGTTAATTAAGCATTGTTTTCAAAATTGGACCATATATTGATTTGCCTCAATCGGGAAGATCATTCGTCCCAGCTCAAATAGTATTAGAAATTGAAAACTCAAAATAACTGAATCCATCAAAAATCAGGTCAACCGGATCTTGATGGAACAAAGCAGTTGAAAACGGTCAACAGTTTTTTTTTATTAATCCTTTTTATTTATTTTTTTCAACTTTTAAATTTAATTGGAAGCGCTTTCAAGAATTTGGATCTGAGGTTTAATTTTAATTTTTTCGTAAATAAAAATTAGGGTTGATTGAAATTCAGTACAATTTACAATTTAGACACAAATTTTAAAGCATTGCAACTATAAGATAATTTTGCAATTTGTTGCAAAATAAACACAATAACAATATAATATTTCATACCAATCTTTGTCATGTTAATGAAAATCAAATCATAATTATGCTGCATGTTTACAATTTTGCAATATTACATGCTCTATATAATTTTTTCATATGTCGCAAAAATTTGTGGGTGTTTGTTTCGCAACTAATTGAGAAATCATATTGTGATTGTAATATTTTAAAGTCCGTGCCTTAATTATAAATTTTGTGAAAGTTTATGTTTTTTTCATAATTAATCCTAAAAAATAGCATATTATATTATCATCTTATGTACAAAACCAAATCAAATTCGATCACTAGTAAATATATCCGCCCCCTCAAAATTATAGCATGAATATTTTTATGGTTGCAGTCAAATTGATCAGCTTGCTAAAACCTCCCCCATTTTTGTGAAAATATCAAATATGCATCAATCCCCACCAACCAGCCGCCCCCTACAAATTCCAAATTAAAACCATTATTTTTAACATACTATTTTTAAGACTTTACAGACTTGCGTCACCTAGTAACCACGCGAGTTGAGATTTTTTAGTCTCAATTTATGTGTGTCAATCATGTATTAATATTAAAATTATATAATATTAAATTAAATTTATTATATTATAACTAATTATAATTAATATTTATTGCTAAAAATTAAAATTTTAAAAATATATATATACTCTAAGTTTAGAATAATCAACCCCAAAAATCAATTATATTAACTAAAAATGAAAATTAAATATTAAAAAAAATTATAAATCATAATTGGTTGGAATAAACCCTAAATAATAATGTAAAATTATATTAAACTAAAAGAAATTAAAATTGAAGAAAAAATGAAAGAAAAATAATAATTTTAAAAAAAATTATACACGGTTAACACACATAAATTAAGATTAGAGAATCTCAAGAGGTAACCACGTGTTATATACTTATATTGTACATATAATAATGTACTAGCTAGTATATATATCTCGAATCACAATAAATAGATAAATACGATGATCAATTGAAAAAGGGACACGAATCGAGTTGTGATCCCCTGTCCCACAATTAATATTCATTTCCAAATTTGAAAATTTTGGAATATTGACTATACATTTATGAGATGTACCCCTAACTTTCCAAACAGGGGATGTGACATCATCAACTGTAGATTAAGGACCCGAACTCCCATGATAACACATACACACACATATATACATATATGGCAAACAAATCATTATGTGATGAAAAAAAAAATTAAAAAAAGAAGAAGAAGAAGAAGAAGAAGAAGAAGAAGAAGAAGAACCGTTATATTAGTGAAATTGGATGCACTATGTTAATTAGTAGCTAGCTAGAGACTGAACACCACGAGCGAACCATTGAATTGAAGTTCCCCTCAACATTGACCAAATGGACCTTATTCAGCTATTTAGCACCACTACTAGATTTCTTTCGTCCTTTCACGCCAAAACAAAAAAAAAAACAAAAAAACACGCTTTTTTCTTTCATAATTAAGCAACAGCAAAAACCAAATACAATTTGGCATATATACTATTATTTCAATATTATTATTTTAGACGTATATAATGAATTTCGAAGAAAAATAACATCGATATCTATTGAGTATGCATATATAATTCATTAGTTGATGTGTGTATCTATTTTAGCATGCAGTGTATTTTAAGAGATGAACATGATGCATGAAGTCTATCCATCTATCCTCAGAATATTCAAGTTAGGGCATTTTTACTTTGAGGATATACAATTTGAAGGATAAATAGGTTATAGGATGAAAGGATGGATAAATCATATCCCACCTCTTTAGGTGGGATACATATTCCATAAATAAGCACCCAAAGCTCCTTTTATCACGGACTTTGGGTTATCCACTATTTTAATATCATGCAAAGTAAACATATGATAACTTATTAATCCACTCTTATCCATCAAAGTAAACGAGACCTTAGTGGAGTCATGATCTTATAACTATAGATACATAAGGTTTGCATTTTGATAAAATATTGAGACATAATCTACAAAACAAAATTAAGTGTATAGATATTAATTAATCTTTTTTCAGTAACTACTAATCAGTATTGCTATATTTAGTAAATCAAAGAGATTCTACATCGATGGGCAGATGGCCGGAATATAATGTGTTAATTAAGCAAGTTACGTACGTACCATACAATTAACAGGCGGCATTGATACAATTCGACTACAAAGAAACTAATATAATTATATTCGTTCTTCGATAACAAAATCCCGACGAACACTATATATAGAATTATATATATCTCTGTGTGTGTGTGTGTGTGGAATTAAAGGGAACGATCAATTAATTAAGTCGTGATATTTTTTCCTGTATAAAAATATATATTAATTGAAATTTTGCATACTTTTCTTCTTTAGTTGAAAAAAATGAGGGCCACGGTCTACTTTGCTTTACGCAATACACCAAAATTTATGGCGAATGTCTCTTTACTTTTCTTCCTTTTTCTTTTACTAAACGCCAAACTGCCGAAGAATGATTGTAATTTTTTTTCACTCTTATCAAAAAATAACTTCAGATTATAACATTAATATTTATCCCCAAAAACTAGATATGATGTTTATATCTTATAAATATTCGGTACTATAATATGTATACGTATTCTGAAGAATTATAATTCAAAATTAGAAAATATATTTGAAAAATTAATAAAATAATTATATATCATAAACAGGTAATAATTAAGTAATGTATGTATGTATGTATATATATATATATGAGATATATGAGAGAGAGAGAGAGAGAGAGAGAGAGAGGGTTTTATTTTTGATAAAAAAAAAAATCTGAAGTTGGTGGGTTGAAAATGTTTTTTTCAGTTTGGTGCGTGCAAAAACTGTACTATAGTTGTTATGCAAATAGTTGGAGATGGCTTAGAATGGAACAAATCACGTAACAAGATTAGGCAAATTTCTTAGTAGAAAAAGGTGTAGTGAATCTATATAAAGTACTAATTCTTCATATTTCTCCATTAATCATGAATGTCAAACCTTTGGCCCAACGTAGGGCTATAATTAAGTAAGACTAGTCTTACGTAAGAACATCAATTTGATAATTGGCAAGACTAGTACTAATTAATTATTCGCTCTCACAATTTAGGTATCTACTGATTTTAGAATAAATAAAGAAAATGGTACAGTGATTATTCGATTCACATGACGATATAAAATTGTTGTGATCTAGAGAATCTTCCGACAAGCCATTGGTGGATTTTGATATTGAAGTCTTTCTAATTTTCTTTCAATCAAATAAAAATAAATAAATTAGAAAATCCCTTGTACAATCACCATATTGAGGTAGAAAATCATGTCTTTCTATGTCGTCTACTAGTCCTATATATAGAGAGAAAGAGAGAGAAGGTAAAGTGATGAAAGAATATAATCCACCATGCAAGAAAGCAAACAAGACTCCAATATACCTTAGTTAGTTTTCTCTCTCTATATTTCTCTCTTCTCTCTCTCTCTCTCTCTCTCTCTCTCTCTCTCTCTCTCTCTCTCTCTCTCTCTCTCTCTCTCTCTCTCTCTCTCTCTCTCTGAATATCTAGAAATAAGAAATGGGTCGAGGGAGGGCCCCTTGCTGCGATAAGACGAAGGTGAGGACCGGTCCGTGGAGCCCTGCAGAGGATTTGAGGCTTATGAATTTCATCCAAAAGCATGGACACAGCAACTGGCGTGCTCTCCCCAAACAAGCCGGTATAGTATATAAGTATTAATTAAATTAATTAATCTCCTTCTATGATATATATATATATATATATATGTTGTTCTGTGATCAAATATTTTTTACAAAATATGAATTTCTTTTGAAAAATTCCAATGGGTATCAAATCCGTTCAAGTATGATCATTTGTTTTCTTAATATCAGCAGGGACGTACGTTCTTGGAGATATATATATATATATATATATATATATATATATATATATATATATGTAATTAATCAACTTACTAAACCTGCAGATTTATTTTCTATCTTTATTTTCTTGCGTTTTCAACTGTGATCATATCATATATGAGCAGCATGAAGTCTCTCACATTTCGTGAATGACAATTCAATAATAGAATATTAATTAAGAGCAACAATATTATTCATTAAATTAATTAACACGAGCTAGGGTCATATATATTTTAGAAATTAATATTATATTAATAGGATGACCAGTTGGTAATTAATTCATGTGCTAACTAATCCTCTAATAATAAAATGCATGACATAATGCGAATTAGCTTCACTCATAAGGTAAACTAATTAAACATGTGGTTGTTTTCTTGATCAGGAGAGAAAAAGAAGAAGCAAAAAATTCAAGTAAAATGAGGCGGTTAGGACTTACAAAAGTGGTTGGGGGGGGGGGGGGGGGGTTAAAGTCGCGGGTCATCAGTCATTTAATCAATGAATATATATCACAAATAATATTAATCTTAATTTTATCGATTATATATATAAAAGAATTTGTGTACGTGTTCAATTAATTAATGGATATAAATATATATATATATGATGATGATGATGATCTTGTGCAGGACTATTGCGATGTGGTAAGAGTTGCCGTTTGAGGTGGATTAATTACCTAAGGCCAGACGTGAAACGAGGCAACTTCACGCCTGAAGAAGAAAATACCATAATCCAACTCCACAATTCTATTGGAAACAAGTACTTGACAGTAACTCACTAACCGACATTATATAATTATATTTATAGTAGGATCGGAATATTACATTAATTAATGATATTGTACATTATATTATACTACGTACGTAATTAACGTTGGTGGATGATATATATATATGGATGTGCAGGTGGTCGAAGATCGCGTCGTGTTTGCCCGGAAGAACTGATAATGAGATCAAGAATGTGTGGAACACACACTTAAAGAAGAGGCTGAAGAAAAGTAGTAGCAGTAGCAGTGGTGGTCCGGAGAAAATTAAGGAGTGCTCAACTGAAAATTCATGCATAGAGCTAGACGAGTCTCCATCATCTTGTTGTTTATCCAACAGCCCGAAAGAAGCAGCAGTGTCGTCGTCGGATTTGGATGGTGATTTGTGGGAAGTGCTGGACTCATTGGATCCAATATTAGAGCCCAGAAGAAGGCAAGCAGGAAAAGTCCAAGTGGAAGGCGAAGAAGTTGGTAGGTGGTTGCAACTCTTGGAAAATGAACTTGGACTGGCAAATGATGGTGATCATCTGCCAGATATTATTACCACTGCAATGTGGCCTAACTCTCCCTCTCATCATCACTATCTTGGCATCTAACCAAACTCAATCTATTATCTACGTCTCTCTCTCTCTCTCAATATAATTCCATTCCTTTTTCGATCACTATAATTAATTTACTCCCATCCATGTTAATTCAAATATGTACCGTACCTGTATCACTATGCACAAAAATTGAAAAATATATATACATATATAGTCGATCGGACGAGACTACGCGCGGTATCCATATTATATTCACATCTCCATCGTATGTATCTATATATGCTCTTGTCTTGTTTTGGTTGCGTTCAATGCTATTATATTATATTGTATTCCGCAACTCAGACAAAACGAACACATGTTTTCTATTTCTCCTTTTTTTTTTGGGCGTTAATTATCTGTAATTCGCCTCTTCCTAAACTAGTAGTTAGGTAACCGGATGGGCCACGACGTTCCCTTCATCTAATTAGTCATGAATTCATAATGTGATGATATTGAAATCAAAACGTTAGTATTATCACGATTAGTAATTAAATACAACTTGCTCATGAACAAGTCACATCATCTTTTTAATTCAATATTACTCGCGATACATAACTAGATTAAATTATTACTACATGTGTATTCAGCATTCACTAAATTGATCCCAATATTAAATACATTATTTAATTAATAATATTTATTATAAATTGAGCAACCAAGTTCAACTTTTAAAAAAAAAGTGATTTTGTTCTTAACTGCGCTCAAGAGCCAGCGCGTACAAGCCATACGTGCATGTAACAACAAACATCAGCAAAACATCAGCAGACATCGGAATAACATCGACCGATAATTTCCAAGCATTGGCAGAACAACAGCCGACAATTTGGCTTCAGGTGCGCGTGTGGGCACAAAGCGTGCTCACACAAGGCATGCGCGCAATTTTCATCTTAACTGCGCGCTGAATTGTTCTTAATTGTGCGCACAAGGCATGTGCGCGTGCAGATGGCTATGTGCGCAACAATAAACATCGACAGACATTCACAGAACATCGGCTGATAATTTTCGAGCATTGATAGAACATCAGCTGATAATTTGGTCTCGGATTCGCACGTGCGGGCATAAAGCATGCACACACAAGGCATGTGCTACGCGCACAACAACAAACATCAACAGACATCGGTAGAACATTAACTGATAATTTTTGAGTATCGGTAGAACATCAGCTGACAATTTGGTCTTGGGTGCGCGCGTGCGGGCACAAAGCATGCGTACACAATGCATGCGCGCGTGCGCAGATGGCTATGCGCGCAACAACAAACATTGACAGATATCGGCAGAACATTGGATGAAAATTTTCGAGCATCGGCAGAACATCAGCTGATAATTTGATCTCGGGTGCGCGCGTGCGGGCACAAAGCGTGCGCACGCAGTGCATGTGAGCGCGCAGATGGCTACGCGCGCAACAACAAACATAGACAGACATCGGCTGACAATTTGGCACACACAAGATGGCTCCACACACAACAACAAACATCGACAGACATTGGGTAACAATTTGAGCTCCGATGATGCATGCGTACAACAAAAAATATCGGCATACATAGGTGCATGCACATCGACCGCACGCTCAGCTCGGCGCGCAGGTTCCAGTGCGCATTTAAGAACTTTACTTTTTCAATTTTTTTGAAGGTTGCAAAAATATTTAATTTTTTTTTTCAGATTATCATAAATGAACTATATTATGGATGATTTTTAAATACTTCTAATGTCAAAGCATGTCTATTATGTCTAGAAATTTCTTCAACTCAATTTTTCCCACAAATCAAACTTCAAAACCAAACAATACCAAACCATCTAACAATATCAATAATTAGATCTGAAAGCACATAGGGAGAACTTTTGTCAAAATATTTGACAGACATTGGGTAACAATTTCTATAGTGGTTAACAGGTTGGGGAATGATTTTCTATTTCTTCTCTTGAATTTGTGTAGGTCGATGACATGGGGAGAATTCTTGATAAAATCCATTACTACTGCAGATTGTGTAGATCGACGATGTGAGATTGTAGAGGAGAGAGAAAAAAATCAAAATCTGATTTTTGAAATGTGATGTGGGCGGCCGGTGAAATTGGGGATATAAAGTAGGGTTTTTTTTTAAAATGAATATAAGGGTATTTTGGTAATTTGTCTAAAAAATATATTTAAAAGTTAGTGGCTAAAATAAATTTTTTAAAAGTCTAAGTGGCTACTTTGGCCCATTCCCACTAAAATTAATATAGTCAAATTCACCCCATGATGAATTGAACAATTTTTTTGCATGGGTTATATCACATAATCCTTCTAATACTCAATCTTATGTATTGTAGAAAATCTAATAAATCTCAACAAAAATAAAATAAAATAAAAATCTAATCTATCGTATAATCTATGTAAACGGCCATTGGAAACTCTTAATCCTAATTAATAATTATTATATTGAAATTAAAAAAATAATTGAAGAAACACTAATATATTTTAAGAGGAAAATTTTTAAATAACCGTTATTACTTAGTAAATAATGTAAATAATCAATTTTTAAAAAAATAATGTTTCTAGCCATTATCATAAAAAAAATACTATAATACCCTTAATTCCATATTTATTATTAAGTATTATTATTTATGTATATCAATACTATTAGAGAAAAGATATGATTTTCTCTCTCTTTCCTCTGCAAACATCGTTCTCTCGTCTCTTTCATTTTTTAATCTCTATTTTATTAATTGAAACAAAACTACCATTGGTGAAGATCATCAAGCTATAGTTTTTGAAGATTATCACGATTCTTCCTCTCTCTAATCTCCGCACAACAATAAATTATCTGTTGCAATATCGAAAATTAGATATTCTTTGCGAATATGGGATTTTTTAAAAGTTTTGTTGACATCCCGCGTGTTATTTTTTATGGCAATAAGGTATATAATATTTACGGATCTGGACTTTTTTATCGATCTAGATATTTAAGTTTTTTGAATATTTCTTTGGAATTGGTGGAAAAAATTGAATGTTCTTTAGTGCACGAATCAATTTCTTTCGGTACATGAGTATTGGAGTTTATTTGTGCAACAATTTATTTGTGAACTCGTGCAATATCACATTTTTAATTGTTGCACAAGGGCACGAATTATAAAATTCATGCACTCGTATATCTATGCATTTTTTTAACTAGTGCACGAGTACACGAATAGGCATACTCATGAAGCCGTGTATCAGTCAACTGTTGCACGTGTACACGAACGATCCTAATCATATTTTTCGTGTATGCGTTATTTTTGAACTACCATATTGAACTAATCGTGTACTCGTGTATTAAATCATTATTGAATTAATGCACAAGAACACGACTTGGACTACTTGTGTTGTTACACTCGTGTATTCATGTATTCATTATGAGAATGAGATTGTTTGAAATCATCGTCCATAATTGTTCAGAGATGATGGCGTTTGAACCTCGGCAGAGACGACGGTTGGATCTTGTAAGTTTCGTCTTCAACAACATCAGTGACAGAAGACGGCAACAACAGCAAGATGACAACTACAACAGAAGACAACAACAAAAATATGACAGTTATGACTTCTAGGACTTTGACGTAGAACGGCGGCGAAATATATATTTTTTTAGGATGTGAAAGATAGATTCTGAAATCATCGTCCATAATTTTTTTTTAATATATTAGGGTGTTTTTATGTTAGGAAATAATTGTGACGCCCCAAAATTTTATAAATAATAAATATCTCATTTATTTAATAAAAGTGTTTAACACAGCGGAAGTGATATTTTAAATAAAACAATATTTATTCAATCTTGACCATCACTCCGTCTCCACGTCATCGCCCGAGTTTCCTTAGCCTGAAAAATAAATAGTTTTGGGATGAGTGCTATTAACTCAGTGGGGTTACTGCATTTATCCAGATTATACATAATATGAACAATAAATACATAGCATATCATGTATCATTTTCCTACAGTCCTTAGGCCGAACATGCAACCCGTAGGTTGAGTAACTTTTCCTGCAGCCCGTCTGCCGAACATGCAACCCGTAGGTTGAGTAACTTTTACTGCAGCCCATAGGCCGAACATATAATTTTCACATATAAACTGCATAAAATGCATAATAAGGATAAATGAATATTTTTGAATAATAATCCACGTTGGATTCCCCACCTTATTTGAACCTGAAAGTATTAAATATATACACGCGTGCCGCCTAGCATAATAATGTTAATTAATTAATATGATATTTAAAATATTTTAAATGCTTTTAAAATAATATAATAAAATGCTTGAGCATATTATATATACATTTATACATTTATGTATATTGCATTATATGTGCATGGCATATATAACTAAATATATATATATATATATATATATACATGAATGTATGTGTGTTTTGTAAAATATATAATATGTATGGAAATGCGTGAATATGTGTACATGTATTTACGTATGTGTGGGTGCGATTAAATACATATATGTATAATATGCATACATTTAAATATTTAAGAATGTGTATGATAAAATATGTATATATTTACGTGTATGTGTGTGAGAGTGTGAGTATGTATGCTTTTAACTAAAGTCTTAGAATATATATATACATATATATATATAGGGTAGAGTTCACATGAGAATCATTCCCCATGTGGGAATTAGGAATTAATCTCAACCACACAATGCTTTAATCTTAATGGTTCAGATTTAAATAAAAATGTGGTGGCATAATGGTAAATATGAGGAAATCAAACTTACCCCTGGTCAAAGCTGACATCAGCATCCTTACACAAAATTTATTTAAACTTTAAACATTCATAACTTGCTCATTTTTCATTAGATTAACGCAAATTATATATCAAATTAAAGCTCTTTTCGTGCTCTTTCATTTAAGATCCATTGTTCATATGTTTATTCGAAAATATAATTTTTCATCCATAATAGCGTGATGTTAAACTCAGAATAGCATGGTAAAATATTCACGATAACATGAAAGTATACACATAATAGCATGAAAAAAAAAATTCATAATAGCATGAAAAAATATTCATAAAACACATAAATTTTACTCATAATAGCAATAGTAGTGTTCGTTAATAGTAGCAGGGGCAGATTTATGTATGGAGCCCAGTGCAAGCCCAAATTTTTTTTACTACTTATATGTTATATAGCCCAACCCAATATTTGCCCAGCCCAACCTTAAAAAAAATTAGCCCAACCCAATTTTACTTGCTTTGATGTGTGTTTTTCCCCAATTTGGGGATTTTACGTCTTTGTTATTTTGAGGTCAATTTTTCTGTTTTAATATTATTTTCCTCGGATTCTGTAAATTAAATTACAAACAAAGAATTATACTTTATGAATTTATAATATTATATGTGCAGAACGTATTTGTAATCATGAACTTTATGAATTTATAATATTATATGAATTTCAGTAGTTTTTTATTCAATGTCGATTGAGTGAACTTTGAATTATTGTGAATAAATATGTATACTTATTTTGTTGATATTCAATTTTTTGAGGGTGCTTTGTTCTATAGTTCGACTTAGAAGAATAACTTTTGTTATGTTAACCAGACTGATTCATCTAGTTCTGACGTTGTCTGTTTCTATGGCTACAACTGAACGAGCATTTTCCGCAATGAAACATGTGAAGACGGCACTTAGTAACAAAATGGGGGATGATTTGCTTGAAGATTCATTAATGCTTTATATTAAGAGGGATTTTGTTAAAGATATAGATATAGACAACGGTTTTAAAGTGTTGTCTATATGATTTCCGAAAATTATGCTCAAATATTACAAGTTTGACGCCCCGCCTTTGACCAAAAATTGACCGAATCTTAGCCATCTAAATTAAAGTAATTGATAGATGAAATGAGTTCCTAGTTCTCACATGGGGGCTGAATTCTCATTTGATATGTTCCCTATATATATATATATATATATATATATATATATATATATATATAGGGGTAGGTTAAAATGATAACCATACCCTATGTAGGAACTAGGAACCATTTACATCCATAGAACTCTATAATTTGAATGGACAAGATTGATTTTAGATTTTAGGGATCAAATTGCAAAATGATAATTTTTTACCAAAATTTAGTGCTTCATAAAGGTATTGATGACAAACCCAAAATATCCACAATATCCATAATATCACGTCCCATGAATCTAGGAATAATTATACGATGAAATTTATTGGGTAGTTGAATGAAAACCCTACAAAAACAAAAATCCATTCCAGCCGCCGCCTCCCCCTCAATCTTTCACGCCGAACGACGCAGAACTCCGATCGCAATCTTTCATGCTGAACGCCGACAACAATGAAGGGCCGCCATCCGCCTCCACGTCGTCCGAACGCCAATCCGCCGCCTGGTTCAAAGTCGCCCGTACTCCCAGACGCCAGTCGCCTCCACGTCGCCAAGGTCGTGACTGCCGCGACCCAAACCAAACGAGCTACAACAATGAAGGGTCGCTGACCAATTGAACGTCGCCCAGCTGCAGCCCCCCTCCACCTCAACCGAAACCCCCGTCGTCGGCCTCCACGTCGCCCAAACTGCGAGAACACGAACGGGTATTTCTTCACTCTTAAATTAGCGATATATAAATGTATGATTAGCAGATTTTAGATAATTGCGAATATGATTAGCAAATTTTATGGGTATTCAAACACTACAAGAAAAATGCGATTTAATGACGGAATTAACGACGGATTATATTCCGTCGTTAAATTAATGACAGAATTAACGACAGGTGAAGATTACGATGTTTAACGACGCACTAGCGACGGATTTTTCCGTCTCTAACATAACGACGGAAAAATCCGTCGTTAAATATTATTTTTTAATTTTTTTTATTTTTTATTTTTTTTAACGACGGAAAAATCCGTCGTTAAATATTTTATTTTTTTAACGACGGAAAAATCCGTCGTTAAATATTTTATTTTTTTAACGATGGAAAAATCCGTCGTTAAATATTATTTTTTTTATTTTTTTTATTTTAACGACGGACTAACGACGGATATTTTCCGTAGTTAAATTTAATTTTGATTTTTTTATTTTTTTTTACATTTTTTGATTTTTTTTTTATTTTTTGATTTTTTTTTTATTTTTTGTTTTTTTTTATTTTTTTATTTACTAATTAATACTTAACTACGAATTTAAAATTTATTTTTTATATTTTTTTATTTTTTATTTGTTTTATTTTTTCAGATTTATTTGATTTATGTGATTTTTTTAAAAATTTTAATATTTTATATTATTTTTTCATATTTTATATCATTTTTAAATATTGTTTATTATTTTTAATTTTTCAAGTACTAATTTTTTTTCTAATTTAAATTAATATTTGGAATATTTCTAATTTTTTTATTTTACATTTTCAAATTTCTATTTTATTTTTTTATTTTTAAATATTATATACTATTTTTTAATATTTTATATTATTTTTAATTTTTCAAGTAATAATTATTTTCGAATTTAAATTAATATTTTGAATATTTCAAATTTTTCTAAAATTAATTTTTAATTTTTTTATTTGAGTTTGTTTGTTTGTTATGTTGGATTTGGATAAGAGTATTTGATTTTGATTCGTGAAGAAAATTTAAATTTATCAAAATTACTCCAGAAATAGCTAGAAACTTGAGTGATAGATTTTTTATCTGCTGTAAAAGTGTAGAATGGATTTATTCACATCACTTTGATGAATTTTAAATTGTCGTATCTGAACTATACAACTCTGAAGTCAGCGATGAGAATTATAGCAGACACTGCAGCAAATATGGGGATTGAGTATTAGCAAATAAAATGGGTATGATTAGCAAATTAAATGGATATACTTAGCAAACATTTTTTATTTATTGATTCTGATCTGATTTGATTTGTATTGATATATTTAGCAAATAAGTAAGTTGTGATTAGCAAGTTAGTAGTGTATATTTAGCAGATTAACTTGATAGGTTGTGGTTTTATGAATATTTGTTATTTATATCAAATTGAGTTTGTTTATAGCATATTTATATTTAATCTATAGCAAATTTTGAATGTATAATTAGCAAATTGAGAGGCTGGATGATTATATAGGTGAAGAGAAATCATTCAGTCTTGCATTCTAGCAACTTAGTACGATATGATTAGCAAATGTTGCATCTGTGAAATTTTGCTACTGGGATTCGTGTTTTAGCAAATTGATGTTTTGTTTATAGCAATTTAGTGATATATGATTAGCAAAATAATATATTGGTCTAGTGTATTATATTTTATTTAATTTTTAAAGCGAAACTAAGAAGATATAATTAGCAAATCAGTCAGAAATAATTAGCAAATTAGTACTATATGATTAGCGAATTAGTATTTTATGATTAGCAAATTTAAAGTTATCTTCCATTTGATAGTGGGAAATACCGTCTTTATGATTGAGATATGGGGTCTGTATGATTGATTTACGTGTCCACTGTTGGGATTTTGTCAAGAAATGCGGTGTTGTTGTCTTTATCTCGTGATATGTTGACTGTTGGTATTGTATGAATATTTGTTATTTATGTCAAATTGGGGAAGTTTATAACATATTTATATTATTTTATAGCAAATTTGGCATATATGATTAACAAATCGTGAGGCTGGATGATTATAGAGGTGAAGATAAAACCATTCAGGCTTTGTGTCTAGCAAATTATTACGATATTATTAGCAAATGTTAAAACTGTGAAAATTTTGCTACTTGAATTCGTGTTTTATCAACCTGATGTTCTGTTTATAGCAAATTAGTGATTGAAAATTAGTAAATTATTAAGACATGATTAGCAGATTATTGAGATAAGTAATGCTTGGTGTTGTCAGACAATTTTTTAATGTTTTCACTGATTTTGTGAAGCAATTTTTGATGTTATGAGTTGAATAATTATGCTTTCATGTCTTTAATTTATGTTTTTGTATTTAAAAAGTTTATTGATAGATAATCAACACAAATTAGGAATTTTTGGGTATGGTGTGATCGTTTTATTTGTTGATTTTGGTTTGATTGGAAATTACATCTTTAGCAAATTAGAAAGGTTATATTAGCAAACTATTAATATATATTTAGCAGATTAGATTTTCAAATATTGTTATTTATATAGACAGGTTATCTGGTTTGGTTGCATTTGTCGTTTGTAGCAAATTAGTAAGGTTTGATTAATAAATTATTAATATATGAATAGACTATTGTGAAGTATATGACAAATTGTGAAGGTATAATTAGCAAATTATCTTGAAATCAATAGCAAATTAGGAATATATTGTTATGGTGTAGGGGTGTATTTTTGTTCGTATCAGATATACATCATTATAATAGCATGTTGGTATTAGTTTTTTTATTAATAGTTCAAATATGGTATTTGTTATGTTTTTAAAATTGTTAGCTTCTAACGTGATAATTTTATTTTTTGTTTTAGGAGGTGATGACGACTGCAATCGCGAGGCTAGGTCAAAGCGACGACATAATGTGAATGTAGCTAAATGCGCTACAGCAAGTCCACCTTTGCAAGGTTCTATTATAGGGCGACATGTGAGGATGGACCACACAATATTGATGCCATAGTAATGAATATTGTCTAGGTTTAATTACACGTGCTAACATTCTTTAATTATTACTTACATTGAACTGTTGTGATAAAATTATTCAGTCGGTTTTAGCAAATTATTATTCCAATAATAGCATGACGTGAATGTTTAAATAGCACAATTTTCATTCTTTAATATATAGTTGTTATGTTCTTTATAATAAACTAATGATACATGACATTCATTTTAAGTACAGACTAATATTTTTTTGATAACAAACTAAAATTTCCTTACGTACGAACATCCTAGTTCTTGAAAATCATATTGAAACCAGTTAAAAAAATGAGCATATTATAAACAGTGAAACGAATTATGTTTTCTGATAAAAGTATTATCGATGTGCTTTTAACACATATATAATTTGCTAATTATATCGAATAAATTTGCTAAAATTAGTATATACGAGCCTTTATTAATGTAGTCGAAAAATAAAATTACTAGTTTCCTCACGCATGAAAACTTAGTTACAAATAACAATTTTTAAAATTCTCCAATTTGTCGTATCAGATTATTATTCATTTCCTATCAAATCATTCAGTCGACTCATTATCCACTTAAACTATAATACATGTGACATGTGATATAACGAGAAAATTGAAAAAATCTGATCGCATAAAATCTGCTAATCCATGTACAAATATGTGCTAATTCGTGATAAATGAGTTGCTAACAATAACAAAACGTAACAATGTTCATGCATTGACGTTGGAAAAAATTAATTAAAAATAAAAGATAACATAAAAAAGAGACCATCCTATCATTAAAATACAAAATGAAATATGATGCGATCCTCGCCGGCACACGACAAAGAAAGCTTTTGAACTTCCCAGGACTTGTATCAGTTTCGCCGATTTGGATGGATGGATCCAAACCCTAGCCTCACAACGATGTTGAACCATGAATTAGTTGAATTCGTAACCCACGATCAATTGGAAACATGAACTCGGATTTGATGTAGACGCCACAAGCGGGGATGATGAACTCGTTTGATAAGTCGAAGTTGGATCTCACAAATATTATGAAATTCGGATAAAAGTTCTCTAGAGAGAAAATAAACTCACAAGTTTATAATTGAATTCAATAATGGTGTGTTTAATAATGTTCACAATGGATCCCTATTTATAGTGTAGGGATGGACGAAATCTAATGCTAAAAGGACTTAAAAATCTGCTCTAAAAAGAATTCTATCTAGACTAGGAAACTGCCTAACTAGAATCCTATCCAAAGTAAGAAACTACCTTAAATAAATCCTAGTCAAACTATGACTCTTAAAATCGAAAATTAAGAAATAAAATAAATAAAAATCTGACTAAATAAATATTGTAGTCTAATAAACCAATCCCCTTAATTAAAATATTAAGGACCGATATTACTCCTAGTCAGTATGGGCATACTGACTGTCGCGCGGTATGGGCATACCGACTGATTTCCATCTTCATGCAATGCACTCTAACTCCAACCCTTGATAACCTTGTGCCGCTATCAACACCTTTCAGCTTGGTTCCCCCTCATTGGTTCCTTCCATGGGTTTCCTTGACACCTTTTGTTCCCAAACCTCTCGCATGAACCCGTTGAGGTTTTCCTTGAACCTCTTAGCTCGCGATCGCGTCACGGGTCCTTCAGGCACCTTGATTGGATCCGACACCTCCTTAGCTCGGAGCGTATCATTCCCCTCCTCTTGAAAAGGATTTGTCCTCAAATCCAGCTCGTCACCTACATCAAAAGGACTTAAGTCAACAACATTAAATGTAGAACTAACCTTGTACTCACCGGGCAAGTCCAATTTGTAAGCATTGTCACTAATGCGCTCAAGGACTTGAAATGGTCCATCGCCTCTAGGTAACAGCTTGGATCTCCGTTGAGCCGGAAACCTTTCCTTTCTCATGTGCAACCAAACCCACTCGCCGGGTTCGACACGACCTTCCGCCGCCCTTTGTTGGCTTTCTCGGCATACTGCTCGGTTCTCCTTTCGATGTTTGCTCTAGCCTTCTCATGGATCTGTTTAACAAATTCAGCTTTCTTTTTCCCATCCAAATTAGTGAATTCTTGCACAGGCAAAGGAATTAAATCCAAGAGAGTTAAAGGATTAAAACCATATGCGATTTCAAATGGTGAAAACTGAGATGCAGAATGAACAGACCTATTATATGCAAATTCCACATGCGGCAAACATTCTTCCTAAGTTTTTATGTTCTTTTTAATCAATGCCCGCAACAACGTAGATAAAGTCCTATTTACTACTTCCGTTTGACCATCAGTTTGTGGATGACAAGTAGTAGAAAACAACAATTTAGTCCCTAACTTACACCACAAAGTCTTCCAGAAATAACTCAAGAACTTAGCATCACGATCAGACACAATTGTTTTAGGCATACCATGCAAACGCACAACTTCCCTAAAGAACAAATCAGCTATGTGCGACGCATCATTAGACTTAGAACATGCAATAAAATGCGCCATTTTAGAAAATCTATCAACAACCACAAAAATAGAATCATGACCACGTTTACTCCTAGGCAATCCTAACACAAAATCCATAGATATGTCAATCCAAGGCGATGTAGGAATAGGCAAAGGCATGTATAAACCATGTGGTTGAACTCTAGACTTAGCTTGTCCACATGTAACACATTTAGCACACAGTTTTTCCACATCATGCTTCATATGAGGCCAAAAGAAATGTTCTTGCAAAACAGATAAAGTCTTAGCTACTCCAAAATGCCCCACAAGACCCCCACCATGTGATTCCAACAATAATAACTCACGCATGGAACAGTTAGGCACACATAATTTATTCTCCCTAAACAAATAACCATCTTGCCTATAAAACTTTCCATATCCATATTTCTCACATGCAATATAAATATCCTTAAAATCATCATCATCAATATATAATGATTTAATGCACTCAAAACCTAGTAATCTAGCATCCAAAGTAGAAAGCAACGCGTACCTTCTAGACAATGCATCGGCTACTACATTTTCTTTACCTTGTTTGTATTTGATGACGTATGGAAATGTCTCGATGAATTCCATCCATCTTGCATGTCTTTTGTTCAACTTATGTTGCCCCCTCAAATGCTTCAACGACTCATGGTCGGTATGGATCACGAACTCCTTGGGCCATAAGTAATGTTTCCACGTCTGCAATGCCCGCACTAGTGCATACAACTCCTTGTCATACGTCGGGTAATTTGCAGTGGCGCCTCCTAACTTCTCACTGAAGTATGCAATTGGTCGAACCATTTGCATCAAAACTGCACCAATACCAACACCGGAAGCATCACACTCAACCTCAAAAGTTTTAGAAAAGTCAGGAAGAGATAGTACCGGTGGGTGTGTCAATTTTTCCTTGAGTGTTTGAAAAGCTCATTCTTGAGCTTCCCCCCATTTGAACTCCACGTTCTTTTTGATCACCTCAGTCATTGGGGCTGCTATGCTACTGAAGTGTGGCACAAAACGGCGGTAGAAACTCGCCAATCCATGAAAACTCCGAACCTCTCCAACATTGGTAGGCGTCGGCCATTCTTGGATGGCTCGCACCTTCTCTTCGTCCACCTGTACTTCATCTGCACTCACAACAAAGCCAAGGAAAGCAACCCTATCGGTGCAAAAGGTGCACTTTTTAAGGTTAGCATATAATTGTTCTTTCCTTAAAGCTTGTAAAACATTCCTCAAATGATCTTCATGCTCATCCACAGTTTTACTATAGATCAATATGTCATCGAAATAAACCACAACAAATCTACCTATGAAAGCACGTAGAACATGGTTCATAAGACGCATAAAGGTGCTAGGAGCATTTGTTAAATCAAACGGCATAACTAACCATTCATACAATCCAAGTTTAGTAATAAATGTCGTTTTCCATTCATCCCCCTCTTTAATTCTAATTTGATGGTACCCACTACGTAAATCAATCTTAGAAAATATACAAGCACCATGCAATTCATCAAGCATGTCATCAAGACGGGGTATAGGATGTCGATACTTTACCGTGATGTTGTTGACGGCTCTACAGTCGACACACATACGAAGGGACGAGTCCTTCTTGGGCACGAGCAAGACCGGGCTCGCACATGGGCTCAAACTCTCTCTTACTTGGCCTTTTTCCAACAGCTCGTGGATTTGTCTTTCGAGCTCCTTTGTCTCCTCAGGATTGCTTCGGTACGCCGGCCGGTTGGGTAAAGTGGCGCCGGACACAAAATCAATTTGGTGCTCGATTCCCCTTAATGGTGGCAAATCGGGTGGCATCTCCTCGGGAAACACATCATCAAATTCCTGCAAGAGAGATAAAATAGGACTTGGCAAAGACTTGTCAATTTTGTTAGTTTGTAGCAAATCTCTGCGGACCATCAAATACATGGACTTCTCATTTTGCACGGCCCACTTGATGTCACTTGCTGTGGCAAAACAAGATCTTCGGGCTTTCTCCTTCGGCTCAACAGTCACCGCTGCCCGCTCCTTCTTCTTCATAGTCTCGGCTTCTTCTTGTAGCTTCACTTGGTCCTCATACACTTGTGAAGGTGTTAGAGGAGCTAGTGTCACCGTCTTCTTGTTAAGCACGAAAGAATACTTGTTTGTGAAGCCATCGTGAGTCACCCTCCTATCGAATTGCCATGGACGTCCCAGCAAGATGTGTTCGGCTTGCATGGGTACTGCGTCACAAAGCACTTCGTCTTCATATTTGCCAATCCGAAATGGCACTCGAACATGCTTGTTCACCTTGGTCTCTCCACTGTCGTTCAACCATTGTAGCTTGTATGGCTTAGGATGCTTGAGAATCGGCAATCCTAGCTTGGTCACCATCACAACACTAGCTACATTAGTACAACTTCCACCATCAATAATCATACTACATACCTTATCCTTGATGTGGCATCGGGTATGGAATATGTTCTCCCTTTGCGCCTCGTCAACACTTTTGGTGTGCAAGCTTAGAGACTTGCGTGCAACCAAAACAAGTGACTCGGGTGCTGTGTACTCCTCCTCCTCCTCGCTTGACTCTGATAATCCGGGCATCTCCGGATCAACCTTCTCATCATCCGTCACGATCTCCCCATTGTCCTTCAAAATCATCACACGCCGGTTTGGACATTGATTGGCTATGTGACCTCGACCTTGACACTTGAAGCATTTGATGTCTCGGTTTCGGCTCTCGAGCGTCTCCTGATGATTGGTTGTAGTCGCCGTCGCCGCTTCCTGCTTCGGCTTGGTGAACGGCTGCTTCTCCTCTTTCTTGCCTTGGCTTGCCGACTTCCATGGGGTAGAATTAGAAGTCGAGTTAGACTTCCATGTAGATGAATTTCCTCGAGTCGAGTTACCCCTCCTCTTGAGTTGATTCTCTACTTTTATCGCCATTTGCAGCACATCTTCCATCTCCACATACTGATGCAACTCCACCACCTCCCGGATCTCCCTATGCAAACCTGCAAGAAAACGAGCCATGGTGGCCTCTCTATCCTTCTCCACATCTGCTCGAATCATCGCCACCTCCATTTTCTTGTAGTACTCGTCCACACCATTCGTACCTTGCCTCAAGGTTTGGAGCTTGTTGTAAAGCTCTCTGTAGTAGTGATTAGGCACGAATCTCTTTCTCATCAATGATTTCAGATCGTCTCACGTCTCCAATGGCCTTTCCCGATTGCGTCGTCGACTGATGGTCAATTGGTCCCACCAATTGATGGCATAATCAGAAAACTCCACTACCGCTAATTTGACCTTCTTCAACTCTGAATAGTTGTGGCAGTCAAATAACATCTCCATCTTGCGCTCCCACTCCAGATACGCGGCTGGATCATTTGTACCTTTGAACGAAGGTACATTAATTTTTATGTTGCCCAAGTCGTCATCTTCTCGGGCTCTGCCTCTCCTTCGGCCTCCAGTCGCCGACTGTCTATCTTCCTCATCCTCATCTTCCTCGAACTCTTCATATTCTCTTCTTTGCCGTTCGACGTGTGGATAACGTCATGGTTCGATTATTCTTCCACGTCCGCCTCTTCTACCTCGACCTCCACGGTTCTCTCGAGGATCTGGTTGTAATTGCTCCTGTATTGACCCCTCCATCTTGTCGATCCGCTCATGTAACACTTCCATTTCGGCTTTAAGCAGCTTTGATAGATGCTGCTGTAGGGCCTCCACGGTATTTGAATCGAATGCCGGGTTCAATTCTCCTTCTGAACTTCCAGCGGTGTTACCTTCAGTACCTGCATTTTTCTTAAACATTTTTTTTTTGGCTCTTTTTTTTTTCTTTTTTTTTGGCCCTTTTTTTTTGTTTTTTTTTTTGTTTTTTTATTATCACAATGAACTCAAAAGATATATTACAACGAAAATTTAAATGAAAAAGCTGAACAAATTAATTCCTACCAAGATTTCTAAGCAATAAAACGCCTACAATTATCTATGCACTCAGTTCCTACGGATGTCTAAACTCTCAATTTCCTCTCCAAAGAAATCAAATCCAAAAATCAAAAATATCCGAATCAATTCAAACGACCTATCTAAGGTTCAACAACCAAATAACAGAATGCGTCTCCAAAATCCAACAAGAACGAAAAACTAAGATCGAACAAATTTTTTTTTTTTTTACTGTTCACGCCTCTTTTTTTTTTTGTGAACGGCTTTTTTTTATAAAGAATGAAAATTTAAAGACAAAATTTAAAGGATAGATGGAACCTGATACAAAGCCGAAGCTTTGATACCACTTGATGCGATCCTCGCCGGCACACGACAAAGAAAGCTTTTGAACTTCCCAGGACTTGTATCAGTTTCGCCGATTTGGATGGATGGATCCAAACCCTAGCCTCACAATGATGTTGAACCACGAATTAGTTGAATTCGTAACCCGCGATCAATTGGAAACACGAACTCGGATTTTATGTAGACGCCACAAGCGGGGATGATGAACCCGTTTGATAAGTCGAAGTTGAATCTCACAAATATTATGAAATTCGGATAAAAGTTCTCTAGAGAGAAAATAAACTCACAAGTTTATAATTGAATTCAATAATGGTGTGTTTAATAATGTTCACAATGGATCCCTATTTATAGTGTAGGGATGGACGAAATCTAATGCTAAAAGGACTTAAAAATCTGCTCTAAAAAGAATTCTATCTAGACTAGGAAACTGTCTAACTAGAATCCTATCCAAAGTAAGAAACTACCTTAAATAAATCCTAGTCAAACTATGACTCTTAAAATCGAAAATTAAGAAATAAAATAAATAAAAATCTGACTAAATAAATATTGTAGTCTAATAAACCAATCCCCTTAATTAAAATATTAAGGACCGATATTACTCCTAGTCAGTATGGGCATACTGACTGTCGCGCGGTATGGGCATACCGACTGATTTCCATCTTTATGCAATGCACTCTAACTCCAACCCTTGATAACCTTGTGCCGCTATCAACACCTTCCAGCTTGGTTCCCCCTCATTGGTTCCTTCCATGGGTTTCCTTGACACCTCTTGTTTCCAAACCTCTCGCATGAACCTGTTGAGGTTTTCCTTGAACCTCTTAGCTCGCGATCGCGTCACGGGTCCTTCAGGCACCTTGATTGGATCCGACACCTCCTTAGCTCGGAGCGTATCATTCCCCTCCTCTTGAAAAGGATTTGTCCTTAAATCCAGCTCGTCACCTACATCAAAAGGACTTAAGTCAGCAACATTAAATGTAGAACTAACCTTGTACTCACCGGGCAAGTCCAATTTGTAAGCATTGTCACTAATGCGCTCAAGGACTTGAAATGGTCCATCGCCTCTAGGTAACAGCTTGGATCTCCGTTAAGCCGGAAACCTTTCCTTTCTCATGTGCAACCAAACCCACTCGCCGGGTTCGACACGACCTTCCGCCGCCCTTTGTTGGCTTTCTCGGCATACTGCTCGGTTCTCCTTTCGATGTTTGCTCTAGCCTTCTCATGGATCTGTTTAACAAATTCAGCTTTCTTTTTCCCATCCAAATTAGTGAATTCTTGCACAGGCAAAGGAATTAAATCCAAGAGAGTTAAAGGATTAAAACCATATGCGATTTCAAATGGTGAAAACTGAGATGCAGAATGAACAGACCTATTATATGCAAATTCCACATGCGGCAAACATTCTTCCTAAGTTTTTATGTTCTTTTTAATCAATGCCCGCAACAACGTAGATAAAGTCCTATTTACTACTTCCGTTTGACCATCAGTTTGTGGATGACAAGTAGTAGAAAACAACAATTTAGTCCCTAACTTACACCACAAAGTCTTCCAGAAATAACTCAAGAACTTAGCATCACGATCAGACACAATTGTTTTAGGCATACCATGCAAACGCACAACTTCCCTAAAGAACAAATCAGCTATGTGCGACGCATCATTAGACTTAGAACATGCAATAAAATGCGCCATTTTAGAAAATCTATCAACAACCACAAAAATAGAATCATGACCACGTTTACTCCTAGGCAATCCTAACACAAAATCCATAGATATGTCAATCCAAGGCGATGTAGGAATAGGCAAAGGCATGTATAAACCATGTGGTTGAACTCTAGACTTAGCTTGTCCACATGTAACACATTTAGCACACAGTTTTTCCACATCATGCTTCATATGAGGCCAAAAGAAATGTTCTTGCAAAACAGATAAAGTCTTAGCTACTCCAAAATGCCCCACAAGACCCCCACCATGTGATTCCAACAATAATAACTCACGCATGGAACAGTTAGGCACACATAATTTATTCTCCCTAAACAAATAACCATCTTGCCTATAAAACTTTCCATATCCATATTTCTCACATGCAATATAAATATCCTTAAAATCATCATCATCAATATATAATGATTTAATGCACTCAAAACCTAGTAATCTAGCATCCAAAGTAGAAAGCAACGCGTACCTTCTAGACAATGCATCGGCTACTACATTTTCTTTACCTTGTTTGTATTTGATGACGTATGGAAATGTCTCGATGAATTCCATCCATCTTGCATGTCTTTTGTTCAACTTATGTTGCCCCCTCAAATGCTTCAACGACTCATGGTCGGTATGGATCACGAACTCCTTGGGCCATAAGTAATGTTTCCACGTCTGCAATGCCCGCACTAGTGCATACAACTCCTTGTCATACGTCGGGTAATTTGCAGTGGCGCCTCCTAACTTCTCACTGAAGTATGCAATTGGTCGAACCATTTGCATCAAAACTGCACCAATACCAACACCGGAAGCATCACACTCAACCTCAAAAGTTTTAGAAAAGTCAGGAAGAGATAGTACCGGTGGGTGTGTCAATTTTTCCTTGAGTGTTTGAAAAGCTCATTCTTGAGCTTCCCCCCATTTGAACTCCACGTTCTTTTTGATCACCTCAGTCATTGGGGCTGCTATGCTACTGAAGTGTGGCACAAAACGGCGGTAGAAACTCGCCAATCCATGAAAACTCCGAACCTCTCCAACATTGGTAGGCGTCGGCCATTCTTGGATGGCTCGCACCTTCTCTTCGTCCACCTGTACTTCATCTGCACTCACAACAAAGCCAAGGAAAGCAACCCTATCGGTGCAAAAGGTGCACTTTTTAAGGTTAGCATACAATTGTTCTTTCCTTAAAGCTTGTAAAACATTCCTCAAATGATCTTCATGCTCATCCACAGTTTTACTATAGATCAATATGTCATCGAAATAAACCACAACAAATCTACCTATGAAAGCACGTAGAACATGGTTCATAAGACGCATAAAGGTGCTAGGAGCATTTGTTAAATCAAACGGCATAACTAACCATTCATACAATCCAAGTTTAGTAATAAATGCCGTTTTCCATTCATCCCCATCTTTAATTCTAATTTGATGGTACCCACTACGTAAATCAATCTTAGAAAATATACAAGCACCATGCAATTCATCAAGCATGTCATCAAGACGGGGTATAGGATGTCGATACTTTACCGTGATGTTGTTGACGGCTCTACAGTCGACACACATACGAAGGGACGAGTCCTTCTTGGGCACGAGCAAGACCGGGCTCGCACATGGGCTCAAACTCTCCCTTACTTGGCCTTTTTCCAACAGCTCGTGGATTTGTCTTTCGAGCTCCTTTGTCTCCTCAGGATTGCTTCGGTACGCCGGCCGGTTGGGTAAAGTGGCGCCGGACACAAAATCAATTTGGTGCTCGATTCCCCTTAATGGTGGCAAATCGGGTGGCATCTCCTCGGGAAACACATCATCAAATTCCTGCAAGAGAGATAAAATAGGACTTGGCAAAGACTTGTCAATTTTGTTAGTTTGTAGCAAATCTCTGCGGACCATCAAATACATGGACTTCTCATTTTGCACGGCCCACTTGATGTCACTTGCTGTGGCAAAACAAGATCTTCGGGCTTTCTCCTTCGGCTCAACAGTCACCGCTGCCCGCTCCTTCTTCTTCATAGTCTCGGCTTCTTCTTGTAGCTTCACTTGGTCCTCATACACTTGTGAAGGTGTTAGAGGAGCTAGTGTCACCGTCTTCTTGTTAAGCACGAAAGAATACTTGTTTGTGAAGCCATCGTGAGTCACCCTCCTATCGAATTGCCATGGACGTCCCAGCAAGATGTGTCCGGCTTGCATGGGTACTGCGTCACAAAGCACTTCGTCTTCATATTTGCCAATCCGAAATGGCACTCGAACATGCTTGTTCACCTTGGTCTCTCCACTGTCGTTCAACCATTGTAGCTTGTATGGCTTAGGATGCTTGAGAATCGGCAATCCTAGCTTGGTCACCATCACAACACTAGCTACATTAGTACAACTTCCACCATCAATAATCATACTACATACCTTATCCTTGATGTGGCATCGGGTATGGAATATGTTCTCCCTTTGCGCCTCGTCAACACTTTTGGTGTGCAAGCTTAGAGACTTGCGTGCAACCAAAACAAGTGACTCGGGTGTTGTGTACTCCTCCTCCTCCTCGCTTGACTCTGATAATCCGGGCATCTCCGGATCAACCTTCTCATCATCCGTCACGATCTCCCCATTGTCCTTCAAAATCATCACACGCCGGTTTGGACATTGATTGGCTATGTGACCTCGACCTTGACACTTGAAGCATTTGATGTCTCGGTTTCGGCTCTCGAGCGTCTCCTGATGATTGGTTGTAGTCGCCGTCGCCGCTTCCTGCTTCGGCTTGGTGAACGGCTGCTTCTCCTCTTTCTTGCATTGGCTTGCCGACTTCCATGGGGTAGAATTAGAAGTCGAGTTAGACTTCCATGTAGATGAATTTCCTCGAGTCGAGTTACCCCTCCTCTTGAGTTGATTCTCTACTTTTATCGCCATTTGCAGTACATCTTCCATCTCCACATACTGATGCAACTCCACCACCTCCCGGATCTCCCTATGCAAACCTGCAGGAAAACGAGCCATGGTGGCCTCTCTATCCTCCTCCACATCTGCTCGAATCATCGCCACCTCCATTTCCTTGTAGTACTCGTCCACACTGTTCGTACCTTGCCTCAAGGTTTGGAGCTTGTTGTAAAGCTCTCTGTAGTAGTGATTTGGCACGAATCTCTTTCTCATCAATGATTTCAGATCGTCTCACGTCTCCAATGGCCTTTCCCGATTGCGCCGTCGACTGATGGTCAACTGGTCCCACCAATTGATGGCATAATCAGAAAACTCCACTACCGCTAATTTGACCTTCTTCAACTCTGAATAGTTGTGGCAGTCAAATAACATCTCCATCTTGCGCTCCCACTCCAGATACGCGGCTGGATCATTTGTACCTTTGAACGAAGGTACATTAATTTTTATGTTGCCCAAGTCGTCATCTTCTCAGGCTCTACCTCTCCTTCGGCCTCCAGTCGCCGACTGTCTATCTTCCTCATCCTCATCTTCCTCGAACTCTTCATATTCTCTTCTTTGCCGTTCGACGTGTGGATAACGTCGTGGTTCGATTATTCTTCCACGTCCGCCTCTTCTACCTCGACCTCCACGGTTCTCTCGAGGATCTGGTTGTGATTGCTCCTGTATTGACCCCTCCATCTTGTCGATCCGCTCATGTAACACTTCCATTTCGGCTTTAAGCAGCTTTGATAGATGCTGCTGTAGGGCCTCCACGGTATTTGAATCGAACGCCGGGTTCAATTCTCCTTCTGAACTTCCATCGGTGTTACCTTCAGTACCTGCATTTTTCTTAGACATTTTTTTTTGGCTCTTTTTTTTTTTTTGGGCCCTTTTTTTTGTTTTTTTTTTTTGTTTTTTTATTATCACAATGAACTCAAAAGATATATTACAACGAAAATTTAAATGAAAAAGCTGAACAAATTAATTCCTACCAAGATTTCTAAGCAATAAAACGCCTACAATTATCTATGCACTCAGTTCCTACGGATGTCTAAACTCTCAATTTCCTCTCCAAAGAAATCAAATCCAAAAATCAAAAATATCTGAATCAATTCAAACGACCTATCTAAGGTTCAACAACCAAATAACGGAATGCGTCTCCAAAATCCAACAAGAACGAAAAACTAAGATCGAACAAATTTTTTTTTTTTACTGTTCACGCCTCTTTTTTTTTGGTGAACGGCTTTTTTTTTTATAAAGAACGAAAATTTAAAGACAAAATTTAAAGGATAGATGGAACCTGATACAAAGCCGAAGCTTTGATACCACTTGATGCGATCCTCGCCGGCACACGACAAAGAAAGCTTTTGAATGAACTTCCCAGGACTTGTATCAGTTTCACCGATTTGGATGGATGGATCCAAACCCTAGCCTCACAATGATGTTGAACCACGAATTAGTTGAATTCGTAACCCGCGATCAATTGGAAACACGAACTCGGATTTGATGTTGACGCCACAAGCGGGGATGATGAACCCGTTTGATAAGTCGAAGTTGAATCTCACAAATATTATGAAATTCGGATAAAAGTTCTCTAGAGAGAAAATAAACTCACAAGTTTATAATTGAATTCAATAATGGTGTGTTTAATAATGTTCACAATGGATCCCTATTTATAGTGTAGGGATGGATGAAATCTAATGCTAAAAGGACTTAAAAATCTGCTCTAAAAAGAATTCTATCTAGACTAGGAAACTGTCTAACTAGAATCCTATCCAAAGTAAGAAACTACCTTAAATAAATCCTAGTCAAACTATGACTCTTAAAATCGAAAATTAAGAAATAAAATAAATAAAAATCTGACTAAATAAATATTGTAGTCTAATAAACCAATCCCCTTAATTAAAATATTAAGGACCGATATTACTCCTAGTCAGTATGGGCATACTGACTGTCGCGCGGTATGGGCATACCGACTGATTTCCATCTTCATGCAATGCACTCTAACTCCAACCCTTGATAACCTTGTGCCGCTATCAACACCTTCCAGCTTGGTTCCCCCTCATTGGTTCCTTCCATGGGTTTCCTTGACACCTCTTGTTCCCAAACCTCTCGCATGAACCCGTTGAGGTTTTCCTTGAACCTCTTAGCTCGCGATCGCGTCACGGGTCCTTCAGGCACCTTGATTGGATCCGACACCTCCTTAGCTCGGAGCGTATCAAAATATATATTTTCACAATAAATATTACCGATATGCTATTAACATATGAATAATTTTCTAATTATGCAAAATAAATTTGCTACACGTCATACATACGAGTCCCTACCGGATTCCACCCATATCACTACGCATACAAAGAAATATTAACAAATGACACAATACTTGTATCTTGCATAATCAGACGACAACCGGCGTAATGCTAATATAAGATGGAGTAAGAAATTGTGAAAAAAAAAATCTTATTTTACACACAACAATCCATGGAATTTTAACTTTTTTTCTTTTTTTTTTCTAACTTGAAAACTTCCACAACCAAATACGAAAAAGCATGTATCATCTATACTAAATATGAAATGTCCATTTTATGCAAACATCTCACTATCATGCAAAGCACATTGAAACCAATTTAAAAAAATCAAATTTTCACATAAAAATATTACGGATTTGCTATTAACAGCACTATAGTTTGCTAATTCTGAATAAAAAATGTGCTAAACGTCAGACATACGCGTCCCTACCAGATTTTGCCCATATCCCTGCGCATACAAAGCACATTCTTTGAAAACATCCACAACTAAATATGAAAAAACATCTGTCATCTATAATAAATATGACATGCCCATTCTTTGAAAACATCTTACTATCATGCAAAGCACATTGAAATCAAATTAAAAACAAATTCGAGTTTTCACATAAAAATATGCCGAGTTGCTATTAACAACTCTAGAATTTGCTAATTCCACATAAAAAATTTGTTAAACGTCATACATACGCGTCCCTACCAGATTCCACAAATATCTCTACACCATTAATGGAGAACATAATACTTGTATCTTCCATAATCAGACGAAATCTGCAGTGAGACCGACGAAATCCAACGACTCCTTAAACCCTAACAGACCCAATCAATAAGAATTTTGAACAAATTTATGATTAATTAAAATATGAAACACTGATAGATACAACTCTGTAGAAAAAAGAGTTTAATCTATCGTCCAAAAAATTAAAAAAAAAACGTCCAATCTAAAAAAAACGCTCAATATAATCCCACTATATATGGAACAGATATATTTACCGCAGATAATTGATATCCAATATAATGACATATATACCCTTAACTTAATATAACTCTTAAGATATTGCATTTTTTACCCCATTTTTTTGAGATTGATCTGAACCTTATAAAATTATTGATCCAACACTCCATATTGATTCCTAGTTCCTACACAGGGTATTGGTTCTCATTTGATCTCTATACTATATATATATATGACAGTGTGTGTAAAAGTGTGGACCCTAGCAAAACTAATATTTTGCATATAACAAAAAAAAGTTATTGCCTAAGATAACAAAAGACATCTAGCCTATGCCATCTTTGTTCACCAAAATCGAGACAAACCATTTTATATATAAATCATGTCAGAAAGAGAAAATCATCTCCATTTTTTCTAGACCCAACGTTAAAAACCAGTCTGGGAATGAGGAAAGAACAAGAAATTAACATTCCCAGGGACTCTTCAAAGTAAAACTCAAAAATAACAAAAGGGTACAAAGGTAGATCAAAATACCTAAACAACTCCATATGAGAAGACAGAGCTACTCGAGATTGCTAGGGAGAGAAGATAATTATTTGAGTTGGTGATGATTGTGGTGAACAAGAGGCCCTCCTTTTATACTAAATTTTGAGGGTTCGGTTATGGGAGGTTTTTGATCTATGGAAGAACAACTTGAATGATTTCAATCCCATCATTTTTGTGAATCAGATCACTACTAATCAGCTACACTTTGATGGGGATCTTTGCAAAGTCAAATTCTTTCTTTTTTCCTTACTCTCATTTTTCACAAGAGGGATGAAACCATGGGTTCCACAAAGTGGGTCAAAAGAATAGATATCTTATGGGCTTTACGAACTGGGCTTATCAACACAATTAATTAAAATAAACACCAGCCTAAAATTATAAAGGAATTAAATAAATATTAATGTGCATGAAATTATTTAGTACTAATAGGCTCGGTGCGACTTATAGGATTTGATAGTAATTTAAATTACATTCATGAAATATAATACTTATAAATAAATAAATGTCGTAAAAAAAGTTTTAATTAATTTTTTTTTCCGGGGTGTTACAATAATTAATGTTAAAAACTATTTATATTATTACTAAGGGTATTGATGTATATTCACATCCTTAAAGGCTAGAAACATTATATTTTTAAAAAGTGGCTATTTATATTATTTATCAAGTAACAATGGTTATTTTCTCATATTAACACTAAAAATATTGTATATTATTAATAAGGGTATTGCTGTATATTCCAATCCTAAAAGGCTAAAATCATCATTTTTATAAAAGAATAGTATTTATATTAATCACTAAGTAATAATGGCTATTTTCTCATATTAACACTTGAATTATAGATACGAAAAAGAGAGCCATTTTACTAAAATTTGTCCACGGTTTAGATTGGATCTTAGAAAAAAAGAGCATTAAAATGTCCCTAAAAAATCTGGTCTGGTTTAAGTCCAGACCCAATATTTGAAACCATGGCCCAAACCCAGTCGAAATTGAACAAAAACAATCCATTTATATTTTTATTTGATTAAAAAGAAAAAAAAAAAAAGGAGGAAACCCAATTAGGTTAGGTTTCACATTTGAGAGGGAAATCAATCATCTCTAGCGATGGGTAAATCCAAAGAGGATCACAAGCTCAAAAGATCCTCTCCTTCTCCGCGATATGAAGGTGCTTTTTTATTTCTTTCGTTTTTTCAATGTTGAATCGTTGCTTTTGCTGGTTTTATTGCGCACTTATTAGCGGCACACAATTGTTTTAACTGTGCAGATGAATCGAGAAGGAAAAGGCATAGAAGTAAGGATGATGACAAGGAACACAAGTCTAGTAAGAAGCATAAATCTCATAAAGGTGTCTAACATCTGTTCGTCCTAATTTAAGTTTTAATTCATTTCTCGAATTGTTAAGAATTTTACACTTTTTTATTCCTCAACTTGAAGCTTATTCTTATAAAATAATAATAATAAAAAAAATGTTCTGATCCGTTGATTATCAACATTGTCTAGACAGACGAGCATTGTTTGGCTCGAAATATCTCGTATTTGTTATTTTAAGTGGATGTGTGAGTTATTTTCCGAATTGTGTTACTGGTTATGATGAATTTGAATTTTGTATGATTCATGTTGCTTCAGAAAAGAAGTCTAGCAGCAAGCGCAAGCATAAAGGCCAGAAGCATGACAAAGTTGCAGTAAGTTCCCCTGCATTTATCTCTATATGCATACACTTTAATTTTATTTGATTTAGGCTAAAACACCTGATGTTGTCTCATTAAGTTCATCGCACACCACACCATATTTGCCTTGTAGGCTTATCTTGATCGTGCCTTAGTTGGTTCTTTAATTAGGTTGATGTTTATTGTGATGAAAAAAAAAACAAAAGTGATCTTCTTGTATATACTATATAGTTAGTAAAACTTCCTTGAATGAGATGTTGGTGTAATGTTTTAATTAGTAGCTTCGTTATTTGATATTGGTCGTCTACTTTGTTGGTTATGAATTGGAATGCTGCATTTTCTGACCTCCTCACAGATACTGAATTTCCAAGAATTGTCGGAAGATGACTACTTCTCCAAGAACAACGAGTTTGCTACATGGCTAAAACAAGAGAAAAGGAAGTTCTTCGCAGATCTATCTTCCGATGCTGCACGGAGTCTATTTTCAGAATTTGTGACAGCATGGAACGATCAAGAGCTTGAACCCCAATACTACAATGGAATTGCAACCGCCCCACGGACGTCACATAAGTGGAACATCAAAAAGTAGACTAGTTTTAGTGTGTTTTGCAAACTTAGCTGCTAAATTCTTCATCTGCTCTCTCTGTACACTGTACAGGCTGCATTGCCTTTTCTATCATGCCAATGTCTAAGTGCTTTGCCTTGTTTTTCTAACTTTCATTTGGTTCTATCGGATCTTCAAACCTTGTTTTGTCATGTAATTAACACATCCTGGTCCTTAATTTTTATTTTTTTTATTTTGTTATTATTACAACTTCTAAATATTTGATGACTTAGTCAAAATGATGACCCAGTTGCAACAAACTCAAAGTTCGATCATCCAAAATAACAAAAAATATACAAGTAGGGGAAATGGTAGTATACTACAAACAGAAGACGGGAGGAAAAACAATGGTGTGAAAGTATTGGGCTACTCAGTTCGTGAGTTTATAGATTTAATTTTATTTACAATAAATATAAAAATGTTGTTATAAAAGAAAATAAATAAAAAATATCGAATTGAATGAGATGAGTTCAAACTTACAGATATTCAACCTAAAACCTAGGAGTTAAAATTGCAATCTTGATATGTCAAAAAAAATTTGAAATCTTGAAAGTAAAAAATAAATACTTTTTTTATATAGTTCTAACACCATCTCCTTGAGAGTAACTTTATTTCAAAAAAATATTTATTGAAAGTCTCTTCCAAAAAGAAGGAAAATTCCCTTCCTTACTTCTACGAAGATTTTATGCTGGTTAGGCACAGCAAGAAGAAGCTCTCAGCTTTCAAGTTTGAGTCTTCGTTCAATTTCTCAACCACAGAGTCATCAATCTCATTAAAATGCAGGAAGGATCCCCGCAACGATATGGTGCAATGCATTATGAACAACCCTCATCCAGAAATTTCTGGGTTTTTTCAAAAGGGCTTTTCGCTGATCACGGACCAAGTTGTGGGAAAATCAGTGCATGCTGTGTGCGTGAAGGGGTGGACTCATTTAAGCATCTTGCACACAAACACATTGATAAATACGTACTCCAAATTTGGGAACGTTAAGTATGCCAAGCAAGTGTTCGACATAATGCCTGACAGAAATGAAGCTTCTTGGAATAACATGATCTCTGGATTTGTGAAAGCGGGGCGGAATCTAGATGCGTGTGGACTGTTTCTTCAGATGTGGCGTCGAGGATTTGAGCTAAGTGGTTATAATATTCCGAGCTTATTAACTGCGTTTAGTAGGTCGGGGACTATGTTTCTTGAAGGACTTCAAATGCATGGCTTAGTTTTGAAGATGGGTTTGACGTGTGATGTCTTCGTAGCAACTTCGCTTTTGCATTTTTATGGCGGGTATGGCTTTGTCTCTGAGGCAGAGATGATATTTGAAGAATTACCTGGAAGAAATGTGGTTTCTTGGACCTCTTTGATGGTTAATTGTGCAAATAGTGGGCTATTCTTAAAGGTGGTTGATTTATACCAGAGTATGAGGCGCATAGGGACGAGTTGTAATCAGAATACCTTTACTGCAGTTATTAGTTCATGTGGAGCACTTGATGATGAATTTCTTGTTCATCAAGTGCTTGGTCATGTTACTAAGTCGGGCCTTCAGTCGGATGTGTCTGTTGCAAATTCTCTTATATCAGTCTATGGTAGTTTCAACAGGATCCAAGTTGCCAGTTATATCTTCAACGAAATGAAAGAACGTGACACCATATCATGGAACTCAATACTTGCAGCATTTACTCGTAATGGTTTCTCCGAAGAGTCAGTCAGATACTTTCATTTAATGCGTATTAATCATGGAAAAGTAGATGAAAGCACACTTTCCACAGTATTGTCCGTGTGCGATTGTGTGGATAACTTGAGTTGGGGCAGAGGGATTCATGGTTTGCTGTTCAAACTGGGACTGGACTATGATATCTACTTATCTAACAGTCTTCTTGGAATGTATTTTGAGACAGGACAATATAAAGATGCCGAAAAGTTGTTTCATTGTATGTCACAGAAGGATTTGATCTCTTGGAATTCCATGATGGCAGGTTATGTATTGGCCGGAAAGAGTCTGGATGCCTTGAGGGTGTTGAGAGAACTGCTCCGCATAGGGAACATGACAAATTTCATTACTTTTGCTAGTGCATTGTCTGCCTGTATGAATGCTGAATTTCTGTCTGAAGGGATAACTGTGCATGCACTTGTAATCGCATCTGGACTCCATGAGAATATGGTAGTTGGAAATGCATTACTTACCATGTATGGGAAGTGTGGCATGACACAAGAAGCTAATAAGATTTTTCAGAATATGTCGGAAAAAGGGTTGGTTACTTGGAATGCGTTTATTGGTGGTTATGCAGAGAATGGCGAAGTTGATGAGGCAATAAAAACATTTCAGTTGATGAGGGAAAGCGGTATATATCCAAACTACATAACCCTGATAAATATTCTTGGATCTTGTCGTGATCCAAGCAACCTTCTAAATCATGGAATGCCCTTGCATGCGCATATATTATCCAGTGGATTTGGGTCAGATGCATATGTGAGAAACTCACTGATCTCAATGTATGCCAACTGTGGTGATCTTAATTCAAGTGATTCTATATTTTGTGCTTTAGCAAACAGGACCCCTGCAAGTTGGAATGCTATGGTCGCTGCTAATGCTCATCATGGTCATTGGGAGGAGGCCTTGAAACTTCTCTTGGAGATGCAGAGGGCTGAAGTGGATTTTGATCAGTTCAGTCTTTCTGCAGCCCTTTCCTCTTCAGCAAATTTGGCTATTTTGGAGGATGGTCAACATCTTCATGCTTTAGCTATCAAACTCGGGTTTGATAATTATCATTTCGTTGCAAATGGTATCATGGATATGTATGGAAAGTGTGGAGAACTTAATGATCTATTGAAACTGATTCCAGAGCCAAAAAACCGGTCTAGATTATCATGGAATATTTTAATATCTGCTTTTGCTAGGCATGGATGCTGCCAGCAAGCCAGAGAGACCTTCCATGAAATGGTGGCACAGGGAACAAAACCCGACCATGTCACATTTGTCTCACTTTTATCTGCATGTAGCCATGGCGGTCTTGCAGATGAGGGTCTTGGATATTTTGCTTCAATGACCACTGACTTTGGTGTTCCAGCCGCTATAGAGCATTGTGTTTGCATTGTTGATCTTCTTGGACGATCAGGAAGAATTTCTGAGGCCGAAGCATTCATTGCAGAAATGCCAGTTCCACCCACTGACTTCATCTGGCGATCTCTGTTGGCTGCTAGTAAAATCCATGGTCATTTCGAGCTGGGAAAGAAAGCAGCGCTGTGCCTTCTTGCAGAAAACCCATCGGATGACTCTGCTTACGTCCTCTACTCAAACGCATGCGCCACATCAGGACGATGGCAAGACGTACAGGGACTGAGGGGGAAAATGGAATCCGAAAATGTGAAGAAGAAGCCTGCCCACAGCTGGCTTAATGTGAGGAACAAAGTGAGCACATTTGGTGCAGGTGATCAGTCACATCCAGAGAGGGAGAAAATATATCTTAAACTATCAGAGCTGAAGAAAGAAATCAAAGAAGCTGGTTATGTTCCTGACACGAGCTTTGCATTGCACGACACGGATGAAGAACAGAAGGAGGATAATCTGTGGAAACATAGTGAGAGGCTGGCTCTTGCATACGGCTTGCTGACTACAGAAGAAGGCTCGACTCTTCGGATTTTCAAGAATCTTCGTGTTTGTGGAGATTGCCACTCGGTTTACAAGTTCGTGAGCAGAATAGTCCGCAGGAAAATCATACTAAGAGATCCTTACCGGTTCCACCATTTTAGCGGGGGAAACTGTTCTTGCAATGACTATTGGTAGACTATACTATTCTTGCGCTTTCTCTATACCCATTCATAGTCTGTTTTGATAATAATCACCCTAACGTTTCTTTTTTTTTTCTTTTTTCTTTTCGTGATGAATGATTTTATTTATATAATCAAACACACTGGGAAATTAGAAACCCAGAGAGGCCTATTAATGAAAATTAAACAAATTATTTCTTCCTGTTATTAGCACAGAAGGTACAAAAATAAAAGCACCCAAAGAGGCCTATTTCTGAAAAAATAAACAAAAATACAGAAAATAAAGAAATCTATATGTAAAGCATGCTCCTGGTGAGAGTCGAACTTAAGACCTCCCGCTTACTAAACGGGTGCTCTAACCAACTGAGCTACAAGAGCTGTTGCTCACAGTTTTACATAACTTTAATTTATTTAATAATGATATAAAAAAGGAATTAAAATTGAGAATAAAATAGATTTGCTCTTGGTGAGAGTTAACTCAAGAGCTCTAACAAACTGAGCTACATTAGTTCATCGATATTTTTTTATACTTCGTGAAAACTAGAGGGTTAGCTAATCATACAAGTGTGAATGAGTTATACTAACCACTCAATAATTAGAAAAAGGTTCCACTGAAGATTGTGAATTGATATCAGATTGTATGATTGGTATAAAATAATGGAATTAAGTATGAATGAAATGACAATTTTTATGATTGGTATGCTTGCGTATTGAAGATCAGAATGAAATATTATTTTAATTTTTAGGGCTCGTTTGCTAGACTTGATGGGATAAGTTATGATAGGTATGAGTGGAATGTCTTTAACTAGAGAATGTATCGATATTAGGTCTGAGTGGAATTCTCACTCACTATTATCTCTTCAAATTTGCAGAAACATTACGATTCTCATGAATAATAATCCAAAACTAAAATTGGTCAGCTAGCAATCTTTTTTTTTCTTTTATCAAATTAACTCTTTAAAATATGAAAAAAAAATATCACAAAATGATTGGATGGAGAATGGGAACATAAATAAATCAGCGTGAGCATTCCCATTAGATGATTAATTGTTGGATGAAACAAAGTTTTATCTCAATTTATAAAAATCATTTTTACGATGATCTTTTACAAAAGAATCAAAAGAAAGAAAATAGAAGAAATTGAATTATCAATTATAGCACTGAAATTTATTGGAGAGGTCTAAAATTAAAACTAGAATATATTACAAATAAACAACCCTACATAGAACCACACACACACATGCAGGAGTGGAGAAGAGAAGAAAGAAAATAGAAGAAATGAAATTATCAATTATGACACTTGAATCCATTCGAGAAGACTAAAATTAAAGTTAGAAGATATTAAAATATAAAATAAAATTACACAGAACCATACATATATGCATGAATGGAGAAGACAGCGGAAGCGAGAGAGAAGAAGAGACATGTAGGGTTACAATTTATATTAATGAAGGATAATTTCGCCAAATAATAAATAATATTGGTTATCTTAAATTTTATGATTACACATCCCACCTTGGAGATGTGATACCAAATCAAGCATAAGCCATAAACGGATAACGGGTCACTCCTTTATTAAGGGCTTTAATTTTCCAACCAAACAACATATTAGGTTAGCATATAAATCTATCACCCCCTTATCATATGTAGCAAACAAGCCCTTAACATATAAAAAATGAATATTTTATATACTTTAATTCGAATTTTTTTATACTTGAATAATGTGTAGTAGTTCATATTATCAACACATGCAATAATATTTTCTTACATTTTTAAATTACATTGTTCTTTTTTACCATGTGATTTTTTTTAAGTTTGTTTTAACAAAATTATTTATTTATTTTATTAAAAAATTTATCCTAAAATATTTAATTAATACATATATTATAATTTGTGAACCTTAGTAAAATAGTTTTATTTCACAGAAAAATAGTTTATGATTTCAAATTTTTATTTGAATATATTTAAATTATCTCAAATACATAATTATTTTATTTTTATTAGAATATATTTATATGTTATATTTATTTTGGTAAAATAATTACAAGATAATAAAAAAATATTTAATCTAATTTTGAAATCATTTTTCTAAATATGATAAAATAATATTATAAGATATGATTATGTATAAATATATCATATGTTAATTTTTTTGATTCATTGAGAATAACTAAATTCAAGAGTGGGTGGAATAGCTATTCTCTTACTTTTGGGAATATTCATTCTTTCGGGAATGGTGATTCCCGATTTTAAGTCATACCAATCACTAAAATGAGAATGGAGATAGAAATGACTATTCCATTCCACCATATCAATCAGCTCCTTAACTCATAAGCTCGATGAAACTAGCAACTCAATTCATATACGATTACGTTATAGTATTCCCGATTTTAAATCATACCAATCACTAGAATGAAAATTGAGATAGAAATGACTATTCCATTCCACCGTACCAATCGGCTCCTTAACTCATAAGCTCGATGAAACTTGCAACTCAATTCACATACGATTACGTTATAGTTCAAAGTTCAATTTTATACTACTTATTCAGCTACTCTTGCTAAACAAGTCAATTTTAACCCCCCACCCCCCAAAAAAATCAATGTCAAAATTATATTTCATGAATTATACTAGATTACACTGCTAATGTTGGAGAATGGCGTGTTTCGGTATTTTGATTGAATTTAACCATTAGTATTTTGAAATACATGACGACTGAAAATAATCGGAACTAGAACCGAATATGAAATTCATTATCAATACAGTTCTAAAATCTTTAATCTCCAATTCTTTCATTCAAACAGAATACTGGAAAATGGAAAGGGAACTTGCTACTACCCTGGAACGCGGGGGAATACCAGACTAGAACAAACAAGAACCAATACATCAGTACAGATAATTGTAGGATCAACCACTTGGTTCCGTCAAGAATTACAAAACTCGAGCTGGGGACTGAACTATTCCGCCTCTTGCAAGTAATCCTCGACTTCGGATGGACTCAAAACCCTGCCAAAGAAAGGGGTCAACATCTCAGATAGTCAGATTCACTGATGCATGTTGGGTCCAGAAACTTGTTAATGCTAACACTCACTTAAATATTCTGTCACTGCCAATCACTCCAATCTCAATGTTTTTGCCAGAAATTTGTCCTTCGAATCTGGGAATCAGAGGTGACAGACACAAATGTGTTAAGAGTTGGTTGCCCCACACGAAGTTTACAAAAGTGCATGCACTGAATGAACACGTAAGTTCATATGCAATACACAAAGAACAAATGACTCGAGTTATTAACAACAGTGGCACGTAACCTGATTCTAGGTGATGAACCAAACAGATGTGAAAATTGGGATTAACTGCAAACCCTTTCATTTTTTTTGAGGGAACATGCAATCCAATTTTTAAGAGAGAGAAATCAAGGCACTTACCCCTCCTTCAATGTCAAAATGGCTGTATGAACAGCATCATCAAGTTCCATCTCCTCAGTATACCTGCAAAGAATTCCAGGAAGATAGATTACTAAAACTTCATGGAATCAGAGCAGTCAAGAAATAGCTGCAGACAAGAGTGATGGTTATTGTAAGAAGTATAACAATTCAACGAAACATGAAATACATTGAGTAGCACAATCTAGTTGAACATCATGCAATTCATGGAAAAGGTAAGCCTATGTTAAGAACGTGCATATGTTGCTCCATGTCACTCATAAAAAATGGTGATAATTTAAAATTCATATAATCTCATAAAAATTTCAAATAAATTTTATAATGACTTCTATTCATGAATCATGACAATAAACACCACTCTTGAGATTTTTGAGAAGTGAGATTTTAGAACTTGCTTGGGTAATTATGCATAACCCAGTCATAACACCCCAAAAAAGTACTAATAATAAACCACCTCTTCTCCAGAAATGTCTTTGCATTAGAAACATTCTTTCCCATGGCTGAAGCTTTCCAAGAGAAGTATGAACCAGATGGATCCACCTACAGAAGAATTAAAAAAAAAAATTAACATCTTAGTAGGACGCAGTGATTTGATCAAGTATAATTAGCATGGTTTAACAACAAAATACCAAAATGGCCAGTCTTAATTTACGTGAAACCTGAAAACTAGTTCATTCGTGAAATATATGGTGTATCATGCAGGTGGGATTACAAAATGAAGCAGTCAAGCATGAAAACTGTAGCAACACATAATTAGTACTCTAAGAAGGATGTGCCACATCCCACAGGGCACAGCATGCAAACCCACAGAACCTTTCAGAGAAAATAAATCAATATTCAAATAGAAGCTAAATATAAGGAAACTGAACTCTTATCAAATAATGTCGAGCCATTTTAAAAAAACTAGAAATGGCACCGAAAATGCAATTAAAAAATTGATAGAACAGGAGGTTCACATACCTGATACAGCTGTGGGCCCTTGTCATCATATCCAGCAACCAAGAGTGATACGCCGAAGGGCCTCACGCCACTATCAGAGAAGACGGAGAGTTTAGAAAGTTAATTTATAAGGATCAATAATATTTTATAGCTAGTATTTTTTTAAGCATTTGTAAGCAAGCTCTAGAGCAATTTAGTTCAGATTTATCCCCACCAAACCTGGATTATCTAAGGCTTGAGGAAACATAGAGATATGTATAGCTACTGAGGATGGGTTCTTCAACTTAACATTCTGGGCCTCTAGTTTTAATTGTCTCACCTAATTTGCATAAAGGAAATGAAGAGCTAACATCAATTTCAACTACTAGAAAAACTGCTATTCAATGCAGTCTTTTCGCATGTCCACTGCATCTCAAAAAAGTTGTACCACATATTTCAATCAGAGGAGTTGAACAGAAACCCAATCAGGATATTCACGTGAACAAGTTTGGCATTACATGTTTGAAGGATATCTTTGACGAGTCTACAATACAAATAATGCTGGTGAATATAAATCGGAGACTCAAGAGTGAAAGTCTTATTTGAACTCATTCCTAGAGTATCCAGAGCCCAATCATGCAGATTACAGTTAACAAAGACATAAAAATAAAATGAACAGAAGGAATTAATTCAATTTACACCTTATGGTATAATCTAATTACTTGGCCTCCCACCCAAAGGTGGTATTAAATCATGAGGTTATCACCTTACAGATGCAGTTTGTCATATGAGATCAATTACTGGTGGGACAAAAGGTGCAAGGGACCATGAAACGTAAATAAGTCTGGCTTCAGTAGAACAAGAAAGCAAAAAAGCAATAAGTAAGCATACCCTGATTGAGTGAATTCCTGCATGACAGTGGCAGTCTCCCTTACCAATTGAGTCACAGGAATTGGTTCCTAGATTTTTTGTTGGCAAACAACAGAAGGTTAGCATAAGCTGCTATAATCATGTCAGCATACAGTTCAAAAGAATCTTCATGCAGCAACACATACAAAAGGCATTGAAATGGATATATACATAAAGCATACAGTTAAGACTACCTATGGTGTATAATGTGTGAGACATTCGAATTTCTGGAAAAGAATAGGAGGAACCATGGGATTTCTCAATCAGTAAAGTGCAATTTTGTACAATTGACAGTCCCCAACCCTCCTATAACCTTTTTTTTTCTCATTTTATTACTGCAAATAGTGAATTAGAAATTCCAAGGAAAGCCGAGCAACACTGGTTAAAAGAATATAAACTGATTACTGACTAGCATAGACACACTAATTAAGTAATAATAAGTTATACAACAGCCAGATCCATATATCCACTTTGTAATGGGTGATGAACTGCTTTCAATGTTAAAAGAAATTTGAACATGCACATCAAATGTGCTTAAAAAAATTCAGTACAGCTGAAATATTCATAGATAAACTCCAATACATGACAACTTGTCATTAATATGATTATACAATACCAAACAAAGCATACATGATTATAACATTGTTCTCAGAAAACAGAAACATCAGCAAGCATGCATTTACATACTTTATACAGCCGATAATATTGCTCAGCCTGTTTTCTACTTTTTCGAACCAAAACTCGAGAATCAGGGCCCATGCCGCTGCACAAAAGGAAAATTTATTATCAAACTATCATGAAAAAATATAAACCCCAGAACATAATATTTGCTTTGCTTTCTAAGCTGTAAACTCAATAAGAGCTTCACGGATAATATTTTGAATTAATCATCACCCATGAAAGGAAACAAAATTATCAGTTCACAATAGCAAAGAATTGTCTAGGAATGGGCTATCCAGCCCTTCATGCAAGATCTCAAACATTTTACTGTTATTAGATGTTTCTTTCACCCCTTCAAATACCCAAAGAATGGTCACTCTTTTTCAGTCCACGAGAAATCACATAGTTGCAGTCAACAAGAAATCAGGACGCAGTAGTATATTCAAAGAAGTTCTAACTTCTGATTCAACAGGTTCCATCAAAATCAAGCAATGGACTAAGCTAGAAGAGTAAATCACACCAACCTGTATACAACTCCAATATTTGGAGTCAAAATCTGGATCTTCTGAACCTGCAAGAAGTTTCATACCAAGGAAAAATAGTGAAAAACAAGTTTGAATATAATCCTTAATGTTTGAACAACAATCAATGTCTTCAAGCAGTGAATTGGTTGCAATGGATCATTCAGAAGATTTGTTAAATTACAGTTGACGAGCTAAGTGTTAAATTACAAAAAAAAAATAGTGAGATAACATCCATTTCAAAATTACAAACAGAAAAGGAGCCTGAATGGCGAGCAACTAACATGAATTACCATAGTGAGACCGCATAAAACTTACAGATGTTTCATCAACCAAAATCGAAGGCAGCTTCTTCTCAGTTGCAATAACAACGCCATTAGCAGCTGTAACCACCCCATATAAGCACTCTCAGTTTCTTGAAAAGAAAGGTGTGTGTATCTCTTTTGAAGGATGGCTAACAATCAAAAAATATTTTTTTCCACAAAACACCACTATAGTAATTTTCCTGTCATACTGCTCTAACACGTTTGTTTAAAATAATAATAAAAACAATTAAAACAGTAGCTACGGTGACCTGCATGCGACTATAATTCATCAAAAAAATACAAATCAAACACTTCTGCATTTGTAAACTGCTTCATTTCTCAACATATGCATAAGCCAAATCATCATTTAAGCAGTGTCTTGTCGGAGGAAGCTCAGTGTTCAAGGACCCGATGTAACAATGAGCGGAGGCAGAGAGCAATGATTACCTTTAATTCCCAAAGATGTTTGACCAGATCCAACCGCAGTCAAAGCATGTTCAATTTGAACAAGTTTCCCTGAAGGGCTGCAGACAGGAATATTAGAAAGCAAGCATTATAACCACCACACCACCATTTTCAAGAAAAAGGATACAATAAATCATTATTTCAGCCATTGATACCTGAAAGTAGTGAGGGAGAAAGAGTACTGACTATCACCCATTGATTTCTCGACCAAATTTCACTAAACCTGAGCACCGAAAACAGCAAAAGTAATTAAACACAAATGCGCACGCACACAATACTCCAGCAAACTCATAAACTTTGCCGCATACGATCTTTCCGATTAAGAAAATAAAAAACATGATCAGACGCGAACTCAATGCCCTAAACAAGCTTTGAAATCCAACCTCGATAATTAAAATTAGACCACCGAAAACATACTACTGGATTGCTCACAAAACATAAGGTCTATGCTAGAGATAAAGATGATTGTGTTGATCTACATCAAATGCACCAGCTACGAGCGAAAATCAAGAAACATTCACGATTTTTAAGAAAAATTACATAAAAACTCCTTGCTTTCTGAACAAGAAATGTCTGAGCACAAACACTCATAAGTGATCGATGCAACATATTAGAGCTTAGAATTAAAAATGAAAAACATTCCCAAATTACCTTGATTAGTTGTAAAAAGAGCTCCGATAATTGCAGTAGTGCGAATCGCCGGTGAGAGGAGAGGCGCTTTATAGCGTGGTTTCTTGAAGGAGAAGCACGCGATTCTGAATAGTTGACGATTTTGGGGTGTAGGCCCATTTAGATGGGGAACTCTGGGCCCAATATTAAGCCCGCTTGGCCCGTGGGCTAGAGCCTATAAGGCCATTTCAACATAACGTTTACTAGTATTACCTTCCGTGCGATGCACGGTAAGAGATATATAAATAATTTATATAAATAAAATACTTAAATTATAAATAAATAATTAATAGAAATAATCATAAAATGTATAAATAATATAATATTGTATTCAAGTTTGTTCGCTATTTTATCAGTAGACAACTCATTTTCATGAACAAATTTACAATTTCATTCATCGTGCCCAGAAAAAACAAATAACATAATTAGTTCGTTCTAAATCCATTACAAACATAATTGAAATCCCTTAAGATTTTAGGTACAATGAAAAAAATTAAAAAGAAAAGGACACAACACTGTGACACACATTTAAGAAAATTATATATATACTCACCATCCCATCATGTGAAGTGAATAGAACATCATCCATGGAGAGTTGTCTCAATTTGAGCAATACTTCCACAATTTGATTAATGATGATCATCATACTTTTATTTATGGAGAACACCTCATAATGCATCGTCAACACCATTTTACATCTCCTTACACACGATTGAGTATGAATGTATTAAATTATATTATTGTAAAATGTTGGTCTATACTTAGTGTAAAATTAACCATTGGTTATTGTTTATGTTTGATACGTAAAATAAAATAAAATAAATAATTTGAAATGTGTTGTATAAATAATTGATTTAGATTAAATAAGGTAGCATAAACATATTCAAATATGTGCTCTCGTATATTTGAAGCTCATTTTAATATAAATCTACTAAATAAAAAAATTATTCATTTTGATTTGATTTAGCATAATTTGATTGACCAATCATCAAAATTCTAAAAATATGTATGGAGTCTCACATATAAGTGAAACTAAATTAGGATTTTAGAACCATAAACCACTTCACAAAACAATATAAATAAGTGAATTATTTATCATAAATGAATCATTTTTATATGATAACATAAAAACAATAAAAAAAACATAAAAAAATAATTACTTTATGCTAAATAGAATAATTAAGATTTTTCTAAATAAATATAAAATTAGTTACATTAAATTAATAAAATGCGTGAAAGTTTTATTTTGTTCAATATGGACCAAATATTTAAAAATAGTAAAATGCATGGAAATTATTAAAATAAATTTGAACGTACCCAAAAAAGTTTAAAAATATTAAAAATTAATACAAAAATGAAATTATTTCCAATTCAACTCAAAACATATATTCTAACTTTAAAGATTGTCATTATTCGATTTTCTTCTCCCATTTTCGGTGTTTGATGATTTATTTTCTTCAATAATTTTTTAATAATCACTGTGTGTATGTTATTTTTAAATAGATCCCAATTTCAATTTAATTTTGCAAGATTATAATAAATAACTAAAAGAATTGATGTTTAAACTAAATGATAACTGGACAACACTAACTAATAATTTTTGAAAGAAATCTAATTAAACTAATAACTTGAAAGTATTGTTCTATTGAGTAAAATATTCAAGAAATAGTAAGAAAAAGAAAAAGAAAAGCATAATCAACATGAAGAAAGCTCAATAGTAATAATTAGTTTATGGGAGTATTGTGATATAGGTAGTGTTTTTTATTGACCAAAATTATTTTTAAAAATGTATAATTGAATTGCTCTTTGAATTTGTACAAGTTGTATAATGGGATAATTTATTCTGCGAAAATATAAGTAGATAAATAAAATTAATTTTTAAAAAAATCACAAAATATAACATAATGATAAATGGTCTAAAAATATATTTGCGTATGTCCAAATATTTTTGTACATAGACATATTATATATATTATTAAGCACTTTGGGTAAATATTATATTTTTTATTTAGAAATGTACCTTATAAATTAGAGTAAATATTAACCATTTTAATAGAGTAAATATTTTTTATTAGTTTTTTTTTCGTTTTTGTTAGAGGGATACTCTTTTCCCAATCTGTTTTTTTCCCATAATGGGTTTTCAAGATTGGTTTTAGTAAGGTTTCAGTTCCCAGAGTTATCATCTTGTGATATTCGGGATTTTTAACTTTGGTCTTTTTTCTTAGTATTTTAATGCACAATTTATATGAGAGTATAATTCTTTGAACATTATTAGAACTTTTATATAATAGAAGAATTAATTTAATAGAATCAGAGCTTTAATTGATATTAATTTAGTCCACATCTAGTCATCTACGAACAAAATACAGACCATGACAAATATGTAATTGGTGTTGATTAATTCTTACACAATATAAAATATTTATATTTTTTCATACATGAATTTTACCAAATATATATATATATATATATATATTTATAAGTAAGTAGACATTTTCCATTGCATTTATAATTGAGGCTCGATCAAAACTCTCCAGAAAATCAGCCAATTATAATATTATTAGGCTCCGATCCCAAATTAAATAGAAATCATCTACATTTTCACACAATGCATGCGATTAAAATATTGAGAAAGTTTTTAAAAATTAAATTATTAAAAAATTATTTAAAAATGTTCTTAATATTTTATGTGACACATTGTTATTAGTATTTTGCATTTAATAATAATTGCCCATATGTTTTAATATATATATATATATATTAAACATATAAATTTATTTATTACGAACTATGTGTTTTGTTAATATTTATTTAGAAATCATAGTTTGATGAAACTAATTAAAAGTAAGATTCAATATTTTATATAAAAATTTATTTGTTTATATATAAAACTATAATTTTATTCCTATATACATACTTTACGTGTGAGTATATTCATTTCATAATATGTTACATACTTACATATTATGTTTATTATTTTTTGAGTTGTTTCTTGAAAATATGCTTATAAATATAAATGTAAATAATGAAGAAACCACGATCTCGTGTCAAAACATATTATTTCTATTAGCTAGTTTCAACAAAAATAAGGGAAAATAAAAAATAATAATCTAAAAAAGCAATAATAATAAACTAAAAGACTCGAATGTTTATAAATTAAAAAACTACGGAAGTAAAATTGGTGAGAAATACAAAAACGAACTTGAACCAAACAAAAACAACCGAAAGAGCAGAAAAGTTGCGCATATCTAAAAAGTAAAAAATCAATAAATTGGACGATATATATAATACATAATTAAAAATTCAGATACATCGTATCCAGTTGTACTTATCTACACACGTTGGAGTTATAGAAAGCATATTCATAATTATAAATAAAACAACGAAAAAATAATTAGAAATTTAATAAAAATGATATTTTAGCCTCCTTCACCTTCGCCGCATCCGATATATTCTTCTATGATTTTTTTGGATCTCAACTCCCAGTCATTCTTGATTCCATATTTTATGTGAAAGTACCTGCAGATTGACGTGTCATGTTTCTTCCCTCACGGGTTCTGCAAGAATTAGAAAACTACTTTAAATACAATATTACAATGAAATTAGGACCAATTGCATACAGATAATTTATTTGAGAATAGTTGGTGTGAAAATGTTAACTTCACAAATAATTTATAGGCTCTAGAGTCTAGAATGATATTATTATGTAATAAGATTAGTGTCGTAATTTGTGGGTTAATAAATTCATAATTTAAATATATGGCTAATTTGAGAACTTTAATTGTGGGTTAATGGCCGATTGTAGGCTGAGATATATACCAGTCCTTCCATATATAATCTAAAACAACTATAATTAAGATTTCTGATTAAATGCAAGGTTTTCATATAATTAAGGTAAATGCAGCTATATATATTAATTAATATACGCTCCAGTATATAGAAAATATATTTAGTATATAGAATAGAAATATGCAGACATATATAGGCCACATATATAGCACAAAAATAATCGCCAAATATAGATAGTTGACTATGTAATTTTCCATTTATATAGTTGATAAAATAACCATATAACTATACATATATTAGATGCAACCATCTTAATATATAATTATTTTAAATGTAAATTGATGATATATGATAAGGTGTATAATCTAGAGGGAAGCCGAATGACATTTATATTCTATTATTTTATTGTTTGTATATGAGTTTATCATATATGTATATTAACATATAGATATATGTTATTAAATAATATTATATTATATCTTATATATGTATATATGTATTATAATATCATATAATAGTTAATATAAAATAATATTTTATATTATATAAATCAACTATTATATTATATTAAATAAAAGAAATGTTATATGTTATATAATTAAATTAATATATATTTAGTAACTTACTATTTTGGGTAGTGTATTTAGGCGGGAAAAGTAAAGTTACTATAAACGGCATACTTATTTGTTTTTATATATATTAAGATTAAGATTTCAAGCACTTTAAATTTTAACTCATTTGCTTATAAGCTCTTATTTCCTATTTTGTAAAATCAATCTATCAATCTATACATGTATTAAGACAAAATCGTGAATGGTAAAATTATAAAGGGAAATTCTAAACACAGCCTCCATTTTGCTCTTTATAGTCCCTGCAATTTTATAAAATATAATTATATATATAATAATACTTTTTTGCCCCTTAGCCCCCAACATCTAAAATTCTATCATAGCCCCCCATATTATTGCATCCACCCATTTTCTATAATTAAAAATTAAAAATATATATACATAACTAGAAATAAAATTATAGAACACTTCTGTTCCCACCCATTTTTTGGAAAATGAGAGAAGAGAGAGAATATAACAAGAAAAAGAAAAAAAAAATATAGAACGAACAAAAAAAAAAGAGAAAAACAAAAATCATAGCCATTATAGGTTCTTCAAAGCACAAAAGTTCTTCGAAGATTTCATGAATTCAAATTCCTTGTTTCAACAACAAATTAAGCAAATTATTTTCTTCAAATTATCCTTAATTTTCAACTCAAATTCATAAATGTCTAACAGTTCCTCACAATTTAAAATTTAATAAGCATGCTCAAAGCATCAATAGTACAAAGGAAAAACACCGCCCAATTCATTTTCAATCATCACCAACCTTTTCACATCATGTTCAATTAATGCCGGTGATTTAGAGGGATACGGTTAATGTCTATGACTTCTGTGTTTTTTTTTTTTTTTCTCCTTTGTTGTAAAAAAAACAGCCCGGGAGAAAGGGGGCTATATAGTTTTATATCTATGTTTTTCTCTTTTTTAGTTTTGGGGGGTATGATAGATTGATAGGGTTAAAGTTGTTGGAGTTAAGGGTAAAAAAGTATTATCATATATAAATTTATATTTTATAAAATAACGTGGGCTGTAAAGAGTAAAATGGGGGCTATGTTTAGAATTTCCCAATTATAAATAAACAAATATGAGCAACATATTTAACATATTAGTTAAAAATAATATTTTTGTCAAAACATTTTACACATAGACATGATATGTAGTGGTCAGCGGTTGCACATGAAAGCAAATGATCAAAATCTACTACAAATCCCATTTTACTTTCCTTTTAAATTTTCTTTAACTTTGCAAATATATATATATATATATATATATATAGAAGAGCATTCATTTGTGAATGCTAAGTGTGTGCGTAATTTGTGGACAAACTATAACCATTCAAATAGTTAAATGAAGGATTAGGATCTATTTCACATAACTTCATTTATTTTATTGATTTTATTTGCAAAAGGGCATACTTGTCAAACAAATTAAGAGAATTAAAAATAGTAAGATATCATTAAATCTCTTGATTCATGCTAATTCTATCTAATAAATGGCAATTTCATCAATTAGTATCTAAATCATTATTTTTTTTCATATTTCATGCTTTTTGCTTTGCCTCGATCAACCATGCAATTTTTTTTAATTCACAAAATGACGTTCCTCATTTGAAGCTCACTTGAATGGAATCTGAATACAAATAATCAAAATGGAGGTTAGATTTCATTTTTCATAATTACATTTTTTTTATTTTTTTCTTAATCTTTTTCTTTATTTAGAATAATCGATTATGAATATAGAAAATTTTGTTATATATTTTGATCACTATAGTTACACTATAATTCCTCTCCGCAATCTTGTTATGTAATATTCAATATTTTATTGTAGAATAATAGTTACTTTGTTCAGTTCAGACATATGCGATCGATTTTTTTGATTTTTTATCATGTTTTTTTTGTTTTAATTCTATAGTGTTTTTATAGTAAGTTTTCGTTTACCAAACACATTTGTTCTGTAATATTTTTTTTCCTATTTAATAATTATTCATTTTTCAATTCAGACATATACAAATGTTATTTATCATTTTCATAATGTTTCATTTTTTCATTTTCTTTTAAATTTTTTTTCTTTACATTTTCAGATTTATTCTTTGTTAGTTTTATTCACTTTTGGGGATTTGTGTTCAATTCCGCCGAGAAACATTTTTGGTCTTTTAGTTAGATTTATTTTTGCTCTTTTATCTTCTATTTGTATGGGTATTAAAATTTCTATATATCTATCTATCTATCTATAGATATATTAAAGTAAAATTACATGGGTAAATTTGTCCTTAAAAAAAGTCAACGAAAACTTTATTAAAAAAATTGTTTGTGGTAAAACCTTTTGAAAACTGGATTTTGGTGTAGTAGCTTTATTGTTGTGAGATTATTATGAAGGGCTAGGTATCAATTCCTAGTGTGCCCTGTTTTATTGTTTCCATTTTTTAATTTTATTTCTTTATGGTTTATTTTTTGGTTTTTTTATTGTTCTTGCCTTTTTCTTTTTTCTTTTTTCTTTTTCTGAACCTTTCCTTTTTTTAATACTCTTTCCAACATTTCCCCCTTTTTGATCTTTTTTATTATTCTACCCCTCTGTAATTTTTTTTTGTTACTTAATATTTTATAGGTATGTGATCAAACATACCATTTACTATGATAGTTAACATTAATTTTATTTATTTAATATTGTAACTCTTTTATTTATCTCTTTAATCTCTTTTTAACCCGTAGGTACAATCAAGTCCACCATTTATTTTACTTAACATAAATTCTAACTATTTAATATTGTAATTGGTCATATCTTTATGTATTCATTTTCTAGACTTATTTATATGTTTTTTTATCTATCACTTTCATATTAATTTTCATATTAAAATATTAAAAAAATAGGGAGTTTCTATTTGCACCACAGAATTTACTCTTTGCACCACAAAAAGAAAAAAACAAAAATAAAATAATTACGAATTGAAGTAATTAAAGGGTAACCACCTTGCTTCAAACATCTCGAGTTTCACCTCCGGCAAGCAGCGGCGGCGGCGAGCTGACGTTGTTGTTCACCTTCTTCGACATCTGGTGGGTCCATTTCCACCCAATCAAGAAATTCCCAAGGAAAGTTCCGAGTCGGTTCAGCCCAATGTGAATGAAGGCCTGAATTTCATGAACATGCTAAATAATGATTACTATGATTCATTTTGTGATGTTGAAGAGAAACCACAGATGAAGCAGTTCAGCTATGCTGATACCTACCCTACAGCGGATGAGAGCGGTCTAAAACCACTTACCCCTACTGATGGTGCAAATGTCTACTTCAGCTCTGATCAAGTGAGCTTTTCTTTTGACTGCTCAGACTTTGGCTGGGGTGAAAACTGTGCAAAAACTCCAGAAATATCATATGTGCTGTCAACTGTCCTTGAGGATGAACAAGCCCACTTTACAAAGGATTCTGCTAAGGCAAATCTTGAGAACCTTGTGTCCAGTGATGATCTATCAGCATTTGACTCCCAGATGAAGCTCTTTCAGATGCCATATCTTGAGAGCAATTGGGATGCATCAATCGATGCTTTTCTTAATGGAGATGAAACTCAAGATGGTGGAAATGAAATGGATCTTTGGTAGCCATGCGCGAGATGCCGATCAGTTCTACGATTTTTCACCCGAAATGCCGCCGGTTACAGACGCTGCCGATTACAAACCAGTCCATCTCATCGCCCTTCAGGTGACGCTGTTTCCCGGCCGCGGCATTTGTCTCGATATCGTGAATCTTCACGGTCTCGGCGACGGGAGCTCAGTTAATGCAAGCCTCGGAATTGACTGAAATATTTTTTTTTTTACTGAAATCTATATTTTTTAAGTAAAAGGGTATTAATGTCAATTTATGTGGTGCAAAGAGTAAAAATAGTGGTGCATTGAGTAAGAGTGGTGCAAAGAGTAAATTCTGTGGTGCAAATAGAAAATTATGACCCTTCGAATCATAGGTTGTTTTGCATTTATAAATAAAGTTTTTTCCGAAAACACTTCAAATTATTCCTTATAATATTCTTCAAATTAGTCATTTATCATGGTTCAAAATTTCTTTTGTTGCTTTAAAACTCTTCATCCCGTGTGCATATGTAAGCATGTACGTACATCTGTTGGTGACGTTTTGGTCCTAGTGGGACTGGGGCGTTACAATTTAATTCCTCCAAAATTAAATAACTTGGTCATCAAAAATTGGATAAAATGAGTCACGACTCAATTTATTACATCCAATTTTCCAACAAGAGATGCTCTTATAAGATATAAATTTAGCTTTAAATTTTTGTCGGTTCAATTGCTCCATCATTTGTATAAATAGTTGTGTTGGAGTAGATTTTATCACTCAATTTGCATGCAACTAATCAAGTTTATTGAACTATTTTTTATTTTAGTTCATGATGGTTTTTTTTTGGAGTTCAATTGGTGTGGATGTGTCTTTGTATTTCACTAATTTTTTTTTCCAGGCATTACAATATTAAGTAGATTTACAAAAATATATCACCACACATCATTGGATGGCAAGAAAGTGGAAACAACTCAATTTTCGAGCACCATTTTTTTGTATTTTTTAAATTCATACTTATGACTCTTGAGCTCTTTACTTATAGTATAAATAGAACAAACTCAATAAGTTTCATTCACATATCAAATTTATTTAGATATAGTAGTGAGTTATATAAGTAATTTGGTTTGCATCTGTCATTGTATGTGTTGGTTTATATGCATAATTTTGAGATCTCGTGCAATAGTTGTTGATTTTGCTTCTTTTTTCCCATTGTTACAAAAGAAGTGAAGCCCGATATAATCAAAAGAACTATTGCTCTGTTTTTTTATGACTGGTATTGAAACTCCATTGAATCAAGCTTATGGTACATGGATGTCAAATAACATGTCTTTTCATTCATTTTGCTTTTGTCTTTTTAAAGAAAATAATTGCGTATCATTGCAAACCATTTAAACAATAGTCGACAACTCATCACAGATGAAGCAGTTCAGCTATGCTGATACCTACCCTACAGCTGATGAGAGCGGTCTAAAACCACTTACCCCTACTGATGGTGCAAATGTCTACTTCAGCTCTGATCAAGGGAGCTTTTCTTTTGACTGCTCAGACTTTGGCTGGGGTGAAAACTGTGCAAAAACTCCAGAAATATCATATGTGCTGTCAACTGTCCTTGAGGATGAACAAGCCCAGTTTACAGAGGATTCTGCTAAGGCAAATCCTGAGAACCTTGTGTCCGGTGATGATCTATCAGCATTTGACTCCCATATGAAGCTCTTTCAGATGCCATATCTTGAGAGCAATTGGGATGCATCAATCGATGCTTTTCTTAATGGAGATGAAACTCAAGATGGTGGAAATGAAATGGATCTTTGGTAGCCATGCACGAGATGCCGATCAGTTCTACGATTTTGCACCCGAAATGCCGCCGGTTACAGACGTTGCCGATTACAAACTAGTCCATCTCATCGCCCTTCAGGTGACACTGTTTCCCGGCCGCGGCATTTGTCTCGATATCGTGAATCTTCAAGGTCTCGGCAACGGGAGCTCAGTTAATGCAAGCCTCGGAATTGACTGAAATATTTTTTTTTTTACTGAAATCTATATTTTTTAAGTAAAAGGGTATTAATGTCAATTTATGTGGTGCAAAGAGTAAAAATAGTGGTGCATTGAGTAAGAGTGGTGCAAAGAGTAAATTCTGTGGTGCAAATAGAAAATTATGACCCTTCGAATCATAGTTGTTTTGCATTTATAAATAAAGTTTTTTCCGAAAACACTTCAAATTATTCCTTATAATATTCTTCAAATTAGTCATTTATCATGGTTCAAAATTTCTTTTGTTGCTTTAAAACTCTTCATCCCGTGTGCATATGTAAGCATGTACGTACATCTGTTGGTGACGTTTTGGTCCTAGTGGGACTGGGGCGTTACAATTTAATTCCTCCAAAATTAAATAACTTGGTCATCAAAAATTGGATAAAATGAGTCACGACTCAATTTATTACATCCAATTTTCCAACAAGAGATGCTCTTATAAGATATAAATTTAGCTTTAAATTTTTGTCGGTTCAATTGCTCCATCATTTGTATAAATAGTTGTGTTGGAATAGATTTTATCACTCAATTTGCATGCAACTAATCAAGTTTATTGAACTATTTTTTATTTTAGTTCATAATGGTTTTTTTTGGAGTTCAATTGGTGTGGGTGTGACTTTGTATTTCACTAATTTTTTTTTTCCAGGCATTACAATATTAAGTAGATTTACAAAAATATATCACCACACATCATTGGATGGCAAGAAAGTGGAAACAACTCAATTTTCGAGCACCATTTTTTTGTATTTTTTAAATTCATACTTATGACTCTTGAGCTCTTTACTTATAGTATAAATAGAACAAACTCAATAAGTTTCATTCACATATCAAATTTATTTAGATATAGTAGTGAGTTATATAAGTAATTTGGTTTGCATCTGTCATTGTATGTGTTGGTTTATATGCATAATTTTGAGATCTCGTGCAATAGTTGTTGATTTTGCTTCTTTTTTCCCATTGTTACAAAAGAAGTGAAGCCCGATATAATCAAAAGAACTATTGCTCTGTTTTTTTATGGCTGGTATTGAAACTGCATTGAATCAAGCTTATGGTACATGGATGTCAAATAACATGTCTTTTCATTCATTTTGCTTTTGCCTTTTTAAAGAAAATAATTGCGTATCATTGCAAACCATTTAAACAATAGTTGACAACTCATTACTGGGAAGTTTAAAAGCCAAACTCAATGAATGAGATTTTTATTCTATTTAACATTCATAACATGCTCGAAATATTTACTCCGACATGATATTTACAAGTTTTTTGTTTGTTTAAATAACTATGATAATTATTGTTTATATCTCCGAAAATAAACTTTAGCTTTTTAATCTATTTAAATATTTTTATTAAGTTATTTTCAAACATATGCACATTGTGTATTGTAAATATATATCTAATTATGATTGTGTTTTGCTTTTTAACTTTGTAATTATTATAAAATAAAATAGCGTTAAGCATCGCGCGAGAGATGTAGTAGTATATTGTAAGTTAGAAACTCGTGGGTACATTTAGAAGTAAAGCATAATTAAAGGGTGTTGCTAAACATACTACACATTTTTCTTTACACACCACAATTTCTTTACACACTACAAATTTTTATTTTTATTTTTATTTTTATTTTTACTTTCCACACTACAATTTTTTCCATTTTTATCCTTCACCCTAAAAATCAATTTTATCAATATTATTAATTTAAAAATAATTAAAATAAAAAATTTAAGAAAATCATTTTTGATAGCTTTAAGGGAAACACAAATAAAAAAATCAAGATTTCAGAAAATCATTTGCGCTAAGGGCGTCTCTAGGGTTTCGATAGCTTTTTTCTGATTTGAGAGTGAGAAATCAAAATCGGAGGGAGAAGTGTTCTTCGAAGCGAGCATTCTTCGACCCAACCCAAATCGTCATGGAAGATATTCGCAAGTTTAATTTTTCATTGTTGATTTTTTACTTCTATTCGGAAGTTAATTTTTGAAGGGAGAAATGCTTGATTTTATTTTATTTTATTATGTGATAATGTTTGATAATGTAATTATTCGTTTCTTTATTTCTTCGTTCTTTGAGAAAAATGACATTCGTTCTTAGTTCTTCGTTCTTCGTTTAATCTGGTTGTCAAACTGGTTTTTGTTGATGAGAGATGCTTTAGTCGAAAAATATTTTCTGATATGCTTACTTGTGATATTTTGCTCTGCTGCTTAAGTTTCAAAAAATATTTTTTGATATTATCTATTGAATTCGAATACTAAATACTATTTTGTGATGTGCTAATCATGCTATCAAAATTATGATATTTGCTATTATTTTTGGAAAATATTTTTTGATATGATACACTAGAATTCAAAAAATGTTCTTGTAGATCTGAAAATTTACAATTAATTGTATCAGTCCGGAGCAACGGCCAATCTGTGAAACAAAACCAGAAAAAACGTAAGAGCCAAAGACCGTCGGGGGGGTGACGATCGTTGGGCCTCCGACGCTCAAGTCAGAAAAAGAAAAAGAGTAGAAAGTGATAAGATATGAAATAATTGAATAATTAAGCCAGTGATTAGAAATCGAGAGAACGTCGTCCAAATCTGGAAAAACGTAGGGAAGAAGTCTGGATATTGAATCGCCTGAGTGGCCGAGTGGAATTAGGGTATGATGTGAAACTTGTGGGTATTTCAGCATAGTCGTCAAATGAGGAGGGAGGTCTCCTTTTATAGAGAGAGATAGTGCTAGGGTTCACGTAAATCACGAGAGTGGTTGAGGCATGATCTCGTTCGTTTGATCACGTCAACCCTTCCAGGTAATGCGAACGACTAATTCAAAGTAATTCAAATTACCCGATCTTTATGAGGTTGCTCGGTTAAACGACAACGTTCAAACCTCATGGACTAGCGTAGTGGGCTGACGAAAAATAGTTACTACAGTTCTCTGATATGCTATCAAAAAATATTTTCCATTTCATTTTAAAAAAATGTTTTCTGATATGATATCTTGATATCAAAAAATATTTTTTGAATCAGTTAACTTGATGTTTTCTTATAATAATATGCATTCTTTTAGGACAATATTCTCGAAGAAGGCCAACTGCTTTAGTAAGGAGACAACAAACGGCAACTCGAATTCAAGTTGAAGAGGCAACTCTAATCATCATTGAACAAGATACAGCTTCAATCCAGGTCGAACAAGAGGTTTCGAACAATGATGCTGTTGAGGATAATGATGTTGCCGAGATAGTTAGAGACGCATTTCCAGGAGGCCCTACCGATCCATCTGTACTTTCCAACTTTAGAACACATGTAGCAGCGGCTATATAAGAGGGTCAAGAGAGAGATGTGTTAAAATGCCACTACCTTACAAGCAAACTTCTGAAATTGAGATATTGCAATGACTCTAATAGTGCTTTTGTACTTTACTTTTTTTTTATGTGAATGTATGATACTTTATTCGATGTGATTATGACTACATATTCTATTAGGTATTTTTGAGGTGTTCTATAATTGTTTACTCTCTTAGAGATGACAGAAATATAATTTTTGATCTGGTAATGATTTTGGAAATAGTTTTCCGACCTGCTTAAGATGAACTCCAAAATAGTTTTTCGATCAGTTTACAATTGGTCAGAAGTTATTTTTTTACCGACTTGCAATGAGGTTGAAAATTATTTTTTGACTGAAAGACATCTTAGTTGAAAATTATTTTTTGACTGAGTAAGTGTTTCGACCTGTTAAAATTAAAAAATAATCATGTTAACAAAATAAAAACACATTCGAATCAAATGATCCAATACATGAATTGAAACACATACAATTCGACATCTAAGATGTATTACAATCTATATATATATATTATAACACACTTTTATTTTCCTGCTCATTTGCAAAAGGGTATTATAGATATTTATTTAACATTATATGGGCATTATAGTAATATATAGAATTATACATCATCACATTTTATTTCATTTATTTTTTATACTTTTCATATACACATATACTATATGTACATAAATAAATTATTGTACTAATCTACTTATTATCCCAATTTTTGACGGAACAAACATATTTTTTTGAAGCAATGTCTTATCTCTTAAATCATTTTTATTTGGCCTAATTATGCTTTTCTTTTTTTCATATTGTTTCTTGAATATTTATTTACTCTCATCACATTATTAGTTAGTTTAGATTTCTTCAAAAAGTTTAAATTTATATTTTTTGGTCATCTTTCAATATAATTTTGATGTATATATTTTTTTTATTTAATCAAACACAAATCATTTTCTTTTAATAAGTAATAATGTCACAAATTACAAATTAAATTATGTATCAATGCAAAAATAACAAATTTCATAGACAATAAAATGAACCTTGAAATTGATGAATTGAAAAAATGTTCTTATTAATCTAAAAATAATTACAACAATATGACCATTCATTATGTTGAAGAAAAATATAAATTTAAGATATTTAAATTTACATAAAATTAAAAAAATAAAAAATTTAAAATCAACATGACAACATATCTTATAATTTTTTTTATAAAATTATAATAAAAATTAAAATACAATAAAACTAATCATTTTCCTTTTGTTTTCAAATTGGGGTAACAGAGAACCGGTAGATTTTTTATTCGAGATGTCTCACTTTTACACATAATTTCTACTATTTGGGTCTTCGTGAAGGGTCGAGACTGCCAAAGCTCGCATATCTTTAAGATCCGCAGTTCTTAAAATATTTTTTTTATAATATTAAATTCATATTTACAATTTCTAATAAAATAATAATAACTATAAATATATTATTCGTGCATCGCACGAAGGGTCATTCTAGTTATTATAAATTGAATGTTTCCCATTCAGCAGCACATTCATTATGGTGATCCTTCCACATGTATGATATAGGGGATAGTGGGTGGCCCGGAGTTAAGATAACCTACAAAATAAAGAGATTTTAGTTTCTAATAGATAATTACATAATTTTGTATCAACACTGATAAACATACCCGAATAAAGTGATTTAATTTTTTTGCCCCTAGTGTTTTAACCAATGCCATGTAGATGTTGGAAAATAGGATTTAATAAAGTGAGTGTGACTCATTTTATCCGATTTTTCGTGACCGGGATATTTAATTTTGGAGGAATTAAATACCGTACGATTGCTCTATGTCGTGAGTAGATAATCGTAGTATTTTTATTTGCTCAAATCCGATTTTCGGTGAGTGAAAAATAAATGGTTAAAGTTGGTCACACGATTGGGCATTTATGGTGTGTGGGATAATGTGTTTAAGACACATTAAATAATCCCACATTGATTTCTTAATCAAATTAAGAAGTGTATTTAAGTGTATTAACACTTAAGTGAAGTAATCAAGTGCACAAGGATGTGGGCTATGAGCCCACACGCGCGCGCCCGCCCGTGCCTGTGCCCGAGCCCGTGCCCGGTGCCCGTGCCCTTACCCGGCTCGTCTCGTCTCGTCCTCGTCCTCGGACTTGGATCTTGGTAATTGGACTTTGGGCATACGTGGGCTTCCGGGGCTTAGCCGTATCAGTTTTACGGTACAGAAACAGTCGGGTCGTGGAGCGGGTCGGCGGATCGACTATCTGGGTCGTGGGTGCACATGGTGCATGTCCAGCTTGAAGGGTGTAACTCCCATGAGTTAAGAGCCTTCAAGTGAGTAACTGCCACTGGAGCTGGTGGAGCCTTCAGGTAACTGCCATCTGGAGCTGGTGGAGTTAGTGGGTTGGACAGTAACCGAAAGTAACTCCTGTCGGGAGTCAAAGTCTGCAGCTGCCCTGGACACGTGTTGGGATCCGAGCCGACAAGGGACACCTGTCGGGATCTGCAGAAGGTAACTCCTGGAGGGCTTAATGGCAGAGCTATAACTCCAGGGGGGTTACAACACCTGGTTTGAATGCCCTCAAATCCTAGCTGTCCCCTGCAGTGGAGATGTGCCTATAAATAGGACATCCTGCATGGATCCAAAAGCTACATTCTGCACAATCATATTGCTTGCATACAAAGTTCTCTTCGAGTCTACAGCCTCAAAGTTCTCTACATTATCTAGTTCGCCGGAGCCTTACCGGACTTGTGGTGCTACTGCCGGAAGGACGAAGCCGTTTCATCTTTGAAAGACAACCGCCGAACCGTGAGCACTAGCCGGGGCGTATTTGTCTTGCGGAGAGAGGTCCCCTCGACTCGGCTTGCCGGAACCGGATTCTGCACATCGGTTCTTTACTTTATTTGAATTCAGTTAATTATTGTAATTGTTCTATTTTACTCTTCTTCATTCTTGTACTTCAGTTGTAATCCAATTCCAGTGGAGTGTAACATCAGAACAACAATCGCAAGACAAATATCTAAGACTAAATTAATCAACTACCTTTGCTGGAATGGCGTCTTCATCCAACACCGTTGCTCCAAGGACCATTCCCCATGGCCAAGCCGAGAAGCCTGAAAAGTTCTCCGGGTTGGACTTCAAGAGGTGGCAGCAGAAGATGCTCTTCTACCTAACCACGCTCTGAGTTGCTGGATACCTCAAGGAGGAGGCTCCTGTGGTCGAAGAAAATGAGTCGGACGTCAACAAACGAACGGCGTACGATCAATGGATCAATGGCGATTTTCTTTGTAAAAATTATGTTCTTAATGGCTTAGTAGATAGTTTATATTCTGTATACGGAAATGTAACTAGTGCTAAGGAACTGTGGGATGCTCTAGAAAAGAAGTACAAAACTGAGGATGCCGGAACTAAGAAGTTCGTGGTGGCAAAGTTCCTCGATTATAAAATGGTGGACACCCGGTCAGTAATGGATCAAGTGCAAGAGCTTCAGCTCATTGTGCACGACGTTCATGCTGAAGGGATGGTCCTTCCCGACTCCTTTACCGTTGCTGCGGTGATTGAGAAGTTGCCACCGTGTTGGAAGGATTTCAAGAGCTATCTCAAACACAAACGAAAGGAGATGACTCTTGAAGATCTTGTGGTTAAGCTTCGAATTGAAGCCGATAACCGAAAGGCGGATTCGAGACCACGAGTCCCGATCGAGGCCAAGGCTAATTTGATGGAACGTGGTGGACCATTAAACAACAACAAAAGGAAGCGCCCGGGTCAAGTTGACAAAGGGAAGAAGCCAATGACAAAGTTCAACGGCAACTGCTTCAATTGTGACAAGCCGGGGCACATGTCCAAACATTGCACGGCTCCAAAGAAGAAACGTACCAACTATGGTGCGCACTTGGCTGAACATAACAACAAAGGCAAGGGCAAGGCCCGTCAAGATGATTGGGATGACGATGATTTGGCTGCCGTTCTGTTCGAGGCCAATCACGTGGACAACCCGAGAGAGTGGTTCGTCGACACCGGGGCTACTTGTCATGTTTGCTCGGACAAGAGCTCGTTTGCTACCTACAAAGCTGTTGAACGTAGAAAGTTGCACATGGGGAACCAAGCCTCGTCTGAAGTGGTTGGTGTGGGCAACGTGGTTTTGAAGCTGACTTCAGGCCAAGAGCTGACTTTGAAGGATGTGCTGCATGTTTCGGACATCCGCAAGAATCTGGTTTCAGGCTCGCTGTTAGTCAATCATGGTTTTAGACTAGTGTTTGAGTCTGAAAAGTTTATTTTAAGCAAGTACGGAAGGTTCCTTGGTCGGGGCTATCTCGCCAATGGACTTTTCAAAATGAATGTAATGGCGATGCGCCGTGTGGCAAAAGAAAATGCTAATAAAATTGCTTCTTCTGTTTACTTGCTTGTTGAGTGCTCGGATTTATGGCATTGTAGATTAGGACACGTTAATCTAAATGCTATAAAACGTTTAGTAAATTTAGATTTGCTAAAAGTGAACCAATTTAATACACAAAACAAATGTGAAGTTTGTGTTGAAGCTAAATTGGCTAAGTTGCCATTTCAATCGGTTGAACGGAGCACTAAACCTCTAGAGTTAATTCACACAGACGTGTGTGATTTAAAGTTTGTGCAAACTAGAGGCGGTAAAAAGTACTTTATTACTTTTATTGACGATTGCACAAAATATTGTTATCTTTATCTTTTAAGAAGTAAAGATGAGGCGATTGAAGCTTTTAAGAACTTCAAAAATGAAGCCGAAAATCAACTAAGCAGTCGAATTAAAGTAATTCGAAGTGATAGAGGTGGAGAGTATGTTGCCCCGTTTGAAGAGTTATGTGTAGAGGCGGGTATAATTCATCAAACTACGGCACCGTATTCACCACAGTCTAATGGTGTTGCTGAACGCAAAAACCGAACTCTTAAGGAAATGATGAATGCTTTGTTGATAAGTTCAGGATTACCACAAAACTTGTGGGGGGAAGCTGTGTTGACAGCTAACTATATCCTGAACAAAATTCCACTTAATGGTAAGGATGTGACGCCTTACGAGTTGTGGAAAGGACGTGCGCCGTCTTATAAATACCTCAAAGTGTGGGGGTGTTTGGCTAAAGTTGAAGTGCCACTTCCTAAACAAGTTAGAATCGGCCCTAAAACGGTTGATTGTATCTTTGTTGGGTATGCACTTAACAGTAGTGCATATCGTTTTCTTATTCATAAATCGGAGATTCCCGAGTTGACTGAAGGAACGATGATGGAATCGAGGAATGCTATATTCTTCGAGAATGTCTATCCTTATAAGAATAAGGATAGGACAGAAGGTAGTTCTGAGAAACGAACTTCTGAAGCTGCTACTAGTTCTGATCCTGGGGATGAAGAACCGAGACGTAGCAAGCGAGCTAGGACGGCTAAGACGTTTGGTCCAAATTTCATCACCTATATGCTAGATGATGAGCCAAAGTCTTTGAAAGAAGCTCTATCCAGTCCAGATGTTGCGTTCTGGAAAGAAGCTATCAACAGTGAAATCGATTCCATCATGCAAAATCACACTTGGGAGTTGACAGATCTCCCAAGTGGGTGTAAGCCGTTAGGATGCAAATGGATCCTAAAATGAAAATATAAGGCAGATGGTTCTGTTGACAAGTATAAAGCCCGTTTGGTTGCCAAAGGCTTTAAACAAAAAGAGGGGTATGATTTCTTCGATACCTACTCACCAGTAACAAGGATTACATCTATTCGGGTGCTTTTAGCGATTGCTGATTTGCACAATCTTGAAATTCATCAGATGGATGTAAAGACTGCGTTTCTGAATGGTGAGTTGGAGGATGAAATATACATGGAACAACCTGAAGGGTTTGTTGCACCAGGGCAAGAACGAAAGGTGTGTAAACTTGTTAGATCGTTGTACGGTCTCAAACAAGTACCTATTCAGTGGCACCTGAAGTTTGATAACGTGATGTTATCAAATGGTTTCAAAATCAATGAGTGTGATAAATGTGTGTATATAAAGAGCAGTTCTAATGGCTATGTCATAGTCTGTCTTTATGTAGACGACATGTTAATCATAGGCAGTGGACACCAAGTGATTGTTGAAACGAAACAAATGTTGAAACGAAATTTCGACATGAAAGATATGGGCTTAGCCGATGTGATTCTAGGGATCAAGATAGTACGGACAAGTGGTGGAATTGTCTTAACACAATCTCATTACATAGAGAAAGTGCTTAAGAAATTCAACGCTTTTGATAATCCGCCGGCTAAGACCCCGTTGGAACTCAATGTACACTTGAGCAAAAACCGAGGAGAACCGGTAGCTCAAGAAGAGTATGCAAGGGTCATTGGGAGTTTGATGTACATCACTAACTGCACTAGACCTGATCTTGCATGTTCTGTGAACAAGTTGAGTCGGTACACGAGCAATCCAAGCAAAGAACATTGGAAAGCTCTAGTACGAGTTCTAAGATACTTGAAGTATACTTTGAACTTCGGGCTGCAGTATACAAGGTTTCCTCCTGTACTTGAAGGGTACAGTGATGCGAATTGGATATCAGACACAAAAGACTCATTTTCGACTAGTGGATTTGTTTTCACCATCGGAGGTGGAGCAGTGTCGTGGAAATCCACGAAACAGACTTGTATAGCCCGTTCTACCATGGAATCTGAGTTTATCGCTTTGGATAAAGCGTGTGAAGAAGCAGAATGGCTTCGCAACTTTCTAGAAGACATTCCATGCTGGAAAAAACTAGTGTCGTCAGTGATGATTCACTGCGATAGTCAAGCGGCTATCGGAAGGGCACACAATGCTATGTACAATGGTAAGTCTCAACACATACGTCGGAGGCATAATACTGTGAGGCATATAATCTCAAGTGGGATTATCTCAGTTGACTATGTGAAGTCAATAGATAATCTAGCGGATCCGCTAACCAAAGGGTTAAACCGAGATCAAATGGCTAAGTTGCTAGAGGGAATGAGTTTGAAATCCACACTCTAAAGAGTGCTTGTAGTGGTAACCCAACCATGATGACTGGAGATCCCAAGAACTTGGTTCAATGGGAAAACTAAGCTACAAACATTCGGTTTGGTAGCACTTGGAAAGTGTACATTTCCCTGTGAGCAAACCAAGTGCACACCTGTCAATGTGGTGAGGATAAGTCCTATGACTTTTAATGATTCCTAAACCTAATAAGGTTGAGTATGGCAGGATACTCGGAAGAGGAGATCACCTATATAAGTGAGAAGTGGGGCCGCTTCTAAAGAGATACTTATGAACTCAAAGAGGTTGTCCATGGCCTGAAAAGGACACAAACGTGAGAACAGATAATGTTTGATATACAGCTGTTTTCAATACTATTGTCTTGGTATACACTAAGGATATATAGTTCAAGGCATCATGTCCACTAAACAGCCGGTATACTCGATAGTGTTGGAAGATGGAAGGTTCAAAGTCACAAGCTACCTATCCTGGTGCAGTTGTGTTTCTAAGAGAACTGGGCTGCTTGTCTGCATACATGCATGCACTATTTCCACTCATGTGGGGGATTGTTGGAAAATAAGATTTAATAAAGTGAGTGTGACTCATTTTATCCGATTTTTCGTGACCGGGATATTTAATTTTGGAGGAATTAAATACCGTACGATTGCTCTATGTCGTGAGTAGATAATCGTAGTATTTTTATTTGCTCAAATCCGATTTTCGGTGAGTGAGAAATAAATGGTTAAAGTTGGTCACACGATTGGGCATTTATGGTGTGTGGGATAATGTGTTTAAGACACATTAAATAATCCCACATTGATTTCTTAATCAAATTAAGAAGTGTATTTAAGTGTATTAACACTTAAGTGAAGTAATCAAGTGCACAAGGATGTGGGCCATGAGCCCACACGCGCGCGCCCGCCCGTGCCCGTGCTCGAGCCCGTGCCCGGTGCCCGTGCCCTTGCCCGGCTCGTCTCGTCTTGTCTCGTCTCGTCCTCGGACTTGGATCTTGGCAATTGGACTTTGGGTGGACTTTGGGCGTACGTGGGCTTCCGGGGCTTAGCCGTATCAGTTTTACGGTACAGAAACAGTCGGGTCGTGGAGCGGGTCGGCGGATCGACTATCTGGGTCGTGGGTGCACATGGTGCATGTCCAGCTTGAAGGGTGTAACTCCCATGAGTTAAGAGCCTTCAAGTGAGTAACTGCCACTGGAGCTGGTGGAGCCTTCAGGTAACTGCCATCTGGAGCTGGTGGAGTTAGTGGGCTGGACAGTAACCAAAAGTAACTCCTGTCGGGAGTCAAAGTTTGCAGCTGCCCTGGACACGTGTTGGGATCTGAGTCGACAAGGGACACCTGTCGGGATCTGCAGAAAGTAACTCCTGGAGGGCTGAATGGCAGAGCTATAACTCCAGGGGGGTTACAACACCTGGTTTGAATGCCCTCAAACCCTAGATGTCCCCTGCAGTGGAGATTGCTTGCATACAAAGTTCTCTTCGAGTCTACAGCCTCAAAGTTCTCTACATTATCTAGTTCGCCGGAGCCTTACCGGACTTGTGGTGCTACTGCCGGAAGGACGAAGCCGTTTCATCTTTGAAAGACAACCGCCGAACCGTGAGCACTAGCCGGGGCGTATTTGTCTTGCGGAGAGAGGTCCCCTCGACTCGGCTTGCCGGAACCGGATTCTGCACATCGGTTCTTTACTTTATTTGAATTCAGTTAATTATTGTAATTGTTCTATTTTACTCTTCTTCATTCTTGTACTTCAGTTGTAATCCAATTCCAGTGGAGTGTAACATCAGAACAACAGTAGATACATTTAGGGTCTAGTGGAACTGGAGACCTCAAAAACGAAAATGTAGTTGGATACCTACCACCCAAAGTCACCAACGCAACATTATAGACTATGGATTTTTGAACCTTCCTAGTTAACATTGAAAATTTATTTATGATCTGAACCGGTGATTTCAGAAAATAATTTCTAACCCATTGTATGATTTTCGGAAACTGTGTTTTGAAAGATCATTCTTATTTCAGAAATATATTTTTGACGGATTATTCACATGGTCGAAAATATATTTTCGACGCCCCGTGTCGGGTTTCAAACTGTGTTTTCTGACTTATCTGTGATGAACGCTGCTCTTTGATCGGAAAACTGCCAAAAATAATCGGAAAAATATACGACAAATGACTTACATTGTCCGTATCTTCAATCTTTTTCGTGCTCCATGGTTGATTTCCACCAAAAAAACTCAATCTAAATGGATTTTGGAAACTTTTGAGAATGGTAATGTTTGATTTCTACTCCATTTTTGTTTTGTTCATCAGTTATTCGATTTTTGCTCCAGTTCCAAATTTAATTTTTGATATATTCATTTATTTTTTATTTATGAGTATTGGTTTATTTTTTTTGAATTTATAGATATTCATTTATTAGATTATTTAATAAGGATATTTAAGTAAAATCATAAATAATTACTTTTCAATTAATTTTAATGTGTAGTGTGTAAAGAAACACCCATAATTAAAATCTAAAACAATAGTTATTTCGGAACAAACATTCAAGTTTTAAATCTGCAACTAAAATTTAAAATGAAAGGGAGAGTTCTTTTTGGTTAATTCATAATTATTATTTTTTTACAATCATTTATTTAATAAAATAGCAAGAAGGCAACAATTTAATATGAAAGAATATTTATTCGAGTTAAGAAAGTGTGTTTTCATGTTTGACAAATCTTGGAGATAACGATCTCCCTAATTTTTCATCAAATTGTAATTGCTTAACAGCAATGCAGCAAGAGCAGTGGCTTTTCGTCGATCAAATTTAATTATATTTCTCTCAACTCGTAGCCTCTCAAAAACAGTGACTTTTAAATGGCATTTGGAGTTTTGCGTAGGGCCCTGTTTGCACGCTGCATTCTTCAATCTTCCTATTCTTGCTCATCTCTACTCCAAAAATCCCAATATTTTACCTTGATACTCACTGTAAGTCTTCCACTGTGCCGCCTTCTTATTTCTCACTATTAATTGTGTATTGAGTTTTCCGTTACACCTCAAATAGGCAGTCTCTTTTCTTCTTTTATTTTTTCAAAAGGATTGATTTTCCTTCAAATGTTGTGGGAAGGGATTGCTGATTTTGATTGTTACTTTAGTTTCTATATAGTCGATATCGTGAATATTTCTGTCTCGCTTAATCATAACGAATTCATTGAGCGTATAGGCAGTTTTTGCGTTAAGGGTCGGATAAATTTCTTGATTGCTGTACATCAAGCTAAAAAAAATTATAACTTTACAATTCCAAGAAAGTTAAGTTTTATTTTCAGGGAGTATTTACATTGCTTTTGTATTTAGCTACTTAATCTATTTATTAAACCTGTCAACTTGAAAATTCTTGGATGTAAGGCATAACTACTCTGAGTTAGCATCGGTATGATACTCATACAACAAATGTCATTGCTTCTCAATTTACCTTTTCATTCTAACTCAGTCACCAGTAGTCAACTTTGTTTTAGGGGTAAAACATTCCTCTCTACTCGTATTTAGTGAAGTATGTTATACATGTAAATGGAAATTTAGAGTGTTAGATACTGTGGCCTCAGAGAAATCCAATTTAGATGTTTTTGGTTTATTTAGTTGGAATAATGCCTATGACCATTTATTTATTCTGCTGATTTTGTATTCACTAATGGTATCTTTTCTTCTATTCCACTCTCTGTGGCAGAATGGACAATTAAGCTCATTGCCGGTTTCCTCCCATTTGGCATATAAGACTCCTGGCTTGATTTTACGCAACATGTCTACAGCAGCTGTTGCATCGCAAGCTTCACTTCCCATGCAATCCTTGTCAACCAATGAGCCTGTTGTCTCAGTTGACTGGCTTCATGCGAATCTTCGAGAACCGGATGTGAAGGTCTGTGGCATTGCTTCACATTCTTGCTAGTGTTTGAATGCGTGTCACTGGTTTCACTGTGTTCTTTCAGTGTGCTATTTAGGACGTGTGCATGTTTTTCCTTGTCATTCATTGCAAAATTGGTTTACTAGTATTTATTCAGAAACAAATTTGGAAATGTATCGCTTATGGTTGGTGCAAGTTTTCTTATTGTTTCTCTCCCTCTCTGAATGCATGCATAATATAATGTGTTGATAACATAAAAATATTACTGCCTAAAGATCTGGTTAGTAAACTCCCCATGTTCTGGTGCCCTTGTCATCCTGCTAGTCCAGCTTGCTAAACAGTATCCGTGTTTACTAATTTCAATACTTTCCCTTTTATTTCAAACTTCGATTCCCAACTCTTCTATGACACTAAGAGAATAAAGAAATTTTATGTGAGTTGCATATTCACATTCTACTTTTAGTTTTAATTATAACCTAGATCATTTGAACTTCGTGCATGATTATCTTCAGGTGTTGGATGCATCCTGGTATATGCCAGATGAACAGAGAAATCCACTTCAAGAATATCAGGTGCTGATCCATATATACATATTTATTTGATCATTCTTGCCTTGTACCATCAAAGGGCAAATAACTTATATATATATATATATATATATATATATATACCTATCATAACTGTATGTTGTAGCGTGAATGCTTTTCCCTAATTGAAATCAATGACATGATGATTTGTATTTGACAGTATGATTCCCTACCTTAGTAGTTTCATATTGGAGACTTACATTGTACTTTTTAACAGGTTGCCCATATTCCTGGTGCATTGTTCTTTGATATTGATGGTATCTCAGATCAAACTACTAATGTAAGATGCTCTATTTGTGAATATTTTAACAATGCTCCTCAATTTGGTTTCATTCCATACAAATTTTAATTGGTTGTGATTAGTTTAAATTGTAGTTTTCTCTGGTAAAGCTTCTTGGGTATTCATTACCTTTCCGGCGCTTGCATTAGTTTAATTTGTCTGTTCAGATAATAAAAGCATTGATGTCCTTTTTTGTTCCTTATATTTTATGAGTTCTCTTAATATGATATAATAGCCAGTGGTCTCAGGGTGCACCCATGCTCAGTAGATTGATCATTTGAACTTTGGTTCAGAAGTTTTTTAATCACAGATGCATTAACCATTTGCATGTGTCTGAGTAATCTAAAAGTCTTTCACTCCTTGATGCTGTATATAGTTGCCACATATGTTGCCATCAGTTGAAGCATTTGCTGCTGCTGTTTCTGCCCTTGGCATTGAGAATAAAGATGACATTGTTGTTTATGATGGGAAGGGAATTTTCAGTGCAGCTCGTGTTTGGTGGTGAGCTTTGAAGTTTGATATAGCAGAACGTATCGGTAATCATTTTAATCTAACATATCAGTGACAACACAAGGTAATATAAATTTCTGTACTTTTGTTCAATAACCAGGATGTTTCGGGTACTCGGGCATGAGAAAATTTGGGTTTTGGACGGTGGCCTACCTAGATGGCGTGCTTTAGGGTTCAATGTTGAATCAAGCGCGTCAAGTGATGCTATACTGAAAGCTAGTGCTGCGAGTGAAGCTATAGAGAAAGTGTACAAAGGACATAGGGTATGTTGTGTGCTACCAATGCCAATTTGCATGCTCCCTTTATTTCCTCTTATGTTTCACTGCTGGAGTAGTTCTATGTGAACTATGGTCGATTTTCTACATTTTTATTTACAGTTTAAGTTTATGCTCCATTTTTTACTTCTCAGTAAGTAGACTAAATACTTGATGATCTACAGGTAGGTCCAATTACCTTCCAAACGAATTTTCAGCCACATTTGGTGTGGACAATGGAGCAGGCATGTTTTATTTTCTGAGCTTCATTTACCTGCTATATTCTTGGAACTGCTTGCTGCTAACCAAACTTCTAGTGTAAATATGATACCTCTCACAGTCGTGCTACTTATTCTTACATTCATGTCTACTAAAGCATAAACACGGCCTTCTTAAATGTGTGGTGCCATTTACTTGTATGTCAATATGTGTGCGGGTCAGTGAGTGTGTATATTTTGTGTGTATATGCAATTTTGTGAACTTCACACATTAAGAACTGTTGGATTAATTTGTATCCTAGCATTTTCAATCTCCCCAGGGAAAATTATAATGCTCTAATTAGAATCAGGAGCTTATCTGATAAACGCATTCCCATTGTAGTTCCAACGCTATCTCAATAGTAGGTTTGTAAAGAAAGTGGTGTATACAATTTCATACGAACTAAATTCTGTTGTTATTTGTTAATGAAAGTAAAGACTTGATTGATAAATTGGACAGTTGAACTGAACTTTCACATTTTCATGCTTTTTTGTACCTGTGCCCACATTACTTTTGTTGTGATTTGGATCCTCATACAAATGCATAATTTTGACCTCTTTTAGGGGAAACATCAACATTTGAATTTGCAAATTAGGAGATATTGGACTCAAGTTGTAATCAAAAGTGATAATTACCTTGAGTTTGAGAAAAGTATGATACTTTTTAGTGTGAATGTTTAAGTTATGTGTTTTGTTTGTTTTCCAGGTTCGTAAAAACATTGAGGAACAGACATATCAGCACGTGGATGCTCGCTCGAAAGCTAGGTAGATCTCGTAAATGGCCATTCCTCCTGCAGCAATGTTTCTAATTCTCACCCTATAAATATTGCCTTAAAAAAATCCCTCATATGCCTCTCTTTATGTGAAAGATCACTGATAAATTTATCTGTTATTTGCACAATCTAATATGTGATTTTCTTCTTAGCTGGATAATCAAAGATTCTTAGTACCTTTTCCCCTTTAGCCTATGGAAGGCCGAGTATGACCCGAACATGTTCAACAAGCAAGCAGTTGAAACTCAGCTTGATCAAATTTACAACCTCAACACTGTATTATATTTTTTTCTTCTCACAGATTTGATGGGGTCGCACCAGAGCCACGGAAGGGGATAAGAAGTGGCCACATTCCAGGAAGCAAATGTCTTCCCTTCCCCCAGGTATAAGACTTGACATCAATCTGTATATCTTATTTCGGACCATCACAGTTTCCACTAGGAAAAAAGGCAAATGTGAAAAAAGTTTAGCTTCTATTTTGGTTTTTTATTTTCTCGTTTAAGTTATGAAGCAGTTATGTAGTTTTTATTTCAATATGGGGTTTCCTTGCAGGTGCTGGATGACTCTCATATGCTCCTACCTGCAGATGAGCTAAATAAGCAACTTGATCAGGAAGGTAAGATATTGTGCCATCCTGCATCTGCAGGTTGTTTTTTAGCCTTATTCGAACTCATAATTGCTATGCCACTATGTAGTGGGTGTGATCTTTGGATTTTCATTCTTTTTAATGTTCTTTTTCTTGTTATTATTATTTCTAGAGTTTGTCGCTCTGTTTAAGTAATCTTTTGTGTTATTGGAAGCAACAAAGCTATGCATACCTATCTGCAGCTGCTCAACAACATTTGACTGGAGTGCCTGATCTTTTACAGGAATCTCATTGGACCGCCCCATTATGTTATCATGTGGCACTGGCGTGACTGCTTGTATTGTGGCATTGGTGAGTCCCTCCCTTACGAACAAAAGGAGGGAAAGAGAAAACGGCCTACATTACCATGCGTTCTTTTTGTAAATGCATTTTGAGTTTTCTCCCTTTCCTTCTTTTTGCATCAAACTAAATAATCTCAAATAATGGGGAAGCTTGTGTATAGAAAGTATTTCTGAGTGGATAAGGAGTATGTGGCACAAGTTAACGCAGTTAAGCTTGGTGTTTCAGGGCCTTCATCGTCTGGGGAAGACTGATGTTCCGGTATATGATGGATCATGGACTGAATGGGCAACAATTCATGATACACCAGCCAGAGATCACGCACATCCTTGATTAAACTTGTTGCATCTGAGGATGTGAAGTTTTCGTTCCTTTCGTAGAGACTGCTCGTGACTGGTTGGCCTTTGGGCGGTGAAGCCGAGAGAGAGAGAGAGAGAGAGAGAGAGAGAGAGAGCACGAAGGGGGGGAAAAAAGGGTGATTTATTTGCATTACGCCCTTGGCAGCCGAACTATACAATATGAATTTTGTTGATTGAGCATTGATTGGCTTGGATTCGGAGTTCCAATGCACCTTTTCTACTTTTCTCATTCGGAAATCCCCGAATCATTTGCGAAAAAGTTGTACATTTTAAATTATGGAATCAATTAAATAGATTGTGATTTGTGACATGTATAAAATTTGGTTATTGAAATTGATATATTTCACATTTGTTGGTGGATTACGCACAAAACGCACTTCCCTTAGATGTAGTAGTTAAAAGGGCAAAGTAATTGAATGAGTTCAATTTGTTGTTGTAGCTTCTTCATGATTCATCTGTTCCAGTGGAGTTGAGGTGTCGACAGTAAAATTAATTCAATAAGTACTGTTTATATCTTAAATAGAGAGAGAGAATTAAACAACAAGGACCGCGTGGCCTAATGGATAAGGCGCTCGCCTCCGGAGCGGGAGATTGTGGGTTCGAGTCCCATCGCGGTCGTTTCTTTTTTTCCTAACTTTTTAAAATACTAGCGGAGATCACGTGCGTTGCACGTAAATCGTATGATTTTTTACTAAAATATGTAAAACTAATAGTTCTTTTGAAAGTGTAAAATTTAAAGTTATTATTATAATTACAAAATATTAATAAATATCTAATAAATAATTAGAGTAAGAATATATATATATATTAATAACATTAAAATGAATTCTTTTATCTAAAAATGAAAAAAATAAGTAATATATGTGTTAAATTCTATATTGAATATTATATGTATATCTTTTAAAGTAAAAATTAAGCATATATGTGAAATATAATAAAAGTATGTACAACAAAAGATTAATATTTAAATTGATTTAAATTTAAAACTATATATATATATATATATATATATATTGAGCGAGTGTAGATTCTTATATATGTGAATACAATACCCAAACTTTTTATTACGATCAACATCCCTTTGAACTTCTTCTTGAATTAATATATTTTTATATTAAAATAGAACATCTTGTCAATATTTTTTTACTAATAATTTTTAGGCAAACCTATGATAATAATAAAAAAAAAAAAAAAACTTAATTTCCATGCATTATATTACAAACAAATCCATTATGGTTTCAAGAAGAGACATCTCTTTTTGAGGTTATGTTAGTTTTAATTTCTAGAGTAATATCCTAGTAAAAATTGAAATAAATGGATTAAAATTATAATATTTATACTTTACAGTTAAGTGTGTTTCTAAATACTCCACGTATTTTTCATACAAGGCTATGTTCGAAAATTCATTTTCAAAAATATAAGGCGTGTTTGAAAATATATTTTTGAACATACATGATCAATAGCTTAGGAAAAAAAATAGTTGAATGTATTTTCGAACCTATTGATTATATTTGTAATTCAATAGTTTTCAGATCCAAAATTGAGCGATAAAACATCAATATTTACAAATTTAAATCATATTTTTATTACAAATTCAAAGTATACATGACAATTAGTAACCTACTATAACATTTATGCCTATCTCTTTTCAATTTTGAAAAATTAAATTGTGACACTTTTTTTTTTATCTCTCAAACATGAACACTTCTCGCTCCCACGTGAATTATATATTTTTTTAAATTGGTTAAAACTATTTTTTAAAAAAATTGAGGATAAAATTGGTTCCGAACATTGGCCCGTCTTATGAATTTTGACTTGTAAAATGGTCTTATACAAGCTTTTGTCATTTATATATAAAAATAATAAAGTTTAGAGATATTAGAGATACATTCTTTTTTATATATATTTTATAGGGATAAGGGTCACGCAGGCCCTTGTACTTTTTGGCGGGGACCTCCTAGGCCCCTGTACTTTTTTTTGGCTCAATTGGGCCCTTAAACTTTTTTTTTTTTCTAGCTCTATTAGGCCCCTCTGTCAGGCCCCTCTTGACGGGGCTGTTAACTCTAGATGAAACGACGTCGTTTCATCAATTTTCCAAATAAAAAAAGGGATAAGGGTCACGTAGGCCCTGAACTTTTTTTTTTGCTCAATTGAGCCCCTGAACTTTTTTTTGGGTCTATTGGGCCCCTCCGTCAAGTTCGTATTAAAATGACGTCGTTTTATGTGTTATTCGAATAAAAAAAATTCTAAATTCAATTTAAAAATTCACCCGCCCCATTTTAACATCTCCCGACCCGATACTAATTAAACCCACCCCATTTAGATTAAGATATTTTTACTTGGAATATCTATTTCTAAAATCAAGAAACGGAACGACAATATCAGATCAAAAACCCAACCTGCGTGGGAAGAAAAGCAGACCACCAATCCAAGATACACGAAATACAGAGCATACTGCAATTGAAGAAAATAGAAAACCTTGGAAACTTCATGCATCATCTTGTGCAAATCCATTTGGTTCCTGTTGAAGAGGGAAATCGATTTTTAAATTAAATTTAGAATTTTTTTATTCGAATAACACATAAAACAACATCGTTTTAATACGAACTAACGGCCCCGTCAAGAGGGGCTTGACGAAGGGGCCCAATAGACAAAAAAAAAGTTCAGGGGCTCAATTGAGCTAAAAAAAAAGTTCAGAGACCTACGTGGCCCTTATCCCCTTATTTGGAAATTTGATGAAACGATATCGTTTCATCTAGAGTTAACGGCCCGTCAAGAGGGGTATGACGGAAGGGCCTAATGGAGCCGAAAAAAAAAGTTTAAGGGCTCAATTGAGCAAAAAAAAAGTACAGGGGCCTAGGAGATCCCCGCCAAAAAGTACAGGGGCCTGCGTGACCCTTATCCCTATTTTATAAGGCTCGTATATATATTCATATCTCATTCATATTATTAATTAATTTGAAATGATTCATGTATCATAAACACTACAAACTTATATGCTTATGATCTAAATTAAATTGACATCAATAAATATACTAATACTTAGGTATATTAATGTTCTCATCATTAATTCATTGATCAGTATATATCGAATGTCACTATTGTCGTTATAGTGTAAGAGATACTAAAAGAATATATATTCTTGATTTACATACTATGTATATATATCATACTATCTTAAAGTTACTTGTAAGCCTAAATTTTCATTAATTCATGTAGTTGAAATATTAACCTCTATACATTTACAGTTATATAAAATACACACACACACACACACACATATAATTTTATAAACACTTTATGTGTTATTTGTAATATTAATTATTGAAAATAATAAAGCTTAAAAATATATTTATTTTTAATATCTAAGACTCATATATTCACATTATAAAATGTATTATATTTATTGTTATCTTTTTTCCTTTTGACTAATCTGGTAATTGTGCTAATAAAATTGAATCGTGAATAGATCATTTAATTGAATTGAAATTATCTGGATGAATCTATGAAATCGATGATTTAGATTATTTCTTCCTCTATTATATCAGTTCCTAATTTTTTTCGTTTACCTTTATTTGTCTTTATTTAATCATTTATCTTTAGTAGATATAAAACAAAACATTGAATGCGCTACCTATATAATACTTAGAAGATTGACGTTGTAATACTCACATTATGATTAAATTTTTATTCTTTGTAGAGTACAATCTTGCTCAATATTGTAATACAGATACTTCGTATACTTGTGGATGGCTAATGAGAAATCGAATAATTGTAATGTAATAAAATAAATATTTAGTTGAGAAGTGCAAGAAATGATGTTTAAAAAATAAATTGTTATATATTTGCTCAAATTTAGCTGCTAAAATCTACATTTTTAATTATAACATTTGTAAATGTTATTATAAAAGTAGTATTATACTCTAATATAATAGTGTAATTAAGCTAAAATGAATAATAACATCATGGGACATATTGTTATTATAGTAAAATTAATAGTGTTCTAAAATGAATTGTTGTATGCATGGTAACTTGTTATGGCCTTCCCTAAATAAAAAAAAAAAAAAAAAAAAAAAAACTTGTTATGGCTGTTCTGAGACAATATGGGACCCGAGGCAAAATAATGAATATGTTTAGAAGTAAAATATTTTTTTAAAAGATAATACACTAATATGTTTAAAAGAAATTCATTTATTATTTCTCGTTTTATCAATAATAAAACCACTTTTAGATGTTCTAAATCACAAACCGTGATATATTACATTATTACTCAACTTAAAAACTTACTTCAATAAAAAATAATTGTTATAATTAGCATATCCAATAATATCTGATAGGTGATATATGCATTATGAAATGTTTATTTATATAATATAATATCTCAATATATAATTTTGTATTCAATTTTATGTCATAGGTTCTATTAACGTATACTTTAATTTTAAAAATAAATAAAATCTATTAATATCTAAGTATTTTTCAAATGCTAGATAAGTTATATGGTTAAAAAATAATTTGTTAGAGATTAAGACATGATAAACTTTATTCAGAAGCCATAGATTTGATCATTTATATATTTAAAATACTTGACTTCAAAAAAATTATTAATCGAATGTAGATAATACATATATTTATTTAGCTAACTATTTTAATGAAAATAATGAGGCCTGAGGCGATCGACTTATTTGTCTCATAATAGAAACGACATATTATTATTTTATTTACACACACACATATTCTTGATTTATATATATCTTAATTAAATTACTTGTAATAAAATTCAAATTAATATATTCACTTATGAATAATATTTTTTTCTCTAATCTATATATTTGAAATTATCCTCTATGATTTTACATTAATATTAAAAAAAAAAATCTTTAGATTGATGAGTAAGTATGAAGTTTATTTTGATAAAATATGTAATTTTTTTTAGAAATAACATTTTTATGATTTGGAGGGTTTGACATAATTTTTACAACTTAATTACTTTGATAATATTAATTAACTTATCTTTAATAAAAATAGATGAGTGGCTAAAATAACATTTCATTAGATATACTATCTTTAATATAATATGTAGGCAATGATAATTTTTTGGTGCTCATATGAGTTTATATCTTTCTTTTTTGCAATGAAATTGTTTTAATTTATGTATACTATGTAACATTTTTGCTATTATTTTATCTATTTCAGTTCACTAATATTTGAATTATTGATATCACATGATATGAATCGGTAATTTATAAGTAAAAATTTAAATTTAAAGTATATTATATAAATTATACTTATAATTTTCAAATAATTAAATTATTATATACTCGACCAATTTTGAAATCCAACATGATTTTTAAAATGTTTTAATAATGTCACCTTTTGAATTGTGGAAAATTCGACATCCCTAAATTGTTGCTAAAAAATAAATTAGAACAGACGTTCATTATATAAAAAATAAAAATAAAAATAATTGACATTAATGCATGTGATATACATTATATATATATATATATATTAATTCATAATTTATATCTTATTGATTTATAAAGATATTAATGAATTGCCTATCATTAATTAAGAAATAATATGTTAGTTGAAATTAGAAACTTATAGACACGCACATATCAAATTATTGCACCAATTGCACCAATCGAAATTCTATATGTATTTTAAATATAATCTTATGAAGTCAATAATAATATTTATTAATTGTTACCATATATATGCATATCAAATGAATGATCACCATTTGCATAAAAATCACGTTAGAAATTTTATATCTACTACTATATGATAATAAAAAGTTCATGTTGTAGATTTATTATATTATCCTATTGTGCTTAATTTAAATAAATTATAGGGATATATTAGTTAAATTCAATTTTGTTAAATAATGATATTTTTATATATAGTAGTAGATTCATATGGAAACTAATATATTATATTAGATTTTACATTATAAATACATATTATATATTATATTACACAATTACCCTTAAATTAAAGTTATAGTAGGGATACAATAGGTAAACCAAAATTTGTAAAACATCACACTTTTATAATAGTAGTAGATATATATTTATTTACTTCTTAGTTGGGGGAAGGATAGAGTAACGATGATTGAACTCAAAACTTCTCATCTTTAACCTAAATGAACTATACTCATAATATTCTTCATATACGCTTTTCATCTTTTTGCATAATTTCCATTTATCTTTCCACCCCTATATTATTATTGTTGTTGTTTTGAATTAATTTTCGTTTAAATTATGACGTTTTTGCATCTATTTCAAATAGTATTATATATTCCATTCCAACACCACGTGCAGTTGTCATGTTATAAGATAAAATACCGTTTAAAGTAGAAGCGTCAGTCGATACAAATGCATGAATAACCAAATTAATTGATTTACAAACTCTCTCTCTCTCTCTCTCTCTCTCTCTCTCTCTCTCTCTCTCTCTCTCTCTCTCTCATTTTTTAGATATTAGAACTAGTACAGGAGCGGATGGCCTGTTTAACATTTGGAGTTTGCAGCAGACCCAATTATCAGCAGCTAATTCTGCTGCAAAAAGCTCGACCTTCTCGAACTCCTCCCTACAACCAACACAAACCACCTTAACTTTATTAGTAGCAAAAGCTAAAATATAAAATCACCTATACATATAAACAGCAAATAAATCGTATGATCGAGAAAATAAAACAGCAATCATTCGAAGCAACAATGCTACCTTCCACCCGAATGGCCAACATAGGCCAGTATACTGATGAGACCTCCACGCGCAAGCATTCTCTTCGCAGCCTCTAATGCAAGCAATGTTGTTTCTGACTCCGTTTTGATCTTTTTGTCGCCTCCCGGTAGGTAACCCAAATTGAATGCAACTAACCTAAAGAAAAAGATGAAAAAAATTTATGGAAGGGGTTGAAGGTACACACCCTTCTAACTGATTAAAATCACTCATTCTCCATATAGCTACGAAATAGTACCTCACAGCAGCACCCTTGGGAACAAGATCTTCCATCTTAGTGTGGCACATAGCATAAAGTTCAACAAGTCCTCTCTGTATGGCCAAAAAAAAGGTACAGAAATTCGGTTGATGAAGCAACACAAGCAAGAACGAAGTAGGGTTTAGAAGATGGTCAATGAAAAACTGAGAACCATCAACTTTATATTAACAGTGACAATTAGAGCTAACCCCACACCATCGATTGTAGACCAACTCGAGCAAAAAACCAGTAATGAGATTGCCAAAAATTCAGACAAGATATAGAACGCAGCCTCAGGGTTGATACTCACCTCTACCAACACATTGAAACTAAAGCAAATCAAGTAAAAACAAGAAACTTTTTGCTATAAAGTAGTCTTCCTAGGTTGACAGAAGATTACAAAACAAATGAAGAAATACGCCAATCTCTTACAATAATTTTAGCAAAGGGCCAATCTACCCACAAAGGCATCAATAGAAGTTGTCCAAGTATAAGTCAGCCTAATCAATTCTACAAAGCATTAAGAGGTCGAAAAAGGTTGAAGTTTCTCAATAGACTTATGATTTAGTGTAAAATGCAATAAGGATGAATGATTGATGATATGAACCGGAGTCCTCATTGCCTAATAAAAGATCATGAAAAGCTCAATAGGAACAAGAGAGCAGCAGCACCTCATCAGCAGTGAGTGATCGATCCAGCAAAGATGAAGTGCTCTCCAATGCATCTTTCTGGAGGTCCATTGCAAAAACGCGGCCTTTGCGCGAATCATCAGCAATCAATCTTAGCATGGCCAGTGTGTCATAACCATTTCCACAGGTGGCATCAACCACCAGGTCCCCTTTCCGAACAACATTCTTCCACACCCTAATATAAATATATAATAAGAAGCTCACCACAAATACAATCACTGCTCATTCACAATGACACCAACCTAATAATCACAATTAACAAATCAAAACATACAAATTAACATAAATATGGAATGAGATACCTACGCGTGAGCAACCTCAGTTGCCTTCTTCTTTCCGAATAAGAATCCTGTCATCGTCTCATCCAACCCTAATAATAATAACAATCCAATTAATTAACTCCCCAAAAAAGAGAAGTTCATATTCAAGCAAGCAGTAACGGAAAGGCTAGTAACAATCTTAAAGGGGGAACTGAGATGAAGCACACCTGAAAAAGGGGGGTCGTTATGCTTGGTAGATGGATTGGAAGAGGAAACTTCAACTTGAGAGATGACAGCATCGTTGTCGGCAACGGAATGGGTGAAGATTGAAGAAAATAATGGCGGTGGCCGTGGAGTGAAGTGGAAAAGTTTGAGGTTGTTTTGCAATCCAGTAATTTTGTGGGTCACTGAAAGATATGAATTTGGGCAGAGTTTCATGATAGCCATGGCTCATTTGGTTCCCAAACCACCTAAATGGCTAAATCCAGAGATTTGTCCCCTTTTTTTTCCGTCTGTGTTTTCTCTCCCTATACCCTTTAGGATCTATTACAGTAAATTAATCCAAACATCTTTTTTCCCAAAATTGTGGTCTCAAATTTATTTTTTTGATAATTTTGATCCTACCGTTTATATTTCAATACTTTTGAACCGAAAAATTAAAGAATTATACTTAACATCCATTAAGTACTTATTTTAGAGTTAAAACAGTACATATTTTGGATTGAAATTTTCACTACGTTCCTTCAATTTACAGTTTAATTAAACGGTGCAATCAAAGATCAACAAAATAGGTACCGTTTTGACTCCAAAATAGGAACTTATGGCAACTCCAACTCCTCTTTACCTTGCAATTTGCCGCTCCATTTTTTAAAAAAAACTGCTCCAACCCACTGCTATCGTCAGTTGTTTTCTAAGAGGGTGAATAGTATTCTTTACATGTAAAGAGTATTATATACTCCATCTACTTCTTTTTTCTTACACTTTTGTATTCTTTTTTTTTTTTTTGTACTAACTTTATTATTTATTTTTTATTAATCTAGCAATGTAAATTATATTATTTTTAGGTCTAATATTATGTTTAATTTCACTTAATATAATAAAAAAAATATTATGTAATCATAAAAAATTAAAAACTTAAATTACAAGAAATAACATAAAATATATTACATTAAATTAAAATTACCACAATAGTACATAATGTCTGCAATTGTGTCAAATCCGGCATGTTATTGGAAAAAAGATGATTTGGAAGATATAATGTATCATGTATGCGTATATATTTATGCACAATATGATAATTGAGGATAAAAGAGATCTTAATGCACCAATTGAAGTTGTAAGAGAAATGGCAGGTCCAAATGTTGAAATGATGAACGATGAAACTGTTGAGTTCCAATCATTTATTGCACGATATAGAAAAATAAAAAAACAAAGAAGCTCATATGGCACTTCGTAATGCATTGATTGATCATTTATGAGATGAAGTTTCGAATTCTGGGGGTAAATTATTTTTAAAATGTAATTTATATTTTTGTTAATGTTAGTTCATTTTTTATAATGTAATTTTTCTCTTATATTAGTAAATGTTGGTTTTATGTTCAAATAAAATATAATTTTATAAATTAATTTAAATTATATTATCTTTTATTATTATTAAATAATATCATAAATTAAACGTAAATATATTTGAAAAAATATACGTTACACAATAATTTGATAAGAAAATTAATATTAGAAAGCATAAAAGTGGAATAATCCATTGTAGAATGAATTGTAGAGTTGATAGTTTGAGATGTTTTTGCTCTCATTCTATATTTTTTTTAGAATAGAGATAGAGGGAAAAAAAAATTTATTGGAGATGCCCTCAACAGATGTTAAGAATAGTCCGTTAATTTTTGGGATTAAAAGTGTTGAAATATAAACTGTGGACCAAAAGTGTCAAAAAAATTAACCTTGGGACCAAAATTGTATATTTTAGGACTAAAAGTGTTTGGACCATATATTCTTACGGGATCAAAAATGTAACTTACTCGATCTATTATTATTGACAAAAACTTGTATGACCGTCTAAAAATCTTACGTTAGACGGATCGAATAGAACCCAAATTCACCCACCCACCCCACCCGTAAGTTTTTAACCCAAACACGTGACTTCACGAGCGTGGACGCGTCTGAGCCCACCCAATTTTTTTTTGTTTCTTTGGCGGTTGCTTCCTTCTTTTTTTTATATTTTTTAAAAAAATTATTATTTTGTATTGAGCACAATGCGAGTTCATGCGTTAGTATCGGACGAGTTCATTGCGCGACACGATGGATAAAAAGATTAAATTAATTCAATTTAATTTTAGGTTCATTAATTTCATCTTAAGGTTTGTATTTATTTCAAAAAAAATAATTATCGAGCGCAGTGCACGAGCCCACGTGTTAGTATCGGGCGATTGCATTGCACGAAACGCTAAAAAAAATTAATTCAATTGATTTTTAGAGTTCACTAATTATATTTTAAGGTATGTATTTAGTTTTAAAAATTAATTATCGAGCGCAGTGCACGAGCTCATACATTTGTGTCGGGTGAGTGCACTGCGCGAGATGCCAAATAAAAATATTAATTAATTAAAAAATTAAATATATATTTACAAAAAAAATGAAGAAATTAGAAAATGGAAAAAAACTAAAATGTAAAAAAAAGGGAAAAAGAGAGGAGAGAGATCATTAAAAAAAGGGGGGTGAAGGACCGCCTCTTACTTAAAATAGGGTATGTCTCGTTATTATTGGACTGTTACTTTATTTGGACTTTTCTATGGCTTATTTTTTTGGCAAATAATAGAGGTTATTCACTTTTTTTTTTATGTCGAGGGTAACCAGTAGTCACTACCGTGCGCACTGGGTAAACTCCGTTTCTGTGTAATAGCTTGCAGGACTGTAATCTCGTTCCTGTATAATAGCCTGCAAACCTATATAGAGGAGGTAAACCACATTTGGCAAGCCAGGTGTGAGCCGCCCCTATGTGTATAATAGCCTGCAGGGTAAATCTCGCCCCTGTATAGCCTGCAAACCTATACGGAGGAGGTAAACCACATTTGGCAAGTTAGGTGTGACCTTTAGCCTCAAGAAACACCACTCCACCACTAGACCATTCCTTGATGTTGGTGGTGGGTTGAACTTGAGACTTTTAACTTCAAGAAACACCACTCCACCACTAGACCATCTCCAAGGGGACTAGAGGGTTATTCACTTAATTACATATACTCTCTGGCAAATGAAGTGACATAGTTTGATAGAGAACATTTCGACTAAAAAAAAACATTTACCATCAAGATGATCATCATTCATCATATAAAACTCACCAAATCGTTAGTATTTATAATATTATTAATCATATTAATAATAAATTTGGTATCTCCATGATACTCAAATGGTACAATCATCTGCATGCGAGGTGACATTTGAGGATTGAGATCATATTGTTCCCCCACCTCCCAACTAAAAAACTAATAATATAAACTTCAATGAAATATTTTCAATTACTTGACTCATCAAATTTACAAATTTTATTTTTTTCTTTTTTTGTTGATCTCACATCTGTGTTATCCCTATTTAGTACATAATATGTATACTGCATTTATCAAAGTGCATTTTATTATACTTTTTTTTGGATGTCGAGGGTAACCCGCAGCCGCTACCGTGGTGCGCACTGGGTAAATCCCGCCCCTGTGTAATAGCCTGCATTTTATTACACTTATAACTACATATGGTGGCCTGACCCCACAAACCTGGCCCGACCCGTACCATTCGGGCCTAAAAATTATGGGTCGGCCCAAATTTGGGGCCAAGTCGGGTCGTCGGGGGCCTAAGGCTGAAAATCAATTTTTACACTGGGCTAGCTCGGCCCATTCGGGCCAAAAAAATTCGCGTCGGGGCGGCCCGATCCTAAATCATTTTGGGTTTGTAAAATCGCAGCCCAATCTGACCTAAAAATGGACTAAGTTGGGCCGATTTTGACAGCTATAGATATGAATATGAATTCCAATTAAATGTGGACATTTATTACATATTTTGGAAGATAAATATAAAACAAACCAACAGTATCATTTACATTTTAAACATTTTAGATATTTTTTATTTTCTACATTTATAGTTAATCAAATATAAAGCAATTCAGAAATCCTTCAATATTTAATTTAAGTAATTATTGAAATAATTAACACTGTGATAAAAATAAAATGACATATAAAATAAACTTATTAAGATTTATTTGTTAAAAGCTCAACATTTCTTTACACTTGTGATTATCTTATTTCAATTCTTATAATTTTACAAATAAATTACACTATTTGAAATCATTAAATCAAGATCATCGCCCCATCAATGTTTTTATTTGGATCAATTTAACTATTTTCCTTTTATTATGTAAATTTAAATTGTATTTCACATGCGATGAATTTGTACTTTGGGAGATATGTATACATTTTTAGTTAAAATAATTAATATTTTGTAATTATAATATACCTAATAACTTTTCTTTAGTAAAATAATATATAATAATATAAATGGTTTTAGAAAGAGTAGGGTACAGTAGCAATTTGGTTATGAGCGACGGTGCCAATCCACAAGATGCCGTCTCTCTCTCTCACCTCACTCACTAGCTTCATGACTTCCCCTTTCCTGTCGTCAAGAACATCTAATATCTCTCCATCGTCATTCAATCTTGCTACCATTGTGTACATTTTGGTTCCCGCCGATTTGGCCAAGTACCTCAACGGGATGGGCAGCCGGAAATAGAGGCTTCGCATCCACGGATTGTGGATCAAAACCTCTTGCACCGCCGTGCGGCAGCAGTCGATCGCCACCCAATAGTCGCCTCTCTCGCTCATCCGCACGTTGTCGGGGAATCCGGGAAGGTTCACCATCACCTCCGTCGTGCCGGTTTTAGGTCCCTTCAACAAGTATTTCATCATCCTGTACAAGTTAATTAATTATATATCATCCAGACCAACACTGTATTATATATATAATCTCCATCTAAAAATGTATATTCATATGGAGGTTGCCAAAATATGACCATAATTAACATCTATTCATTAACATGCAAGTTTTAAAAATGTATGAATGGAAATAGAGACGATATGATTGATACCTGCAATTTGTAGTTTCTGTGTAGAGAAGGAAAGATTGATCCTTAGACAACTGCACTCCATTTGGAAACGCCAATCCTTCAACAACAACGTGTGTTGTTTTCGATGAAGGATCATATCTCAGAAGCCGCCCCGTTGCTTCACCTTCCAACAGAATGAAGAAATGATCCCTATACAATTAATCACAATAAACTTGTTCCAATTAAGCATATACATACATATATAATTTTGAAGAACGTACGTACAGATCACTCACGCTCTATTGTATCTCATGCTAGAATCCGTGAAGAAAATTGATCCATTTTCATGAATGTCAAGATCGTTTGCAAAGAGAATCGGCTCTCCATCAACATGTGTAGCCAAGGGAGTTGCTAAACCACCTTCAGCTCCAACTACCATTAACCCAAAATAAGCATCTGCAATGTAGAGATTTCCACTTTTCGCATCGAATCTTAGCCCCAGCGGCCGCCCGCATTCCTCCTCCACCTTCCACTGCTTCTTCGTCGTTGAATTCACACCATGTGCACACAGCTTCTCAGACCTGAATAAAGCACGCACGTGCATGTGCTATGATCATTTTTCATAAGTGTTATGTCAATGTGATGCATTTCATTTCAGCCTTACCACTTAGGTGATACGAGGGCGAATGTCTCCCACCCCTCGTCTTTGCCTCTCCACCGCACAATGCGCCCGTCGGCTAGGCCCGCATAAGGGCCACGACCCGATGCATCAAACTCAAGAGACTCTGGCCCGAAAATTTCGTTTTTAAACATCAAATTTCCCTGTCCTAAACGGCTCTTGTCATCCCAAGGCCAGCTCTGCATCACTTGCTTGAAAGGAGCTATGTCGTTTTTCAAGGGCCTAAAGTCGCGGCCTGCAATGGGGCTCAGCTTGAACGGGTCCATGGCTACGAAACTCAATATCAAAACAAAGAGCAGAATGTATGGATGCTGCAAGAGATGCCCGTTTCGAAGTTGAAGTATTCTCTTCTCCATAGGTATTAGTGGTGAAAGTATTTGCTATAGAGTAAATCTGGTTGAACTAGGATTGGAGAATGGTATTATAGGGTAGGATGATGAGATTCATGACATAGTTGTGATGGGGTTATGTGGTGGGGAGTAGGTATTGACGTTTTGAACAAAATCAGTGTAGTTGAGAAGTGGAAGAGAAGAAGATGACATATTCTTGCAATGGGGTGGTTGGTTGTTTCTGATCTTAGCAGCAATGCGTGCAAAATTGTTGATGACTGATGATGATTGATAACTAACTGTATAATTGGTGTGTATACCTCCAAATTAAAGATCAGCATGAAATCTTAAAATTTAATATCATCAAATAAGCTCGCAAGTGCCAAAAGATTTTCTATGAACTTGAGCTTATTTTTTTGGCAAATAATAGAGGGTTAATTAATTAATTGATATAAATCTTTTGGCAAGTAATCGAGCATCGGGGTGGCAATGTTTGATAGAGAACGTTTCGACCGACTAAAGAGGATTCCGACGAAAGAATTCACTGTAGGCCAGAAATTTTACCGGGGATGAGATATAGACAAGTAAATATATATCACAGTGCGTTTCTTGATATGAAACCGTATCACAGAAATATAACCCTCATATTCCATCAGTCAAGCTGCACAGTGTAGACATTCATCAACTGCACAGCGCTCCAGTAGTAAAAATGAGTGGGAACAACCAAAAAAAAATAAAAAAATACCATCAAGAGGAGCATTATGAAAGCATAAAACTTTGTTATTGCACCAAGATATTTCCAGTCGTGGTGGTGATAATTATTAGCGTTTTTTTTTTTGGCATACCACTCTACAGGACAAGCTCTAACATCTCAACAATATGTTCTCGCAGAAAATCAGACACAACAACTAAAGGGAACACCAAAACAAGATAGCGAGAAAGTGAGATCATGCTTCGTCAAGGGCAAGGACTCCGGGTAGCGTCTTTCCCTCGAGAAGTTCCAAGCTGGCACCACCTCCTGTTGAGATATGGCTCATCTTGTCTGCCAGACCAACCTTCTCCACTGCAGCAACTGAGTCACCACCTCCAATGATTGTTGTCACTCCTTTGCCACTAAGTTCCGCCAACTTCTTGGCAACAGACTGTACAAGCGCCATCATATATTATTTAGTTTAAAATCTTGTCCAGCAAAATGGAAGGTGTCTACTGTGATGCAATTTATAACTGAATAAATACCTCTGTTCCAGCTGCAAACTTGTCGAATTCAAAAACACCCATAGGGCCATTCCAGATGATTGTCTTGGTAGAATCAAGAGCTTCCCCAAACGTTTTAATAGAATCCGGACCAATATCCAAACCCATCCATCCATCAGGAATGGCAGATGCTGGAACAATCTGAAAACAAAAGCAGCAATTAATTACTGTGATGCCAAAACATCCGCACAGCACAGATCACAGCAAAGGTGATTCAATTGTTTCTATTTTGATAATGAAAGAAAAGACAAGAGAATAATGGTCGCGGCCAACCTATTTCAGTTCAAACATAAATAAAGTACATAACTACAGTTGAGTTTCTATTTACTACTTGAGCAGAAACTGCATACCTTGCTATTGGCATCAGCAGCAAATTTGTCAGCAATAACCACATCAGAAGGCAGCAAAAGGGATACCCCTTTAGCCTTTGCCTTCTCCATTAGAGAAGTTGCAAGATCAAGCTTGTCAGCCTCCACAAGTGAGGATCCAACAGAAAGTCCTTGGGCTTTGTAGAATGTAAAGATCATTCCTCCACCGAGCAACAGGATGTCTACCTTGGACAACAGTGACTCTATAACACTAATTTTGGTAGAGACCTTTGAGCCACCAACAATGGCAGCAAATGGCTTCTTTGGATTGGCCACAGCTCCAACTAAATAATCAAGTTCCTGAAAAAGCATTAAAGTGGCAGGATCATAACATCAGAATGCGAGAAGTTCAATGGTGTCATGGTCAAAGAGAAATTTTATCAGGCAGTCCACAAGTCAAAGCATTTGCAATTACTACATACATTATTGAAATGGAATTAGCTTAGTTCTTAAATGAAGTAGAAGAAGATAATATGATGTATATAAGCACAAAGAAATAGAGAAAGATTGATGACCTTCTGCATGAGGAATCCAGCAACAGAGGGCTTCAGGTACTTGGCAACTCCCTCAGTTGAGGCATGAGCTCTGTGTGCAGTTCCAAATGCATCATTAACATACAAGTCTGCAAGAGAAGCAAGCTTTTTTGCAAACTCGGGATCATTCTTCTCCTCTTCCTTGTAAAACCTAACATTCTCCAAGAGAAGAACACCACCATCTGGCAATCCAGCCACCAACTTCTCGACTTCTTCACCAATACAATCATTAGCCATCTTGACCTGACAGCACGAGATAACTCAGATAAGCAAAACACCTAGCCACAGCAAATAATAAATCAGCAGCAAATGATGGATATAGTAAGAACCTCGAGTCCGAGAAGCTCAGAGAGTCTAGGAACAAGAGGCTTTAAACTGTACTTTGGTGTGACACCTTTTGGTCGCCCCTGAAAACAACATTACATAGCAACACAATCACAAACAAGGCTATACTTCATATACGACAGCTGGTTTAATACTAACGTCACACAATTAAGGTCGCAAAAATAATCCAGCTAACAGTATGCATACTCAAAAAACTAGTGCACAAAAAATAATAGCTACACAAAAATTTCAAACGAAATTGAAGAACATATGATGAAGCACCCATGATAATCGGAGAGACGGTGAAGATCACACGAAACAAATAACATCTAACACAGCCCTAATATCAAGGGCTCATAATTACCTTCCTCATCCGATCAACCTAGAAAGCACAATTAAGAAAGATCTGAACTCCAAAGCAGTAGCCAAATCAAATCTCAAGAACAAATCGCCATGTACAAAAAATTAAAGAGATGTAGAAATTCAGTCATATTACAAATCCACAACATGTTCAAATAAAAAACAAATCGAAGCAAACAAATACGAATCCTTCAAAATTGATCTACGAATGAATAAGATGTCAAATCAAGACGTACGAGGTGAGTGGTGAGGATGACTTTAGCTCCATGTCCGATCAAATACTTAATGGTAGGGACGGCGGCTCTAATTCTGGTATCATCGGTAATGTTGAAGTTATCATCCAACGGCACGTTCAGATCCACTCTCACCAGAACTCTCTTGCTCTTCAGGTCGGCTTCCTTCAGCGAACCCACACTCTTCTTCGTCGCCATTTTCAGATCGAAATCCTAAACAAAAAATGGTCGAACAGAGAATAATCAATCTAACAGCGTATGCATAATGAAATGAGAGTATTTGGGCGAAGATAAGAGATGAATGAGGCTTACGTTGATAGAATCAATGAAGAGATCGATGCGGAGATATCAGTCACGAGAAAATGGAGAGTGGAAGAATCGAGAGGGTTTTTTATATGTGAAGTTAGGGCGTAGGTTAAGAGTCTTGTGCTACGGGGCACCACCGCACCAGCCGACCAGGTGCGCATTTTTCCATTTGGTAAAATATTTTGAGGATCTCTATAAATTATTCAAAATGAGTTTTTAAATATTCAAAGTTATTTTCGTATGTAATCATATCTTAAATTCGATGTGTTTTTTTTTTTTTTTGATTACGAGGGTAATTCATATTTTTTTTTATAACGAGATAATCCGTAGTCCTATCAAGATACGCACTGGATAAATTTAGAATGTGTAATAATCTACAAACCCTACAGAAAAAAGAAAATCACATTTAATAACTTCTGAGATGCGCACTAGTAAAATCTCATGTCAATCATGTATAATAGCTTATAAATCACATAAACGAAAATAAATCACACTTGACAACATGCAAATCAGTGTAATAACCTACAAACCAAAGGTAAATCATATTTAATAGCTTGCAAAAATCACACTTAATAGCTTGCAAACCGCATTGGGTAAACCCAAGGTAAGGTAAATCTCCAGAGTAAACTCCGCTACTGTGTAAACCACGATTAATAACATGCAAACCGCACATAATAAAGTAAATCACACTTAATAGCATGTAAACCATGATAAGTCACACTTAATGGCCTGCAAAATACGGTAAATCACACTTAATAATATGTCTACATCAAGGTAGAAGGTAAATCGTAATTACACCACTTCATCATTGAATCATCCCAAACAGAGACAATTCAATGATTCTTTATTTATATGTATATATAATTATGAAATTCGGGAGTTCTCAAAATATATCATAAAATAATATTATTTTATCCAATACAGTGAATCTCTATATGAACATATAATATTATACGATAATAATAAAAAGGCAAAAACTTGCATGCATCATGATGCAAATAACACTATATGAGATGGGCGGGTCAAACCCGCGCTTTGATCCGGTTAACGCAGGTTGACCCGCGTTGACTGGGTCAACTCATAAAAAAAAATCTGTCCAAAGTCGGTACCAATAGTCCTATTAAGACTACCTCTAACGGTGACACCCGAGTGGGTGTCACCACAAGCCGACAAACAACTTTAAAAAAAAATACAAAAGTCATCAATTTTGACAACCGAGTCGGCTGGCCGACTTGAAGGTTGGGGTCACGCCCCTGTACACGTGGCACCCTCTGATTGGGTGCCACTTTATATATATATATATATTAATAATTTAAAATTTAAATAATTTATATAATTAAAAAAAATAATATTCATAGTTTTTTTTTTCTCTTTTTACAATCAACTATATTCTCTTTTTTCTCACATAGCTTATTTGAATATGTAATTTACATCTTATGTCTTATGTACTCGTAATTTAGAATTTTTAGTTTTCTAATTGCAGTTTAATTAATTATGTTTTATTTTGTTTTAACTCTTGTAATTTTCATTTTGTTGTCCAATAAATTATGAATTTATAATTGTATGAGTATTTTTTTTTTAATTATGAATTTAAAAAATGTATCTAATAAATTAATTTTAATTTTTTAAATATAGTAAAAATTATTATTAATAATATTTTATTTAAAAAATAAAATTATAAATATTTTATATAGATTGGAAGAAAGACAAATTAATATTTTAATTGAATGTCAGGTTGGATGAGTGTCACTGATGAAGTGCAAATTTTAAAATGTTGGGGGTTGTGGATGTGGAGAAGAGAGAAATTAATATTTTATTTAAGGGTTGGGTTAGATGAATGTCACTGATGTGGATAGCCTAAAAGGTATCACAAAATATTCGAAAAGTATCATCAGTATCATTAAAAAGTAAGGGGTCTGCTAGTTATTTTATACTAGTTTATTTAGTTCAAATTGTGATTTTTTCCATTCAAATTAATGTTTAGAGCTTAGTAGTTTAGGGATTTTTTAGGGTTCATGGTTTTTTAAGGGTTTTTTTAGGGTATATTTTGTGTTTTTTAGAGTTTGTTGGGGGGTATTTTTAGGGGTTTATTTTGTGTTTTTTAGGATTTTTTGGGGGTATTTTTAGGGGTTTATTTTGTGTCTTTTAGGGTTTTTTGGGGGTGTTTTTAGGGGGTTTATTTTGTTTTTTTAGGGTTTATTAATTCTATTTAATACTTATTTCAAACAAATTAAATCAATTATTTTAATTTTAGGGTTCACTAATATTTTTTTAGGACAAATAAAATTGATAAAAAAAGACAAAAAAAGTACAAAATCCTGCCAGAAAAATGGAAAAAAAAAGAGAGAAAAAATCGGCCAGAAAAAAAAAAACAAAATAAAAGACGGGCGCGTGGGTGCGCGTGGACCTCGTGCGTGGGGCCACGCGTCCGCCTGAAATAGCAGCACGGAAGACCCACTGCATGCAAGTGTAGCTTTAATAAAAAAAATATAATATTATACAGATACGTAAATTTATTTCAAACTCGTTTCGTCAACCCATGTTGTAAGATAATAAGTGAATTGATATTTCAAAGTGGAACCTTTGTATACAATAACGTTCTATATAAATAATGTTTGTAGAATGAAAAGTCATGACCAAATGAGTGGAAGTGGTGCGATGATATTTCATAAACATTATTATGGGTTAAACATTTGGTGTGGTCTTCGCTATTAATATGTGGTGCAGAATAGCTAGACTATTATAGAGAGACTGACACGATGGGCGCGACATCAAAACCATGGGAAAAATTCAATCTGGTTTTGTGCATTTCTCATTGGATTTCGCGATTCTAGGTCCAAAACTCCAACCCAAAGGGCATATTCGTTTCATTCCATCCTTTTTTTTTTCCTTTTAATCTCTTGACTTACAATTTTTTTCTTTTAATTCATTGATTATTGATGTGTGTATATATAGAGAGACTTAATGAAATCTCAATTTTAATCAAATTGGAAAATTGCTCAAGATTGCAACTAATTGCTAAAATCAAGACATGTAACTAAAATATATCGCCCAAGTCTTATAGGACAATTATGAATTAAGTGCCGCACCCGGTTTTCATATTGCATTTTTTTTCATATAATGTTTGATTTGCATGCTATTAATCCCACTACACATGTTTTTCTATTGCAAAATTTACAGTTTTATGTTTATTGACTACTGTATGGATTGCATGTTATTATTACATATGAAAAGAATATAGTTGATTTAAAAATCAAATTGAGGTAATGTTTATCTTGCTGATTGTTATACTCCACAATGTGGAGGTTCAGTGGTTCATCATTTTATTTTTAAAGAAAAACTTTTATTTAATTACGAGTTGCTCTCATTTTAAGAGAATTAATAATTTGTGACTATTATGGTTCATTATGAGCCTCAGTAGATCATAAATAAATCATATATAAGGCGTTAGTCAACTTTAGAGACAAAGCGTGACTTATGAGTTCAGCTGGCAACTAATTAAACATAATTTTACATAAGCACAAACTCTGTTTGCTTGCAGTTTTTTTTTTAATGCTCATCTATATTCTTTATATTCTATATACTACTATATAAAATGTAGTTCTCTCCAGGAACATTTTTCTCCGGAGAACATAAATCATCTATAGTTTTTATAAATAAAAAATTATTTATATCTTCTCTCTCTCTCTCTCTCTCTCACACACACACATGCGCGCGTCATACACATTATTATTTTAGAATTCATTTGTGTTATATTCAATAACATATTTTCTTATATACATGATATTCAAAATATATTTGCACGAATGATTAAATATGTGAGTTTTCGCATATTAAGAAGTGGTTGATAATGCTCGGTAGATTTTATTATGTCAAATAATCATCAATATATATTAAATACATTAAATAAAATAATCAAATCAAACAAATCTATATAAATATACAAACTTAAAAACATTTGTAAGAAAGCATATATTATTGTTATAATATTTGTTCACATATATATACTTCAGAAGTTTTTAGTCATGTCGAGTTATACATAACTATTTCACGAGTCACAAGTCGTGCTAGTTTGAAAATTTTTATTTGTAAAGATGATGATAATGTAATAAATTCTACTACAAACATTGTATACAAATAAGTGTTGCATAATTTAGAATATAATATTTTGATTGTAGTAGTTTATTAATTATTTATAGAATGATTTGAAATATATTATATTATAATAATATGTAGGTATTGGCACACCGTCGTTTTAGTGTGCAAAAATACACTTGCGGGCAAATAGTCCACAAATGCTTAATCTGCCCTCAACGGCTAGTATAGCTAATGAAGACGGATGTCGATCCCACGAGGAGTGTTTTAACCTTCTGTCTTTTCTTAGTTTCAAGTTGGGTCTTCAGTGTCACTCTAAAAACCTTGCTACTAACTTAAACTAACTAAATGCTGAAAAGGAAATCACAAGAGAAAATATCAGTAATAAAAGTGTTCAAGTCAAAGCATCAAGTCATTCGGTAGGTATGTGCAATCCCGGGCAAAACACATGTAATTACCACTACTACCCGTTGTGCCCACACTAGCAGAAAGGTCAACAACCGAATCCCTATGGCCAAATATGGGTAATTGTCACTTTGAGGGTTAACCGGTTATAGGAAATGGATACGATCGGCCACTCCCCAATCACTTCTTACATTATATCATCTAGATGATACGATCGGCACCTAGGGACCTAAGTATACAGGAACCTAAGGAGAGAATCACACAAAGGTTTTGCAGGTATAGCAGCTTTGAGGGCAAAAGCGACCCGATTCTAGTAGGTTTGACACGGTCTTGTGCCTGCATATACTACTCAATCTCAACTACCAAGGCTATCACCCCCGGACTTGTTACTATGCGGGTATCGAGGCATGGGTCACCTATACACTCCCACGTAACTAACACTAGCACCAGTTAATCAGAAATGCGCGCTTTCATCTCCAACCACCCTTTACCTATGTCTAAGTGAAAAACAAGTTAAGATTGTGAACCCTTAAGGCTTTAAAGTCCGATTACCTCATGCACATATTCTACCCTTAGACCATTACTTTAACTTGAACAGTGGATACTTAGCCACTAAACATAGAAACAGAAGTAAAAGAAATGATAAAAGACATCTTACTTGGAAAGAAAATAACTCGATTAACTTCTGGGCCCAACCCCAGTTTTGCCAACAAAACAACTGAACTACCTTCTTGCAGGCAAACCGCCAGCTTCAGGCAGACAGAATATCCAGCAACTAAACTAAATACGAAAACAGTAAATTGTATCTTGAGATGCGAGAGAAAAAGAAGGTGTCTGATATGAAAACAGATAAAAGTATTTATAGTAACTGAATTAAGGCTTCACGCAGCCCAGATCTCACCCACGCAGGGGTTCTTGCACTCCTCCACTTCATCACTTCATGCTCAACGTTCTTCCTTGAATTTAGGAGGGATAGCAACAAACCCTAGCGTCTCCAACAGCTTTCTGATGTCCCCACTTCCTTCCCAACGTGCTTAGACCTCCCCAAGACTCGGAACTGACCGCCACATCACCACCACGTGCATATAGGAACTGTCCCGCGATTCTGTTGCGCAATTCTCGCAACAACTTTGACTGGGTCCTCGGCAGGCAAATCAGTCCTTTGTGCCTTCAGCATAATTAGCACCTGTCTGTGCCTATTGTGGTGGTTTTATGCCCTCAGCCTCCTGCAATCAGTTTTACCCCCAAAACTAGACTAGACTCTACACTAAACACTTAAAAAGGGTGTAAAAAGATAAAGAAAAAAGCACGAATTTGAGTCTTCATCACACCCACACACTTGGACTATACTTGTCCTCAAGTATGAATGCAACTTTAACTCAAAACAACAAAAAACAGAAGACTCAAATGACTCAAAACAAGACAACACAGCATATGAATCATAAGTTGATAAAGGGCATAACAGTTGGTCATAATGATGCAGGCAAATCGAATCAATCAAACTCAAGCTACTATTGTAGTATACACTCAGCTCGCCTTTTTCTCGAGTGTTTAGGTTAAGTGTTTACTCTCAACAATTCCACCAAATCATCATCAACAAACTTGCAAACACCCTGTATAAACAATTTACTATATTCACATGCATGCATATCAAAAGGTCTTGTGAGGGTTGTAATGGGGCATGCGGATCAAGGTTGGAAATATTAGGAACTGGCTGCTTTCAATAGTATTCAGGCAAAATCAGCACTGACAGCTTTGTGCCCACATAACAACCTGGGAAACCATTTTTATTCATACACTTATTTTTCATTTTCTCTCTTTTTCTTATTTTTTATTTTTTATTTTTTATTTTCTTTCTTTATTTTCTTTCTTTGTGCCCATTTCTGGCATCCTGTCACTATTTGGCTTAAACATGCTACCAATACGAGCATAAAGGTTTCATTCCTAGTCATAAAATACTCTTTGGAGAGAGATTTTCAGAATGCAGGTCATGAACAAATACACAGGCTCAAATAATGGCAGCAATGGGAAGCATTTATCAGTGAATAATATGGCCAAATAACAATGAAAGAAAATGCCTTAATCATCTAAGCATGCATGAAATCAAGTTTGACAGGGCATAAGCAAGTAAGCATCAAATGAGGTGGTGGAATTTAAACACACAGAAAGAAGTCGCAAATGTGAATTTGGGCTCAAAGCTCACTGGGTAGTAGTTATATATTGTTTTCACATGCGATTGATTAATTCCATCTGCCTAACAATAAATTTATGTCCATATATGCCCAATGTCAATCCATGACTCATATGCTGTAGACTCAACATGCACACACAAAACAAAAAACAAGACATACAAACGCAACGACCTAGGCATATCCCTCCCACACACTTGTTGTGCAAAGTACCCTTGCGGGCACAAGCAGTGATGTGGGTTAGATATGCCCAAAACAGACTCTATATATACAGACGCAAATATAAAAACAAAGGTAGACACTAAACACACAAACAAAAATAAAACAAATCCTAAACTACTGGGGATAAAACATGCTTTAAGGAGAGGAGGGGTAGTCTAACCCGAGGTGAACACAAATGCTCTGCAGGGCTTTCTCAACTCTTTCAAGCTTCTTTGAATCTGCACTGCTCTATGCCCTGCTCGGTCCTTCTTGTGCCTTGGGTGATCCTTCTTGTGCCTTGGGGGCCTTTCTCTTGTCAAAGTATGTTGGTTCGTCAAAAGGGAGGAAGTATGGGGTGTTCTCTTCAGTGAACCCAACTAGCTGCATCCGCTCCAGCCTCTGGGCATCGAGATACTCTATCCCTTCATCAAGCTCTGGGTACCCTTCAAAGACGTCATCGAGGTCGCCTCCTTTCAAGCCTTCAAACACTCTTGCCACGAACATGCCCAACGCTACAACAGTTGCTTTGGTGTTGCTGGTCTGCGCCTGCAATTGGATCGCCAGAATGTAGCCGAGATTGACCTTCCGCTTGTGCACTATGTTCCATAAGAGGAATACCTCCTGCTGCGTGACTTGGCCTGTGCCATCCTTGCGCCCATAAAGGTTGAATGTCATCCATCTATGGCAAATCTGGAGGGCGTGATCAGAGATGTGCTTGTCCTTGCTTGAGCCCGAAAGATAGAAGCATTTGCCTCCAATTTCCTCCCACCTTTGCTGAATGTTTCGACTCCAGTCGTCGCCAACGCTGGTTGCTGCTTCCTTGTACCACTTCGAATGAACATCTTTAGGGTGGATGAAATCCAACAGCAGATTCAATCCTGAGATTGACATGCTATAGCTCTCTCCAGCTATATAGAAGTTCACAACTCCGGGTGTCTCTAAACCGAATCCCTGCACTGGCTTAAACTCATATGAGGAAAGAAATTCAATGGTTAAAAAGGGGCGTACCGTGTTCCTCCAGCCGAGTACTTGCTCCCAACCGATGTTGGCAAAGTATTCATATACTTGGTCCATGACTCCAAGTGTATTCAGCGTGCTGTCATGAAGAACATACAGGGGCAGATGCTTCTTCTTGTTCAATCTCTCGACAATTCCTTGTCTTGAGCTGCTTGGATCCTCCTTCTCCTCCTTCGCTGAGCGGCGGGGAAGGGTCCTGATTGACACCCTGCCTTTTGTGCCTTTTTTCACCTTTGCGGGCACATAGGATTGAACTGGAGCTGGGATGATTTGAATTTCCGGTTCCACTTCCTCACTGTGCACTGACTTCTCTTCCTCTTCCTCGTGGACCTGCTCCACATCTAGCTTTCTTTTGGTGGGGGGTTTCTCTTATTTCTTTGACTCCTTGCTGACTGGCTTCTTTTTGCTTGCTCTTAGCCCTTTCGGGCACATCGGAACCCTTGCTTTGGCTTGGTTCCCTCTGTGCCTCCTTCGGGACCTCTTGTGGTTTTGCCTTCTTCGACTTTTTCTTCTCTGCGGGTGGATCTGGTTGTGCCTGTTTCGACTGCTCAGACTGGCTGTGGGCATTCTCAGATGTAGATCCCTCTGAAGCCACCTTGTCTTCTTCCATCGATTCTTCTTTCTCTTCCTCTGGTTCTGGTTCTTTCTCCTTCTCCTCTTGCTGATCTTGCTCTAGTTTCTCCTCCTCCTTGTCTTCTTCCTCCAAGCTCTCACCTTCAGATTCATAAACGCTTTCTTCTTCGTCACCGCTACCCATTTGCTTTTCTTCCTCCACCTCTTCTTCTTTCTCTGGTCTACCATCGCCTTCCCCGTCCTTCTCTGGCTCTTTCTCAGGCTCAGACTCGTTTAATTCTTCACTGGGTTGGGGTGTCGGCGGCTTCTCTGGCGTTGGTGGTTTTTCAGGTGTTGGCGTTGGGTCAGGGCTTTGCCCAGCTTGTGGTGGGCTCTGGGGTTTTCCCTTGTCAGCCTCGACCTTCTTCTTCTTCGACGCACCGCTCTTAGCCTTCAGCGGTGCTCGTTTCTTTTTCTCTATTTGCGGCGGCGGGGGTGGTGGGTGTTGTGGTAGAATGGTCTGGATCGGTGAGGGGTTTAGAACTGGTTCAGAACCCTGTTTCGGCTCCTCGGGCTGGGTTGACTGGGTGGTCTGCGTTGTTTCTTGCGATGATTCGCCGGCGTTGCGGGCACTGCGGCGTGTGCCTCACTTGGCAGTTTCTCCAGTTTTCTTTGCCTTCACCATTTTTTTCTTTGAGGAAATTGGGGAGTAGGGTTTGCCTTGCTTAAGTTCTGAAGAATCGCAGGTGGAGGGGTTTGGTATTTGAATGCTTCTGTGGACGTGGGTGTTGTGAGGGTGGTGGGTTTGTGCAGAGAGATCGTGGCCGAGAAATTAGGAGTCGGTTGTGCCTAATTTTGAGAAATTTGGGGAAATTTGAATTTGGGGAAGAAGATATGTTTAGAATTTGAAATAATGATGTGGATATATCTTCTCTCCCTCACTCCCCTTTTTTCGGCTTCAATTTTCAACCATAATCGAAACTACATGGGGAAACCAACCGTCTCTGCAATTCCTGGCCATGTCCAATCAGTCAAATCAGCTACAGTCCCCACCCACACACTTAAACCTTGCTGTGTCCTTCACATTACTTTGCCCACAGTGATATGTTTCCAGTCTTTGTCTTCCTGCAGCGTTAACTCACAAACAAAATACAAATAACAAACATAATTGAAATTAAAACAAGTAAACAAACCGGGTTACCTCCCGTCCAGCGCCTTTGTTTAAGATCTTTGGCTCGACCTTGTTGTGCCTTCAGTAGTACTCAGGGATGCTTAACACTTGGGTTTCTGCCCAAGTTTCCTTCTCTTGCTCGAAATATGGTTTCACCCTCTGGCCGTTGACTCGAAATTCGCACCCATCTTTTGGATTCACCAGATCGATTGTTCCACTTGGGTGTTGATGTTGCACCAGATAGGGGCCCATCCATTTTGACTTCAATTTGCCCACATGCAATTTGAGCTTTGAGTTAAACACGAGCACCTTTTGCCCACAGAGCAACTGTTTTTCCCTTGCGAGTGCATCGTGATATCTCTTGGTCCTTTCCTTATACATCACAGCATTATCATAGGCCTCAGACCTCAACTCTTCCAATTCTTGGATTTGCAGCTTCCTCTCAATTCCAGCGCATTCATTATTGAAATTCAACTTCTTGATTGCCCAAAACGCTTTATGCTTCATTCCTACGGGCAAATTGCAATACTTTCCGAAAACCAGCCTATAAGGAGACATCCCAATAGGTGTCTTGTAGGCTGTGCGATATGCCCACAGAGCATCTTCCAATTGATTGCTCCAGTCTTTGCGCCTTGGTCCAACAACTTTCTCCAGAATATTTTTGATCTCCCTGTTTGAGACTTCTGCTTGTCCATTTGCCTGGGGGTGATATGCAGTAGTAACCCTGTGTGTGACCCCATACTTTGCCATCATCTTTTTTATGACTGAGTTGTAGAAATGAGTCCCTTGATCACTGATCAGGACTTTGGGCATTCCAAAGCGACAAAACACATTTGCCCTCAGGAACTTCACCACTGTATTCGCATTGTTTGTTGGAGTGGCTTTTGCCTCCACCCACTTGGATACATAATCTACAGCCAGGATAATGTAGAGGTTGTTACCTGACTTGGGAAATGGTCCCATGAAATCTATGCCCCATATGTCGAAGATTTCCACGGGTATAATAGGTGTTTGTGGCATGGCCTCCCGAATGGAAATATTCCCAGTCATCTGGCAATTCTTGCACTTCTTCACAAATATATAAGCATCTCTGAATAATGTAGGCCAGTAAAATCCTCCATCTAATACCTTCCTTGCTGTTCTACGTGGGCCAAAGTGGCCTCCACATGCATTGTTATGGCAGAACTTCAAGATATCTAGGACCTCATCATCACTGACGCACCTTCTTATGACTTGATCAGCTCCAATTTTCCAAAGAGTTGGTGCTTCCCAGAGATAGAACCTGCACTCCCGCTTCATCTTATTCCTTTGGTAGTCACTCAAACCAACTGGAAACTGCCTTGCGACCAAGTAGTTCACTATGTCGGCAAACCACGGCTCCTTTGCTGCTTTGCCCACAACCTCATACAAGTGCTCATCTGGAAAATTCTCAGTGATTTCCTCTTTGCCTTCAACCATCAGACGGCTGAGATGGTCTGCAACCAGATTTTCTGCCCCAGTTTTGTCTTTGATCTACACATCGAACTCTTGCAGGAGCAATATCCACCTTATGAGTCTTGGCTTTGACTCCTTCTTAGACAGTAGGTACTTCAAAGCTGCGTGATCCGTGTAAACAATCACTTGTGCCCCCAGCAGGTAGGAACGAAACTTCTCAAAAGCGAACACTACTGCTAACAGCTCCTTCTCCGTGGTGGTATAGTTGTGTTGTGCGGCATTTAATGTCTTAGAGGCATAATATATAACATAGCTCTCTTTGCCTCTTTTCTGGCCCAAGACTGCTCCCACGGCAAATCCGCTGGCATCATACATCACCTCAAATGGCATTCCCCAATCCGAAGGTTGGATAATGGGGGAAGACACTAGCATATTCTGTAATGTATGAAAAGCTTTCTTGCAGTCATCATCAAAGTTAAATTTTACCTCCAATTGTAGCAGGTTTATGAGTGGTTGAGCAATCTTTGCGAAGTCCTTAATGAATCGACGATAGAAACCCGCATGGCCTAGAAATGCCCGAATCTGCTTGACGTTGATGGGATAGGGCAATTTGGCAATGACCTCCACTTTTGCCCTGTCCACCTTGATTCTTCGCTCGGATACTACATGTCCCAGCACGATTCCTTCTCTCACCATGAAGTGACACTTCTCATAATTCAACACCAAGTCTTTTTCCACACAACGGCTCAGTACCTTGCTCAAATGATCAAGACATTGATCAAAGCTATCTCCATAAACCGTGAAGTCGTCCATAAAGATCTCAATACAAGTCTCAAGCATATCAGAGAATATACTCATCATGCACCGTTGAAATGTGCCTGGAGCGTTGCAGAGGCCAAAAGGCATCCTTCTGTAGGCAAATGTGCCAAAAGGGCAGGTGAATGTCGTTTTGTCTTGATCGTCTTGGGCTACCACGATTTGCATATAACCAGAATACCCATCTAGAAAACAGAAGTACGATTTTCCCGCAAGCCTCTCCAAGATCTGATCGATGAAGGGCAAAGGGAAATGATCCTTCTTTGTGACTGCATTCAACTTGCGGTAGTCAATGCAAACTCTCCATCCGGTCTGCAGTCTCATCTGAATAAGTTCTTTATTTTCATTCTCCACAACCTGGATTCCAGACTTTTTGGGCACAACGTGAATAGGACTCACCCACTCACTGTCGAGCACAGGGAAGATAATGCCCATATCGAGCAGCTTTAGAATCTCCTTTAACACAGCTTCCTTCATCAAGGGATTCAGCTTCCTTTGAGGATCTTGCACTGGTTTTGCCCCTTCTTCTAACTGGATCCGATGCATGCAAATGGTGGAACTTATGCCCTTGATGTCGGCCAAGGTCCATCCAATTGCTTCCTTGTGCATCTTCAATAGTGTTATCAACTTGACTTCTTGCTTCATGGTCAACGATGAACTGATTATAACTGGCAAATTCTCTCCTTCACCCAAATAGGCATATTTGAGGTGATCAGGCAACTCCTTCAACTCCAACTTCGGTGGCTTGATGATAGATCGCAACAATTTATTACCCTGCTTTGTTGTGGGCAAAGGCAGACGTTTATCCCTTGAAAAACTGGCTTCAATGTGATACAATTGCAGGATTGCCTCTTTGATTTGCTTATCTTGTTCCTCTTTAGCATCCCAATCGATCTTACTGTTTTGAAGTACCCACTCAAGTGGATCCTTTGCCAGCAGCCTTGGCATTTCTTCTTGGATCATAGGCTCAAAGACGTCGATCACATGTACACCCTCAGTGTCATTGGGGTATTTCATTGCTTCCATGATGTTGAAGGTAACTCTGTCTCCATCGAACTCGCACGTCAATGTGCCCTTATCGACATCAATCTTCGTATGTGCCGTCTTCATGAATGGTCTGCCCAAAAGTATATAGGCAGCTTTGGGATTGGTTTTGCCCATATCCAGCACATAGAAGTCTGCTGGGAAAATCAGACTCTCCACCTTGATTAGGACATCTTCAAGCACTCCCTCGGGGTAAACATTAGAACGGTCAGCCAATTGAATAATTGTCCTTGTATCTTTGAGCGGTCCTAAGGTCAGCTCTTCAAAGACGCTTAAGGGTATAACATTGATCGATGCCCCTAAGTCCAGCATAGCTCTCTCAACTCGAAGTCCTCCAATTTCACAGGGAATAAAGAACATCCCTGGGTCTCCACACTTTTCAGGCAGCTTCTTCTGTAATAATGCTGAAACATTTTCGCTTACAACCACTTGTGCCTCCTCTGTGAATCTCACTTTCTTTGTACATAAGTCCTTCAGGAAATGGGCATATCGGGGCACCTGCCTGATTGCATCCAGTAGGGGAACATTGATTTCCACTTTCTTGAAGATGTGCATTAGCTCCCTATCCTCTGCTTCTTTCTTGTTCCGCTTCATCCTTCCTGGAAATGGTAAAGGCACCTCGATCTCTTTTGGAATATTACTCCTTAGGATGGGTTTGGGCACAACTGCTTCTGGTTCGTCATTTGCCTTCAACTTTGCTTCCTCCTTTGTGGGCTCATCATCATTGTGGGCATCATCGTTTGCAGTCTCTGGATATGGTACAGGCAGTTGCCTTCCACTCTTCAATGTTATTGCATTTACCCCAGCCTTTTTTGGTGGTTCTGTCTGTGAGGGCAGAATTCCCTTAGCTTTCTCCATCCTTGCTATTGCATCACTAATTTGGGATATTTGTCCTCCCAAATAGTTCAATCCATTCCTTGTCTCCTGTTCGAAGGCTTCTGATTTCTTTTGTACCTCCATTGTTTCATTCACAATCTTGTGAACCATGTCTGATAAAGTTGGTCCTGCTGCGGGCGCAGGATAGTATGGTGTTGTCTGCCTCTGATTGTAGTTGGGGGCAAAATGATTGTGCCTCCTTCTGTGCCCTTCATCCATAGCGTTGACCGTCTCTTCCTTCTCTTTCAATTGTGGACACTGGTCAGAGTGGTGCCCCATTAATTCACATACCCCACAAATTCGCAAGGTATTGGCCGAAAACATGGTGATCATCTTCTCCATTTTGTTGCAAAGTTGTTCGATTCGGTCATCAGTTGCAGGCACAGAGATAGTTTTGCCCGCAGCGGCAACACTTGTTCTTTCATATGAATCGTCTCTGTTCTCTTCGGCCATTTCTCCAATAAGTATTAGAGCTTCAGCTGCCCTCTTGTTCAGGATAGATCCTCCACATGCTGCATTCAGTAGGGCCCGGTCCTCGCTTCTCAACCCCGAAACAAAGTAGTTCACCAGGTCATGATCTGGAATCTGGTGATGTGGGCATTTCGAAAGCAATTGTTTGAAACGCTCCCAGTAGTCGTAAAAGCTCTCGTGGGGACCAGCCTTTGCGGTTGAGATCTTCTTTCTCATGCTCTGCACTCTTGATGTGGGGAAGTACTTCTCCAGAAACTTTTGCTGGAGTTGACTCCAGTTAGTTACACTCCTGGCAGGAATAGTGTATAACCATTCTCGAGCTCCGTCCTGCAGGGTGAAAGGAAAAGAAACCAGGCGAATGTATTCGCCTGTCCCATTAGCTCGTGTGCGTTGCGTCTCACATGCCATCTCAAAATCTTGTAGATGTCGTTGTGGATCCTCCCCTGGATGGTCATGGAATTTGGGTAAAATCGATATGAAGTTTGCCCTCAGCTCCCAGTTACCAGTAGTTGTGGGCAAAACGATGCCCGTAGGACGCATGTTCATGGTTTGAGGGAAACTCAGCTGCCTCAAAGTAAGGGTGTGCGGTGGTGGTCTTTGTTGTTCTTCTTCTTCGTGGTTTGATATCTGATCGTCCTCCATCTCTTCTTCGGAATAGAGTGGATTGACGTTGCTTGTCTCAGCTTGTTCGTTGCTTGCTTGACTTTCTCCACCTGAGGTCAAATCGTCACTGGATCCTTCAGTTTGTTTATCCTCCTGCAGTCTTTTCAAAAACGCCCTAGCTTGTGCCCTTCTTGCCCTCGCTGACCTCTCTATCTCAGGATCGTAGAGTAAATCTCCTGCGCGGCTAGAACGAAGCATATACTAAGGTAAAACAGTAAATAGATAGAAAAGTGCGCTTACACTCCCCGGCAACGGCGCCAATTTTTGGCACACCGTCGTTTTAGTGTGCAAAAATACACTTGCGGGTAAATAGTCCACAAATGCTTAATCTGCCCTCAACGGCTAGTATAGCTAATGAAGACGGATGTCGATCCCACGAGGAGTGTTTTAACCTTCTGTCTTTTCTTAGTTTCAAGTTGGGTCTTCAGTGTCACTCTAAAAACCTTGCTACTAACTTAAACTAACTAAATGCTGAAAAGGAAATCACAAGAGAAAATATCAGTAATAAAAGTGTTCAAGTCAAAGCATCAAGTCATTCGGTAGGTATGTGCAATCCCGGGCAAAACACATGTAATTACCACTACTACCCGTTGTGCCCACACTAGCAGAAAGGTCAAAAACCGAATCCCTATGGCCAAATATGGGTAATTGTCACTTTGAGGGTTAACCGGTTATAGGAAATGGATACGATCGGTCACTCCCCAATCACTTCTTACATTATATCGTCTAGATGATACGATCGGCACCTAGGGACCTAACTATACAGGAACCTAAGGAGAGAATCACACAAAGGTTTTGTAGGTATAGCAGCTTTGAGGGCAAAAGCGACCCGATTCTAGTAGGTTTGACACGGTCTTGTGCCTGCATATACTACTCAATCTCAACTACCAAGGCTGTCACCCCCGGACTTGTTACTATGCGGGTATCGAGGCATGGGTCACCTATACACTCCCACGTAACTAACACTAGCACCAGTTAATCAGAAATGCGCGCTTTCATCTCCAACCACCCTTTACCTATGTCTAAGTGAAAAACAAGTTAAGATTGTGAACCCTTAAGGCTTTAAAGTCCGATTACCTCATGCACATATTCTACCCTTAGACCATTACTTTAACTTGAACAGTGGATACTTAGCCACTAAACATAGAAACGGAAGTAAAAGAAATGATAAAAGACATCTTACTTGGAAAGAAAATAACTCGATTAACTTCTGGGCCCAACCCCAGTTTTGCCAACAAAACAACTGAACTACCTTCTTGCAGGCAAACCGCCAGCTTCAGGCAGACAGAATATCCAGCAACTAAACTAAATACGAAAACAGTAAATTGTATCTTGAGATGCGAGAGAAAAAGAAGGTGTCTGATATGAAAACAGATAAAAGTATTTATAGTAACTGAATTAAGGCTTCACGCAGCCCAGATCTCACCCACGCAGGGGTTCTTGCACTCCTCCACTTCATCACTTCATGCTCAACGTTCTTCCTTGAATTTAGGAGGGATAGCAACAAACCCTAGCGTCTCCAACAGCTTTCTGATGTCCCCACTTCCTTCCCAACGTGCTTAGACCTCCCCAAGACTCGGAACTGACCGCCACATCACCACCACGTGCATATAGGAACTGTCCCGCGATTCTGTTGCGCAATTCTCGCAACAACTTTGACTGGGTCCTCGGCAGGCAAATCAGTACTTTGTGCCTTCAGCATAATTAGCACCTGTCTGTGCCTATTGTGGTGGTTTTATGCCCTCAGCCTCCTGCAATCAGTTTTACCCCCAAAACTAGACTAGACTCTACACTAAACACTTAAAAAGGGTGTAAAAAGATAAAGGAAAAAGCACGAATTTGAGTCTTCATCAGGTATATACATATGTATATGTGTGTAATCAAGCAATTATTTATTTCAACGATTGCCAACTTATTTTTTTTAGGTTCAAAATAATAAATGTTTAATGTAAAAAAATAACCTAACAAATAAAAAATAGTATTAACTAATTAACTAAAATATTAATTATATATAAAATATAAATATATAACACTTATATTAAAAATCATGTGCATCGCACGTGCGGAAATCTAGTAAGTAATATAAGCCGGCTAGTGCATCCGACTCAAATAAATAATTTTTATTGCACAGAAAAAGAATAAAATAATTATGCCTCTTAAGTATATTTTGCAATATTTTTTCGGTCCATTTACTGATTTACCTCACTACTTCTAAGAACATATATGGCAGACGTTATATGTATTAACACTACTATATACACCAATTAAATAAGAGCACATCTGAATTGTATTAAGTGTTTTTAAAATCAGCAATTTTGCATAAATTTAAGTTTCTAACATGAACTTTAAATTATTGCATAGAAAATATAAACTTAGTTAACACATTTTGTAAATTTAACATCGATTCCAATTTCAATGAAATTGTCCTTTGTTTATTAATTAGAAACGACGTTGTTTGACCTTTAATAAAAGTCTCTTAAAACAACATTATTTTTAGTAGCCGGACGACCCATCTACATGTATTTCCGACATCCACCTCAATTTCAATTTCGCTTGAAGTGGAATCGTTGTCAAATTTGCAAAATGTGTTATTCGCTGGAATGGTATCAATAGTATTGTTTGCGTAACGTAGATTAGAAAGAAGGAACCCTATCTTAGTAATTGTGAATTTAAAAATAGTTTATAAATTAAGAGATTAATTAGTATTCTAGGACACATATGAAAATAGTAGAGTAGAGTTGTTCCTGTAAGAGAGCATTAAGAATGGTTGATTGCCATACCACATCGGAAATATAAAAAAGTCATATCCACTATATTAATCATAGATATGGAGGGACCAGCAGCATGCCATGAGATGAAGTGATCGGGTTGTGGTCCATTATTATAATGGGCTTTGATCCAGGAAAGTCCCCGGGCCATATTTCGCAGAGATGCGGCCTTGTAATTCAAGGTAAGCCCATGGGCTTGGCGGCACCAACCCTTCCGGGTCAAGGGCTGAGACACGTGTGGAGCCTTAGCGGCCGCCACCACCCTGGGTATATTTGGCCGATTCCACAGTTATTCACTTGGTCCTTTAAGCTGGGCTAACTGAACGGGGCTTTACACTCTCGTGGCAATTTTCTTTTTTTTTTTTCTTGGAAAAAATATGCAACACAAAAACGTAGTGAAGACCGTATTCCTCTGATAATTGATTATTTTATTGTAGATGGGTAGAAGAGGGGTGGGTTGAGACACATTAAGAGAGAAACATCTATGGCAGCAGCAACTCGTATTCTATTACATTTCTCGTTTACAAAGCAGAAGGAAATGTGAAAAAGAATTTGGAAGAATGCTGTTTACACAGCAACTGGTGTGGCTTCATCAAGGGCAAGCACGCCGGGAAGAGCTTTTCCTTCCAGCAGCTCCAAGCTCGCACCACCACCCGTCGATATGTGGCTCATCACGCTCGCAACTCCCACTTTCTCCACAGCTGCAACTGAATCTCCGCCACCAATGATCGTCGTCACTCCTTTCCCACTTAGATCAGCTAGCTTCTTCGCAATTGACTGCACACAATCTCCAAAATCAGCAAACAAGATATTGAAAAGCTTATTTATTTACAGTTTGGCAACTGGTGGTTTTATCAAAGAACTTACATCTGTGCCAAAGGCAAACTTGTCGAACTCGAACACTCCCATCGGTCCATTCCAGATAACAGTTTTTGTGGTCTCCAAGGCAGCATTGAATGTCTTTACTGAATCTGGTCCGATATCCAATCCCATCCAGCCATCAGGGATTGCTGATGCTGGCACAATCTGCAGTTTCAAATTATGTTCTACTTATTTAGCTGGATGCAAGAAGGGATGAATATATTCCTGAAGCCAACTTTACCCAGGTTACAGAGATTATCGGGTGAAGGATAAAAGAACCAGACCTTGCTATTTGCATCTGGAGCAAACTTATCGGCTATAACAACATCAGTTGGTAGCAAGAGATCTACTCCCTTGGCCTTTGCCTTCTCAAGAAGTGTTGTTGCTAAATCAAGCTTGTCTTCTTCTACCAAGGATGAACCCACTGACAGTCCCTGTGCTTTGTAAAATGTAAAGATCATTCCTCCACCCAAAAGCAATATATCACACTTCTCTAGAAGAGATTCGATCACTCCAATCTTGGAGGAGACCTTCGAACCACCAACAATGGCTGCAAATGGTCTCTTTGGGCTTGAAACTGCTCCAACAAGATAGTCCAGCTCCTGAAGCAGCGAATTAGTGTTAACCATCAATTTCCAAACTTAAAGTGCTCATAGTTTTATGTTCTTTAAAAACCAAATTATTATGGTGTGAAATAAAACTGGTATGTCTTAAAAGATCATCAAAGCTAAGAAAGTCTAACCTTTTGTAAAAGGAAACCAGCAACTGAGGGCTTCAGGAACTTGGTAACTCCCTCAGTAGAGGCATGTGCTCTGTGGGCAGTACCAAATGCATCGTTCACAAAAAGATCAGCCAATGAAGCAAGTTTCTTTGCAAACTCAGGGTCGTTCTTCTCTTCCTCTTTGTAAAACCTCACATTCTCAAGCAGGAGGACGCTGCCTTCATCCAATCCAGCAACCAATTTTTCAACCTCTGGACCAATTACATCATCAGCCTTCACAACCTGATTGAGTAAGAATTAACAGAAGAAAGCTAATGTTAAGTCATGCTATGAAAATCAGGATTTAGTTATTTCTGATATCCCCTTGTAAAAGCAAATAACATGTTCCGTAACTTTAACCGTACGACAAGATTAAATTTCCTTCAGTAGGTACCTGAATACCAAGCAGCTCAGATAGCCTGGGAACAAGAGGTCCAAGACTGTATTTTGGAGTGAAGCCTTTAGGTCGTCCCTGAAAAGCAAGCATAAGAAGAAAAAGTGAATTCACAAAGTTGAGAACTAATGCATAATAATGTCATCATGCAGGCAAATTTTTGAAATCTAACAACTATGGCATGAAAGAGAAGGATACACTACCAGGAACGTTTTAATGAGAAGCAGATACATCATACATCCGAATTAAACAGACTGTAAAACACAAGTCTAGAATGAAACCGAAAGTTTTGAATTCCCACAGCAAAATGGTAGCATCTAACTAGTCCTTTTCTTGAACCAGCATCACACTCAAGAAATGCCAGCATCACACTCAAAACTTATTTACAATACAAGAAAAATGCCAGCATCACACTCAAAACGGTTTCACCAATCCAAAACCTCACGAATTATCTACCCATGGATCATAAGTGCAATGGATTTGATCAGATCTCGAACCACAAACATCACATGCATTGTGCATAAACAGAGGGAAGAACACGAATCTAAATTCAACTACAAACAGCCAAGGTTGATAAGAAGAATGCATCTGCAGATCAAAGCAATAGAAGAAGAAAAAAAGAATCAGCGGGCGATAAAGTCGAGAGATGAACTCACCAAGTGACTAGAAAGAATGACTTTAGCGCCGTTGTTAATGAGATGCTTAATCGTGGGAATAGCAGCTCTAATCCTAGTATCATCAGTAATGTTCTGATTGTCGTCGAGGGGTACATTGAGGTCAGCCCTCACAAAGACTTTCTTGCCCTTGAGGTCAGCCGCGGTCAGCTCGCCGACGCTCTTCTTCGCCATGCTGGCGACGCCTCTAACGGCCTTTCCGCCGAATGATCGGACCTTGGTGGCGACGTGGTGAGCCAGGAGTGGCTCGGCGGCGGCGAAGCCCAGACGGCGGAGGGGGGTCTTGGCGAGGAAGCGGGTGGTGGGGGCACTGAGAGAAGCCCGGGCGGTGGCGGAGGTGGCGGTTGAAGCCTTGGGGATGCCGCAGAAGGCTGGAGATGCAGCGGTGGACGCCATTCTCGCTTCTCAGTGTGCGGTGGAAATGGAATAGGATTGGGGCCTCACTCTGCAAAGAGTAGAGACTAAAAAGTGGGGTTTGTATTTGTGGAAGAGAGAGAGAGAGTGGCGGAGAGAGAGAGTGAAGGGTGGGTATTTGTATTTGTGGTATGGGATTGAGATTTAAAGATGATTTCTCTTATCGTCGAGTTGAGGTTGAGGTTGAAGGTGTTCGATGATTTTCAAGTTCACTGTCCACCATTTTCTTGTCCTGCCCTTGTGTTTTGGCCTTTTCAATTTTTTGCATTCATCTTCTATTCTACTGCTCATATATATTTTATTTCTCTCTCTCTTTTTTTTTTTAATTAAATTGGTTTGTTCTTGAATCTTGAGTAGTGAATGTAATATTTTTACTAGAATGAAGAAGATCCCCTTTGTTTGAAAGAAGGAAAATAAAAAAGAAAGATTTATAGTACGATAAGTTTTCACAATATAAATTTTATGGTTGTAAAATCGCCATGATTTAACCATTTATGTGGTTTAATCATATTTTAATTTAACATATTTCTAATGTTAATAACGATTTCTCAATTCACCACATGACCCAAAATTTCGGCTGTTATACTACTTTAAACGTAAAAATGTCCTTGATTTTAGTGCATATATGTAAAATGAAAACGTGACATCCAAATCAATACATGATATAGTTATTAATGGGGAAATATCAATGTAGTGAAAAATGATAAAGGAAATGTTCTATAGTAACTTTTTTGTAGTAAATGTCACAAACAGTGATGTGATTTTTGAAAAGACAAAAATGAAAATCACTACTGTGGTAACTGATAATGAGATTTTTTTTTGAGGGAATATAAATTCACCAACTCCCTATGGCCTTGGAAAGGGTATTTTGAAAAGGTGGCTACATAATTTGAAAACCATAAACTGAACTATATTGACAATTTTGGTGGTTTTAGTATGCAGTTAGCGTGGAGTGGTAAAATTGAGTCCACAGTTGCTATATTTATACCAAGTCCCAAACGCCTACACAAATAATGCGGTGAGAAAGTGTCTCCCATATTGCCACGAAGTAGAGTTAGGATATTTATAATATTTTCATTTTGATTTCAATTAATATTATTTTAAAGAAAATTATCAGATCTGACGAACTCTCATCTTACTCTCTCTACGTTGTTGCAATCTCATCTTTATCTCAGTAGAATCTTTAATGGCATGTTTCAATCATCCCCCCCGTTACTTAGAAATAGTGAGTCACCAGGTTATGTACAAGGTACAATCATTAGTGATATATCCAATAAAATAAAAATGTAACATATCAAGTGTACGTACATACGATGTCGTTTTCAATCAGGATGACCTTGGCCCAAATACCACAAGTCCACTTCCAACCTCCTGTGAAATCAGCCCATTAATCTGCTAATTCGAGCAAAGCCCAAAACACAAAGAAAATTGGAATCCATGGTTAAACAAAACGCTCAAGCCTACAACCGAAATCTCCAATGGCGAAATCGGCACCGGTTCTACTGCTCTCCGTGGCAGCCCCCCCGTCGCTGTGCCGCTTTTCTCCATTCCTTTACTCCACACGGATTTTGCGGAGAAAAAACCATGGACGCGGCGCCAGAATAAGAGCGGTCAGGGAGTGGCAGGACTACGAGGAAGCGGTGAAGAAGAAGGACCTCGCTCGAGCGCTTCGCTTCCTCATAGACGAGCTCGAGACCTCTTCAACCGAGTCGACTCGTCCGCTCAATGAAGAGTTACGTTTGTTCGGAGTTGAGCGGGATTGGCAGGTGCTGGACACGTGTTTGAACGCCGATGATATGCGGCTTGTTAGCAGTGCCTACACTTTTCTCAAAGATCGAGGGCTGTTGGCCAGTTTTGGGAAATACCGGAATATTGGTGAGTTATCAGCTTGATTTCCGGTGCAAAAATGATCTATCGTATTTTTCGAAGCAGTTGGATTTTGGTGCGTTGGTTCAGTTTTTTTAAGAAGAAAATAGAGGTCTGTTTGGATTGGGTTTTTGAGGTTAAAGAGTAAGATTGTTAGAGGGCTTATATGTATAAGTTCGAACGTGAAACAATCCTCAAATTGATAATTTGATATAATGTTTGCGTACAATTTAAGGATTTAGATGTTAATGTTGTATAACTTGTATTCATGTTCTGCAGTTTTAGGGGGGCCCAGAGAAGTTACACCATCTGTGTTGAAGTCTTCTACTGGTTTAGAAGGTATAAGATCATCTAAGTAAGTACTTTCTTTATGAATACACCAAATGCTCTATGATATCTCTTACCATATTTAAAACGAATCAGCTGTTCCACTAAATATTTCCACTTGAATCAATGAAAATTCTGTATTAGTTGGCAGAATTTTTATTCCAAAAGTTTGATCTGATAATTTTCCCTCACATTCCTGTTGCTGTTCCAGTCTCAAAGCTCTCTCCTAAAAAGTGGGGAGTTTCTGGAAGCTCTAGTTTCCTTTTAATAGCTCTACTTGCTGGAGTGTCTATTCTGTTAAATCAAGGAATAGATATCAGACCGAACCTTGCAGCAATTTTAGCATTGTCGGTACTGGATGCTATTCTTCTTGGTGGTTCATGCGTAGCTCAGATTTCTAGTTATTGGCCTCCAAATAGGCGGCGTATCTTAGTTCACGAAGCTGGTCACCTTCTAGTGGGTAAGCCATTCTAGTAAAATATATTTGATGCTTTTGCAATAGCACTGGCACAATAAGTAAAATGATATGATACCAGTCATGTCTGTTTGTGCATGCTTATATGTTTTTGTACTAGTCTACTCTGCCTGAATAATGTTGTGGATTTTCTTTGTCAATTCCCATAATGTTGTAGTTCTGTGAATTTTCAGCATATCTAATGGGCTGTCCAATTCGTGGTGTAATTTTAGACCCAATTAGAGCAATGCAAATGGGCATTCAGGGCCAGGTACACTTCAATTCTAGCATATTTTCTTCATTATGCATCATGTTGTTGGCTTAATCTTCTAAAGCTATTTGGTTTCTATAACTATAATTTTAGAATGGCCATGCTTTAAAGGATTCAATAACAGTCAAGACAAGTAGACAACAGATGTTGATGTTCATTTTGTAATATGAGTCTTGTGATAGCCTTTATTGTCAAGATATCTGGAGTTCAATCAAATTGTTTCCAAAAGGACTGAGGCAAATCTTATTATTTGGCATGACATTTGATTCACCTTTCTTCTCTGTTACCGGATTGTGTTTCTTCAACCATCTTTCATTCTGAAACTTATAGGGGCTGATAGTTTGCTACCAGCTTGGTTTCCCCTTCCACCCATGAAAAATTAAGCACTATCCAATTGCTAATTTATATCTTAGATTTGTATACCCTTGCTATATATTTTTTTTCTTCCATTACTTTGTAATGCAAAAGAAGTTGATTTTGTTCCTCCTTTTGACTTCAGACAGCTACCAAAAAAATGTTTTTTATAGTAGCTGCCTGATGGAGATATCAAGATTAGATCTTGATATCATATTTATATTATATTTTATTATCTAATTTAGATAAAATTCCTAATTGATAATGCAAATATGCTATATAAATAGATATAAAATATAATCAAAATTTTAAAATATAATCTAAATATGATAGCTTGATATCTCCATCACAGCCTCCACAAACTTGTTTTTTTTTTTTTTTGCTTTCATCATATTCTCTATGTAAGTGCAAGTTTTGTGCAGGCAGGAACACAGTTTTGGGATGAGAAACTTCAAAATGAGCTTGCTGAGGGCCGTCTCAGTGGGTCTGCCTTTGACAGGTTGGTGGTGCCAAAATTCAATCAGAGTTGCTCTTTTAGTAGTTCCTAGCCCGAACTTCAAATCACTAAATGTCCTCATAATGCTTTCTGCCATTAATATCTGTTGGTTGGAAAAATAAGAAGGTTGTATATGTAGTTAAATTATATTGTTGAAAGTCTTCTGAGTTCTGAAGTCATATCAAATTTAGTCTCTTCAAGTTTCTTAAAAAATAAATCATTTTTGAGCATTTTTAGGTACTGCATGGTGCTTTTTGCTGGGATTGCAGCTGAAGCTCTTATATATGGAGAGGCTGAGGGTGGAGAAAATGATGAAAACCTCTTCAGGAGTATCTGTGTGCTTCTAGAACCCCCACTCAACGTTACACAGGTCTTCCTTTTCTCTGAAACATCCGTTGCTTGTGTAGTGTAATTATTCCCTTTGCTTTAGTATTGAGAATCAGAAACTCCCGGCAAGCAATGATAAATGGCAGCAGCACTCCTTGTCTTAGGGTTTAATCGGATCTTCATTCATTCCTGGGCATAGTAATTGCTTCAATATTCAATGGTATCATTCATCTTTCCATCTGCTGGTCTATATTTGATAGCATTGACAGGGCACTCATTATCAGTATTATATGACAGTGAGTTGAAACTCAGTGCTTTATTCAAACTCTACATTCCTTGCCAATTTCCTATGCTTGTTATAGTACATTTTCAGTTACTAATAGTGATGATAGGCTTTCAGATATGTATTTCAATGTGGAACATGACAGTTGGCATTATAATTCACAGATGTCAAATCAAGCCCGTTGGTCTGTACTGCAATCGTACAATCTGCTCAAATTGCATAAACCTGCCCATAGAGCAGCTTTCTTAGCTCTGGAGAATGGAGGTGATCTGAGTCTAGTTATAAGGAGAATTGAAGAGGCCATGTCTTCCAATAGATGAAACCAACGTGAGTCTGTTCGAGTATGGAAAGAGTTAATGGTATGCACAGTTCTCTGGCCTGCACTCTGTTGCCTGATGGAAGCAATTGGTAAAATCAACTCCATGTGCTCGTAGTCATACGCATTAACATCACACACTATGGCAGCAGATGGTTTCCAGTATGGGTTGCTCACCTGCACGGCTGCACCCCCATGCTCTCCCCCGTGGCTTGAAGATTTATTTCCGTTGCGAGTTTCATCTTCCAATGGCAACGCTGTAAATATGCAGGATCACAGTGTGCAGAGTGATGAATACACGGTATTTCGATGGTAGTTTAGACTGTTGGTAAATTTATACATATTTCCAAGATATGAATACGTTGGATACATGTGACTTGGTTGGTGAACTCTTTTCACGCTTGACGTTGGAGGTATTGCAAAAAAGAGGGGGGAAGAAAAAGCAAACCGTAATCAAATTTATTGTAATCAATTAGTTAACGAGTTGATTAATTGTACTATGCATCACGTCAAATAAATAATTGGCTTATCATTTATTTATTTATCTTTGATTTTTCTTTATTGGAATTTCAATCACAAAAAAAAAAAAATTGAAAAGCCTCCGGGCCGGCCCGCCAACCTGCGGGCTTAGACGGGGGCAGGTAGGATCCTGTTTTTTCGGGCCCGCACCCTCTGGCGGGCTTCCCTGCCTCGCCAGCCCGTTTTGACAACTCTAGTGCCAACCCGCGGGTTTAGATGGGGGCAGGTAAGACCCTGTTTTTTCGGGCCCGCACCCTCTAGCGGGCTTCCCTGCCTCGCCAGCCCGTTTTGACAACTCTAGTGCCAACCTAACAAACTTAACTCTACCAAACTTAAATTGAATTTAAATTCACTTGGATTTTTAAAAAATTAATTAAATCTAGATTTTGAATTTATGAAGTGTCAAAATAATAATTTAGATAATTGTTTAATATACAACTAGAATGACTCCCGTGCGATGCACGGATAAAATTTGTATAGTTACTTTTTATTTTGCTTGAAATTATAAATATAAAATAATTATAATGTACTATGTAGTTGAAGAGCATAAACCTTATCTATTAAAGAGGATAAAAAATGAAATATTAAAACAAAACAAAAAAAACGTTAATCTCTTTGTTTTCTTAAATTTATAGTTTGTTCATACAAAATAATATTTATCGTTTCTTCGATGTGGAGTAATTTATTGAAAAAAGATTTATTTAATTATTTAAAATATATTTCAAATTGCAAACTCAAATACATTTAAATTTTTAAAAATTTTAATATATTTAATTGAATTTTTTTTTTGTATATTTAATTAATGAAATATTATTTAAATATATATAATAATAAATTGATAGATATTTAAATTAAAAATAAATAAATACAAAAAATAAACATATCTAATTAAAAAAAATAATATAATTTTAAACTCAAAATAACAATATAAATAGAGCAAACGAAAAAAGACGATTGCTCGTAGTTTTAAAAACTACTCCCTCCATTTCTGAATAAGTGTCATTCTAACATTTTAATTTTGTTTCAAAAATTTTAATTTTGTTTCAAAAAAAGTGTTATTCTACAAATCGGAGATAAAAAAATCACATTTTTCACATATTTTGCCCTCATTTAATGAATTTTAATAAAATTATATTTGACTCATTTAATGAATTTTAAAAAAAAAATATCTGACTCGGGTCGTGTCTCTCGTGACTCTCGAGGAAAGCTTATTGTGGGTGATTAAAGCAAATAAAATTAACTAGCAACACCACAACAACAAAGATAAAGGTAAAGATTATGAAAAGAGCATTAGGGTGTAAATTCTCTTATTGGTTTCTCTCCTAGCTTGACTCAAGTTGATTATGTTAATTTCGGATGTACAATAGACCCCTTCAAGTGGTTTAACTTCACTTACTGTCACCATCGATCTATTAAACCCCCCATCGACTATATCATATTATCCATTAGGCTTAAATGTACCCAGCCCACCTAAAGACTAACAATTAGGCTTACGAAACCCGATTCACCTAACGTTGAAGGAACCTAGGTCGGGCTCTAGAATCTCCTCTCAGTCTCATCTAGAGCCTAGCAATGCTAAGTAGTGGCCAATTACTCAACATAAACAAGCACGATTCCAACAACAAGTAACCAACCATCACAAGCATGAATCGAATCCCAAATCGATTATCTATCCCCTAATGTAAAAGAATTAGCTTAAGAGAAAACAAGAATCATACAAGTTCTTCATTTTCTAAATCAAAAGATAAATAAAATGCAAACTCCTATAATAATGTTTGTCTCGTCAGTTTGGGGCAATCCCCACAAATAAGCTAAAGCTAAGGAAAGAAATACCAAGAAGGGGGATCCTCGAGCAAGCATAGCTTCCGCGGACAGCTTGAAGTCGGACTCCTCTTCTTGTGCCTCTTCCTTGAGCTTGAGCTTCCTTGCCTCTTCTCCTCCTCCTTCCTTTCTCTCTATAACTGTGGTGGTGGTGGTGAGAACTGGTGTGTTTGGAGCTTGAGGGGGAAGTTGTCAATTTCCCCCTCCAGAAGTGTGTGTGAATGAATGGAGATGGTGGATGATTTATTGGTGAAGAGAGAGAAAAGCAAGAGGTGGAGTTATTGCTTGATGGTTCCTCAAACTCCTCCTGCTCCTAGCTAGAAGCTAGAACCGTGTGCATTTAATCCTCCAGCTGGCCAAGTGGTGGAGAGCATTAAAGACCAAAACTGATGAGCCACAGCTGGAACTGATCGACTGGAGCTCGAACTGATCGCAGCTGAACTGATCAAGGGGACTTGAACTGACCGCCCACGCGCCGGCGACGTGCCCCGCGCTCATGGGGGCTCATCATTATGGGCACTGCCCCGCGGCCGCGGGGGTTGCGCGCCTACAAGGCCCTTCAGCTCCAGCTTCCAGCTTTTCTTCAGTTTGGCGCATTAGTTGGCTTCCGGTTCAGTTTCAGTCGGCTTTCATCAGTTGACGACTTCAACTGATCCCATCAGTTGTGGTTCAAGTTCAGCTCCAGCTTGAAATCTTCAGTTCTCCTCCAGCTCAGCTCTTGGTTCTTCAGTTGTAGCTCCTATCTTTTCTCTTCAGTTTGGAGTCATTAGTTTGACTCCAAAACTGATCAGTTTTGGGTGCGTCAACCAGCTCAACGAAATGGGTGATTCAGGACCTAACAATGAGCTGTAGCTTTAATTGGGAGCTTTAGTTGGGAGCTTCAATTTGGGAGCTTCGTCTCCTGGCTACCTTTTGGCCATAAAATCCTGCTTTTTTGACACAAAAGCTCAAGTTTTGCATAAACCTGACCAAACTCACCAAAAGAGCAGACATGAAGGAAATAACATAAAAACATCACGAAAACAAGGGAGAAACATATATTAAATATACTAAATTCCTATGATAAAATAGCACAAATATACACCAATCAACTCCCCCACACTTAACCCTTTGCTTGTCCTCAAGCAAACAAAATCATTCAATATATGAAGCAAGAAGGAATTTCCCCCAAGAAGATCATGTACACTGGAACATTCCACAGTATTCTAAACTAGAAAGCTTATCATCGAGGAGAATGACACATTTATTAAACAAGGAATGTGGCTCGTCCAATGAGAGTAAGAAGGCAAGATGTTCTCAAGGCAAAATGCAACAATTATCCTATAGAACATTCCTCTCACTAACTCTCCCACACTTATTCAAAAATAACCCGGGAATGCACCCAAATGATATAATTCGTTAGGTGAAATCATCGGGTTAAACCGAGCTTCCTAACGTGGTTTTCCATACTCATCATGGATAGATTCAAATGAATGACACACATGATAGGAGTAGAATCCAAAATGCAATCTCGTTTATTACAACAATTAAATAAGAGGACGTGGATCAAAATTCACAAGGTTTGGTCCTTAGGGATAGAATCCCCAGTGTCCTTGTGTAATTTCCTATGCTCATAGTCGATTTAGACATCTAGAGGAGCAAAAATCCTTGCTATCCTCATTTTTATTTAAAGATTCATTATTATATATATATATATGTATATATATCAAATGATAGGGAGTTAGAGGAGAGAATGATTTTTCAAGCATACTTGACACTTTTGACAAGAGAATGAAACAAGCCTTCAAGTACTTAGAGGACGAGACCCCACAACACAAATCATCAAAACATAATCATTCTCAAGACAATTCAAATTCCAGGATGAAATAATGCGAATGGTTTCATACAACATGATCATCTTAGCAATAATCCCTTGAAGATTCATATTCCAAATAACCAAGTTTGACAATTAGACAGGACAAATCATGCTAAGTGCGGGTTTAAACAAATAAAACACAAAACATGATCAAAACATAAATCAAAGACACATAACAAAATTCAAAATAAAATTTTAAAATTCAACGTAAATTTTAAAATTCAACATAACACACAACAAAATCCAACATAAAATCAAAAATAAAATCATAAAAATATAAGTTCACCCCCCACACTTAAATCATGCATTATCTTCAATGCAAGAAATAAAGAGAAGAGAAAACATTACAGAATGTAGAAGACCGGCAACAGGTGCAGGTTCCAACAAACACAACATGAACAACAACGACGAACAAACAAAATAACATAGAATAAGGAGAACAACTAACAACTCACACAAAGCACAAAAACACACAAGAACAAAGAAAAACAACTTTATTGCTCGATGGTTGATAAGACGGTGGAGGTGGTTGTGGAAGATGTGAGGAGTTAGGGGCGAAACTAGACCCTTTATTTATGGGGTTGAGAGTGCCACGCTCACGGAAGGAGCGCACTCGCGGTGTGTTCTGGCGCTGGGGTCGCGTGCCCACGGGGACGCCGCACTCGCGGGGTCACTTGGCCGAGAGGCACACCCCACGGTCATGCCAGTGCCGCGCCGGCGGTCCCACACTTAGTCATTTTGCATCAGTTTCCTTCCCAGCAGCGCACTCTCAACTCTTGTCCCTGCGAGACAACAACAAAAACAAAAACAAAAACTTAAACACACAAAAAGGAAAAATTAAACAAATCATGAAAGCAATAAAATCATGAATTGCCTCACATGCAGCGCTCAGTTTAAAGTCTCGAGCTAGACATAGTTTCAGCTAGCGATCATAGAGGGTCGTCGAGCATGATGATTTTGTGCCCTTTGACTCAGATGGGAAGCTTCGTCCATGGGCTGAAAAGCTCGATTTCCCCGTACGAAAATGCTTCTTCATCAACCAACGCCCCACTCTCTTCAGACTTTGGTTTGCCCGGGAACCACCTCTTGCGGGTGTTCGTGTAACACCCTAAATTTAATAATTTAAAATGCTAATCTTTCTTAATTATTTAAATACGGAATAAAATAATATCAACAATAATATCTCAAATATTTTTTTAATAAAATCATAATTCGATAATTAAATCCAAAATCATAAAATAAATAAAACCATAAAAATATTTCCACTAACATCTAGCAATAATTAATCCAATCAAAGCGAAAAACTAACAGATTGCCATGTCTAGATGTTTCAATTAAAGCAATAAAGTCTAATTATTAGTTTATGATAAGTAAAAACATATAACCACGACCACCCCATTTTCTCCTCACAGCTCCAAGCTCAGCGATCTGAAAAAATATTTTAAAACATGGGGTGAGTACTTATAAATCGTACTCAGTGAAGGGGATACATAGGATGTGATTTAAAAATCCTCATTTTTCTTTTCTTTTCCGACAATAAATTAAATCGCAGAAAAGTGGTATAACTCATCTATAATTCCACATCATGAAGGAAGAATTACAGATAATAACATTCCACATCACTAAGGAGGAATTATTCCACATCACAAAGGAGGAATCTCAATCATATTATTCCACATCACACAGGAAGAATAATAGATTCATGCATCGACTGTGCACAAGACATATTCAATCACATAGTTATTCCACCACAATTCATGAACGACAATTTATGTTGGACGATAAAATATTTCTAAACACATCCAAACACATCTTATAACTTTCAATGATGATCAATGATTCATCTATTTCAAACACAATTTTAAAGCATTAACTTTAAATAAATTTCTCAATCACAAGGATAAAGGCATACATTTAATACATTTACTCACTCAAAACATAAGTTCAAAATTATTACCCGCTCAGAAACTTAACTTTTAAATTGTTTACCCACCTCAACAAGTAGAGCGAATAAAATAACCATGAAATATCACACGTTGGACGAGGATCCAAATTGCGCCGCACCTCTTGTTTGAAATCAGACGTGAACTTTGAGATTAAGAGTTTCTTTGAATCAGCGTTTAGAGATGTAGTTGGTAAAAGTAAGGTTTAGAAAAATATAAATCCATTTATACTAAGAATTAGGGTTCTTTAGTTACCAAAATTATAAAACCCTTTGATAGGACATATTCTACTTGTTATTATCACTACCTTTTGGTGTCTTTTCTCCTCATTATTTACCCTATATTTGTGTATTTTGGTGCATTGATATGTTGTTGAGTTGTGTAGGGATGTGGTGTAAAAGTGGAGAAAAGAGGAAGGTTTTGGTGCAAGAAAAGATTCAAGTAAAGAAAAGGAAGAAGTTCGAGCAGACCGAGCTGCAAGGGCATGCAGCTGGAAGATTGAGACAGATTTCTGAAAGCCCGGTGCAGAATAGGTTTTGGGCTTGCTAAAGCCCAGTTCTCGGCCCACGCGCGAGTCTGGACGCGGAAAAGCTTTACCACCGCCTCTAGGAGTATTTTGCATGGGAATTACCATAATTGTTTAGACTAGGACTTTATTTCCTATTAGAATCTATCTCTTTTATGGATTGTAGATATATATTAGGTATCTAGTTTATTTTCTAACATTACACACGATAGGATCTGTGATCGGTGTTATAAGTGGAGTGAAGTTCGTTGGATCCGGAATACCCTTTTTATCATTGATTTAAATCAGTTCGTTTGCATAAATATTTTCTTTAGTTGGTTATTTAATCCCTCAATTTATTTTGTTATATAACTCACGCGATTCTGGAAGTTTGGGCACGTAGACTGAAAGTCAAGAGTAATTCTCGCCGGTCCTTTGGGAGACGATCCTGCTCGCCACTGTACTCTGCAGTGTGGGCTTGCCGACGAAAGTCGGAACATTTATTTTTGGTAAAAAACGGCGCACCACCCTTACTTGGAAAATGTATCATATGACTGATCCTATTAAAAGAGGAATATGAGAAATAGGTTATTATTACTAAATTAAAGAGTTGACTCAAATCATTCTCATAGTTTAGAAATCCTGGACCTATGTACTATTGCAAATAAAAATATATCTCTATTTATTTCAAATCATATAAGTCTCGTAAATGCATGCATACACATATGGCGCATGTATTTAGTTTATTATATGCAGATGTCTCTAAGTATATAAATTAAAAGATAACTTTTGACATAAATGAAATTAAATTCTTCTAGGGGTGCAATATCGGACATCCTCATGTCCAAATAATTCTATCAAAATAACAATATATATATATATAAATGAATAGAGCAATAAAATTTTAAAAATTGATTAATTTAATAACGCTATTAAATATTTAAAAGTGGGATGTTACTGTTAGTTTTGTATACTAGAAGACTTGTCTTTGTATACTTTTCTGATGATATGATGATATGAAATGAAAGTTATTGCAGTCACTGTTTGCATTTAGATTATGCTCTATAATTGTTCTATGCAATGTTCCATATACTTACATTGTAGATGATATGGTGTGGGAGTCACACGGTAAAGATCATATCATTAGAACCTTGTAATGTATTAAAGAGCTCACGGTTTAGATGGTCCTGAACATACCATCGGTACACCGTAGAATAATCTGATAAGTTAGTTTATCTTGACGAATTAATTAATCAAAACATGCAAATCAGTTATAGTCACCGAAGACGCTTCTGACATGACCTCATCTCTCCATACTGTTTCGATAATTAAGAAGACGTTTCATTAATTACTTCCCTAATCGACTGACAACTGTAAGAGACGCTCTATGAGTTTAATAAGCCGATAGCAATGAGCACAAGAAAGACCCGATTCTTAACTTACAGACTCTGACGCAGGACTGTAAAATTAACTCTGTTATTCCCCTAGCCTTTGAGCGACCGTTTTACCACTTATTAAACCTAAACCACGATTACGTATGGCCGATTTAAATTGGCTAGTAATTAATCACAACCTACCAAATATTTGTAACTACTCGATATAGTACACTAGTTAGTGTATTGAGGAGGATCACGATAGGATACTATTCTCTGTCTCTGACCCAGTTACTGAGAGAATAAAGATCCACAGAGTTCGGGTTCTGAACTCATGTGATATTGGCGAGCATATGTGTGTGTTGTTTATTACTTTGATTTATCAATGGGTGAGATCTTTTCGTAGATCGAATTCGATATCTTGGGTAATAATAATGTATACATGATGTCTCGAGCAGTATGCATGAGCACTGTGTCCTGGTGTGCCAGGTTGATGATGTTCTCTTGAGGAAGCACAAGTTCATGTTGAAACCCTGCAGGTGGAATTTATTCCGTACATGAATAAAGCTTGTGTGGTACTACTCAAGGTTTTAGATGTTAATTAATTATAGCTGTCAGAGGCTTACATAATTAATTAATGAACACTATATCTTAAACACAGGGAATGACTGGACTAAAGGAGAAAGCATATTCGTAAATATGTATTAAATTGGTAGGTCAGTTTTACTTCTTTAGTGGAATAAAAGTAAAACTTAATTTATTTAATTATATCCTAAGTTTATTGGATATTGGATATTAAATAAATTAGTGGGCCAATTTAATATTCTTCTAGATCCCTGTTGTAGCCCAATTGACTGATAGTGGATTGGATATTGAACTTGAGATAGAGGCCCAAACCCAGTAGGGTTTGGAGATCTAATTTTCGCCCCCTCCCTATAAATAGGGGAAGGGGGGTGAAATTTACACACAATTATTCAGCCCCTCTTTGTCTCTCAAAGTTATCCACAGATTTCACAACTCTATCTAGTAGATTTCAGCCCACTCTGAATCTAGATACAGTCCGGGAATACAACAGAAGATCTTGGAGTAGAATTTGTGGTGGTCGAATTTTGAGCTAGGTGGCGCCATCCCTGTATTCATTCAACAGCAAGATTAGATCTTTAATCTTGTCCACAGACCGTCTATCGATTTGTAAGTAGAATCGTTTCTATGTCTTCCGCTTTATTAGATTTGAATCTGCTTTGCATGCTTTTTGTATAGACTGTGATAAACATGCATGTTACATAAAATTATGATTTGCATGAACACGGATTAATGAACAACCAAATGGTCTTGCGGTGGTTTAATTCGAAAAAACCCCAACAACTGGTATCAGAGCGGGTTTTGGCACTGTTCTAGGATTAATCCGGGCATAATTTCGAATTGCATGATTAAATTTGATGATAAATTTATGGTGTTTAAATTTTCAGATTTAATTGGCTATGTATTTCGATTTTATGGTATTCAAAACTTGGAAGAATTTGAGATGTAAAAATCGAAAATTCTAGTTTTGAGGGTACTTGAATTTTCGGTCACTATGGGATTAAATTTGGGATGAATTTTGATGTTCTTCAAATTTCCAGATTTAATTCTCATAGGGGTCGAAAATTTGGTGTTCAAAATTTCGATTTTGATGTGTTAAAAATTTCCTAATTTTTTGTGTTAAAATTTTCGAACACTATAATTAAATTTGGATGGATTTTTGATCTACATCAAAATTTCCAGATTTAATTTGGATAGGGTTCGAAATTTTTGATGGTTAGATTTGGATTTGGTGATTTTTGATGTATATCAAAGATTGCCTAATTCTAATCTAGATAGGTTTGAAATTAGAATTTTAAATTTGGTAATTTTTGAAGTGGATCAAAATATCCAGATTTTTATTCTTGAAAATTTCGAAACCTATAGCTATATAATTTGGAATAGTTTTTTGATTAATGTCAAAATTTCCAAATATGAAATATAGTGTAATTTTCGATTTTTAATAAATTAATTTGGAGAAGATTTTGATGAAAATCAAATTTCCAGATTTATTAATTAATGTGGATCGAAAATTTGGTTGTTGGATTAAAGATTTGATGTTATTTGATGTACTAGCATTACCCATGTGCGATGCACATACTTTTAATTTTTAAAGGGATAAGGGCCAAATTGGCCACTGAACTTATTTGGGGGGCTCAATTGGCCCATTACAACTTTTTCGGGCTCAATTGGGCCACCGAGTTGTTAAAATCGGCTCAATTGAGCCACCACGTGACGGAGACCGTTAGAGCTCCGTTAAATGGACATAAAACGAAGTCGTTTTGCTCTCTTTTTTACCCGACCCGCAGTTAACCCCTAACCCGACCCACTCTTAATTTTCTTTTTATTTTTATTTTCATTTTTTCCTTGTTCTTCATTGTTCGTCACTGATTTCCGACAATGTTCATCCTCCAAAAAATTTTCCAAAAAATTGGCTAAAATTGCTCACTCCTCTGCAGCACAATCTGCAAAAAATTTCACAATCAAAATACACCAATCCGACCCACTCCATCTCACAGCTGGAACCATCACTCGCTCCAAAGTTCCTCATTCACTCCTACACTTCCTGCCTCCCTCCCCCCTTCACCTTCCTTAAAGTTGTCACTGCATTGCCAACCTCGAACAGCTCCTCGCCATCCGATTCTACCCCTATCTCCCTTCTTCTTTCCAACCCATCCTTCAAAGACACACATCAACCCAACTCATCACATCTCACCATTTAGACACAAACAACTCCACATCATCAACCAATCGATTCAGACTCAGAAAATTCAGAGAAAGAAGAGATAGATTCAGGGGAGGGCGAGAGAAAATTATCTAGCATCGTCGCCCTGACTTAGTTCCGATGAGCTCCTCGTTGTCTGAGGATTTGTCAAATGAAGATGGTCGCCCCTTAATATCTCTGAAAGTTCACCGTACTCCGCCATTGACCGCGAGACTGCCCATGTCAAAATCAACAGCCGCTTCATCGATTTCGGTGTTTGACGCCCTCGCAGTCCTATTCTCAGAAAATCGAGCATCACTGGATTCATCTGTCTCTCCAGTGGCTGGCGAAGGGGCGCCTCCTTCCTTGCAGGCTCCAACAACCTCTGCGAGGCCTCTCTCAGGGGAATTGGATGGGCAAACTGCGGCGAATTTGGGATTCGGGATTTGAAATCTAATTGGGGAATTTGGAATTTGAAATCCCCAAATTAACAGATTTGATTTTGTGGTTTTTAGATTATTGGATCGGGTTAGGGATTAAGAGTGGGTCGGGTTACGGGTTAGCTACGGGTCGGGTAAAAAAGAGCAAAACAACGTCGTTTTATGTCCATTTAACGGAGCTCTAACGGTCTCCGTCACGCGGTGGCCCAATTGAGCCAATTTTAACACTGCGGTGGTCCAATTGAGTCCAAAAAAGTTGTAGTGACCCAATTGAGCCCCCCAAATAAGTTTAGTGGCCAATTTGGACCTTATCCCATTTTTAAATTATAGTATTAAATTTATATTATAATTTATGAAAAATAAAAACAATTTTAGGTTTTAAATAGAAAACGTGTAAAAACAATATTAAGACATAATATTGGGATATGGAAAAATATGGTGCATAACTAATTAATTGTCAAATCCATTTTTGTTGAAAATAATAGTCAAATGAGTTGTTTTATGGAGTATATTAAATGAGCATATATTAAAAATATTCGCCATAATATAGAAATTCAACTATATCTATTACTACAAATGTGAACTTCCACGGTTCAAAATTCTCCATTCATGATGAGCCATTATGTTTACCTAACGTTGCTTAAAAAAATATAATATTTTAAATAATAAATTCATTTTTCGTTTATAATAGTTATTGTGTTTATTTTTTATATTATTACAATTTTCAGGAACAAAAATCAATTTTATTCGTAAATTAGTATCTTATTGCATCACACACACACACACACACACACACACACACACACATATATAATATGACATCTTGTAAACAATTAAGAACCATGGTTATTGAAGAGACAACAAAAATAATTAAACCATAATATTAGAGGAAGTGAGTTGCGCATCAATGTAAGAATATATTTTAAATATAATTAATTAGTATAGTGCAGTTAAAAATGAATTCAATATTAAAAACGGAAAATATGAGTAATAAGATCCTTAAAAAACTAAATATTTTATAAATTTTGGAACACTTCTATACAATATAGCTTGTGAAGTTGAGGTCCCTCGTCCTGCAAGAAAGTCTTCGAGATAAGTTTTTCAATTTCATTTGGTGGATCAATTTTATATTTTTTCATTAAAATGGATTTAATTTCTACAAATTTAATTTAAAAACGTATTATATTTGAAATAGTTAAACGTAACATTGTTGAAAGAAGAAAAATGACACACACACACACATATATATATATATATATGTATATATATAACATTGTTTAGAATAGAAGAATTATAGGCATATTGTTAGAAGAATTGTTATCTAGGCTCATAGGTGTTTAAATTAATTGTGGATGCAGAAGAAGAAAAAAAATGCATAGCAAATATAAATAAATTGAACATGTAATTATAGTAATCGATTGACTACTTGAAAGATGATCTCGTATAATTTTTATAGTATTGTTGTTCAACATAAATCATTTGATCTGCAGAGATTTTTAATAAATATTACAAACCGAAGTAGCTTCGGAGCTGCCCTACTAAATCAAAGATGAGTGTTGTGTTTTTACAATTTGCATACATGTCTTAGATCTTACATTGCAATATTTTTCACACTTTGTTCCTCTTGTTGAATTAGTGCCTAAGATACAATGCAAATACAAAAAAGTTTTCGAGTAACGCTATAATCTCAAGTGGCGCTGACCTTTTCTTTTGTTTTCATCTGTAGAAAAATTATCACAACACCTATTGAAGCTGTAGAAGTGGATGACGACCTACATATATTTGCAATAATAATAACAAAAAAAAAATCATTAAGTTAGGACTTTGACATATAAGAATGAGAATATATGCATGAATTTCTTCCACAAAATTAAAACTGGTGAGAGAATGCATTTTTCTTCAATATGCATTATACCTCCACGTGATCTATATATATTTGAATGAACAACACTCCTTTGTAGCTTCAAATTTCAAATTTGGACATATGGTAGACTTGTAGTAATCAAAGCAAAAATCGTGGGGTAATTAATTCAGTAGCCTCATTTTCCTTTTCCGTGGTTGGGCATTGCAATTTTTTTAGGGGATGATTTGGGCATTTTTTATGGCCGATTGATTGGATATAATTAACGTGATTATAACATAATTATTGTGAAATGATTATTTAGCCATATCTGGGGCCAATAATTATTTCAACCTATTTCACAATTAATTAATTTTCATGCCGTTATTTTGGAGGTCATCTAATCATTCTATTAAAATGAGTCCCAACCAATTAAAATCGGATAAAAATAACCGCATATTATATTATTTTATATGTATACGTTAGTATTATTTTATAGATACGTATATGCATATGTATATATATCACACACACACGTATATATATTTAGATATTAACTATTATGTTATATGGATATGGATATATAGCTAGATATAAATTATTAGATTATATTATGTTGATATATATATATATATATATAAAGTATTAGAACTTACTAAATCTAGAAGGTACTTTTAGGCAGGAAAAATTAAGGGATTTCTATTTATGGGACCGTTCTGCTTTTATATATATATATATATATATATATATATAAAGATTAAGATAAGATTAATTTGAATACATTGATTAATGATTAATATAAATACATCTCCCATCATAGAGAAAAAAATTTATGTAACTGATTTCTAATTTATAATTTATTAAAATGATATAAAGAATTAAAATAGTTGATGTTTTTAGCATTGTTATAATTAATTTGAATACATTGATTAATTATTAATATTATGTCTATATATATTTATATATATAGACATATACACTATTAGCATTGGATAATATAAATACTATTTCAAAAATCGAACATCAATTGATTAATTAATATTAATTATTAATTATCTTAATATATATAATTATAAATAAATCATTATATCTTATATAAAGATAATATGATATGATTAATTAATTATAACACTAATATTATTTATTCATTCTGAAACCACCAATTAATTTAATGATTGATGAAACCACCAATTAATATTTAATATTGATATTGATTTGTTAATAAATATTAATATATTAATATTTTAATTATTATTTCAATTTTATATTAAAATTTCCATTTTTAGTAATGTGTTTTGGCGGGAAAAGATAAGTTACTATTTATAGTATAACTTGTTGTCTTTATATATATTAAGATTAAGATGATTGATGAAACCACCAATTAATATTTAATATTGATATTGATTTGTTAATAAATATTAATATATTAATATTTTAATTATTATTTCAATTTTATATTAAAATTTTCATTTTTAGTAATGTGTTTTGGCGGGAAAAGATAAGTTACTATTTATAGTATAACTTGTTGTCTTTATATATATTAAGATATCTTAATTTACCTAATTTTAATCTAAATGGATTTGAAAATAGAATTTTAAATTTGGAAGAATTTGAAGTGGATCAAATTTCCAGATTTATTAATCTAGTAATTTTCGAAATCTATAGGTTAAAAAATTGGATAAGGTATTTTTTGGATATATACAAATAATTATCAAAATCCAATTGTGATAAGATTTTAAATTTGGATAAGTTTTGGAAGATTTTAGATTGGAATCAAATCTCCAAACTTTATCTTTAAAGATTTAGATTCTTATGGATAATATTTGGATTAGATTTTTGATTTATATCAATATATCCGATTATTATTTAATTAGGGTGGTTAGAAAATATTAAATAAATTTGGTGGATAATTATAAATAATTTCCAGATTTATTTTGATGATATTTTCGAATATACAAGATTAAAATTGGTGGATAATTATTTTAATTTCCAATTTTTATCTTGTGGATAATATCGAATTAATTAATTTAATTAATTGTAAAATTCGAATATTATTTTAATATTCATGCATAGATATCATATGTTATTTTATGTGGATCATATAATACATGATTGTTGGTTTTGTAGACTGTGTTTGTTTGCAGGTTTACCAACTATCATGACTCCTTTATTTTATGTAATGTATGTTTATGTTGAATGAATGTTGGTCGTATGCCGGTTTGGCTACGTGATTTTAATCTATGAGAAAATCCATGGATTAGGTCTAGGTTTTATTTTACGTTGTTTTAATGTAATATATATAAAACTGTTAGATCAAGTTTTTGAGTTGTAATTTTTATTCTAGCAATATTAGATTTTTCCTTTTGGAATAGATAGTCTGTATTGAATAAAGATCGGAGATCAACTCAAAAGAAGGAAAGTGGTTCAGCACCAAAAAGGAATGTTCACCGGTTCACGTCCCGAAAACCCTAAATGGGAGTTAGGGTTTTCGGCGATGCGCGGTGAAGGGGCGGCGGCCATAAGCTGTTTCCGGAGCTGACTTTCCAGTTTTATCTCATCAATCAACATGAGATATAAGCCATGATAGTTGGAATATTACTGTTGCTTATTATGTTGAAGCATGCAATGGATGTTTATCATTTTATGTGATGTTTGCATGTTCGATAATGGGATAAAATGAAACCTCAAACATAAATAACTAAGTGGGAGAGATTCATACCAAAGTATGTAGAAATCTCATACGGTCTCCATTAAAATTTGGTTTAATTGAGAAGTGATGGGCATGCGCGTTGACATCGGTCTTCCTCCATATCGGATGTGTCATATCACAGATTTCTCTAGAAATTAAATCTCCTAAATGGATAGCTGTAGAACTCTATTAGGACTAACTGACTCCTCCATCTGGAGCGGTTAAATTCGAATAGTGCTCTTGGTGCGAAGATAATGGTGTGCACACTTAGATGTAATTTATTGATAAACGTCTACACGATCGTGGCTTATCAGTTAGAAGATTACATGACCGTGTTTAATCCGGCTATTAATTTGCTTGTTGTAAGGAAACTCAATTGGAGGCAAATTAAAGGTTTAACCTATTTAAAGATGTTTTTTATAAACGTCCACACTATCGTGGCTTATAAAAGACGTTTTTAAAGTGTCGGTGGAAAAGTATATAATTTTTATGAGGCTTTCGATTATATACTGTTTATCCTATACTTGTTATGTAACTGTACTGCATGTTTAATTTCAGTTATTTCATATCATCAATGGCACTCTCCAATCCGTCCTCAATCCTCAAAGAAAACAAACTTGTCGGTGAAAACTACAATAACTGGATTCGTAACCTTGACTTAGTTCTTATTGCTGAGGGACACAAGTTTGTGCTTGAAGAGGTTTGTCCTCAGACGCCAGATGAGGGTTCTGACGAAGCCCAAAAGGTTGCATATGATAAGTGGCTTAGGTCTAATGAGATAGCGCGCTGTTACATCTTGGCATCTATGTCAAGTGTGTTGCAACATCAACATGAGCCTATGAAAACCACTTATGATATCATGTACAACCTTAGGCAGCTATTCGGTCATCAGAACCGCTCGACACGCCATTTGGCAATGAAGAAGCTAATGGATGTGAGAATGTCTGACTCCACACCTGTTAGGGATCACGTTCTCATGATGATGGGGTATTTATCTGAGATCGAGACCTTGGGTGGAGAGCTAGATGGCGATTCTCAAATCGACATTGTTCTTCATAGCTTGTCCTCGAAGTTTGAACAGTTCAGGCTGAATTTTAACATGATCAAAAGGGATGTCAGCCTGACTGAACTGCTCATAGACCTTCAGGTGGCTGAATTGCTCCAAAAGAGCAATCCTGAGGCCCACATAGCTGAAAAAGGAGCGTCTTCTTCTGGTGAAAAAAGGAAGAAGAGAAACGCACCTAAGAAGGCTGCAGATGAGGCGCCTAAGGTGAAGAAGCCAAAGACAAAGATTCCTCCCGAGGAATTCAAGTCGAAGACTAAGTGCTTCAAGTGCGGCCAACCAGGTCACTGGAAGGCGGCGTGTCCTAACAAGAAGAAGAAGAGAGGTACATCTCACACTCTGGTTGTGGAAACATGTTTAGCAACTTGTTCTACCTAGTCATGGGTAGTAGATACTGGAGCTACTGATCATGTTTGCATGTCTTTATAGGGGTTCATGGTAAAAAGACAGCTGAGTGAGGACGAGATCACCGTCTACATGGGCAATGCTACGAGAGTGGCGGCTGTTGCAGTGGGAGACGTTGTTTTACCTTTCAGTAGTGATAGAACTTTGGTTTTGAAAGATTGTCTTTATGTGCCTGGTTTTAGGCGAAACTTGATTTCAGTTTCTAAATTGATTATGGATGGATATTCTGTTTCTTTTGATAACAAAGTAGTTATCTTTAGTGGTAAACATTTTATCTATTCTGACACATTGGATGGACACTTATACTTTCTTAAACCAACTGAAAACACTACGCAAAGACAACTGTTGAATACATCGATCATAAACCCTAACAAGAGAAAAGAACCTTCGGAATTGAATCAAACCTATCTTTGGCATCTAAGGCTAGGTCACATTAACCTTAAGAGGATACAAAGGCTTGTAAACGATGGACCATTGTCTTCCTTGGTACTGAAATCGTTTCCTTTGTGTGAATCCTGTTTGGAAGGTAAAATGACCAAGCGTCATTTCCAGTCAAAAGGAAATAGATCCGAAGGGCTATTAGATTTGATTCACTCTGACTTATGTGGCCCTATGTCAGTTCAAGATCGAAGAGGGTTCGAGTATTTCATCACTCTCATTGATGATTACTCCAGATACGGTTATATCTACCTGTTACGTTGCAAGTCTGAATGCTTTGAGAAATTCAAAGAGTTTAAGGCGGAAGTGGAGAAACGAACAGGCAGAAGTATCAAGTCACTACGTTCCGATCGTGGTGGCGAGTATCTCTCAAGTGAATTTAGGGATTACATGGCAAAAAGTGGGATTACATCCCAGTTGACTGCGCCTGGAACGCCACAACAGAATGACGTGGCGGAAAGAAGGAATCGTACATTGTTAGAGATGGTTAGATCGATGATGAGTTATTTTGAGTTGCCTATTTCGTTCTGGGGATATGCCCTGGAAACAGCAGCCTATATTCTTAACTTGGTTCCATCGAAATCAGTTCCTGCTACACCTACAGAACTATGGACTGGACGAAAGCCCAGTTTGAACCATATTCGGATTTGGGGTAGCCTAGCACACGTGTTGGACAAGGAAGCTGATAAGCTGGCTTCTCGTACTGATGTAAGGCTGTTCGTTGGATATCCTAGAGGAATGAAAGGTGGTTTGTTTTATAGTCCTAAGGATCAGAAGATCATTGTTAGCACTAATGCTCGATTCTTAGAGGAAGTCTATGTCATAAACCACAAACCAAGGAGTCACATCATCCTTGAGGAGTTAAGGAGAGGATCGAATCCTACACCAGTCGTACAAGAAGAGGAACCACCAAACACTGCACAACATGTCACAGAAGTACAGGAACTGCCTCGTCGCAGTGGGAGGGTTGTACGCCAACCTGATAGATTTATTGGTCTGGGAGAGGCTTCAAATTTCCCAGAAGGTCTCAATGAATTGGATCCCAAGACCTATGACGAGGCAATTCGAGATAAAGATGCAGATTCTTGGAAAACTGCAATGGAGTCTGAGATTGGATCTATGGATCACAATCAAGTCTGGGAACTTGTAGAACCACTAGATGGGGTAAAACCCATTGGCTGTAAGTGGGTCTACAAGCGCAAGAGAGGATCTGATGGGAAGGTTGAAACCTTCAAAGCTAGATTGGTGGCAAAAGGATATACTCAGAAAGAAGGGATCGATTATGAGGAAACCTTTTCGCCGGTAGCCATGCTTAAGTCAATCCGGATTCTCTATTCTATTGCCACTCATTTGGATTATGAGATCTGGCAGATGGATGTCAAGACGGCTTTCCTAAACGGAAGTCTTGAGGAAAACATTCACATGAAACAACCAGAGGGATTCATTGCTAAGGGCCAAGAGCACTTAGTGTGTAAGCTTAAGAGATCCATTTATGGACTTAAGCAGGCATCGAGGTCTTGGAACATCCGATTTGACGAGGTAATCCAGTCATATGGATTCGTGCAAAGTCCGGATGAGAGCTGTGTGTACAAGAAATGTGACGGAAACGTGGTGGCATTCCTCGTACTTTATGTTGATGACATCTTGCTTATTGGAAACAGTAAGAAGGCGTTGTCAAACATTAGGGTGTGGCTGTCTGAGCAGTTTGATATGAAGGATCTGGGTGAAGCCGGACATGTCCTTGGCATCAAGATCATTCGTGATCGCCAGAAAAGGATGTTATGTCTGTCCCAGGTGACTTATATCGATACAATGCTAGCTAGATTTGGCATGCAAGATTCCAAGAAAGGTTTTATACCTTACAGGCATGGAATTCATCTATCCAAGGAAATGTGCCCCCAAACACAGTCTGAGATAGAGGAAATGAAGAAAGTACCATATGCTTCGGCTGTGGGAAGTTTGATGTATGTTATGCTATGCACTAGGCCTGATATATACTATGTCGTTGGCATGGTAAGCAGATATCAGTCTAACCCTGGACAAGGTCACTGGATTGCGGTCAAAAACATTCTCAAGTACCTTAAACGGACTCGAGACTACATGTTGGTTTTCCACTCTGATAGTCTAGTACATTTGGGTTACACGGACTCAGATTTTCAATCCGACAAAGATCAGAGTAAGTCTACCTCGGGCTATGTGTTTACATTAGGAGGTGGAGCCATCACATGGAGGAGCATTAAGCAGAAATGCATTGCGGATTCCACCATGGAAGCTGAGTATGTAGCTGCCTCTGAGGCTGCAAAAGAGGTTGTCTGGCTCCGCGGGTTCCTAGTGGGCTTGGGCATGGTTTCTGATTTGCCTAAGAATATCACGATATACTGTGATAACTCTGGTGCAGTGGCAAATTCGAAGGAACCCAGAGCTCACAAGGCAAGTAAACACATAGAGAGAAAGTACCATCTTATACGAGAAATCGTTAAGAGAGGAGATGTGGCGGTGGTCAAGATTGCATCTGAGGACAACTTGGCTGATCCATTCACGAAGAGCCTGGCGTCTAAGACCTTTGATGGTCACGTGGAGAAAATGGGAGTGAGATGTAGACCCGGTAGCGCAGTTTGAGTTGATAGTTTTAGATTGGGGAGTTTGCCAGTTAGTTATTATGCTTGAAAGACATGCTTCAAGTATAAGTGGGAGATTGTTAGTTTTGTTTACTAGAAGACTTGTCTTTGTATACTTTTCTGATGATATGATGATATGAAATGAAAGTTATTGCAGTCACTGTTTGCATTTAGATTATGCTCTATAATTGTTCTATGCAATGTTCCATATACTTACATTGTAGATGATATGGTGTGGGGAGTCACACGGTAAAGATCATATCATTAGAACCTTGTAATGTATTAAAGAGCTCACGGTTTAGATGGTCCTGAACATACCATCGGTACACCGTAGAATAATCTGATAAGTTAGTTTATCTTGACTAACTGATTATTCTAGTACACTAGTTAGTGTATTGAGGAGGATCACGATAGGATACTATTCTCTGTCTCTGACCCAGTTACTGAGAGAATAAAGATCCACAGAGTTCGGGTTCTGAACTCATGTGATATTGGCGAGCATATGTGTGTGTTGTTTATTACTTTGATTTATCAATGGGTGAGATCTTTTCGTAGATCGAATTCGATATCTTGGGTAATAACAATGTATACATGATGTCTCGAGCAGTATGCATGAGCACTGTGTCCTGGTGCGCCAGGTTGATGATGTTCTCTTGAGGAAGCACAAGTTCATGTTGAAACCCTGCAGGTGGAATTTATTCCGTACATGAATAAAGCTTGTGTGGTACTACTCAAGGTTTTAGATGTTAATTAATTATAGCTGTCAGAGGCTTACATAATTAATTAATGAACATTATATCTTAAACACGGGGAATGGCTGGACTAAAGGAGAAAGCATATTCGTAAATATGTATTAAATTGGTAGGTCAGTTTTACTTCTTTAGTGGAATAAAAGTAAAACTTAATTTATTTAATTATATCCTAAGTTTATTGGATATTGGATATTAAATAAATTAGTGGGCCAATTTAATATTCTTCTAGATCCCTGTTGTAGCCCAATTGACTGATAGTGGACTGGATATTGAACTTGAGATAGAGGCCCAAACCCAGTAGGGTTTGGAGATCTAATTTTCGCCCCCTTCCTATAAATAGGGGAAGGGGGGGCGAAATTTACACACAATTATTCAGCCCCTCTTTGTCTCTCAAAGTTATCCACAGATTTCACAACTCTATCTAGTAGATTTCAGCCCACTCTGAATCTAGATACAGTCCGGGAATACAACAGAAGATCTTGGAGTAGAATTTGTGGTGGTCGAATTTTGAGCTAGGTGGCGCTATCCCTGTATTCATTCAACAGCAAGATTAGATCTTTAATCTTGTCCACAAACCGTCTATCGATTTGTAAGTAGATTTGTTTCTATGTCTTCCGTTTTATTTGATTTGAATCTGCTTTGCATGCTTTTTGTATAGACTGTGATAAACATGCATGTTACATAAAATTATGATTTGCATGAACACGGATTAATAAACAACCAAATGGTCCTGCGGTGGTTTAATTCGAAAAAATCCCAACAGTTACAACCCTACCCACTTAAAAGAAATTTCATCCTCGAAATTGGTCTTACCGGGTTGTCCCAATGACGGGTACTTTGCTAGGTTCTCATCTTCGCATTCCCAAGTTACCTCTTCTGCTCCATGTCTGCTCCATTGCACTCTAATTAACGTTACTTGACGATTCCTCAACTCGTGCATTTTTCGATCGAGAATGGCAACCGGTTCCTCTTCGTAAGTTAGGTCTTTGTTAAGTTGCACCTCTTCATGGTTGATGGTGTGACCTTGCTCATGTAGATACTTTCTTAACATAGAAACGTGGAACACATTGTGAACTAAAGACAAGCCAGGAGGTAAAGCTAGGCGATAAGCCACATCACCAATCCGTTCCAGAATTTCAAATGGCCCGATAAAACGAGGTCTTAGCTTCCCCTTTTTACCAAAATTCAACACTCCTTTCATAGGAGCGACTTTCAAGAACACTTTATCGCCAACGGCAAAATGCAAATCCTTTTTTCTCTTATTAGCATATGATCTTTGTCGGTCTTGAGCAACTTTAATGTTGTAGCGGATCTTCTCAACCACTTCCACTGTTTTCTCGATGATCTCAGGGCCCAAAATTTTCCTCTCTTCAACTTCATCCCAATAAGCCGGTGACCTATACTTTCTCCCATAGAGTGCTTCATATGGAGCCATGCCAATACTGGAGTGAAAGCTGTTGTTGTAGGCAAACTCAATCAATGGTAAATGGGTCTCCCAACTCCCCCCAATATCCATAATACACGTTCAAAGCATATCTTCTAAAGTTTGTATGGTTCTCTCCGACTGGCCATCCGTCTGTGGGTGATAAGCAGTTGAAAATTTCAACTTGGTTCCCAAAGCTGTATGCAAACTGCTCCAAAATCTAGAAGTGAATCGAGGATCTCTATCTTATATTATAGAAACTGGCACTCCATGCAATCAAACTATCTCTCAGAAATAGAGTTGACCAAACTGATCCATTGTGAACGTCATCTTTATTGGCATGAAGTGAGCCGATTTAGTCAAACGATCAACTATGACCCAAACTTCATCATGATTCTTCACCGTTTTAGGAAGTCTAACCACGAAGTCCATTGTGATATGTTCTCATTTCCATTCTGGTATCTCTAGAGAGTGTAATAACCCAGATGGTCTTTGATGCTCCACTTTCACTTGTTGACAGGACAAACATCGAGCAACATAATCCCCAATTGCTCTCTTCATGCCATACCATCAGAAGCTTCTCTTCAAATCTTGATACATCTTTGTTCCTTCAGGGTGAGCTGTGTACGGAGTGCGATGTGCTTCATCTAAGATTTCTTTTCTCAACTCATTATTTGGAACACAAATTCTTCCTCCAAATAGGAGTATCCCATTTGAAGACACCGTAAAACCCTTTACGTCATTTGAAATTTTTTTTACTCTCATTCTTTCTAAAAACTCATCATCTTTTTTAGTGTTCCTAATTCGATCTCGGAGTGTGGGTTGAATCACCAAAGCTGCAATCACCGCATTAGAATCACTAGGTGTCGTTTAAACTTCGAGGCTTAACTTCTCGAAGTCCTTAATTAGCTCCTCTTGTTGTGTCAATAACCTTACCTGGTTTACTTCTCTCTTTCGACTGAGCTCATCAGCGACTACATTAGCCTTTCCGGGATGATACATGATAGCACAATCATAGTACTTGACTAACTCCAACCATCTCTTTTGACGCATGTTCAATTCCTTCTGAGTGAAGAAATATTTTAGGCTCTTGTGATCCGTATAGATCTTACATTTACCTCCATAAAGGTAATGTCTCCAAATCTTCAGCGCATGAACTACTGCATCCAATTCCAAATCATGAGTGGGATAGTTCAACTCGTGCGGCTTCAATTGTCTAGAGGCATAAGCAACCACCTTTCCTTCTTGTATCAATACACAACCTATGCCCAGTTTCGATGCTTCACTATATATCACATACCCCTTTTATCCATCGGGAATGGTTAACACCAGTGCAGTCACCAACCTCCATTTGAGCTCTTGGAATCTCTTCTCACATTTCTCGGTCCATTCAAATGGTACTCCTTTTTGTGTTAGTTGTGTAAGTGGTCCAGGTATTTTGGAAAATCCCTCTATAAATCTTCGATAATACCCCGCTAATCCAAGAAAACTTCTTACTTCTCCTACGTTGGTTGGTGGGACCCAATTGCTCACAGCTCCTACTTTCGTTGGATCCACCTCAATACCTTCAGTAGTTACACATGACCAAGAAAAGCTATGCGATCCAACCAAAACTCACATTTCTTAAATTTTGCATACAATTTCTCTTTTCTTAAAGTCTCCAACACGGTCCTCAAATGTGCTTCGTGTTCTTCTTTGTTCTTTGAGTACACTAGGATGTCATCGATGAACACAATAACAAATTTGTCTAGATAAGGATGAAATACACGATTCATTAGATCCATGAATACGGCTGGGGCATTCGATAGTCCAAAAGGCATTACCACGAATTCATAGTGGCCATATCTCGTCCTAAAAGTAGTTTTAAGGATATCCTCTTCCTTCACCTTCAATTAGTGATAACCCGACCTCAGATCTATCTTTAAGAACACACTTGCTCCTTTTAACTGATCGAACAAATCCTCAATCCTTGGTAAAGGATATTTGTTCTTTATTGTGAGCTAATTCAGAGTACGATAATCGATGCACATTCTCATACTGCCATCCTTCTTTTTCAGAAATAGTACTGGCGCTCCCCATGGTGAGACACTCGGACGAATATAACCTTGATCCAAAAGCTCTTGGAGTTGCATCTTTAATTCTTGTAACTCTGATGGTGCCATTCGGTATGGGGCCTTGGACACTAGGACTGCCCCAGGCATCAAATCAATCATGAACTCCACTTGGTGATTGGGTGGTAGTCCAGATATTTCTTCGGGAAATACATCCACATACTCCTTGGCTACTGGCATGCTATCCACTGTTGGTGTTGCAGGTGTTGTTCCAACAATGTTTACCAAGAATCCTTGACATCCATCTTTTCTTAAGGATTTTACTACCTTCATTGCTGATATTATCTTGGGTCGTCCACCTAAATTAGCTCCATGAAATGTGAACTCCTTTTCCTCAGGCCTTTGAAATACCACTTCTCGATCATGACAACGTATTGTCGCAAAATTATTGTTTAACCAATCCATTCCCAAGATTAAATCAAAATCTCTCATCTCAAGGGTATAAAGATCGGCAACTAATTCCTTTCCTCCCAAATTCATTCTAACATTCTTAGCTATTTTATTAGTCCTTAACGTCTCTCCTGAAGGGATTCTTACATCAAGAGCTAAGTTCGCTACCTCAATGTCCATTCCTACTTTAGCACAAAGCTCAAAAGAGATAAAGGAGTGCGATGCTCCAGAGTCAAACAAAGCTAAAGCTGGCATCCCAAAAACAAATTTCATACCTGACATTGTGCCACTGCCCTCTCCCACATCTTGGTGTGTGTAAGCAAAGAGTCTAGCATTTCCACCTCTTTTCGGTTCTTCGCCTCTTTTCTTTGGACAGTTTGGTGCGATATGCCCCGGTTCATGACAGTGGTAACGAACACGGTTGCACCAGAAACATGGTCTCGTGTGTGGCTTCTTACAATCCGAACATAGTGGATTTCTCGCTGGTGGTCCATTCGGGGGACGGGCATCAGTCCTTTCTCTTTTTGCAGGAAAATTTCCTCATCCTCTATTCCGGTCATTCCACTTCCTCTTCCCATTGTGATCAGAGTTCCGAGGGCCAACTCTATCATCTTCCAGTCCAGTAGCTACTTCATGGGCTTGTCTAACTGCTTGGCCACACTCAGTGATCATTTGTGCAGTCAAGATACCACGTATCTCCGGTCGAAGGCCTCTCATGAACCATTCAACCTTTTACCCTTCAGTCTCCAATAAACGTGCTGCATAACGTGATAGCTGATTAAACCTCCGCTCATATTCCGTAACTGATAAGTTTCCTTGCTTGAGTTCCAGGAATTCAGTCTGCTTCTGAATGCGGAAAAAAGTGGAGAAGTACTTTTCCATAACAATTTGTTTGAACTTATCCCAGGTTAATTCTTGCCGCTCTTCAGCTGTCATGCCATTCCTATAAGATTTCCACCAATGGCCCGCATCCTCAATGAACTGAAAAATAGCACATGAAACTTTATGTGCTTCGGCATATTCAATATGTTCAAATATCCGCTCCAGCTCCATGATCCACTCTTCCCAGAAAGCGGTCCACTCCGACCATTAAATCGGGGTGGAGTGTAGCGGCAAAACTGCTCGATTACTTCATTGGTACTTGGTACAATGGGTGTAGCATTTCTAGCATTCTCTGTAGTTTGTTCTTGAACAAAATTTTGTAGTGCCATGATTAGTTGTGGCACGAACTGTTCAGCCCCCGTGTTTGGTAGTGGGGTGTCCTCCTGATTTCGATTGTTAGGTTGTCGAGCCACAACCCTATAATTATTACAATGCTTCTTTAAAAATTTAGTTGACAAACTATTATCGAGTAACAATTTATTCACTTAAACATTTCTCCAAATAAACATGCTTAGAAAAACACCAAATAAACTTCATTTATTTAAATCAAATATCAAAGTATACTGCTTTGCAAAATTGCCCCAAACGTGGGCAACTCAGAAAGAAAAGATAAACAAACATCTTAGTAATCCTTAAATATGAATTCTGAATAGAGATGGGAAACTTCTATCTTATAAGAATAGGGATTTCCTAATCATCATCGCTACTGACATCGAAAACTTTTGGATAATCTCCGGTTCCTCGGGCTCTTCCTCGGGATCCTCTTCTGGCTCCTCCTCGGGCTCCTCTTCTAGCTCATCCTCAGGACCCTCCGCCATCGGCTCTTCAACTGGGGGTGGTGCTTGGTTTTCTTCCTCATTTTCAATCACATGGATCCCTCAAAAGATGTCGGTGTATTGTTGGATGAGCTCCATCATGTACACCTCGAAATCTATCATATCCACTTGGAAGGGCACCCGAACTGCTAATTGATAGTATAAGGTAATCGCGGCATCTCGAACTCCTAATAGTATGCTATAGATGACCCTCCAGCAAGCCTCGAATGGGTCCAAGTGTGGGCCAAAATGACCCGTTTCCCTCCACATGGTTCTCCATTTGATCAAATTGTCTTGTAAAGGTTCAGCAACATTCCATGTTCTTGCTCTATACCGAGCAATGCTCAATGCATGCAGGTGTTGTACTTGTGGTGGTGCAGCGGCCATCTACCTCTCGAGAAAGTAAGGAAATAATCTAATAAATTACGATTCTATGTTCTTTCTAATTCCACGATTACCAGTTATCAACAACAAAAATATAATTTGAAAAATGATACACAAATACCATCTTTTAACATGCTAAAAAAAATAGATACATAAATCAAACAATGTACCTCTGAGTAGGAGCGCGTGGCGGAAATGGGTGGTGTAACACGTTATGAAACATAAATAAATAAATTAAACACTTCATACAATTCAAGTCTACAGGAAAGTAGACCCTCTCTGATACCACTAAATGTAACACCCTAAATTTAATAATTTAAAATGCTACTCTTTCTTAATTATTTAAATGCGGAATAAAATAATATCAACAATAATATCTCAAATATTCTTTTTTTAATAAAATCATAATTCGATAATTAAATCCAAAATCATAAAATAAATAAAACCATAAAAATATTTCCACCAACATCTAGCAATAATTAATCCAATCAAAGCGAAAAACCAACAAATTGCTATGTCTAGATGTTTCAATTAAAGCAATAAAGTCTAATTATTAGTTTATGATAAGTAAAAACATATAACCAAGACCACCCCATTTCCTCCTCACAGCTCCAAGCTCACTGACCTGAAAAAATATTTTAAAACATGGGGTGAGTACTTATAAATCGTACTCAATGAGGGGGATACACAAGATGTGATTTAAAATCCTCATTTTTCTTTTCTTGTCCGACAATAAATTAAATCACAGAAAAGTGGTATAACTCATCTATAATTCCACATCACGAAGGAAGAGTTACAAATAATAACATTCCACATCACTAAGGAGGAATTATTCCACATCACAAAGGAGGAATCTCAATCATATTATTCCACATCACACAGGAAGAATAATAGACTCATACATCGACTGTGCACAGGACATATTCAATCACATAGTTATTCCACCACAATTCATGAACGACAATTTATGTTGGACAATAAAATATTTCTAAACACATCCAAACACATCTTATAACTTTCAATGATGATCAATGATTCATCTATTTCAAACACAATTTTAAAGCATTAACTTTAAATAAATTTCTCAATCACAAGGATAAAGGTATACATTTAATACATTTACTCACTCAAAACGTAAGTTCAAAATTATTACCCGCTCAGAAACGTAACTTTTAAATTGTTTACCCACCTCAGCAAGTAGAGCGAATAAAATAACCACGAAATATCACACGTTGGACGAGGATCTAAATTGCGCCAGACCTCTTGTTTGAAATCAAACGTGAACTTTGAGATTAGGAGTTTTTTTGAATCGGCGTTTGGAGATGTAGTTGGTAAAAGTAAGGTTTAGAAAAATATAAATCCATTTATACTAAGAATTAGGGTTCTTTAGTTACCAAAATTATAAAACCCTTACTTGGAAAATGTATCATATGACTGATCCTATTAAAAGAGGAATAGGAGAAATAGACTATTATTACTAAATTAAAGAGTTGACTCAAATCATTCTCATAGTTTAGAAATCTTGGACCTATGTACTATTGCAAATAAAAATATATCTCTATTTATTTCAAATCATATAAGTCTCGTAAATGCATGCATACATATATGGTGCATGTATTTAGTTTATTATATGTAGATGTCTGTAAGTATATAAATTAAAAGATAACTTTTGACATAAATGAAATTAAATTCTTCTAGGGGCGCAATCTCGGACTTCCTCATGTCCAAATAATTCCATCAAAATAACAATATATATATATAAATGAATAGAGCAATAAAATTTTAAAAATTGATTAATTTAATAACGCTATTAAATATTTAAAAGTGGGATGTTACAGTTCGACACAAGCCTCTTGATCCCTTGGGCAACCTTCTTCCTTGGAGTGCATTTGTCAGGGAATTTCTTCACTTTATCCTCTCAATCTCCTTGCATGCACTTTCCAGGCTATTTCCCTGCACAAAAGCTTTCTCGGGCCCGGGATCAATAGCATCAAGGAGAGAGCAATTTTTGATCAAGGGGTTAGCAGGCATAAGAGGATCAAACATAGAGAAAGATATAGTTTCCCCCAAAACAGACATTTTCAATGTTCCATTTTTAACATCGATGAGGGTATTTGTGATAGCCATGAAAGATCTACCCAAAAGCAACGTGTATTATTTCCCATTCTCATGGACATCCCATATGTCTAAGACAACAAAGTTAACGGGAACTATCAACGTACCTACTTTCACAAGGATATCCTCAACAATTCCCTTGGGATACCTAATGGATTTATCTGCAAATTGCAAACACATTGTAGTAGGTTTCAAGTTCCCTAACTCTAGTTACTTAAAGATAGAGCAAGGCATTTAATTTATTCCTGCCCCCAAATCTAACATCCCACATGCTTCCTTACCATTCTCCAAAGTAAGTTTTAGAGTGAAACTACCTGGATCGCCAAGCTTGGGAGGTAATGGATGTTGCAGGATTGAACTTGCCATCTTGGGCATTAAAATTTGCTCATGTTCCTCAAATCTCTTTTTCTTTGCCACCAGCTCCTTGAAAAATTGCACATGGGCTGGCTTATTTTGGATGATGCTCAAGAGAGGAAGATTGACGTTCACTTTTGTAGTGACCCAGTTTTCTAATTATATTTAAATTGCTATATTTTTCTAAAAATATTTTATTCATTTTATTATGTGTGATATTAAATGATTAAGTCTACTAAGTCGCGCCTAAGTAATTGATATATTTTTTTCTAAGCATGAATTTACTTTAGAATATATTTATTTCATTTCATGAGCATGCATTTTTTTTAATTTTAATTAGAGTTCCTAATTCATTACATTTTATTTATTGTGTTCAAGTTTTATTTCTATCCCATTTTATTTTATTTGAAGCCCAAGCCTATTCCTTTTTAAGCCCATAATTCCAAGCCCAAGAAGGGATGAGCCCAAAATCTAGAGCTTTCACCTTATTCTTCCATTTTTTTTATCCCACGTTTTATTTTTCCTTTTGATAAGATAACACCTTAAAATTCAAAATCTCAAAATTTATCTTCTCATCCTTACCAAGAGACTTTCGGGATAATTACAAAATCTACACCTAAACCCTGATCTATCATTATAAATAGAGAACTCTACCTCTCCATTTTTCCACACACAGAAATATTTGAGACTAGAAAATAGAGAATTCATTCGCTCGAGTCTTCCTTTTGAGTTCCATTCCAGGTATAGTTCATTCCTTGTTTTCTTTTCTTGTTCTCATGCATGGGCTTTGCATATCATATCTTTTTCGGTGGTGTCATGAGAACGGGGTAGGGGGTTGTCGATGATCGACGACGAGATGCTGGCCTCGACTCGAAGTTGTGGCCCAGAGATGGTGTTGTAGTAGCACGGTTCATGGTGGCAACGGTGACATCGTAGTGCTGTTATAGCGAATAAAAAAGGGGATGCAACTGAGTTACGTGAGCAGAGATGTAACAGCCCGGTCCCGAGATAGGGATTAACGAATGGGGACGGAGTGTTATTAAGGGATTTAACGAGTAAAGTCAGAAGATTAACGAAGAAGTTTAAGAATAATGGTATGCTTTGAAGATAGATGATGATACTCGGGTTTACTTGATTAAGAAGGAAACATGCTTTAGCGGAATAAAACGGCTAACTAATCAGATACCAACAAGCATAGGCCCTTTTATAGGTGAAAGAAAAACATACTTGGAAAGCGGAAATAAACTTAATATGCGTCTTGTATATATGGATAACCATGTCTGGGAAAATATTCATAGAATCTCGAGTAATCATAATAGAACCTTGAACGGAATTTAGAAAGAGTGAATCAGAGTAGCAGAACACATAATGGGATTTTCAACGAAACTTATATAATAGCAAAACAATCTTGGCAGCCAACCCACATCCACAACCACCATCATCCTCGGCATCTCAACCTGAAAACATTTGAAAAAGAGGGCGCGAGCACTAATGTACTCAGTGGGTTTTAATGAAAGCTTCTTTAATAACTTGTGAATTATCCAACAATGAACTGACGGTATATAGAGAGCAAAATGCAAAAGCCCTCTCCATATCCGCAAAACCTTTTCTTTACTTTTGGGCCCAACCTTGGCTCAAACCTGATGTCAACTGTACCCTTAGGCATGCCATAGGATAGAAGAGGGGTTACCTCAAATATCCAAATGAGTTTGCGAGGGAATTAACCCAGCAGTGACTCCCTCTAATAGTTGTGAGCTCAATTTCTGCTTAAGCGAAATGCTAAGTTCCTTTCTTCCTTAATCTCACTAGCAAAACCCAATCTTAGAGCAACGTCTAAGGGCTAGTCCTTTAATAAAGCATAATCTTGGCCTATAAGGGTTTTAACGCTACCCTAACAAGGTAATTCTTAATTCTTAACTTATGAGCCTTATCACAGCATAAATATTCAATACAAGGAGATGAACGTAAATGAATATGAATTTCAACTAAAGACTATTCTAAACATCACATGCTAAGCATAAATAATACTTTAATATTTCTAGCATTTCTAAACATGCTCAAGAGCTTAATTAGAACATAATATCTTTCTTTCATTTCTTCCTTGTACAGAGATCGATCAGGCAGAGCAAAAATGCTTTATTGGATATTTCATTTGCCCTATATGCTTCTAGAGCTTATTAGCTCAAACTTTAGATGAGTATAGATTTACCCACCTCGATTACTGGACAGAAGATGAAGCAACAAGCTGAAGATCCTTCTCTGATTTTCTACGAGGCTCACTTCCTCCTACAAAAGTCGAATCATCGACTTAGCGACCTCTTTTGAAGAAATCGACTATCTAAAGCGAGAAACAACGACATTTTACTCGAAGACTAAAATCTAAGATTTATTTACAGATTGCACGACTTTATGACTTTATAAATTTCGAGAAGAATTTATTTAAAGAACATCTCGACTTGATTTCCCAATTTTTAGACAAAGAATAACTTGAATAGATAAATTGAGAATATCTTGATTGCTTCTCTAAAATTTAACTTGAAAATAACTTGGGAATAACACGACTTGAAAAGCTTGAAAAACTTGAAAAGCTCGGGAAGAGGGTACGGAAATAGCTGGAAAAGAAACTTCAGAAAAAAACACGGAGAAGGGGGGCCACCGTGGAGCACATGGGCGCCGGCGGGCTCCCCCCCGTCGCGGGGCCACCTTGCCCCGGCGGGCTAGGCGCGTCCGAGGGGGGTGTGGCGCGGCGGCGCACCCCCCCTCCGCGGGGCTCCCTCTCTCTCTCTCTCTCTCTTCAACTAGGTTTCTTCAACTGTGTTCTTCAACTGAGTTCTTCGTGTTCGTTGATTCTTCGACGAACACGAAGAACAATTAACCCGAATTTTCTTAAAACCGACATACTTGAAATTAACATGCAACAACATGCTTTAACTTTAAAAAGAATTTTGACATAATAACGACATAAACACGATAATCCTCTTTAAATATTTAGAATAACGACGAAATCTCTAAATATAGCTTGAACGGAATTTAAACAGAATAAACGGGGCTAATCTCAAGAATAATAACGACAGGAATAAAGGGAGAAATATAACGTAAACGTTATTAACTTGGAACTTCAACAAAAATTGAAATACAACTTAGACGGAAGGTAAACGAGCAATAATGAAAAACATGAAGAACGTAAAGAACAGAAAGTAAATGCGGAATTTAAAGATGGAAAAGAAATGGAGATCGAGACCGACGAACAAGAATGGACGGGGTTAGGTGCGTGGAAGGAAGGTGGCTAGTTCGGCATCTCGTCGAGTTGCAATGGCGGCAGAGTCGCCCGCTACAACCCAACGGCGCCTCTAGAACCTTCCCCCACCGCATCCCTTCCACGCCACTCCGCTCGTCGTCTTGCAGAACACTCACGAAGAATGTTTTTTTACTTCGACAGAATTTTCTCGGCTCTTACGAGCTTTCCCACTCTCTATGAAGTGAAATGGATGGAAATGAGCAAATGAATGCAAAAGGGTGGCCTTGTATTTATAGGAAAAGCTTTGAAGCCACTTCAGTGTAAGAATACTGCAAAAGTTATCCCGGGTTCGGTTAAAAGCTGCTTTATTCGATGTCGAGGTTCAACTGACCTCAGACACGAAATCTAAAAATACCGAGAGACTCGTTGGCTCGAATACTAGTGAACCAACTTGATTCGTAAAAAAGACGGGGTCGTCTGAAGAAAGACGAGCAAAGATTCCCTTTTTAGAATTACTTTTTACTATTCACTCAGACTGACAGATTTTACTCCTGAGCGTTCGATTGACCTCAGAATGGTAATCCGTGAACGCCAACGGAATCCTTGGGTCATTTCCCATAAAAGGGGCCTGACAGAACTAGACCCGGATCAATGAGGAGGATTTCGTAAATTTCTCAAAATACGAACGCACGCAAAAGTTACTATTCATTTATCCTTTAAATACGTTTTTCATCACCGGGAACTCAAATGACTTCAGAATTACAATCCGAAAACACCGGCATACTCCTTGAGTTAAAACCTTTCTAATGAGACCATGAATGGCCATAAAAGAATTAAGATCATATTTTCCGAAAAGACGATCTTCACAAAAACTGACTCTTAAAGTCGTGACTGACATCTGACCTTAATTAACCTTGATTAAATTTCTTCCTTAACTTCTTAATTATCATTAAGAATCCTCTAAACCTTAATAAAAAATCTGGGGTGTTACAAAAGGAGAATGATGAAATATAGGTGTTGGTTGGGGTGGTGTACGTGAACAGCAGAGGTGGAGTTGTTGATTTGTTTTGCATATGGGTTTTCCTAGTTAATAGAGTAGTGGGCTTGGGTTTAATTTGTTGAAAGATGGTGGGCCTAGAGAGTTGGGCCATAAAACATGCATTAGCAAATATATTTTATTTTCCATATATGTCTTTCTTTATAAATATATTACATATGCATATTTACGTCAGTTGGATTAACAAATTGGTATAAAATTTGATCATGTTTTTTTTCTTAATGTCATGCATTTTCACGTTAGTAATGAGATTATGCATGCATCCTATTTTGGTTTCGTGCATTATTTCTAATATATATATATATATATATTAATTTAAGATAATTAATTTATAGACAAGGCGCGCAAGACTTAATCGGTTAATATCGAGGTCAAGGTGAAGGTGGGGTTTTATGTGATTCTGTCCCGATTATTCTTTCTATATTTCATTATCGAGTTATATGATGACACAACACAGTACAGGGCCTTCGGGCTAAATGAGACTGGGCCTTCGGGCTAAATGAGCATGGGCCTCCGGGCTAAACAAGCATGGGCCTTCGGGCTAAAGATGAAAATGGGCCTCCGGGCTAAATGAGAACGGGCCTCTGGTCTAAACAAGACAGGGCCTACGGGCTATATGGTTTGGTCTACGGACTGAACACTTTTACTATTCTCACTTATTCGCTTAATTTTATATAGCTTGGATAATTAGACACTCCCCACTGAGTCAGTAGTACTCATCCTAAAATCTACTTATCTTTTCAGGTATTGTCTCGAGTGATGCGTAGCGGACAAGATGTGATAATGGTGGTCAAGTGGTTAAGCATGATTAAAGATTTAATTTATTTTTGACTTTATTTTATGTAATAATGTCGAGTTATGCTTTGAAACTTTCGTTGTATTTCAAGTAAAATATGAAAAGCATGGATAACGTGCCTTTTTCTATTAAAGTGAAATTGGGGCATTACAGAGTGGTATCAGAGAATGTCTACTTTTCTGCATACTAAAAAAATTGCAAGCAAGTAAGTATTGACCATCATCATATCCGCCGCATCACTCCGAGAAGAGGTACAAGTTAAAGTTTTAATTTTATGTTAAGTTTATGATTATATGAAAAGTATGTTTTATGATGAAATGTTTTTACTGTCCTCGAGATTCACCTAAAGGATTGTGTTATTAGATGCTTAGAAGAAGATTGGCTACTAGGACACGCAAGAGAGTTTCAGTTAGTACTCGGGTCATGCCCCGTGCAGAGAGGTTATGGCAGGATTTTATGCGGCGGAAAAGGATGAGGGAAGTAGGGGTAGAGAGACGTTTGGTAGGGTTTCTAAGAATGTGGAGGGTAATTAAACGTGAAGGAGGTGAACTCAAGCCAGTTAAAGCTGGTCGAAAGGTGTTAAAGATCATTCCAACAACTCTCAAGCTCACAGCAGAAAATCTTTATGAAGAACTCTTAGACTATTCCCCAGGAATAGAGAAAAACTCGATTTTGTGAAGTTCATATGCGGTATTTTGGCAGAATGGGGTCAAGGGCAGTAGCATCCAGAGATGGAGCATATATGGGATTTAGTTATTTTATTATTATTTTGTTCTCCAGTACTAAGTATTTGTTAAACCAGAGTTTGATTAATAAAGGCAGTTAACTTTTCTTTTCGTTAAAGAATACTTAATCTTTGCGCTATGGTCGACAATAGGATTCATGCCACCAAAGAAGAATACGCAACTAATCCAAGAGGAAAGCGAGGAAACGGAGTCAATGAACAATTTTGACGACAATGAGAATGGGGGGAATAACAACAACGACATAGATGTATTTACCCAAAATCTTGCAGATGCACTAAGAAAAGTTCTACCCCAACCGAATCAGAATTAGAATCAGAACCAGAATTGGAATCAACATCAACACCAGGAAGGAGACAGTATCTTAACGCATTTTCGTCAGTTGGGACCGCCCAAGTTGAAGGGAATTGGAGGACCTCCAGCAGTAGAAGAATGGATTCGGGAACTGGAGCGAATTTTTGATTACTTGGGATGCTCAGACGCCCAAAGAGTTACCTGCGCAGTGTTCCAGCTGACTGAGGATGCAAGTCACTGGTGGGAAGCAGTGGAGATCAGCATGAGCCCAGAGCAGCAGACCAACTTGACCTGGACCATTTTCAAAAGAATGGTCATGGATAACTACTTCCCAAAGGCGTTCCGGAAGCAAAAAGAGAAAGAGCTGATGAATATAGAGCAAGGAAACATGACTATTCTGGAGTATGGGTAAAAATTCAACCAGCTAGCTCGCTATGCTCCTCACTTGGTGGATACGGATGAGAAGAAGGCCTGGCGATTTGAATATGGATTGCGTCCTGAGATTGGAGCACACTTATCCGCACTCAATCTCACTACCTACTCAGAAATTGTGCAACGAGCTCGAGCGGTGTCAACTCGTCTGAACTTGGACAAGCCAGCCTCAAGACCTCTAAGCAGTGGTGGGAAGAGACGATGGGATGACCGCGATGCCCAAGATAAAGAGCGGAGTTTCCAGCCTGAGAAGAAGCCGAATGTTATTGGAGGAGAGACGCCTGGAGTGATATCTCTATATCCTGAATGCCAGAAATGTCACAAATACCATCCAGGAGAGTGCAAGTTAGGGACACAAGCTTGCTTCAAATGCCACAAGGAGGGACATAAGGCCTGGGATTGTCCATTGCATCAAAATAGGAACACTGGAAGAGGAGGAAGCACCGAGAGAGGAAACACCAAAGGAAGTGGAAATGCCGAAAAAAAAGGAAATTCTAGAGCTTTTGCGATGAATGGCGATGAGTGAAAAAAAGAAGAAGGATATCAACGCGTTAGATTTCTAGTTTATTTACGTAGCTACTTTGGTTTTAGTTTTTATTTTTTAGCAAACGTATGAGAACGCAAAGAAGTTTTTTTTTAAGTTGGAATAAAGTTTTGCATTATTTTAGTGAAGATGGATCTGCTTAGTGCTCCGTAAATTTTTTTTTAAAGACTCGTAATCAAGTGCTAGTAGATTAAAGACGTAGAACACGTGGAATCCTTGACCAAGGTGGCAAAATCGATGTCCAGGATGGCCAAATCACAATGCAGCTTCCGACGAGATCACTTTGATTTTTTTTTAGGAATAATTTAGTTGTCCAAATAAGAAGTTAATCTAGAGCCTAGCAAGACTATGGTCAATTAGAGAAATCTTTAAGGTAGAGGAACATAGCAAGGCTTATGTTTTAAGTGCGAGTTAGTTAGATCTTATAACTTAGAATTTTAGGCATTAGCAAGATTATGCAAGATTGACGATAGATTTTTTAAGTTTAGATACGTTTGAGTACTAAGACCAAGTAAGAAATTTCGAGGACAAAATTTTATTTTTAGTAGGGAAAGATGTAGCGACCCAGTTTTCTAATTATATTTAAATTGCTATATTTTTCTAAAAATATTTTATTCATTTTATTATGTGTGATATTAAATGATTAAGTCTATTAAGTCGCGCCTAAGTAATTGATATATTTTTTTTCTAAGCATGAATTTACTTTAGAATATATATATATATATATATATATATATATATTTCATTTCATGAGCATGCATTTTTTTTAATTTTAATTAGAGTTCCTGATTCATTACATTTTATTTATTTTGTCCAAGTTTTATTTCTATCCCATTTTATTTTATTTGAAGCCCAAGTCTATTCCTTTTTAAGCCCATAATTCCAAGCCCAAGAAGGGATGAGCCCAAAATCTAGAGCTTTCATCTTATTCTTCCATTTTTTTTTTATCCCACGTTTTATTTTTCCTTTTGATAAGATAACACCTTAAAATTCAAAATCTCAAAATTTATCTTCTCATCCTTACCAAAAGACTTTCGAGATAACTACAAAATCTACACCTAAACCCTGATCTATCATTATAAATAGAGAACTCTACCTCTCTATTTTTCCACACACAAAGAAATATTTGAGACTAGAAAATAGAGAATTCATTCGCTCGAGTCTTCCTTTTGAGTTGCATTCCAGGTATAGTTCATTCCTTGTTTTCTTTTTTTGTTCTCATGCATAGGCTTTGCATAGCATATCTTTTTCGGTGGTGTCATGAGAACGGGGTAGGGGGTTGTCGACGATCGACGACGAGATGCTGGCCTCGACTCGAAGTTGTGGCCCAGAGATGGTGTTGTAGTAGCACGGTTCATGGTGGCAACGGTGACATCGTAGTGCTGTTATAGTGAATGAAAAAGGGGGATGCAACTGAGTTACGTGAGCAGAGGAGAATGATGAAATATAGGTGTTGGTTGGGGTGATGTACGTGAACAGCAGAGGTGGAGTTGTTGATTTGTTTTGCATATGGGTTTTCCTAGTTAATAGAGTAGTGGGCTTGGGTTTAATTTGTTGAAAGATGGTGGGCCTAGAGAGTTGGGCCATAAAACATGCATTAGCAAATATTTTCTTCTTCTTTTTTCCATATATGTCTTTCTTTATAAATATATTACATATGCATATTTACGTCGGTTGGATTAACAAATTGGTATAAAATTTGATCATGTTTTTTTGTTAATGTCATGCATTTTCACGTTAGTAATGAGATTATGCATGCATCATATTTTGGTTTCATGCATTATTTCTAATATATATATATATATATATATATAGTAATTTAAGATAATTAATTTATAGGCAAGGCGCGCAGGACATAATCGGTTAATATCGAGGTCAAGGTGAAGGTGGGGTTTTATGTGATTCTGTCCCGATTATTCTTTCTATATTTCATTATCGAGTTATGTGATGACACAACACGGTACAGGGTCTGTTGGGGTTTTTCGAATTAAACCACCGCAGGATCATTTGGTTGTTCATTAATCCATGTTCATGCAAATCATAATTTTATGTAACATGCATGTTTATCACAGTTTATACAAAAAGCATGCAAAGCAGATTCGAATCTAATAAAGCGGAAGACATAGAAACGAATCTACTTACAAATCGATAGACGGTCTGTGGACAAGATTAAAGATCTAATCTTGCTGTTGAATGAATACAGGGATGGCGCCACCTAGCTCAAAATTCGACCACCACAAATTCTACTCCAAGATCTTCTGTTGTCTTCCCGGACTGTATCTAGATTCAGAGTGGGCTGAAATCTACTAGATAGAGTTGTGAAATCTGTGGATAACTTTGAGAGACAAAGAGGGGCTGATTTATTATGCTGTAACATCATGAAAATTTCATGCCCCCCTCCCCTTATATATAGGGAGGGGCGAAATTTCATGTTCCAGCCCTATTGGGCTGGGCCTCTATCTCAAGTTCAATATCCAGTCCACTTTCAGTCAATTGGGCTACAACAGGGATCTAGAAGAATATTAAATTGGCCCACTAATTTATTTAATATCCAATATCCAATAAACCTAGGATATAATTAAATAAATTAAGTTTTACTTTTATTCCACTAAAGAAGTAAAACTGACCTACCAATTTAATACATATTTACGAATATGCTTTCTCCTTTAGTCCAACCATTCCCCGTGTTTAAGATATAATGTTCATTAATTAATTATGTAAGCCTCTGACAGCTATAATTAATTAATATCTAAAATCTTGAGTAGTACCACACAAGCTTTATTTATGTACGGAATAAATTCCACCTGCAGGGTTTCAACATGAACTTGTGCTTCCTCAAGAGAACATCATCAACCTGGCGCACCAGGACACAGTGCTCATGCATACTGCTCGAGACATCATGTATACATTGTTATTACCCAAGATATCGAATTCGATCTATGAAAAGATCTCACCCATTGATAAATCAAAGTAATAAACAACACACACATATGCTCGCCAATATCACATGAGTTCAGAACCCGAACTCTGTAGATCTTTATTCTCTCAGTAATTGGGTCAGAGACAGAGAATAGTATCCTATCGTGATCCTCCTCAATACACTAACCAGTGTACTAGAATAATTAGTTAGCCAAGATAAACTAACTTATCAGATTATTCTACGGTGTACCGATGATGTGTTCAGGACCATCTAAGCCGTGAGCTCTTTAATACATTACAAGGTTCTAATGATACGATCTTACCGTGTGACTCCCCACACCATATCATCTACAATGTAAGTATATGGAACATTGCATAAAACAATTATAGAACATAATCTAAATGCAAACAGTGACTGCAATAACTTTCATTTCATATCATCATATCATCAGAAAAGTATACAAAGACAAGTCTTCCAGTATACAAAACCAACAATCTTCCACTTATACTTGAAGCATGTCTTTCAAGCATAATAACTAACTGGTAAACTCTTCAATCTAAAACTATAAACTTAAACTGCGCTACCGGGTCTGCATCTCACTCCCATTTTCTCCACGTGACCATCAAAGGTCTTAGCTGCCAGGCTCTTCGTGAATGGATCAGTCAGGTTGTCCTCAGATGCAATCTTGACCACCGCCACGTCTCCTCTCTTAACGATTTCTCGTATAAGATGGTACTTTCTCTCTATGTGTTTACTTGCTTTGTGAGCTCTGGGTTCATTCGAATTTGCCACTGCACCAGAATTATCACAGTATATTGTGATAGTCTTAGGCAAATCAGGAACCACGCCCAAGCCCACTAGGAACCCGCGGAGCCAGACAGCCTCTTTTGCAGCCTCAGAGGCAGCTACATACTCAGCTTCCATGGTGGAATCCGTAATGCATTTCTGCTTAATGCTCCTCCATGCGATGGCTCCACCTCCTAATGTAAACACATAGCCCGAGGTAGACTTACTCTGATCTTTGTCGGATTGAAAATCTGAGTCCGTGTAACCCAAAGGTACTAGACTATCAGAGCGGAAAACCAACATATAATCTCGAGTCCTTTTAAGGTACTTGAGAATGTTTTTGACCGCAGTCCAGTGACCTTGTCCAGGGTTAGACTGATATCTTCTTACCATGCCAACGGCATAGCATATATCAGGCCTAGTGCATAGCATAGCATACATCAAACTTCCCACAGCCGAAGCATATGGTACTTTCTTCATTTCCTCTATCTCAGACTATGTTTGGGGACACATTTCCTTGGATAGATGAATTCCATGCCTGTAAGGTATAAAACCTTTCTTGGAATCTTGCATGCCAAATCTAGCTAGCACTGTATCGATATAAGTCACCTGGGACAGATATAACATCCTTTTCTGGCGATCACGAATGATCTTGATGCCAAGGACATGTCCGGCTTCTCCCAGATCCTTCATATCGAACTGCTTGGACAGCCACACCCTAATGTTCGATAACGCCTTCTTATTGTTTCCAATAAGCAAGATGTCATCAACATAAAGTACGAGGAATGCCACCACGTTTCCATCACATTTCTTGTACACACAGCTCTCATCCGGACTTTGCACGAATCCATATGACTGGATAACCTCGTCAAATCGGATGTTCCAAGACCTTGATGCCTGCTTAAGTTCATAAATGGATCTCTTAAGCTTACACACCAAGTGCTCTTGTCCTTTAGCAATGAATCCCTCTGGTTGTTTCATGTGAATGTTTTCCTCAAGACTTCCGTTTAGGAAAGCCGTCTTGACATCCATCTGCCAGATCTCATAATCCAAATGAGCGGCAATAGACAAGAGAATCCGGATTGACTTAAGCATGGCTACCGGCGAAAAGGTTTCCTCATAATCGATCCATTCTTTCTGAGTATACCCTTTTGCCACCAATCTAGCTTTGAAGGTTTCAACCTTCCCATCAGATCCTCTCTTGCGCTTGTAGACCCACTTACAACCAATGGCTTTTACCCCATCTAGTGGTTCTACAAGTTCCCAGACTTGATTGTGATCCATAGATCCAATCTCAGACTCCATTGCAGTTTTCCAAGAATCTGCATCTTTATCTCGAATTGCCTCGTCATAGGTCCTGGGATCCAATTCATTGAGACCCTCTGGGAAATCTGAAGCCTCTCCCAGACCAATGAATCTATCAGGTTGGCGTACAACCCTCCCACTGCGACGAGGCAGTTCCTGTACTTCTGTGACAAGTTGTGCAGTGTTTGGTGGTTCCTCTTCTTGTACAAATGGTGTAGGATTCGATCCTCCCCTTAACTCCTCAAGGATGATGTCACTCCTTGGTTTGTGGTTTATAACATAGTCTTCATCTAAGAATCGAGCATTGGTGTTAACAATGATCTTCTGATCCTTAGGACTATAAAACAAACCACCTTTCGTTCCTCTAGGATATCCAACGAACAGCCTTACATCAGTACGAGGAGCCAGCTTATCAGCTTCCTTGTCCAACACGTGTGCTGGGCTACCCCAAATCCGAATATGGTTCAAACTGGGCTTTCGTCCAGTCCATAGTTCTGTAGGTGTAGCAGGAACTGATTTCGATGGAACCAAGTTAAGAATATAGGCTGCTGTTTCTAGGGCATATCCCCAGAACGAAATAGGCAACTCAGAATAACTCATCATCGATCTAACCATCTCTAACAATGTACGATTCCTTCTTTCCGCCACGCCATTCTGTTGTGGCGTTCCAGGCGCAGTCAACTGGGATGTAATCCCACTCTCTGCCATGTAATCCCTAAATTCGCTTGAGAGGTACTCGCCACCATGATCAGAACGTAGTGACTTGATACTTCTGCCTGTTCGTTTCTCCGCTTCTGCCTTAAACTCTTTGAATTTCTCAAAGCATTCAGACTTGCGACGTAACAAGTAGATATAACCGTATCTAGAGTAATCATCAATGAGAGTGATGAAATACTCGAACCCTCCTCGAGCTTGAACTGACATAGGGCCACATAGGTCAGAGTGAATCAAATCTAATAGCCCTTCGGATCTATTTCCTTTTGACTGGAAAGGACGCTTGATCATTTTACCTTCCAAACAGGATTCACACAAAGGAAACGATTCCAGTACCAAAGAAGACAATGGTCCATCGTTTACAAGCCTTTGTATCCTCTTAAGGTTAATGTGACCTAGCCTTAGATGCCAAAGATAGGTTTGATTCAATTCCGAAGGTTCTTTTCTCTTGTTAGGGTTTATGATCGATGTATTCAACAGTTGTCTATGCGTAGTGTTTTCAGTTGGTTTAAGAAAGTATAAGTGTCCATCTAATGTGCCAGAACAGATAAAATGTTTACCACTAAAGATAACTACTTTGTTATCAAAAGAAACAGAATATCCATCCATAATCAATTTAGAAACTGAAATCAAGTTTCGCCTAAAACCAGGCACATAAAGACAATCTTTCAAAACCAAAGTTCTATCACTACTGAAAGGTAAAACAACGTCTCCCACTGCAACAGCCGCCACTCTCGTAGCATTGCCCATGTAGACGGTGATCTCGTCCTCACTCAGCTGTCTTTTTACCATGAACCCTTGTAAAGACATGCAAACATGATCAGTAGCTCCAGTATCTACTACCCATGACTGGGTAGAACAAGTTGCTAAACATGTTTCCACAACCAGAGTGTGAGATGTACCTCTCTTCTTCTTCTTGTTAGGACACGCCGCCTTCCAGTGAGCTAGTTGGCCGCACTTGAAGCACTTAGTCTTCGACTTGAATTCCTCGGGAGGAATCTTTGCCTTTGGCTTCTTCACCTTAGGCGCCTCATCTGCAGCCTTCTTAGGTGCGTTTCTCTTCTTCCTTTTTCCACCAGAAGAAGACGCTCCTTTTTCAGCTATGTGGGCCTCAGGATTGCTCTTTTGGAGCAATTCAGCTGCCTGAAGATCTATGAGCAGTTCAGTCAGGCTGACATCCCTTTTAATCATGTTAAAATTCAGCCTGAACTGCTCAAACTTCGAAGACAAGCTATGAAGAATAATGTCAATTTGAGAATCGCCATCTAGCTCTCCACCCAAGGTCTCGATCTCAGATAAATACCCCATCATCATGAGAACGTGATCCCTAATAGGTGTGGAGTCAGACATTCTCGCATCCATTAGCTTCTTCATTGCCAAATGGCGTGCCGAGCGGTTCTGATGACCGAATAGCTGCCTAAGGTTGTACATGATATCATAAGCGGTTTTCATAAGCTCATGTTGATGTTGCAACACACTTGACATAGATGCTAAGATGTAACAGCGCGCTATCTCATTAGACCTAAGCCACTTATCATATGCAACCTTTTGGGCTTCGTCAGAACCCTCATCTGGCGTCTGAGGACAAACCTCTTCAAGCACAAACTTGTGTCCCTCAGCAACAAGAACTAAGTTAAGGTTACGAATCCAGTCATTATAGTTTTCACCGACAAGTTTGTTTTTTTGAGGATTGAGGACAGATTGGAGAGTGCCATTGATGATATGAAATAACTGAAATTAAACATGCAGTACAGTCACAAAACACGTTTAGGATAAATAGTATATAATCGAAAGCCTCATAAAAATTATATACTTTTCCACCGACACTTTAAAAACGTCTTTTATAAGCCACGATAGTGTGGACGTTTATAAAATCCATTCTTAAATAGGTTTAACCTTTAATTTACCTCCAGTTGAGTTTCCTTACAACAAGCAAATTAATAGCCGGATAATTAACACGGTCATGTAATCGTCTAACTGATAAGCCACGATCGTGTGGACGTTTATCAATAAATTACATCTAAGTGTGCACACCATTATCTTCACACCAAGATCACTACTCGAATTTAACCGCTCCAGATGGAGGAGTCAGTTAGTCCTAATAGTGTTCTACAGCTATCCTTTTAGGAGATTTAATTTCTAGAGAAATCTGTGATATGACACATCCGATATGGAGGAAGACCGATGTCAACGCGCATGCCCATCACTTCTCAATTAAACCAGATTTTAATGGAGACCGTATGAGATTTTCTACATACTTTGGTATGAATCTCTCCCACTTAGTTATTTATGTTTGAGGTTTCATTTTATCCCATTATCGAACATGCAAACATCACATAAAATGATAAACATCCATTGCATGCTTCAACATAATAAGCAACAGTAATATTCCAACTATCATGGCTTATATCTCATGTTGATTGATGAGATAAAACTGGAAAGTCAGCTCCGGAAACAGGCTTTGGAACCGCCGCCCCTTCACCGCGCCTCGCCGAAAATCCTAGCTCCATTTAGGGTTTCGGGACGTGAACCGGTGAACCTTCCTTTTTGGTGCTGAACCACTTTCCTTCTTTTGAGTTGATCTCCGATCTTTATTCAATACAGACTATCTATTCCGAAAGGAAAAATCTAATATTGCTAGAATAAAAATTACAACTCAAAAACTCGTCTAACAACTTTATATCTATTACATTAAAACAACGTAAAATAAAATCTAGACCTAATCCATGGATTTTCTCATGGATTAAAAACACGTAGCCAAACCGGCATACGGCCAACATCCATTCAACATAAACATACATCACATAAAATAAAGGAGCCATGATAGTTGGTAAACCTGCAAACAAACACAGTCTACAAAACCAACAATCATGTATTATATGATCCACATAAAATAACATATGATATCTATGCATGAATATTAAATAATAATCGAATTTTGCAATTAATTAAATTAATTAATTCGATATTATCCACAAGATAAAAATTGGAAATTAAAATAATTATCCACCAATTTAAATCTTGCATATTTCGAAAATATCATCAAAATAAATCTGGAAATTATTAATAATTATCCACCAAATTTATTTAATATTTTCTAACCACCCTAATTAAATAATAATTGGATATATTGATATAAATCAAAAATCTAATCCAAATATTATCCATAAGAATCTAAATCTTTAAAGATAAAGTTTGGAGATTTGATTCCAATCCAAAATCTTCCAAAACTTATCCAAATTTAAAATCTTATCACAATTGGATTTTGATAATTATTTGTATATATCCAAAATCACCTTATCCAATTTTTAATCCATAAAATTCGAAAATTACAAGAATAATAAATCTGGAAATTTGATCCACTTCAAATTCTTCCAAATTTAAAATTCTATTTTCAAATCCATCTAGATTAAAATTAGGTAAATTAAGATATACATCAAATAATATCAAATCTAAATCCAACACATTCAAATTTTCGATCCACATTAATTAATAAATCTGGAAATTTGATTTTCATCAAAATCTTCTCCAAATTAATTTATTAAAATCGAAAATTACACTATATTTCACATTTGGAAATTTTGACATCAATCAAATAACTATTCCAAATAATATAGCTATAGGTTTCGAAATTTTCAAGAATAAAAATCTGGAAATTTTGATCCATTCCAAAATTACCAAATTTAAAATTCTAATTTCAAACCTATCTAGATTAGAATTAGGTAATCTTTGATATACATCAAAAATCACCAAATCCAATTCTAATCATCATAATTTTCGAACAAACTAGGAAATAAATCTGAAAATTTGATCTTGATCAAAACATCATCCAAACTTAATTCCAAAAGTGCCGAAAATTACTACACCAAATTAGGAAATTTTTAACACATCAAATTCGAAAATTTGACATCCAAATTTTCGACCCCTATGAGAATTAAATCTGGAAATTTGAAGAACATCAAATATCATCCCAAATTTAATCCATAGTGACCGAAAATTCAAGTGCCATCAAAACTAAAATTCTTGATTTTTACATCTCAAATTCTTCCAAGTTTTGAATACCATAAAATCAAAACACATAGCCAATTAAATCTGAAAATTTAAACACCATAAATTTATCAACAAATTTAATTATGCAATTCAAAATTATGCCCGGATTAATCCTAGAACAGTGCCAAAACCCGCTCTGATACCAGTTGTTGGGGTTTTTCGAATTAAACCACCGCAGGATCATTTGGTTGTTCATTAATCCATGTTCATGCAAATCATAATTTTATGTAACATGCATGTTTATCACAGTCTATACAAAAAGCATGCAAAGCAGATTCGAATCTAATAAAGCGGAAGACATAGAAACGAATCTACTTACAAATCGATAGACGGTCTGTGGACAAAATTAAAGATCTAATCTTGCTGTTGAATGAATACAGGGATGGCGCCACCTAGCTCAAAATTCGACCACCACAAATTCTACTCCAAGATCTTCTGTTGTATTCCCGGACTGTATCTAGATTCAGAGTGGGCTAAAATCTACTAGATAGAGTTGTGAAATCTGTGGATAACTTTGAGAGACAAAGAGGGGCTGATTTATTATGCTGTAACATCATGAAAATTTCGTGCCCCCCTCCCCTAATATATAGGGAGGGGCGAAATTTCATGTTCCAGCCCTATTGGGCTGAGCCTCTATCTCAAGTTCAATATCCAGTCCACTTTCAGTCAATTGGGCTACAACAGGGATCTAGAAGAATATTAAATTAGCCCACTAATTTATTTAATATCCAATATCCAATAAACCTAGGATATAATTAAATAAATTAAGTTTTACTTTTATTCCACTAAAGAAGTAAAACTGACCTACCAATTTAATACATATTTACGAATATGCTTTCTCCTTTAGTCCAGTCATTCCCCGTGTTTAAGATATAATATTAATTAATTAATTATGTAAGCCTCTGACAGCTATAATTAATTAACATCTAAAACCTTGAGTAGTACCACACAAGCTTTATTTATGTACGGAATAAATTCCACCTGCAGGGTTTCAACATGAACTTGTGCTTCCTCAAGAGAACATCATCAACCTGGCGCACCAGGACACAGTGCTCATGCATACTGCTCGAGACATCATGTATACATTGTTATTACCCAAGATATCGAATTCGATCTACGAAAAGATCTCACCCATTGATAAATCAAAGTAATAAACAACACACACATATGCTCGCCAATATCACATGAGTTCAGAACCCGAACTCTGTGGATCTTTATTCTCTCAGTAACTGGGTCAGAGACAGAGAATAGTATCCTATCGTGATCCTCCTCAATACACTAACCAGTGTACTAGAATAATCAGTTAGCCAAGATAAACTAACTTATCAGATTATTCTACGGTGTACCGATGGTGTGTTCAGGACCATCTAAGCCGTGAGCTCTTTAATACATTACAAGGTTCTAATGATACGATCTTACCGTGTGACTCCCCATACCATATCATCTACAATGTAAGTATATGGAACATTGCATAAAACAATTATAGAACATAATCTAAATGCAAACAGTGACTGCAATAACTTTCATTTCATATCATCATATCATCAGAAAAGTATACAAAGACAAGTCTTCCAGTATACAAAACCAACAGGGTCTTCGGGCTAAATGAGACTGGGCTTTCGAGCTAAATGAGCATGGGCCTCCGGGCTAAACAAGCATGGCCTTCGGGCTAAAGATGAAAATGGGCCTCGGGGCTAAACAAGACAGGGCCTACGGGCCATATGGTTTGGTCTAGGGACTGAACACTTTTACTATTCTCACTTACTCACTTAATTTTATATAGCTTGGATAGTTGGACACTCCCCACTGAGTCAGTAGTACTCATCCCAAAATCTACTTATCTTTTCAGGTATTGTCTCGAGTGATGCGTAGCGGACAAGATGTGATGATGGTGGTCAAGTGGTTAAGCATGATTAAAGATTTAATTTATTTTTGACTTTATTTTATGTAATAATGTCGAGTTATGCTTTGAAACTTCCGCTGTATTTCAAGTAAAATATGAAAAGCATGGATAACGTGCCTTTTTCTATTAAAGTGAAATTGGGGCGTTACAACTTTTGAAAAGAGTTTATAAAACTCTTGCAACTGTCACTCTTTATTTTTATTTCTCAACCGGTCCAGGTAAGGGATTGGAGGTTCATAGGGGCTCGTAGCTCTACGGAGAGCAATCTTCTCCCCTTAAGCTTTCATTTCTTCAGCCTCTCTCTTCTTTTGTTGAGGAGCCCATCCATTGTCAAAGGCAACTTCATTCAAATTGGGGTCTCCAACCTTGTTTTCCTCAATGTCGCCATTTTCGAGCATAGTGATGGTATGTACTTGCTCAGGTTGGCTCGACTTGGACTTTGATCCGCTTAATTGAGACTTCTACGGACTCGAATCTTTGTTGAGTGGCCTGCATGAAGGCTTGCAATGTATCTTCTAAAGAGGGCCTTGCGGACTGATTTGGTTGAGCTGGATATTGGAAAGGTCTGGGATAGGGTGGAGCTTGACTTCCTCCAGTTTGTTAAGGTGAAGGTGGTTGATGAAATGGCTGAGATTGCTGTGGCTGCCTCCAAGAGAAATTTGGATTATTTCTCCACCCCGAGTTATATGTCTGGGAGTAAGGATTGTATTGTTGTTGAGGTTGGAATCCTTGTAAGGCATTAACTTGCTCTTAGATATCGAGAAACTGTGTCTCCTCACTGAAACTGGATTCCACCTGTTTTGGACATATATTGGCTTCATGGCCATACTCTCCACATACTCCACATGTCTCTATAGCCATAGCTTGTCGAGGTGGGCTTCCAGACGCCCTCAGCATCTCCACTTGCCTAGTTAGCTCGACTAACTGTTTGGTAACATCATAGCTAGGGTTGACTTCGTTGACAGAAGCTCTCTTCCCCTTAGCGCTCTTCTGTTAAGATGCGGTGGCCATGGTCTCAAAGATGTTAGAAACTTCTTCAGCTGTGCGACCACCTATATCTCCTCCCGCTGCATTATCCACCATATATTGGAAATTTTGTGACAACCCATCATAGAAGAACTGGTTGAGCAACTCTGGTGCTAGATGGTGGTGCGGGCATTGTTGTTAAAGACCTCTGAAGCGATCCCAACCTTCATGAAATGCTTCACCCGAAGATTGGGAGAAGGTGATAATTTGAGCTCTCAAATCTTGGGTCTTCTGATTGGAGTAATATTTGGCCATGAACTTCTCATGCACGGCATTCCAGCTGGCTAGTTAATTAGATGGAAGATACATGAACCATGTCTTAGCACGATCCTTCAGGGTGTAAGGAAAGCACCTCATCTTCAATTGATCCTCGTTCAAACCTTGTAAAGGAAATGTTTGAACCACAACATAGAACTCCCGGAAGAGTTCAAGACATCTTCTGCGGGCATCCCATAGAAGGATGGCAATTGGTTGAAGTGGATGCTCTTCAACTCGTAGTTTCTTGCGGCTTCTCCAAGAACAATGTAAGAAGTTGAGGCCCCTATCACGGAACGAGCAAAATCCCTCATGTTCCTTGCCGCATTTGCAATGTTCTTATTGTTGATGTGATTGGCATCCATCTCCAAAAGTTGAGAGTTGTCACTTGCAAAGTAAACTTCTCTCAAGAATTCTTCTTCCCAATTGGGCGCTTAAATCCTTCTTGGTCTGTGAATGTTGTTAAACACGGGGGGCTAGTCTCCTGTTGAGACTTCGTCGACCTTGCATACACAATCACAAATACAAAAAGAAGATCACAAGCAACTGTGGAAAAAGAAGTAAAAGCTTAACTACAAAAACATGAGAAAATAAACACAAGTACAAAACAAACACAAAAACACAAATACGAAAATAAACACAAAACAATTATAACACAAAAAGACAATACGCCTAAAGCTTTTCCCGGCAACGACGCCAGTTGATTGATTCCGATTTGTCCTCTGCAAACTACAATGATCCAGACCCGCAAGAGGACGGGGTCGATTGTAGGGTGGAGAGCTAACTCAGGTCGTGTCTCTCGAGGAAAGCTTATTGTGGGCGATTACCTTTCTACGCTACAATTGTTTACAACACATGAATTTAAATACAACCTAAACACTCTAAACAGGGGATTGGTTGGATTTTAATAAACTACCAAATTAAAGCAAATAAAATTAACTAGCAACACCACAACAACAAAGATAAAGGTAAAGATTATGAAAAGAGCATTAGGGTGTAAATTCTCTTATTGGTTTCTCTCCTAGCTTGACTCAAGTTGATTATGTTAATTTCGGATGTACAATAGACCCCTTCAAGTGGTTTAACTTCACTTACTGTCACCATCGATCTATTAAACCCCCCATCGGCTATATCATATTATCCATTAGGCTTAAATGTACCCAGCCCACCTAAAGACTAACAATTAGGCTTACGAAACCCGATTCACCTAACGTTGAAGGAACCTAGGTCGGGCTCTAGAATCTCCTCTCGGTCTCATCTAGAGCCTAGCAATGCTAAGTAGTGGCCAATTACTCAACATAAACAAGCACGATTCCAACAACAAGTAACCAACCATCACAAGCATGAATCGAATCCCAAATCGATTATCTATCCCCTAATGTAAAGGAATTAGCCTATCATGCTCAAGACAAAATAAGAATCATACAAGTTCTTCATTTTCTAAATCAAAAAATAAATAAAATACAAACTCCTACAATAATGTTTGTCTCGTCAGTTTGGGGCAATCCTCACAAATAAGCTAAAGCTAAGGAAATAAATACCAAGAAGGGGATCCTCGAGTAAGCTTAGCTTATGCGGACAGCTTGAAATCGGACTCCTCTTCTCGTGCCTCTTCCTTGAGCTTCCTTGCCCCTTCTCTTCCTCCTTCCTTTTTCTCTGGAACTGTGGTGGTGGTGGTGAGAACTGGTGTGTTTGGAACTTAAGGGGGAAGTTGTCAATTTTCCCCTCCATAAGTGTGTGTGTGTGTGAATGAATAGATATGGTGGATGATTTATTGATGAAGAGAAAAAAAAGCAAGAGGTGGAGTTATTGCTTGATGGTTCCCCAAACTCCTCCTGCTCCTAGCTAGAAGCTAGAACCGTGTGCATTTAATCCTCCAGTTGGCCAAGTGGTGGAGAGCATTAAAGACCAAAACTGATGAACCATAGCTAGAATTGATCGACTGGAGCTCGAACTGATCGCAACTGAATTGATCAAGGGGACTCGAACTGACCGCCCACGCACCGGTGGCGTGCCCCGCGCTCACGGGGCTGGGGTACCGCGCACCCACGGGGCGGTGCGCGCTCGCGGGGGCTCTTCGCTGTGGGCACTGCCCCGCGGTCATGGGGGTTGCGCGCCGGCGGGGCCCTTCAGCTCCAGCTTCCGGCTTTTCTTCAGTTTGGCGCATCAGTTGGCTTCCGGTTCAGTTTCAGTCGGCTTTCATCAGTTGGCGACTTCAACTGATCCCATCAATTGTGGTTCAAGTTCAGCTCCAGCTTCGCTTGGCTCCAGCTTGAAATCTTCAGTTCTCCTCCAGCTCAACTCTTGGTTCTTCAGCTGTAGCTCCTATCTTTTCTCTTCAGTTTGGAGTCATCAGTTTGACTCCAAAACTAATAAGTTTTGGGTACGCCGACCAGCTCAGCGAAGCGGGTGATTCAGGACCTAACAACGAGCTGCAGCTTCAGTTGAGAGCTTCAATTTGGGAACTTCGTCTCCTAGCCACCTCTTGGCCATAAAATCCTGCTTTTTTTACACAAAAGCTCAAGTTTTGCACAAACCTGGCCAAACTCATAAAAAAAGCAGACATGAAGGAAATAACATAAAAACATCACGAAAACAAGGGTAAAACATATACTAAATATACTAAATTCCTATGATAAAATATGACAAATATACACCATTCACCTACTTTTAAAGATCATGTTAAATTTGCAACTAAGTTCAAAATTCATGATTTTTAAAGTAATTAACTCATCATTATATCAGCAAAATTAAGTTCCACAACCATCCCGGTAACAAAAAATGGATAAAAATATTTATGGATGAAAAATGGATAAACAATCAACAATACTAAACTTGGATTTGAGATTTGATTATAGAACCCCAAGTATTTATAGACATAAACAATCCATTTAAAAGGACATGTTTTATGGATTAATTATTTAAAATTGTAGTAATAAATTATCATTAACTCACGTAAAAATAACTATGGAAAATAGATGTTATAGCATAAATTTCATTAAATATTATCTTAAATTATAATATTAGAAATTGATAAAAATACCCATATAAATGGGATGGAAAAGAGTTGTGTATTATAATATATATATATATATAGATATAGATATACACAGTAATGATTTAGTTTTAAAGTCGTATGTTCTTACAAGAAAATCGTGGTGGAGAAGGGTTTAACGGTAAAAGAAGCGTTATACAAGAAAAAAGTAGTTTAGCCGTACAATAGTCGGTAAATAAATCGCACGCTATTTTGTTCCCAAATTTATGGTATGGTATGGTCCGCTACATAGTTTAAAGATTCTAACTTTAAAACCCTTCTTTCGCTCCATCGATCTCCGTCGCGCGCCACCGCTTTTCTCCAAACCTTTTGAAAAATTCTGCCTTCTTCCGCCGCCGGAATGAGCAGTTGGAGAAGTCTGGTGCTTCGAATTGGAGAGAAATGCCCCGAGTACGGCGGAAATTCTGATTACAGAGACCAACTCGTTAGTTTAATTTATTTTGCTCCTCTTAAACCCTAGTTTTTTTTTCTTGCTCATTTTTTTGATGTTCGCCAGAGTAAATGTACACTTCTTTTCTTGCCAACACTGGCATTTATATTAAGACTCCAGTTCTTAAAATATATCGCCGAGAATTGTTACTTATTTTTTAGTTTCCAAAACACTCCTGACTAATCTTGATTTTCATTTCCTCGCAGGAGACTTGTTTTGGTGTGGTTCGCCGTGAACTGTTGCATTCTCGTGATGAAATTTTATCGGTAATGAGCTTGCTTCCTTTCCTGTCTGTTTAATGTTCTTTACCTTATTTTTGGTTTCATGGTCGATAATTACTGACATTGTGTAATTTCAATATCCATTAATATTAACTTATGTGTCCAGCAAGTTTTAGTTGTGAATTTATAAAATGATTGAATGGAAAAAGGGCCATTGAGTGAGTTTTGCTAAATTAAAAAGCAGTCGGGTTATGATCAGTGCATATGGCGCTGCTGGATATAAGATATGCTGAATTCATTGCATACTTATCTGTTATATTTACTTTTTATTATTCCCAATGCTTAATCTTATTGCTTCTATATGATATTGTGGCAGTTCATTGTCCAGTGTGCGGAACAGTTGCCTCACAAGATACCTCTGTATGGAACACTGGTACGATTGAAGTTCTGTCTATCTATTCTTTCCACTATCCTTTTTTGGGAATCATTGTTTTTGAGATATCTCATTGCTGAATGCTGATGTAGCATGCTATTTTTATGTTATTTTCTTACTGGTAGGTAGCTTTTCAGTGTGCTTACTATTTAGATTCTTCTACTATTGTAGGTTGGTCTGATAAACTTGGAAGATGAAGATGTTGTCAAGGGAATTTTAGAGAAGACACACGACAATTTGCAGGTAAAGAGACCAAAACTATGGACTACATGTAGGATATCTGATCAAGCAGACTCTCCCTTTCTATATCTCTTGCACACATAAATAAGCAAACATGCATGTAAATGCTCAACTTGCTCTTCTGCATCAGTACTTGTGGTTTGTGTTGTTGCTTCATTGTGGCATCAGACATTCTTCCCGTTCAAATTGTTGTGTTTATATGTTATTAAGTAATCGTTTCTTGTATTTAAGAGGAGAAGTCCTTTCATTTGGTTACCTTGCTTGTTGATATAGACCAAAATCTATTGATTGCTCTTTTACTGAATACTGATTTTCATTCATTATTTATTGGCAGGTAGCTTTAGATGGTGGAAGTTGTAACAAGATTCGCATACTTATGCGATTTTTGACTGCCTTGGTATGTGTTCACAGGCTCTTTTTTGCATGATAACTCTTACTTATCTATAATCTACACATCATTCCTTGAGGTATTGGATGTTTATTTTACAATCTTCTTGCAAGCTTGAAGTTGTGAAATCTGGGGTTGAATGAATCATCCCTAGAGGTAAATATCAAACTAGTGCCAGTTCACATCTATCTCTGGAATATGACCCTAATTGAACTTCTCGAATCACTCCATTATGATGGAAAGGTGTAAAGGTGTTGGGGGGGGGGGGTCTACCAAGAAAAAGTGCAACATGATAGAAGAGCTTGCTCCCCAAGTGCCACATCCAGTTTTCTATCTTCGTGCATCACACGTGAATATCAGGAAATCCACCTGACAGTTGGCCTCTTTGTTAACTTTTTGCTGGAGTTAGATGAGGTCAAAACTCATGAGGTTGTTTAATGTGCTATCTGAATGAATTTGAACTTATATTGGTGTATTTAGCAAGATAACTTGTCTTACCCGTTGCGGAGTTAGAAAATGAGAAGACTGACTTCCACACTTTTATGTATAAATGACACAAGTCTCAGCCCATCATGTAGTTATGAAGTTTATGTTACTGTGATTATGAAGCGATCCATTTTACAGATGTGCAGCAAAGTTCTCCAACCGAGTTCCTTAGTTGTTTTGTTTGAAACACTGCTGTCATCAGCTGCCACAACTGTAGATGAAGATAAGGGAAATCCATCTTGGCAAGCGTGTGCAGACTTCTATATTACTTGTATTTTATCATGTCTCCCTTGGGGTGGAGCAGAACTTGTTGAGGTAAATTTTACTTGTGCTCCACTTGGTAATAATTCTCCAGTTATTTGGTTGCATTTCTTTCAACTTCTTTAACTACATTAACAAATATGATAAATCAATACAAGGCTAAGGTGCCCTAGTTTCGTTGACTTTCCAAATTGTGATTATACAAGTCTTTTGATTGCCAGCAAGTTCCTGAGGAAATTGACAGGGTCATGATGGGGATACAAGCCTACATGAGTATCAGAAGACATGTTTCTGATGCTGGTTGCTCTGCTTTCGAGTATATTGATGATAGATGTCAGGGTGATGGTGGAAAAGTAAGTCTCCTATCTCCTTGTTTCGCATCAACATGATGTGTTCATGTGTTCTTTTTGTTGCTCAGGATTCTGTATGTAACCTATGAGATATGTAAAGGAGGATGTGGATACCCTTCCTATAATGCACCACTGATTTTCCAGTTTTTAATCCGCGTGTCTTTTAGGATTTCTTGGAGGATCTATGGAGCCGGATTCAGGATCTCTCTAACAAGGCCTGGAAGCTGGATAGTGGTACTGATTATGTTTCTATTTACTTTCTTTGTCTCATCATCCTTCTTGTTGTTCTATTTGAATGCATGCAGGGTTCATCAAAATCTTTTAGATTTTGGATGTACTTATTTGATTTTGTAACCCACGTGTGACCTTGAGTACATTAGCTTAATTGAACATCTTTTGAAATAATGGAGAGTGAACTTCTGTTTTTGTACCAATATCCCCTTTTCCTTTTAGTTCATTTGATAAAAGTTGAGATTATTAGAATGCTGCATCCTTCAACCTGGTTTGCCTGACCTTTTGTTAGCATATTTTTGAATTGCTAGGAAAATCCCATTTTAAAGATCTCAACTTTCATATATTTGCCATTCACTTTAGACATGAGCGCTAGTCCAAACAGCTTCTATTGCAAAATGTGAGCTTTTATCAGAAAGCACCAATAGTAACTGAAATCTAAGTAGCCAGTGGACTAAAATTCAAGTTCTGCCAAGCATATGCCTATGGCTTTGCTTTGGTTGCATATGTTTTTACCTCCTGAGCATGGTGTAATCAACCTTTATACTCTAGATCCATACTTTTTCTTCTTTCATTCTTTATGTTTGCGACCGGAGCTTCACATGATTGTGTCTATGAGGAAGAACCTTAGTGTCTGCAATTTAAGTAGCTAGGTATATGTTTTTATCTGTTGAGATGATATAGGCAGCCTTTCTTTTCTAAAGCAATACATTTCCTTCTCTGACTGTGTGCATACACATATGTGAAGTATTTTCTGAGTTGTATTCCTTTTCAGTTCCTAGACCACACCTTCCATTTGAACCGCAGCTAGTAGCAGGGAAGTCTCATGATCTTGGTCCCTTGAACTGCCCTGAGCTTCCTGATCCTCCGGCTTCAGCTACGAGCATCGCATATGGAAAACAAAAGCATGAAGCAGAATTAAATTATCCTCAGCGCATTAGGAGACTTAATATTTTTCCTGCTACTAAAACTGAGGTAAGTTTACTAGATTGCTATATTGACATTTGAATGCCCAGTGATGTTGCATGTGTAATTTCTGGTTATTAGTTATGACTGAAAATGTTGTTGGATTGGTTGATGTTCTTTAAAGCAAATATATCCCTTGTGCCCGTGTTAATCTGTGGTTGGTATATATTGATGCTATTTCTATATGAAACTTTCTTCCCCATGCTACTTTTTAAGATCATCTGGTTCTTTTGCAGATTCTTGTTCATTTTTTGCCTGAAGTTCTTGTTTTTTTTTTTTTAAATATATTTCAACATTTGCCTTCTAATTCTGATTGGGCTAAATCCTTCACCAAATTCAACCTAATTTTGCGGGATTAGTACACTTAATTAAGAAATAAGGTGTAGAAATTGAATCTACAAGAAACTTGTTCATCGTTACAGCTAAATTTAAACAAACACGTTTTCATTTGTCATTATTATATTGAGAGTTTAATCTATGACTAGTTAATTGCAGTTATCTCTAATCACTGACATATTGGACTTATATATTTCATCATCTCTTTTTCCTTATAATGACAAGATCATGATGTTTGTACCTCTGATACATGATGTTATTTTTTTGGTCTCTGCGTGCTATTTTTGTTATAGAATGAGAAGTTAATTCTTGATCTGTATTTATGAGCCGCCATCTTTCAACAAGCATAGAATTTGAGATTAAGAGTGAAAATAGACGAATGTAATGTTTTAATGGTAATAGATGATAAGTAATATTTGATTTTGCTTTTTGGTGACAAAAACTACTGTAGGTATTAGGTGGGGTTCTTTTTTGTTCGGTGATATTATGATTTTCTTATTAGATTTCATTTGTATATTTAGTATATATTGATAATGCAAATAGAGAGGGCAAGAAGCATGGATTTTTTTCAGGAGAGAACATTTGGGCATTCTTCCAGAATAATCTTCCAAATGAGTCTTTCCTTTCAGAAGGAAGAAAATTCAATGGGAAAAGAACTAAATGTGGCCCTGGAGATATGTATCAATTGACTTCTAAGAACTAGTAAGATAGGAATAGGACAACTGCATGCTAGGTGCAAGTTATAACCCGTTGCATATAAGTGTGTCTTCATCTTTGTGGCACATTCTTGGTGGTTCTTAATGTTTGTTATCTTCTTCTTTGCAGGACTTGCAGCCTGTAGATTGGTTTGTTGTGGAAGAGTATCTGTTGGACGTGCTTTTTTTCTTAAATGGATGGTTAGTAGCCTGTTTTGACTTATTTTATATATTGTTTATGCAAGTGCTGTATTTAGTTCTTGTGATAGAGGATGAAAGTTTAGGATTTGGCTGCTGAGTACCAATTGGCGAATTAGGATGAAGAGTTGGTAGGATCATATCCACGTGTATTTGGAAAATATCCTCATCTTGCTGCAAATTTTGGAAGTCATGATGATGGCTTAGTCTTGTTTTCTCTGTGTATTACTTCTGAAGAAAGGGGTATTTTCCACGATGAGAAGTTTGTTGGTACATACAAAATAGATAATAGGTTTATCTTCTTTTGATTTCATCCACTGGTTGCCATTTTGCTAGAGACGCGAGGGGTGATTTTTTGTCTGAATATTTTTCTACATATTTCTACTTTGAGGTGCTTGTTTCGATCTTCTTATTCTTTTGTTTTGTTTTCTTCATTTGTTTCTGCAAAGCTAGTCGAAAGGAATGTGCTTCATCCATGGTTGGCCTGCCTGTCCCCTTTCGTTATGAGTACCTTATGGCTGAGACAATATTCTCTCAGGTACAAAGCAGTGGTGCGGGGTGTGTGTGTGTGTTTCTTTCTGTTGTGGTTTCTCTATGTAGAATTTCATATGTTTGACCATCATCTATTTCTACCTTGAGTTGTGAGTAGATAGCAATGTTAATGGTATCATGCCTGATGAACACATTTGGAAGTTCAGGAGCTGTCCTTTTCTTCTAGTGTGAAATATGTGCAAAACTGGTGCTCCATAGATTGGTATAAATAACTGAAGATCCTCTTGAGGTTAACTTCAACATCCATCGGTTTTGAGAAGAGAAATTTTAGGATAACAGTCACTGCAAAATTTGAAATTTATAGTACTCGTTGAGTTGTGGAACTAGTGGCAACAGTTGGAAAAGTAGCTTTTACTAGCTGACTAGCTGTAATATTGGGGAGGAGTTGGGTGGGGTTTTTGATGGAGGAGGGGCGAGAGTGGCCTTGGTAGATGTTTCACATGATATGCTTTACCTTAATCACGATCAATTGTTCATAGGGTGTTGCTCTTTACTATCTCTTTCTAACTTGCAGATTCTTTTATTGCCTCAACCGCCTTTTAAGCCAATTTATTATACATTGGTGATTATGGACCTATGCAAGGTATTTTTATTTTCTTTTCCCACTTTATTGCCCATGCCAAAGTATAATTAGCAACTATACTTCTAGGCTATCAAGGATATCTCTGTTCTTAGTTCAAGATTTTATTCCAGGCTCTTCCTGGTGCATTTCCAGCAGTTGTAGCAGGGGCTGTTCGTTCCCTTTTTGAAAAAATCGCTGATTTAGACATGGAGTGCCGGACTCGTCTTATCCTTTGGTTTTCACACCATCTGTAAGTCAGTATTGGCATCTCTACATATTATATAGTTCACAGCTGTTATAACTGTTGATCATAAATTTACTTTGTGTTTTTGGTAGCTCATACCGATACTTTCAGTAAGGCATCACATACAAGTATTGTCATGTTTTATTGATACTGAAAGCATTTGGATTTCCCAAATATCTTTTACTGTTGGATATGCTGGGTTTAAATGGCCAGTCACTGTTATAATCGGGAAAAAAAATCACTTTCAGTATCTTTCACATGCTCGTTGTTAATATCATTGTAAATTATTTTGGTGGACTAATCTATAATTGGAGATTTCTGAATGCCCTTCCTATGTGAAGTCTCTGCTGTTTTAGAGGGGTTCTCGGTTTCTGTTTGCTATATCGTATTTTACATTTCAGTTATCATTTTTCCTGGTTTAGTTAGATCATAGGTGCAGTTTGATTTACCCCTTTACCATTTACTGAAGTATCACTTCATCATATGTAGTACATATGAATCCAGACTCATATGGGTCTTCTCTTGTTTACTCAGATTTTTTCAGTAGTAGGACGTCTCTTGAATATGCTATTTTATGCAAACCAACTGATGTTTAGACATCAGTTTTGAATGTTTTTCTTCCTGCTCAATTGTTGTATTTTCAGATCAAATTTTCAATTCATTTGGCCATGGGAAGAATGGGCTTATGTCTTGGACCTTCCAAAATGGGCACCACAGCGAGTTTTCGTTCAGGAGGTTTTGGAAAGGGAAGTGCGTTTATCATATTGGGAAAAAATCAAGCAGGTAAATTTGTGGTCCATTATTTGCATTTTGGCTGGCATTTTTTACCAGCCTCGAGAATTTAGCTGGTGAATCTTATGGGGCGGGTCATTTCTGAACATGCATCTAAGCTTTTGAGTGAACTTTGGTAATTCGAAGTTTTCTATAATCTTGGTTTAAGATATTAGGTAGACCTTTTTTTTTTGCATGCCCAATGTTAGACACGTCTTCCAGGGATGAGTGTAACGTGCTTCCTTTGGAAGAAGTTGGTCTATTGATGTCTGGTTGATCCTTCAATCTACTCAATGAAAGTCAGACACTGTTTCTTCCATTCTGCTGCTTAAATTTTTTTAAATGGTTTTCTCTGTAATATATTTGATGACTTTGGTAATACGTGTGAATACAACACCTGAACCGTACTTTTAAGGAATGTCCTTGTTTAAGTAATTTATGCTTATCTGCATATGTATAGAGCATTGAGAGTGCCCCTGCTTTGGAAGAGTTGCTTCCACCTAAAAGTACGGTAAATTTTATATACAATGCTGAAGATGGAGATCAAACTGAGCATGGCCTCTCTTCAGAACTCAATGACATGGTTAAGGGACGATTAACTACCCGGGGGATTATTTCATGGATTGATGATCATGTGCTTCCAGCTCACGGGCTGGATGTCACGCTCAGAGTGGTTATTCAAACCCTTCTCAATATTGGTTCAAAAAGCTTTACTCATTTGATTACTGTATTGGAGAGGTATGGTCAAATTATTGCAAGGCTTTGCCCAGATCAAGAAAAGCAAGTTATGCTGATTTCAGAAGTGAGTTCTTTCTGGAAGAACAATGCTCAAATGACAGCTGTGGCCATCGACAGAATGATGGGATATCGTCTTATATCTAATGTGGCTATTGTGAGATGGGTCTTCTTGTCATCAAATGTTGATCAATTTCACATTTCTGATCGTCCATGGGAGGTAAGGCTGAGCACCAACATGCATAACGAGATCCTTTATGGACCCTTTGTGCTAAGCTCATGCAGTAATTCAAATATATAAGGAACTAAGTTAACTACTACTTTTTTTTTTCTTGTTTTCCTCGAACTCTTAATTACTTTTTCTGTTGAAATCTCTTTCATCTGCAGATTCTGAGAAATGCACTTACCAAAACATTCAATCGTATCACTGATTTAAGAAAAGAGGTATCATCCCTCAAGAAGAGTGTTGTCTCGGCTGCTGAAGCTGCGTCTAGAGCCCAAGCTGAATTAGAGGATGCTAAGGCAAAGCTTACTCTTGCTCTTGTGGATGGTGAACCAGTGCTTGCTGAAAATCCTGTGAAAATGAAGCGTTTGAATTCAAATGTTGAAAAAACAAAACAGGAGGAGGTTTCTACTCAGGAATCATTAGAAGCAAAAGAAGCCCTTCTTGCGCGAGCTGTTGATGAAATTGAGGTACATATTAAATGTCCCCGTGGATGAATGTTGTTTGAAATTTTCATGATGTGTCATGTTGGAAGTTTGCGTAGTTGTAATGGTTTCTTCTAGGAGAACATCAACATTCAATTAATTTAATATTGATTGGGAGCCTGCAGGGATTATTTCTATTTTTGTATAAAAGTTTCTCTGATGTATTGGCGGAACCACTTCAAGAAACGGATGGGTCCTTGCACCCAGCTTCTGTTGAGGCAGATGAAATGGCTATTGAAAATGAAGACACTACAACGATGGAGTTAGATAAAGAGGGTGGTGATAAATCCCAAAAAAGGTGCACTCTCCTTAAACTTTCCTAGGTCCCAATATATTTTGTATTAATAATGATTTGGTGTTTTAATTTGCACTTCTACTCATTGTTTTTTTGGGTGCATTGTTGTATCCATGTTCGCAGTGATTCCAATGGGGGAAGGGCCTTAAATGGTTATAATGTTGGTGAAAAGGAACAGTGGTGTTTATCAACCTTGGGCTATGTGAAGGCCTTCACTCGTCAATATGCTTCAGAAGTAAGTTCCTACGCTTTCTCTGGGCAAGATTATAAGTGTGAGAATAATAAAAAGTATGGTGCATGTGATTAGTGTTTTGTTTTTGTAGAAATAGAGTGTTATATTGGTTACATGTGTATTTCATTGTGTGCACAGATTTGGCCGGTGATTGAGAAATTAGATGCGGAGGTACTAACGCAGGATGTTCATCCCCTTGTACGGAAAGCTGTATATTATGGTTTGCGTCGCACCAATGAGTTTTAGTCTCTCTTTGTTTTTGTTCCAACAATGAGTTATAGACAGTCATCAACAAGTCTTTCTAGTTTAGTGTAGGTTAGTGTCAGTTTTAACACTTGCTTATCTATCCTACACTACTAGTTAAATTAGTAAATTAAGCTTGGGTTATTCTTTCAACTATAATCTTGTATTCATATCTTTCGCCCTGCCTGTTCACTATGATTGGTTGGTTTTTGCCAATACTCCCAAAATTTAGCACTTGAGAAAATCAAGCTCCTTTTTCTTTTATTTTTCTTTGTAGCATGTTCATTTCCAAATTGATATATAATCGCACGCATTGTGGAGAAATAACTCCACCTTTTGATAATTTCATTTTTGCCATCTAAATGAATGAAAAGGAAAATATATAATGAGTGAACGAATCAAATTGGTTAGCTTTTTGCTTTGACGAAAATCTGGGGTTTTAATCTTAAACTGTGTTCTTTGGGATATCATGATTTTTCATATTACAAACATCAAAATCTTAAGTTTATTTCATCTAAATTAAGCAATGCATATAATTGCAAGAAATTAATAGTTTGTTACTGAAGTTGCTAACATTACTTCAAAAAAAAGACAAAACTTATTCAGAAAGAAAGAGGTTGCTAACATTAAAAAGATACACCACAATCACAAAAATTACTAAAAGCTACGAACTATTAATGCTATTATGTAACTGATGCATTTTTTATTCTTCACTTGAGTGTTCTTTTGTAGGTAGTGAAATGAACAAAATAAATATTATTAAATATGAATTATTTTTTTCTTAAGTTTTGTGAAATAATTAATAAGAAAAACCAAATTTTATACACCATAATTTTACTATTTTCCAATAGTTATTGTTGTCCACGTAAAATAAATAAATTTTTAAAAACAGTTAAAAATCACAAAAATTACTAAAAGCTAAGAAATACTAATGCTATTATGTAACCAATGCATTTTTTATTTTTCACTTGAACTATTCTTTTGTAGTTGGTGAAATGAACAAAATAAATATTATTAAAAATGAATTAATTTTATCTCAAGTTTTGTGAGATAATTAATAAGACAAACCAAATTTTATAGACCATAATTTTATTTTTTCAAAAGTCATTTCTGTCCATGTAATTTTTTTTTTTAAATAGTTATATATTTTTAGGATTCAATCACTTAAAAATCAACTACTATATCAATAATCAATGAAAAAGACATTCAGAATTATATAAATATTCTTAAAATGAATTAATTTTTTGTTGTTAAGTTTTGTGCGATTATAAGACAAACCAAATCCGATATGGCTCATAAAATTTTTATTTTCAAGGTCATTGGTGTCTGTTAAAAACATATATTTTTTTAATTGTTATATTTGTGTAGGTTTTAGTCACTTAAAAATCAATTAAGGGGTGTATTGGATTGGGATTTCATTGGATTTTAAAGAACTTTTAAAATCCGGGTGTATTTAATCCAGACTTTTAAAAGTCCTTTAAATTTCTGGTGATTTAATCCAGACTTTTAAAAGTCCTTTAAAATCCTGGTGTATTCAATCCAGACTTTTAAAAGTCTTTTAAAATCCGGATGTATTCAAAACTCCATGGACTTTAAAAAAGTCATTGACTTTATTAGATTTCACCAGAAAATGACGTGAAAATTACAAATGATGAAATCCGACCTCTGGACACGAGATTTCGATGAATTTGAAAAGCCCGGCGAGTGTTGTGTCCCAGCGGCCGGTGAGGAGTTGAAATCGGGCACCCTAGCCATCACCCGACCCTAGCGGCCCCTGGCTTTGCCGATGATGGCACTCCAGCGGCCGCTGGGTGCCAGCGGTCGTTGGGAGCAAGGCCGCTGGCTTCCAGCGGTCGCTGGGTTCCTTTTTTTTCCGGGCCCACCGATCGTTGTGTTTCATCGAGCGTTGGAAAAAAGATTTCAAATCCGTTGAAATCGTCCAAAATCAATCCGAAATCTATACACAAAATCCGTCAGACTCTGCGTGGAGTTGGGAGAGTCCACGTGGAGTTTTGGGAGACTCCATGTGAAGTCTATGGATTTATAAAATCCATAGAAATCCATGGACATTTTAAAATCTAACAAAATCCATCAAACTCCCAATCAAATACACCCCCTAAATGTCTACTATATCATCAACTTATATAAGTAAATGAAAAGGACATTCGTAAATTAAAACTAAACAAGATTTATTTAGTTATTATTAGGGAACATATCATTTTGAAATGTACATTTTGACAACCTCCTCGATTTTTCTAAAACATATATTTTAAGTCGTACTCTATTTCTGAAAGTGTCATTCTAAATAAATGCACATATATTGATAAAATAATCAAATTACCTTACGTACACTCACGTGAATTCATTAAATTAGTCAGATACGGATATTTGAATGCATTGAATGAGGGAAATGTGATTTTTTTTTAATCTCAATCATGTACAATAGTAATATTTATTCAAAAACGGATGAAATATTAATTAGTTCATAAATTTAAAATGCATAAAATGGTCCCTGTGCATTGTTGGGGAGAAATAATAGTTAATCTAATGACCATTTTATTTTGTGCGAGCCAAAGTGTCAATAAATTCAATTTATTAAATTGTGGTAGAATTGGCAATAAAAAGAAGGAATAGGGGCGTAGCTTGAATTAAAAGAATCTTGAGAGGTTTAAGATAGTATGCAAAATTGCACCTTTAAATAATTAGAACAAAAAAGAAAATTATTTTCCGAACTAGAGTAAGATCTCTGTTTTTCGACCTACTTGCAATGAGTTCGAAAATTATTTTCCGACTGAGTAAGATTTCATATAGTTTTTCGAATTGTCTGTTAAAATTCAAAAATAATTCTCCGACTTGGAGTTCAAGATTTCAGATATATTTTTCGGCCTGGAGAATCCTATTCACAAAATAAAAACACATCCGAATAAAATGATCCATACATAAAACACGTACAATTCGACATCTAAGGTGTATTACAATTATTATAAATTGAATGTTTCACATTCAGCAATACATTCATCTTGGTGATCCTTCCACACGCATGATTCGTGGTGATCCTTCCACACGAATGTTTCCCACTCGATAGTGTGGAATACATCTCAGTAACCAGGAGTTAACTTTTACATTGAGCCAACAACACTATTCTCTGATATAAAATCGATGACAAACTGTTAGATTCTAAAATATGTGAACGTATTGGGGTCGAAAATAAATTTTTGAACCTTCTCGATTAACATTGAAAAATAATTTATGACCTGAACCAGTGATTTCAGAAAATAATTTGTGACCCATTATGATGATTTTCGAAAACTTTTTTTTTGAAAGAACCTTCTTATTTCATGAATATATTTTTGACGCATTATCCATATGGTCGAAAATATATTTTCGACGCCCTGTGACATATTTCAGATTGTGTTTTTCAATTTCGCTGCGACAAACACTACTCTTTGATTAGAGAAAATGCCAAAACAATCAGAAAAATATACAACAAATGACTTACATTGTCTGTTTCTTCACTCTTTTTGTGCTCCATGATTGATTTCCACCAAAAATCTCAATCTAAATGGATTTTGGAAACTTTTGCGAATGGTTAGGGTTTCAGAATGGTTTGGTTGATTTCGTGCTCCATTGTTTGTTTCTTAAGATCTTTCGATCATTTTAATAGATTCAGTTTGAAATGGTTCTTATAATTTTGGGCAAATTACTTTTTGATACCTGACCTTTCAACTTTTTAACATAAATGTCCCGATCTTTATATATTTACGGTTTGATACCCAACCTTATAAGATTTTGTCAAATCTATCCTATGGTCAACTATCTAGTACCTTACAACATACGTGGATAACAAGAAATCTTATGTGGATTTTTATAATGCCACATCATACCTAAAAAATAAATATTAAAAACTTTATTTATATCCATGTAAGTTTAATAAATTAGAAAATGAGAAAATTATTTGAGGTTTGTGTAATTTGAAATGTAATACATTCATTAAATATGTTAATGTTATTTTTTCATCTAATTATTTTTATTGAATATTCATACATTATTTAATAATTAACTATTCACATAATATATAGAATATTTAAGTAAATATTTTTTTCAAAGCTTACGAGTTACAACATTTGACAAATGGATAATTATATATATATATTATCGAATTTTAGTTATGAATCCTTCAACAAGTGATGGTAATTATAATATACATAAATATTTTAATTGACATTAGATCAATATAAAAAAATAATGTTTATATAAATTATATACATTCACGAGATATAAATTGACATAACTATGACTTCGAGTCATATAAACTACAATTTAAAAGTGAAAGTGTTATTTATTTAACTTATATGAAAATTTAAGTTTCTATTTTTTTTATAATGTGGCATTATAAAAATCTACATAAGATTTCTAGTAGTCCACATATGGTACAAGATAGTTGACTATGAGATATATTTGATAAAAATTTACAAGGTTGGGTATTAAACTGTAAATATATAAAGGTCGGGACATTTTTGTTAAAAGGTCAAAAGGTCAGGTATCAAACTGTAATTTACCCTATAATTTTTGATATATTATGTATTGTTTTTTTTATAATTTATGATTATTGGTTTATTTTTTGAAATTTATAGTTATTAATTTATTTAATAAGGGTATTTAAGTAAAAATATAATTAATTAATTTTCAATTAATTTAATGTGCAGTTTAGCAACAGCCCAGATAAAATGGAGAAAAACATAAAAACCTTGTAAAACCCATGCTGCTTCTCCCCTCTGCCTCAATGCCAATGGCCAAAACAACAATCCGTTGGAGCTGAGAACTGCTGCAAAGCAGAAGAAGAAACTTCATCTGGCTACAAAATCCCAGCTATTTGAAGTTGTCCAGAGCAATTTTCTTTGGTTATGGAAATAGCGACAGTTCAATGGCGGCCAGCCCCTCTTCATTTTGCCCCATTTTCTACCTCTTCTGGAAATTACAGGCCCAAAGTTTCACAACGAAAGAGGTTTTTGATTTCGGCCTCTTCCTCTTCTTCAAGTGGGCCAGAGGGGTTCTCTTGGCTGCAGCTTTCGCAGTCCATTCGCCGGGGTTCTCAACGGTTTTTTGAGAATCTGGGGGAGTCTGTGAAGAAAGAAACTGGGTTTAATTTTAATGTTCGAATTGATGAGTTTTCGGGAAGGGCCAGGAACTCTGCCCGGAATGTGCAGAAAAAGCTCGAGCGTGTGAACTCCGAGCTACTGCCTCAATTTTTCAGTTGGAATAAATGGGAAAGTTGGAAGGTATGATTTTCTGTGATAAAGCTCTGAAGATGATTTTAAGTAATGATTAGCATTTTTCATTCCAGTCTTTATTGGCTGTGCATATGTTTTGATTTTCTAATTCTTTTCTATTTTCAGGATATAAAGAATTGGGATTCAAGAAGATTGGGTGCTTTAGTGTTATACATATTTGTGGCGGTTTTTTCCTGTCAAAGTGTATTTAAGGCAGTTCGAGCTCCTATTATTGAGCGTGAAAAGAAGGAGTTGGCTGAGGCGTACATGGATGCATTAATTCCTGAGCCTACACCCACGAATGTGAAAAAGTAAGTGGCGTTCTTGTCTAACTTTTCATCGCCTCTTGTATTATTCTCTCTGTAGTATTCGTAATCAGTAGGAAACTAGTGAAGTTCTATCAGCATCGAACGTTGGGTACTTCATGTCTATGCTACATTTGTGGTTAACATTTGTTTCTCAGAGATTCATTGTTGACTCTAGATAATCGAAGTGAATACATTTCTTGGCATACTTGCACAGTTTCACTCAATCTGTTTCTTGACTGGCTGTTCGAAATGAGACAAAAAATACCCAATGAAGTGATGTCGTCCTTTTTTCATTTTAAGGATTCTTTAGTTGCTCAAATGATGCGATAATAATGGTTAATTTTTCTTAACTTCCAGACTATCTCTTCAATCCTTGATTGCTGATTGTATGGCATGTAACAACACGAGATGTCCAAGGTTTTGAGGGTAGGTTGAAATAGGCAGTGTGCTGAAATTTCTAGGATGTTGATATAGGCTGTGGTCCTTGCTACGTATGAATTAATAAAATTTTCAGTTGTTAGAGTGCACATGTTTGATTACCACGTTTGTAAAGCTGGAAAAAGGGTGGCTAATTGAAGGGTACAAGCCGTGAGATTAGATATATCCCAAACCCTGAAATCAGTTCACGATATCTTACACGTTTTTGCTAAATTATTACTCTGTAAGCATTTTCGTTATAACAAGAAAACAATTTTTTCTTGTTAGCTGCATAGATTTCATAATTCTTTACTTTGCTCTGCTCTGATTTTGTCTTGCTCAATGCTTACCTTATCCCAATCTTATAGATTCAAACAAGGTGTATGGAGGAAAGCTACTCCCAAAGGTATGAAACTCAAAAGGTTTGTTGAAGGACCTGACGGGACACTTGTTCATGATACTTCTTTTGTCGGGGAAAATGCATGGGAGGATGATGCTGAAAATGCCCAACGGAGCATGAAAGAAATAATACAACAGGACCCAAAATTAAACATGGAGGACAAAAAGGTTCTTCAGGAAGATTTAGGTCTATCAGGTTTGTTCCTTATGATTTCTCTTATTTTCATTCTTTACTTTCATGCAAGATTGGATTTTATATAGGGTGCCAATATTTGCTCTACTCTAGGTTTTGGGATATGAATATTAATTATACAACCAGCTGAACAACTTTTGGCTTTCCAATTTAAGACACAAAAAATAGTTTCAGGAATATTATTGATCTTGTATTGTTGTTTTTAGGAGAATGATTTTTTGCATAAATTTGATTTAGGCCACATAATCCGAGCTAGTATGCATAACAAGTGCTTTATTTTACTTTTTGCATCCTGTTGTTTCCTGGTCTTTCTTATTGGAATTTCTGACAGTTGGGAATCAAGATATTGGAGGCACATGGCGTGATAGGCTTGCAGCATGGAAAGAAATTCTTCAGAAGGAGAAGTTAGCTGAGCAAGTCGGTTCACTCAACTCCAAGTATGTGGTAGAATTTGACATGAAGGAGGTTGAGAACAGTCTTCGGAAGGATGTAGTTGAGAAGGCCCAAAACACACGAGGAACGAGGGCGCTGTGGATCTCCAAGAGATGGTGGCGCTACCGTCCAAAACTTCCGTACACTTATTTCCTGCAAAAACTTGATTCCTCTGAGGTACAAGTGATACAATTTTTTCTGACCAAGTCCACTCATTTCTTATTAATACATGATTTGTTGGATGTCTCCCAATTTGTAAATATGATGTCCTCATTCTGACTTATAATATCACCCTGTAAGATCCTGAACACCTTCATTCTGCATAGGTTAGTCATTGTTGCTTTGTAATTCTGGAAGTGAAGCCCTTGCATAATGCTGCCAAGAAGCACATGTCTTGACAATCTATTCCAGTAATTTGGTAGGCCTTAAACAGTCTTAGGACACATGATCTCGAGGAACCAGGTTTTCAGCAGTGGAACCAGAGCCTTATTTAACATGGTTCATTCAAATGCAATAAACTAGTTTCAGGAGCTTCAGTTGTCCAGATCACCTAGAAAAAAATCTTGAATATTAGAAGGCACTATTCTAAGATTCAAAATGTTTACTATATGCCATATTATTCTCAGTGCAATATCCTTTTTTTCCCCTCGTTTTTTCAGGTTGATGCAGTTGTCTTTACTGAGGACTTAAAACGATTATATGTGACCATGAAAGAAGGGTTCCCTTTAGAATATATTGTGAGTGCAGTTTCACTTTTATGTTCTGACAGTTGATTTTTCCCTGTGTTGGGCTCTTGCTTACTTATTCATTACTGTCTAGGTTGATATCCCGCTCGATCCTTTTTTGTTTGAGGCAATATCAGGTTCTGGAGTTGAAGTCGATCTTCTCCAGAAGCGGCAGATCCATTATTTTTTGAAAGTTGTGTTTGCGCTGTTGCCTGGAATACTAATTTTATGGTTCATTAGGGAATCTCTGATGCTTCTTCATATTACAACAAATCGTTTTCTTTATAAGAAATATAATCAGCTTTTTGATATGGCATATGCTGAAAACTTCATTCTGGTGAGAATTCTTTTTCTTTACAGTTTTGCTTAATCTATGGTTTGTCCATTTTTCAAGTAATATATGAAAAATTGTTCATTTTACTCAGCCAGTTGGTGAAGTTGGTGAAGCAAAGTCTATGTATAAAAGTGTAGTATTAGGAGGAGATGTCTGGGATCTTCTAGATGAATTGATGATATATATGAGAAATCCCATGCAGTATTATGAAAAGGATGTGCAGTTTGTGCGAGTAAGTTAACACAATCTTAAAAAATTATGAGACTATATTTGAACCATGATTTAGACACTGAATGTGTGTAGTTTACTTTATGCTGTCATCCAGGGTGTGCTTCTGTCTGGACCCCCAGGAACAGGGAAAACACTTTTTGCAAGGACACTAGCTAAGGAAAGTGGGCTGCCTTTTGTCTTTGCTTCTGGTGCAGAATTTACAGATAGTGAGAAGAGTGGCGCTGCGAGAATTAATGAATTGTTCTCAATAGCAAGAAGAAATGTAAGTTTCCACCGATCCGCATGTTATGTTGTGTTCTGTGAGATATTAATTGAGAAAAATAGTTGCAGTATCAAGATAAGTTGGACTGATAGCCTGCTCTTTTGAATGTCTTAACTTTCCATGAATGAAAAGGAATAACAGGTGGGTTGAGTGTTCTGAATGAATGTATTCTGATGATTATGGTGGAGCAAAATAATTTTTAACCAGAAAAAAATATTAGTATGGTAAATGTACTCTACAATTTTCAGAGATGAAAACTAGAATAACCAGTGGAAGTCTTGTTTGAAACCTGCATTCTGTTAAGGGCCTGGTCTGGGCCATCTGGCATACATATAGAATATTCTATGAGAGCACACATGCTAGTTGTTGAAAGAAATATTTCAATAACCAGTGGAAGTCTTGTTTGAAACCTGCATTCTGTTAAGGGCCTGGTCTGGGCCATCTGGCATACATATAGAATATTCTATGAGAGCACACATGCTAGTTGTTGAAAGAAATATTTCAATAACATGCTCTCTTTTTTCTAGGCTCCTTCTTTTGTATTTGTGGATGAGATAGATGCTATTGCTGGAAGACATGCTAGGAAGGATCCACGAAGAAGAGCAACATTTGAAGCACTAATTGCTCAGCTTGATGGAGAGTAAGTGATTAAAACAAAAATGCATTCACTATTAAGAGCATAAAGTCCATAGTTTAATTTGCAACTCATATGTAATATGGTAAATGATCTATTCAATCAATCTCAAGCTCCATTTTCTGTTTATAATTGATGGGTTTTCTGTTGATAATGGAAGAGCAAGTGGAATAGCTATTAGTCCATGCTAAACTTTCTATGGCTAGTGATTTGCCTATTATGATTGTAATACTGAATGTTGACTTGTGTTTTAGTTTATAATTTTTTTCAGTGTTTTTCACTATTTATGTTTTCTTATTGGGACTCTTTTACTGTTACCTAAGTATAACACATAAGTAAATTTTGTTATGTGCAGTAAAGAAAAAACTGGTGTTGACAGATTCTCCCTGCGGCAAGCTGTTATTTTCATATGTGCTACTAATAGACCAGATGAACTGGACTTAGAATTTGTTCGCCCTGGGCGTATTGACCGTCGAGTATATATTGGACTACCTGATGCAAAGCAACGACAGCAAATCTTTGGTGTTCATAGTGCTGGGAAGGAACTTGCTGAAGATGTTGATTTTGAAAAGGTTGTTTCCGCTTAATGTCTTCTCTCTTTAAGTATGATTCTTCTTATTCTTTTTTGGATTTTTTTTTGGGGGGGGGGGGGGGGTCCCCTTTTGATAGCTTTTGAACACGCTCAAAAACAACTTGCCTACATGCTACTTGCTTGGAAGGAAGCCTCATCAAACCCGCTCATCACGGATTGGTTAAGGAACTGTCCCAATTAAGTATACTCTTAGTGCTTGTGTTTAATTCGTGTTCTTATTTTCTCCATCTCTACAGGTTGTCTTTCGCACTGTTGGGTACTCTGGGGCAGATATACGCAATCTAGTCAATGAAGCAGGAATAATGTCTGTAAGTTTATTTCTTATGATATTTTTTCCAGTGCTAGTGTATTTAGTGTATTTGTCTGATTTTCTGGTGAGTTTGGTTCACCGATGCTTATACAGGACCCTGAAAGAAAACATGGAAATGAAAATAAAGCACCTTTTATTGTTCTTTGAATTTTGTCTTTTTTCCTCATCTTGAAAAGCTGCCACACCTAGTGTTTTATTTTGGTTTCTATTTTTGGTTGCCATACCGCATGTCCATTTGATGTTAGAGATCACATCTTACATAATTATAACTCCTATTTCATACTAAATTGTCAATTCTTGGAAAACGCAGTGCCCACTGCCCATTTTATAGACCATGTCAGAACTTAATGTCAGATTTGCTCAGTAGCCTTTTAGGTTCTTTTAGCAGTTATGCTCTAATCCTTGATGTAAGTCTTCTATTTAATTACAAGTTACACGTAAAAACAGGTCAGGAAAGGGCATTCTAAGATCTATCAACAGGATATTGTTGATGTCTTGGACAAGCAGCTGCTTGAGGGAATGGGTGTGCTTCTCACAGAGGAAGAGCAGCAGAAATGTGAACAAAGTGTATGGTTTCTCGAGTAACAAAGAGAGCTACTTTATATATTTCCTATCATATCTGTGATGTTATCCAACACTTCTATAGGTATCTCTAGAAAAGAGAAAACTTTTGGCGGTGCATGAAGCTGGTCACATACTGTTAGCTCACTTATTCCCTCGATTTGATTGGCATGCATTTTCTCAGCTTCTACCTGGTGGAAAGGTATGGTGCAGGGTATGGATATAATTCATTTTATCTGGATACATATCTAATGGATTTCATCTGTTGTCTGCTTGAGCAGGAGACTGCTGTGTCTGTCTTTTATCCTCGGGAAGACATGGTAGATCAAGGTTATACAACCTTTGGGTACATGCAAATGCAAATGGTGGTTGCTCATGGTGGGAGATGTGCTGAGCGCATTGTATTTGGTGATGACATTACTGATGGAGGAAGAGACGACCTTGAGAAAATTACCAAGGTAACATGAACAGATGCTAAATCTTACCATCAATTTTTTACGCACTCCATGTAAATAGAAGTTGAGAAAAGGAGGAATGTAAAGTTCATTATTGTCTACAATTTGCTGTATCATTACTTCATCTCTTTCAGATTGCTCGAGAAATGGTAATTAGCCCAAGAAATCCCAGGCTAGGGCTTACTGCCTTGACAAAAAGAATTGGGCTTGTTGATCAACCAGATAACCCGGATGGTGAAATAATAAGATACAGGGTATTATTTACTTCAACACAGTGAAATATAAAGTAGATGGTGTGGCTGTTTTGCTTTAACTGCTTATTCTCAAACAACTAATTTTCTTTAACTTTCTTCATTTAGTGGGATGACCCTCATGTAATTCCTGCAAAAATGACACTTGAAGTTTCCGAGCTTTTCACAAGGGAGTTGACAAGGGTAACTTCAATGAGCCTTGATATCTTTTTTTGGTTGCATAAAATTGTGTGCACGATAAGTGCTTGCTAATATGACCGCTGAGTAAATAAGCATGGCTTCCTATTGATGGCAAGTGACAGACGGATATAGATATTATTACTGCTATGTTTCAGTTGAGTTGCATATGCCAGATAACACTCCATACTGTCATTTGGCTCACACCATAGGTTGGAAACTTAATTATTCGACCAATCTTTAAGCTCATAACTATTTGGCCTTATTTAGACCTGATGTATTGATAATATTACGAGTGATTCATTTGTATGAGGAGGGTGTCTTTCATCTTAGCAAATCATGTATATTGCCAACTTTCTGGCTGTGCCCTTCTGTGTGTCTTTCATCTCTGGAAATTCTGTACAGTCGTACCTACTTATAGTAGCAATGTGATAATGGATACCATGTTGCAACAGTACATTGATGAGACTGAGGAACTTGCTATGAAGGGACTGAAGGACAACCGGCATATATTAGATGCCATAGCCCAAGAACTGGTAGAACATTCGAGGATAACTGGTTTGGTAAGATATGGTTCTTTTCGTAAATAATGATATGAAAGTTGACAAAATAAGTTCTCCTGCATCACCATCTGTTCTGATTTCCACTGTTTCTCTCTCAGGAAGTGGAAGAAAGAATGAGAGGATTGTCACCAATTATGTTTGAGGATTTTGTGAAACCGTACCAGATTAACTTGGAAGAGGTGTGCCTTTTTACCCACAGCAGAAATGTTTGTCAGATTCATTTTCTTGCAGTCCTTAAAAATTTTACAGTGGAAAAAAAAATTGCTTTCTTTTATCTAAAATTTGATCTTTCCTGAACAGGATGGACCGTTACCGCATAATGACCGTCTGAGGTATCAACCCCTGGATATATATCCTGCTCCGCTGCACAGATCTTGAACTCTGCAGGAATTACATGGTTCTTCAACTAAATCGTAGTTTCTTTTTTTGATGGAAATCTTATATATAATCAGGAATTATTTTTGTTAACACAAGATATAGAGTAGATAGTTGATAGAAGCGCTGCCTGGACAGAACACACAAAGAAGTGCAGCTTTACGATTCGATGCACGTTCTGTTTTCTCATTTTGGCTGTAGCCTGTAGATGTGAATCCTGCTGATGCAATCAAATTCACTTGAACATTATTTTTTGTTCAATTATGAAAAGGGTTCCATTTGTTGCACCCAATCAGAGCTGCTACATATTGCCAACAAAGACAGAAAACATAAATAAATAAATAAAAGAGACCAATTTGCTTTCATAGATGATTGTGTAATGGTTTAAATTTACAAGGAGATGGTGTTATTGACTTATTTCCTTGTAACTTATAATGCAACACGTAGAAATCGACAATTCGTGTTCCAAACAAACGGACACAAATTAAGCTCACAACTGAACTTATGCAATGCATCAAAGCTTAGGCTACAGTTTGCTTGCTGGGAGGCCGGCCGGGGCAACACGAGATCTTTTCTCTACACTTCGAGAAATCTTCTTCACAGCATCCTTGGCTATATGACGAGGCTTGCTCAACCACATCCCTCCATCAACAGGCAGGATGCTCCCATTGATGTATTTACCTTCACATACAACAGTTGGATTATAATAACAGGAAAGGAAAAATGAAGAAATTAATGAACCTAAAGCCTAAAACCTAAAGGCATTATGGATCAGGGACATTGGAACTGCAGCAATCATCGAGTATGGAAACAGGTTACTACATCAAATGTGCTATACTCCAGTTATTCTAAACTCAAACACAGTGTGAATTATGGAGACCGGACGCCACTGGGGCAAGATTGTTGCATGTGATCAATCCAGTCGGAAAGTTAAGGCAGGATAGCAAAGTTCTACAATTGCATCATATGCAGGTAAGTGAAATTATGTGATGCTGATATCCGGGTTTTACGACAATCATGCTCTCTCAATCTATGAATCGAAGTGCGGAAACAAGTCTCCAGTCTCTGGTAAGAAACTATAGCGGACAAAATGTTCATGATATAGCAATGTAAGCTGCAGCTCACTACACTTTACTACAATGCCAAGTTAGAATACAATGGATAGAGATATGAAAGATAACCAACCAGCATCCGATGCGATGTATACAGCAGCCATGGCAATATCCCATTTCTCACCAAATCTAAAGAGAGGCATAGAATCATTGGTTTTGTTACTAATTTCTTGAGGCAGGAGTTTACTGAGGCCAGCAGTATCTTCTATTGGACCTGGTGCAATCCCATTAACTCGTATATCATAATCCGTGCCCCATTCCAGTGCCAAATTTCTTGTGAGGGCATCAATAGCTGCCTGTTCACAAAATTAAAGAGGACAACAAGATCATTGGGAAGTAGGAGGATCTAATTACCTTCACTGCGAGCATCAAATCACAAACCTTGGCTGCAGATACGTGGAGCTGATACCAGGATGCCGTGTAATGCAGCGTTGCACTGATGTTCAAGATTAGTCCTCCACTAGACGAGTTTCTTCCAGGTCCGTTTTTCTTAATATACTTGAGAGCTTCGAGACACATTGTGAATGTTCCAACAGAATCAATGTCCATAACTGCAGAGAGTATTTAGATCAGAGTCTTCATCTAATGCTTGGAAATTATATTCCAATTGTTGACGTTCATCTCCTCTCAATTCATTTCTCAATACAGAAAGCGAAAACTAACCCGTTTTAAACCCATTGGGAGATAGATCTTCAGCTGCAACGAGGAAATTGCCGGCTGCAGCGTTCACCAGAATGTCGAGCTTCCCAAAATGCTTCACCGTTGCCTCCACCACTCTTTGTGCATCTTCCCGTTTCCGAACATCCCCTTCAAATCCAACTGCCTAAAAATTTAAATTGGCATAAAAAGTAAGATCAGGAACAGAGACACCCCAACAGTAAGAATCTGGCCTAGTCACTACATATACACATGAATTTGATAGGTATCAAATAGCAGCAGATTATACGACTGAAGAAGTAAACAGAAACCCAACAATAGAAGACAGGAATCGGATGATGAATCGTGATTTAATACCGGGATGCCGAGGGAGGTGAGGGCGGAAACGGCGTCGTCGAGGACGTTCTTGCGTCGGCCCATGATAGCGACGGAGGCTCCGTGCTTTCCGAACTGGGTGGAGATCTCAAATCCGATACCGGAGCCGCCTCCGGTTAGCAGCGCTACCTTGCCTTTCAGTGCATCGGACTTGAACGGAGACTCCATTTTTTTTTTCTAATTTTTTTGCTCCTGTATAGTTATACAGTTGAATGTTGACGTCGAGGATGATTATTATTGTATTTATAGGAAAGAACAGAAAATGTTATTTCGCTTCTTCCGCCTCTCATCTCATTTTTCGCAAGTTCCATTTTTGGACACGTGAATCTCATATTTTGTATAATAATTTACCCCAAAAAAAAAGTGGAATATTGGATGTTTAGTACCGGAAAATTCAACGCTAGTCGAAGGGCAGTGCCTTCCATCGTCTGCCACGTGCCCACTAATGCAATTTTAGTTTAGTACCCTATGGTAGAATTTCTTAAAAAAGAAAAAATATTCTAAATCAATCAAAAACGTCAAATATTAGTTGCCTACTAAATTCGGTGAAAATGTAGTTTTTTTTAGGTGAAACTCTTGTCAACCTCAAACGACATTTAAGTCTGTGTCTATTACTATATCTACAATCTATGTTAACAACTTTTTTTTAAACCAAAAATGACTTTAAATTAAAACGCCACAGATAAAAAAGATTCGACCCAACAATGAGGATTAGAAAAATCATAAGAAACCCTAACAAAGCGATGTGTTACCACATTACATAATGACATACTAAATTCAAAGAAAATAAGACATTTCATCAAGGAGAGCCATCAATAAGAAATAAAAAAAAAAAATTCAAATTCGAAGAGATCCACACAAGGTGATTGGAAAACTTCATAAACCACTTAGGAATCGAGTTCAAAAATAACATGCTGAATATTCTTGATCCAATAAAGAGCCTCATGCAACCCCTTAGATTCGCCTCTATCAACTTGAATCTGACCAGGGAAGTGGCAAGTTCTCACAATGATAAAACTTCTACATCGTCATCCTTTAAAACCACATTGATACCCTTCTCATTAAGGTCATTGAAAAAAGACACATTCATGTTAGCTTTTGCAAAATCCACACATGGTTTGTGTCGAGTATGACTCTCTGCTGAGCCTAGGCGTGACAATTTCGATCGACCTTGTCCTGCTTTTAAGGTCGGGTTGGCCCAATAATTTTAGGCTCAAAATAGAGAGCGCCCCAAATGGGCTGGGCCACTTGGCCCAAAAATCTGGAAAATACACTTCGGGCCACTTTTTCGGGTCAAGCCATGCCTCTAAGATATAGGTCCAAATGGTTTTCAGCCGAACCTGATTTTTGTCATTGGTCTGACGAGCTCGGAGAGGCTTGAATTGTCACCGCTAGCTGAGCCTCTTGAACTATAAGCAATATTCTTTCCAATCTCTCCAGCAACTCTTCACTCCATTGAGAACTCATAACCACGAGGAACAACTAGCGAAGGAGTCCACCGATGCCCTCCCAAACACAAAGATTCATCTCCTTCCACACTTGCCACATAATCATAATCACCATAACAAACTGATACAGACTCAATTTTGCATATTTTTACTTTATCTTTTTTACTCATTTTTAGTACTTTTAGTAGTGTCTAGAGTCTAATTTCGGATAAAGTGTAACAGAGGAGAGAAGAAGCACGTTTGGACTCATTATGGGCATAATCATGTGCCAAATTGATTAAGGGCATAAAGAGGATAAACCGATGAAGCTTTGACAGTTTATTGCGGATTTTGCGCGGAAGTTCAGCAGCGAATCATTCTCAACTGACGTGGGCCCACGTGCACAGCAGTTCCGCAGCTTGGGAAAGTTCAGCTAGATGAGAGAGAAGAAGTGGAGGAGAGAGAAGAGAAGAGATAAAGGAGAGAGAAGAGATGGAGCAGCTCATCCTTATAATTTATGGAACAAGGTTGAAGTGGATCCTCTCCAACTAAAACATACCTCTACATGGGTTGGGCTGGGCCAAATTGTGGCTTTTCAAACAGCTATAAATACTAGTTATCTTTCATTTTCGTAGAAAAAAACACACTCTTTAGAACCGCAAAATATAGTTTATATTCTGTATTTACGTTTTTTGGATATTCTGCACAGTCGGGGGGTGATTTGCCCTTGGTTGATGCATGTACCTGTTTTTGTCCAAATTTGGAGTTAGTTCCAGATTTTAATCTAATATGTTTTCCTTTCATTATGTGTTGTTTATTTATTTTTGATTTATTTATTAGCATGTTATCTGGCTAATAAATAATAAAGCAAAAATAAATAAACAACACATAATGAAAAGAAAACAAACTAGATTAAAATCTGGAACCAACTCCAGATTTGGGCAAAAACATGTACATGCATCAGCCGAGGGCAAATCGCCCCCGACTGTACAAAATTTTTAGAACACTTAAATGTAGAAAATAAACTATATTTTGTTTTCTAAAGGGTGTGTTTCTGATTGTTCTACGAAAATGAAAGATAACTAGTATTTATAGCTGTTTGAAAAGCCACGATTCGGCCCAACCCAACCTATGTAGAGATATGCTTTAGTTGGAGAGATCCACTTCAACCATGTTCCCTAAATTACAGGGATGAGTTGCTCCATCTCTTCTCTCTCCTTTATCTCTTCTCTTCTCTCTCCTCCACTTCTTCTCTCTCCTCTAGCTGAACTTCCCCAAGCTACGGAACTGCTGTGCACATGGGCCCATGTCAGTTGAGAATGATTTGTTGCTGAACTTCCGCGCAAAATCCGCAATAGACTGTCAAAGCTTCAGCAGTTGATCCTCTTTATGTCCTTAATCAAGTTAGCACTTGATTATGCCCATAATGAGTCCAAATGTGCTTCTTTTCTCCCCTGTTATACTTTGTCCCAAACTACACTCTAGACATGATTAAAAGTAATAAAAACGAGTAAAAAGATAAAGTAAAAATATGCAAAATTGAGTCTATATCATACCCACACACTTGGACTATACTTGTCTTCAAGTATGGATGTAATTCAGAACTCAAAAAGAAAAAAAATTACAGACTCAATTGAAAAGAAAAGACAAAACAAGCATGCAAGTAGTATTCTGATAATGGGCACAACGAGGTCTAGACATGATAACAATGTTGGAATTAAAAATGCACATGGTCACAATAGATAAACGACGAGTGTGATTAACTCTGCTCACTTCATCTCTGTGTATGTGTAGTGACGTGTTTACGCTCAGAATTCCAATAACCAAAATGGACCATAGTGTTTGCATAAGACCTAAGTTAAACAACCACATAAATCAACAAACATGCTCATCAAAAATTCTTTTTTATGTTGTAATGGGGCATGCGGTGCAGAGGTGGAAAGAATTTGGACGTATCTTCAGTTAAGCAGATATGGGCATAATCAGGATGGCACCCGTTGTGCTCCCATTCAAACAGAAAAAACATGCATAACAGATATTATCAGTAACAGACAGATCATATATTTTCTTTCATTTTTCTAGCAGAAAAGACATCATATAATTTTTTCATTATTCCCTTTTGTTCTGTTGATCTTTCTCTTTCTTTCTTTTCTTATTTGGGCGTGGTAACAGATTTGCCCTTTTTCAGACCATGCTCTTTTTATGGCCTAAATCATACCGACATTCCCGAGCTAAGCATATATTCCAAACCCATATTCAGATTACTCTTTAAAGAGAGATTTTAAACACAAGAGCTAGAAAACAAATCAATCAAGCTCAAATATGGCAACAAATGGAAGTATTTTTATACAGTCGTGACCAATTAAAGAAAGAGATTGCCTTAATCATCTAAGCATGCTTACAATTAGTGGTCAGTTTCACAGAGGGCAAAGGCAAAAACAGGTTTAATTATGACCACAGAATCTTAGGGGGGTGTATTCAATCCAGATTTCATTGGATTTTAAAGGACTTTTAAAATCCGGCTGTATTCAATCCAGACTTTTACAAGTTCTTTAAAATCCTGGTGTATTCAATCTAGACTTTTAAAAATCCTTTAAAATCCTGGTGTATTCAATCCAGACTTTTAAAAGTCTTTTAAGATCCGGAGGTATTCAAAAATCCATGGACTTTAAAAAGTCATTGACTTCGTTGGATTTCACCTCAAAATCACCTCAAAAATACAAAGGATGAAATCAGACCTCTGGACACGAGATTTTGATGGATTTGGAAAACTCGGCGCGCTGTGTCCCAACGGTCGGTGAGGAGTTGAAATCAGGCACCCCAGCCATCACCTGACCCCAGCGGCCGCTGGCTTTGCTGATGATGGCTGCCCATTTAAAGTTTTAATTCCCAACGGCCGCTGGGTGCCAGCGATCGTTGGGTTTGTTCGACCCGTGGCTCCAGCGGCCGTTGAGCTGGGTTCTCTCGGCTCGCCTTCCGAGCGGCCGCTGGCTTCCATCGATCTCTGGGTTCGATTTTTTTCTGGGTTCACCGATCGTTGTGTTTCATCGAGCGCTGGCAATAAGGATTTGAAATCCATTGAAATCGTCTAAAATCAGTCCGAAATCCATACACGAAATCCGCCAGACTCTGTGTGGAGTTGGGAGACTCCATGTGGAGTTTATGGATTTATAAAATCCATAGACATTTTAAAGTCCATCAAAATCCATCAAAATCCTAATTGAATACACCCCCCTTAATCTCACAGAAGGAAAAATAGCAGATGAACTGCAGTCTCAAAACTTACAGGTTTTCTCAACTTTATCTATCATTCTCATATGCAGGTTTAACTCCAAAAATCAATTAATCACATCAGACCCTATTATGCCCGTAATTAGTACCAATTCAACATACTTGTGACACAGTAACAGACAAGGGCAAAACCCACCCACACACTTGCTTGACAGTGTGCCTTTGAGGGCATGATCAGTGTGTGAATAATATTTGCCCTAAACCAAAGAAAAAAAGAAAAGAAACAGAAAAGACCAACAACATATTTATAGACTAACAAGACTCAAACGACTAAAAACTAAAAAACCTAAACTACAAAGAGGGACAAAGTATTTAGGAGGAGGACGAGTACTCTAACCCGTATGTTTCCAGCAGCTTTCTCAGGGCTCTTTCCATTCGGTCAATCTTCTTGCTTAGCTCCTGTATGCCCTCGGCCGAGGTGATGTCTTCTTTGGGGGCTTCTTCAAATCTGTCAGTCATGTCAAAAGTAAAAGTGCTCGGATTTGACTCCGGTAATAAATTAGCTCTAACTACCGTTTCTCCCACACACTTAGCTTTTTCTCAATTCTGACTTTTCTCTATGTGCCCAAATCTATGTGATATACTCTTTGTGGCCTTGTGTGGTTAATTAATAACAATAAATACTTAAAATGAAATTGAAATAAAAACAGTAAAATTACCGGGTTGCCTCCCAATCAGCGTTGTTATTTTAAGTTGTTAGCTCAACTTTTCCAGCTTCTCAACAGTACAGGGGCTTAGCAAGCTCAATCCTGTCGACAACCTTCACCTCCATGTGCTCATAATAAGGTTTCAGTCTCTGTTTTGAGGTTTCTAGTGGTGAATCACGACTTGTGGTCGCTTTTAGGTTTCTCCTTGCTTGTGCCCTTCTTCACCGTGTAGTCTTCTCTATATCTGGATCATAGACTAGATTCCCTGCGCGGATAAACAAAGCTAAAATGAGAAAGGAAAAGATATAAAAGTGTGCTCTCTCCCTGGCAACGGCGCTAAATTCTGACACGCTGTCATTTTACGTACATGATCACACCTGTGGGCAAAGCCCTGCAGATGATTTAATTTGCCCTCAGAGACTAGTATAGCACCTGAATACAGATATCGTCCCACGGGGAGTGATTAACCTTTCTATCTTTTTGGTAACTTTTAGGAATTTGCATGGATTAATGTCACTAATCCTTCCCTGCATTATTCAAAAAACTAAATAAACAATTAAATAACAAAGACGAAAATAAATATAAAATACATGTTCAAGTTAAATATGAATTCAGTTTATGGTAGATTCATGCAATCCCGGGCACAAATACATAGATACCTCGATAAGACCGTTTGGTTATAGAGAGTAGGTATGGTCGCCTTACACCCCTCAATTCTTTCTTACTGTGTATGCTAAGAGCGATACAGTTGATGACTCTTAGTCCCTAACTATCCAAGACCCAATGAAGAGAGTCATGTAGAGGGTTTGTAAGGATAGCAACATTGAAATGGAGGAACCCAACGCTGGCATATAGGACCCCTTCATCGATGTACCCATATCCACCTATACTTCAATCTCCAAGCTTCGGCACTTGCTTTATCACTTAGTGGCTCATCAGGGTTCGATCACCTTTACTTCCACCCTGACTTACATAAACAATAGTTCAATTAAGAGTAACGACCAACCTAATCTTGCTATTGCCATGTCATCGTTCTTCCCAGAATGAAGTTGTGAATCAATTCGAGATAAATTAAGAACACTAAGCCTCATGCATAATTTCTGCCTCAACATATTCGCATCTGACTTGAACACTGAATACTTAGCCAGATAACATACTAATAAATAAATAAAGCAAAAATAAATAAACAACACATAATGAAAGGAAAACAAACTAGATTAAAATCTGGAACCAACTCCAGATTTGGGCAAAAACATGTACATGCATCAGCCGAGGGCAAATCGCCCCCGACTGTGCAGAATTTCCAGAACACTTAAATGCAGAAAATAAACTATATTTTGCTATTTTAAAGGGTGTGTTTCTGGTTGTTCTACGAAAATGAAAGATAACTAGTATTTATAGCTGTTTGAAAAGTCACAATCTGGCCCAACCCTACCCATGTAGAGGTATGCTTTAGTTGGAGAGATCCATTTCAACCATGTTCCCTAAATTATAGGGATGAGCTGCTCCATCTCTTCTCTCTCATTTATCTCTTCTCTTCTCTCTCCTCCACTTCTTCTCTATCCTCTAACTGAACTTCTCCAAGCTACGGAACTGCTATGCACGTGGGCCCATATCAGTTGAGAAGGATTCACTGCTAAACTTCCGTGTAAAATCCGCAACAGGCTGTCAAAGCTTCAGCGGTTGATCCTCCTTATGTCCTTAATCAAGTTAGCACTTGATTATGCCCATAATGAGTCCAAATGTGCTTCTTTTCTCCCCAGTTACACTTTATCCCAAATTACACTCTAGACACGACTAAAAGTACTAAAAACGAGTAAAAAGATAAAGTAAAAATATGTGAAATTGAGTCTGTATCACTAACACACCACCTAGGGATGCAAATGGGCCAGACCGAGCTGGATTTTGCCTTGGTAGGCTTGAGCCTATTATACAAATATTAGGCTCAAGCCTGGCCTATTATTTGTTGTAGGCCTTTTTATAGGCTCAAGCCTCGACTTTTTTACAAAATGAGCTAGACTGAGACTTTATAAAAATCTATTTGAGCCCTCCTGAAATTATTTTTATTTTTTATTCAACTAATATCACTATTAACAAGAGTTACATATCTAAGAAAAGATACATAACATATATCAAGTCAAAATTAACACAAAAACATAAATGACAATGAATATTATTACATTTTTAAAATAATAAATATATAATAACTTATATCATATCATATCATATCATATCATATAAATATGTCAACCTGTTAGATTTATTGGGATTTTTTGAAAATATAAGCACACACCTACTTATCAATGTAGGCTTCTCAAAACACCTGAGTCTGGCCTTTTTATTATATAGGCCAGGCCCAAAGCAGGCCAAACCATTGACCCCTGTCGGGCAGTCTGACCCATTTCCACCTCTAATGGCGTCTCCATTGGACACGCCAAAACACAATAATGCCACAATTCGAAGCTCCACCGACACGACATCCATCACTGTATTTTGGGAAAGAGGAGTCCCTCTCTCCATCCACGACAATTTTTTTTTTCATTTTCTTTCTATGTTATTTTTTGTTTATTATTTTTTTGTGTGTTATTTGTTATTTATTTTGTATTTTAAATAATGTGTTGTAAATTGATATTAAAAATTATTATATATAATACATTTAATTAAATGCAAATGTTTAAACATAAAATTATATTACATAAAAATTCGACCAACAATAAAAACTATGTAAAAATACTAAAATATATAAAATTACACCAATAATAAAACTACATAAAAACACTAAATTAGATTTAAGTACATGAAATAAAAACATAAAAATAATCATAAAAAAGATAAAAATATTTTCTTAATTGTCTGAAAGGCCACTTCAGCTTCTTTCAAGATCAGGAAAATTTCAAAAGATAGTAAAATTGCCAGAGTTAGCTTGTTCTGCTTCTCTTCGCTTTTGTAAAAAATTTTGTTGTTGCGATCGGAAACATTCACATCATTCTGGTTCAGCAATTGTAACACCCGTCCCAATAAAATAAATATAAAATATAAAGTAATGTAAAAATACGTGTGAGACGTCTCTTTTAAAAATAAAAGTATGTATTATCTATTAAAAAGTATTCACATTAAAAAAATTATAAATTAACATGTGGTGCATGTAAAACCATCAAAGTATATTTTACTAAAGAGTATAAAGAAATCGTTGCACTCTTTGTAGAAATAATTCTAAGAATATACAGATAAATTTGAAATCAAACCTATGACATCTAAGCAGAAAAATATAACAAAAAAAACCCTTGCCATCCTCACAGGTTGTCATCCATGTATACACTTCTCAGAACTTGTCGGAGCTCTAAGCATTCATGCAATGATGCAGCATGTGTTATCACTTTCACCTACAATGCATGAACTATATGAGCTAAAGCTCAGTAAGCAGAAATCATGCTCATGCATGTTCACTGACAGTCACGACACGTGTAATGCACAACACTATCACAAATGTCAAATGCTCTTGAATAAAATCCTTTTTATGCCATCTCGAAAGCATTTTTATAATTTAGGAACTTGGCTCCCTTCACCAGACGCCAACATGAGTCATGAGTTCATAATATAATCAATATTAATTGGTCAAAATGTGATTAGTGATGAGGTCGTGCAAGGCAATGAAGAAGATGATCCGGAGCTGCAGTTTAAAGGTCCAATGACGCGTTTGCGAGCTAAGAAGTTGCAAGCTTATTTACAAGCTTCTATTCGTCGCAAATTCGAAATGCATGAAGATGAAGTCAAAGACAGCTCGAGATTGATCACCATGCTGTCCATTGATGATTGACAGAGGTTTAATTTACTCTTAAACCTACTGTGATGTGTTTCAATATTTATAACTCGTGTCAATGCCTACAAGTGTACAAGCATGTGATTGTAGATAAGATGATACGAGGTCGATCCACAGGAAAATGGAATAAAATTCAGACAACGCAAATACCACGACGTGAAAAGAGCGAAATATCCAGACGAACAATAAGGAGAGGGTGATTTAACTAAATCAAAGTGTCAAATAAGAATAAAAGACACATACACATAAACAACAATAATTATCAATATATTTTTCACTCAAGAGTCAATGCTAAACAAAGGAGAGCTTTGAAGATGATAAATAAGGCGAAACTCTAGGACATGGCTACACAACACTCATATTGACCTACAATGTGGGAATACACATACATTTATGCAAAGTTCATAGATAGGAAGACCACGAATGTAGTAAGAGCATCTCTCGAATATCTCTTAAATTGCGAATGCCACAAAGATGGCTATCTCTAACGCATTCTAAGGTCGCACCTACAAAAGGCTCTAAGGGTCACATTTCCTTCCACATAATGACATTCGACTAAGAAGACAATTATGTAGATTCAATCCAAGCATGCTTATGATCATGGGATTGACTAGATGCAAGTGATTCATACATGTGATGTTAGTGAGATGGCCAACCAAACAACATCATTCAAGCCCTAGCATAGATCAAAATCTTGACAAAGCAATAACACACATATATATCCCAAATCATAGATTAATATTCACATTGGTTCACCACATCCTAGAGCCTTAAGGCTCTAGCCAACCATATTCACAATAAAATCAAGATTACATGAAGAGAAACAATAACCCATTCTAAATACAAGTCTAAGAAGAGAGAAGAAGTGATAAAACCCAATGTAGAATACTCCTTCTTCAATCCTATGACTTGGATGCTCAAATGGATGTTGAATCTTCTTCCTTTCTCTTGATCTTCAAAAACCCCTTCTCTTGCTAATTCTCCAAGTGATTTTTCGTTCCTTTGGGTGTGTGTTGTTGTATTTTGAAATGCCCAAATGATATATATATGAATAGACCAATAATTGAATGCCAAAAGTCACTTTTTATTTTCGTCTGCGCGGAATTCGACCCCAGGAACTCGCATTTGAGGGTCGAGTTTGGAACAAAGGAAATCAGGTCTCTGAAGGCTCTGCAACACGGGATGTAGGTCACATTTCGGGGTCGCGTTTTGACTGAAGGCCGAGGCGCGACCCCAGTAAGTCGCGCTTTGCACCCGCGCTTTGCCCGAAGAAAATCAGCTCTCTGAAGTGTCTGCAAAGCGAGCATTTCGTCGCATTTGGGGGTCACGTTTTGGCTCAAGGCCGAGGCGCGACCCCCCTAGGTTGCGTTTTGCTGTCGCGTGTCGCAATGCGTTTGAAGCGCGACCCCCTAAAGTCGTGTTTGGGGGTCGCATTTTCAAGTGTTGGTCATTTTCTTGCTCGTTTCTTCATTTTTCCATGCCTTGTGTATTCCTTGTTGATCCCATTATCAATTTGACTTTGTTTTTGCTCTTTAGATCCAAAAAATTCCCTATATTGGCCACATTTCATTAAACAAAAGATTAAACAAAAATAAACAATATATACAACATATATACAAGATAACCAAGTGCAAAAGCACTCAAAATGAGTCCAAATGAGTGTAATTTATGCACTCATCAACTCCCCCAAACTTAAACATTTGTTTGTCCTCAAACAAAAACAAGAGTAGAAGGACAAGGTAATTGAGCATATTGGAATCAAGATGACATTTTGCTTCAAAAATCAAAAGACAAAAGTAGCATAGATGATAGCGTCAATCAATCATAAACAAGATCATCAAAATCATCATGATACAATTTGCGAAGTTCAAACTCTCTCAAGGTTCAATAGACGCTCATTCTCGAGTGTATAGGCTAGAAGTGTATCACTCAAGGTCGAGAGTGCACTAGAATTCTACCATATGCTTACAAAGTGACTTCCATCTCCACTACTTAGTGTGTGTTCTCAACCAAGAATCATTAAGGTCTTTTGGGATTGTATTGAAGGCCTTTCGGAAGGGTAGGTATAAATTTGGCTAAGTGACTTCCCAACATTACCAATTTCCTTACCAAGCAAGTAGAACAAATCAAGTTCTCTTCTACCCTTATTTCTTCACAACCTAAATCTCCTTGAGATTTTCCAAATTTCTTTCAATATTTCAAACTTTCTTGTTTGTGATGTATATGTAGAACTATCTTTCTTTTGCTTCATTTTCAATTGTAAACAAGACGATTCATTTCTTTGTGTTCTTTTCTATCACAAGAATATTCATTGTTTTACCTTTTCCATTTTACAAGATTTCTCAAAAGATTTATTTGAAAAAGTTACCACGAATCTTGCCACTTATTCCATTCCCAACCCAACAAAATCAATAAACTAATTTCAAGGCTCAAAGGGCTTGCAAGGGATTAAATTTATATTGGAAGGTTAAGAATTTGGATTTTTGATGAGGGTTAGACAACAAATGGCCTTAAATCATTTTCAAGAGATCAAACACACCAATGTAACCTCAATTAAGTCACAAAGCAAGTTCTGGAGAAACTTAGTGCACAATGAAGACCATTAATCACTCAACAAAGAAAAGATTCCACTTGTGTAATCTTTGGATCAAAATCTCCCCACGGTAAGCTTTTCCTTCCCAAATTGTACTTTTGAGACCTTAAAGAATCTTTGGTTACAAAATCATGCCATAACATTATGCTTTTTGTCAGAATTTTGCAAAAAAATTTCAACAAAAACTCATGCTCATCAAGGATTTCAATTTCATCAATTATCATGCTCTCATAACCCCTATTATTGTTATAAGAACATACACCTGTTTAAGTCAAAACATCCCCAATCCATAATCATAAGGCAATTGAACAAAAATATAGATAAAATATCATATGCTCATGAAGCAAAACGACATGCGATTTCATTATCTATCAACTACCATCATCCATACATTCCAATGAAAACTTAAAAATCCTAACATAAATCCAAACATAAATAAAAACATAAGCATGCTCGCATGCTCCAATATCTGAAAGCATAAATAAATAAATAAGTCTTATGAAATAAAACGGGTAAAAATGAGCAGAAAAGATCCTTGCCAACCACTACTACTCTCTCCCCCTCCCCCAAACTTATTTTAATCCAAAGGAGGAAATAAGTTTGGAGGCAAAAAGGGTGGTGGCAAGGGTTACTAACGGCTCAGTGGGATGGATGTTGCTGGTGGTGCGGGGACTGCTGTGAAGAGGATGACAACATGAATTGTGAGGTCTGAAACTGCTGAAACTGCTGAGATGAGGTTGCCATGAACTGTCCAGTCGGCATCTGTTGAAATTACTGAGAGGAGGATGAGTGCGACAAAAACTGTCCAGTCGAAAATTGCTGTATCGACTGGAATGGCTGCTGCTGGAACTGCTGCTGCGGCTGGTAGAAATGATAGGGAGTCATCTGCTGGTACTGAGATAGGGTGTAGGGCTGCTGCTGTGACCCAGACCCGGTGTTCATTTCCCTGAAGAGCCCGGCTAGGTCCTGAATGTCGGATCGAAACGAGCCCATGTTGTCAGCTAGACCCTTAATGTCCCCTCTGAGGCCCGTGAATCTCTCGTCAATGTCCGTCTGTATGGTATGAAATCTATTGTCTACGCTGGACTGAATTTGTCCCATCCTGCCATACATGTCGTGTCGGATATCATCGAACCTCGTGTACATGTCCTGCCTCAGTACGCTGAATTTGTCGTGCACGTCACTCCTCCAATGCTGCATGGTCTCATCTATGGAAGTCATGTACCCATCCAATGCGTCAAAACGACCAGCAATCTGTTCTTCTGTGTACCGCGGCCTCATCTAAATGTGGCTGTGGAAGATCCCTCTCCCCCATTGTCACCACCGGCCTCTCCTTGGTCCTCAACGGAGGCTCGAATCTCCCTTGGTACTCTAGCTGCAGCAATAGCCGCCAAGTGAGCTATTGTCTCCATCTTCCAATTTGCCCTCTCTTGATAGTTCGACACATGAGTGAGTGCCGTGTTAGGCAGTGGGAATGTCCCTCCAGCTCTCATGTTCAGCAAATATGTGTTCAAATCTGAGCTTAGGATTTTCACATTCCTCAAATAGTTGAGGTTCAGTAGCCTCGATCCTTTATTATCAAGATAGCACTCAAGATCGATGCCGAAGTGTTCAGCAATCGGAGTGATCATTCCCCCAATGTAAATGTGTCCGCTGTCAAGATGTGATTGCCTATACAGCTGCTCTATGAGGAAAGCACCAAAGCTCAAATGGACCCCATTTAACATGGCCCAGAGTGCAAAAAGCTCGGAAGTCCTCAACCCGCTGTTTTCTCTTCGTGCAAACACTGTGTTTGCCAAGATGCGGTGTAGGTATCGGAAAACCGGATTAGGCATTGCAGATGCCTTTGCTGTGCTGGAGTTGTATTTTTCTGTTTCTGACTCTGTGAGGCATAGGAGGCGATAGACAACATCTTGATTGTACTCCCGAGGTTGGTGATAGATACCGTCTGTAGGAGCATTGAAAATCTCGTTCAACTGATCAACAGTAAGCTCCCGGTCCGTGTTTCCCATCCGGAAGGTACATTTGACAGGCCCCCTCTTTGTTGTCCTCTTCATCTTGAATGTGCTCAACAGCTCTCTTACCAATAGAGGAAATGTCATGCAATTCCTATCCATGGCTTGGAGCCATCCCATTTGGTCTAAAAGTCGGCACATGTCATCCTGGATCCCGAGAGCCTCACATGTCTCACGGCACATAAACTTTGTCGTAACAAGGTTAACATTGAAAAGTCTGTGCCAATTTTCCAAAAATTCGTCGCTTCCGAGGTAAATCCGAAATCTCATCGGGTGACTCACCGCCAAATCCTCATCTTGTTCTTCCTCTTCAGCCTCGATCTCGGGATCGGATTCAGTTTCGGGCTCGACTCTTCTCGAAGATTTTCTACCTCTTCTTGGCATTTTTGATGTGCAGGGGTGGTACTTACAAAAGAGTGGAACAAAGTTCAGGCACAAGAGTAGAACTTATTTTCACAATGTCAACAAGATACAAAGTGATCAACGCATATGACAATATCTAAACTCATTCACTTTAAACCTTGTTGCATTTAAAAGTTTCCAATCCTACATTAGGCAACTCATGCTTTCTATGGTTGCTCATTTACCAAAATTCACCCACATGACCAACAACAATCATTAAATGTAGAGCACACAGTGTTATCTTGACATAAAAGGCCTAAAACCATTTTTAACAATTTCAAAATCAAATGCAAGATAGGAATGCCTCTAGAACAACATCTTTGTTACCATTATCACAATTGGAAGGACCTAAACAAATATGACAAAATCAAATACAAAAGTCCATTCAATTGGTTAAGGATAAAAACAAAGTCTCCCCAAGTGATTAAAACATGCTAAAAACTCACTCTATTCCACTCCTACTCTAGTCAAATAGGTACAAACTTTTTGCAAGAGGGTCTTCAAAGGCATATGACAAAATCAAATCACAAGAGACCCCTTGTTCATCTAGCATGCTTCAAAACAAGATTCCTATTCTCATGAATTGTGCTTAGAACGAGATATAGATGAAAATGAACAGCAAGACTTCAATCAAAGAACCCACATTATGCAATAAAAGTGCACCTTGGTTGCATAATCAAACCTTTACAATTTATTCAATATCATTCCATACATCTTTGCATTGGAGGTAAAATCGCCCAAAGTTCAAGTACCAAGCACATTCCCTTATTTTGAACAAGAAGTAAACAAAAACCAAGCAAATGATATGCAGAAATAGGATTTATCAAGTTCTTGCCTCAATTCATGGAGAGTTCAACCCAATTTCACCAACATCCAACAAATGCTACCAAAATTCCACAAATTATCACAACCTAAAACAAACCCATGCTTTCTACTCCATTCTTTACCAATTGTAAGTATACATCAAAGAAAATTATGGCAATTTTGTTCATTTCAAGCCTAGGGCACAAAATAGGAAGAATCCCCAAATCTTTAACACATGTGACATTTCTAATCCAAGGAAGCATGCTTTATGTATAATGTAGAGAATATCATGGAGTGAGTTTAGAAATTTTCCTGGAATTGTTGTGGAATGGAGGAGTGTTGGAATTTCCGTGTGTTAGTGTAGGTGTGGGTTTGTAGTGAGTGAGAATATGAGTGCAAAATAAAGGAAAAAAGAATAAAAACCCGTCTGGAATGCGACGAAACGCGACAGGGGTCGCGCTTTGCAGTCGCGTCTTGGCCTTACTTGGAAACGCGACCAGGGTAAGTCGCGCTTTGCAGTCGCATTTTAACTGAACAAGTTCGTGGCTCTGAAAGCTCTGCAACATGACTTATGGCTCGCATTTTTGAGTCGCGTTTTGCCTTCTGTGTGAAACGCGACCCTGGGTAGTCGCGTTTAATGCTCGTGTTTCAACTATGTGCCAAAACGCGACTGAGGATGTCGCGTTTCGTACTCGCGTCTTCAGTCTTTTTGGATTTTTGAGCATTTCTGGGATCCTTCTTCATACTATGTACATTCCCAAACGTCGACACCATTTCCTACAACATTTTACTACAAAAACATAAGTTCCTTATCAAAAACAAAAGTTGCAAACTAATTAAGTTAACTTAGGCAATCAAACTAATTTAATTAACTAGGCATATGAAACATAGATAAACATAATAAAAATAACATAAAATAATAAAAACTTAAAACTTATTGGGTTGCCTCCCAATTAGCGCTTAATTTATCATCGTGAGCTCAACGGGATACGGTTCTTCAAAGATTTTTCAAATGGAGGACAAACACTCCGGCTTGTTCCTCCGCATTGTAGAATTTCTTCACTCGTTGCCCATTGACAACGAATAGGCTCCCATCCTTGGCTTGCAACTCTACCGTTCCATTTTCGAAGATCTTTGAGATGAAGTATGGACCTCCCCATTTTGTTTTGAGTTTTCCGGGAAACAACCTCAACCTCGAGTTGAAAAGCAACACGACATCACCTGGTGCAAGTTCTTTCTTTCTTAAGAACTTGTCATGATAAAGTTTGGTCCTCATCTTATAAATGGAAGAATTTTCGAAGGCCTCAAGCCTAAATTCATCGATTTCATTCAAATGAAAAATTCTTTCTTTTCCCGACATCTCAAAGTCGAAATTGAGCTTCTTGGTGGCCTAATATGCCTTGTGAGTGAGCTCAATCGGAAGATGACAAAATTTCCCGAATACCATTTGATAGGGAGACATACCCAACGGAGTTTTGTAAGCCGTTCGATAGGCCCACAATGCTTCATCGAGGTGGCTTGCCCAATCTTTCCCGTTCGTCTTCACCACTTTTTGGAGGACTTGTTTTACCTCTCTATTTGCAAGCTCGGCTTGCCCATTGGCTTGTGGGTGGTAGGGAGTCGTCACCTTATGCTTCACTCCATGGCGGGCTAGGAGGCTCGTCATCCACTTATTGCAAAAGTGAGTGCCCCCGTCACTAATTAAGGCTCTTGGAGCCCCAAATCTTGTCAAAATATTCCTTTGAAGGAACTTAAGCACAATCTTCGAATCATTCGTCTTGGTTGGAATTGCTTCGATCCATCGTGAGAGATAATCTACCGCCAAGAGTATGTAGAGATTTCCTTCGGACATCACAAACGGCCCCATGAAGTCAATCCCCCAAACATCAAACAATTCCACTTCAATAATTGCACTCATCGGCATCTCATCCCTCTTCGAAATAGATCTCATCTTTTGGCATCGCTCACATGTCTTCACAAACTCTTCACAATTTTTAAAAATGGAGGGCCAATAGAACCCGCTTTGTAGAATTTTCCCAGCGGTTCTATTGGAAGCAAAATGGCCTCCACAAGGTGAATCATGAAATGTCTTCATTATCTCGATCCATTCTTCCTCTGGCATACATCTTCTAAGGATGGAATCGGCACATCTTCTAAAAAGATAGGGCTCCTCCCATATGTAGAATTTGAGATCATGAAAGAATTTTTTTCTTTGATAGCTCTCCATCTCTACCGGTTTCACCTTGGCAACCAGGTAGTTGACAATATCCGCAAACCATGGAACTTTTGTTGAAGCCGACATGATTCTCTCATCGGGAAAACTTTCATTTATTGGCCATGTGTTCTCTTCTTCTTTCACGTGTTCTAATCGGGACAGGTGATCCACCACCACGTTCTCGCATCTTTTTCTATCCTTTATCTCCACATCGAACTCTTGGAGAAGAAGAATCCATCGGATAAGCCTTGGCTTCGCATCCTTTTTGGCAAAAAGATGCCTCAAGGCGGCGTGGTCGGTGTGCACTATTGTTCGGGCCCTAATGAGATAGGGCCTAAACTTGTCGAATGCGTAGACGACCGCCAAGAGCTCCCTTTCTGTGGTGGTGTAGTTGACTTGAGTGGGATCCAAAGTCCTACTCCCATAGTAAATGACTCGGAAGAGTTTGTCCTTCTTTTGGCCAAGAGCAGCTCCTACCGCTATCTCGCTTGCATCACACATCACTTCAAAAGGCTCACTCCAATCGGGTGAGATAAGCACAGGTGCCGTGATTAGGGCCTTCTTCAATGTTTCAAAAGCCTGTAAACAATTAGTATCAAAGTCAAATTCAACTGTTTTTTCAAGTAAACGACAAAGAGGTTTAGAAACTTTGGAAAAATCTTTTATAAAGCGCCTATAGAAACCGGCATGTCCCAAGAAGCTTCTAACTCCCTTCTCATTTTTTGGTGGATGTAGTTTTTCAATGGCCATTATCTTGGCCCGGTCCACCTCTAGACCTTCACCCGACACCTTGTGTCCTAGAACAATGCCATCTCTCACCATGAAGTAGCATTTCTCCTAGTTGAGCACTAGATTAGTATCTTCACATCTCTGCAATACTTGTGTTAAATTATCAAGGCATATATCAAATGTATCACCAAACACAGAAAAGTCATCCATAAACACCTCCATGATTTTTTCAATCAATCCATGAAAGATGGACATCATACACCTTTGAAAGGTGGCAGATGCATTACACAACCCAAACGACATCTATCTATACGCAAAAATGCCATATGGACAAGTAAAGGCGGTCTTTTCTTGGTCTTCGGGGGCAATCATGATTTGATTGTACCCGGAATACCCATCAAGGAAATAATAGAATTCGTGACCCGCCAACCTATCTAGCATTTGATCAATGAAAGGTAATGGAAAATGATCTTTCCTAGTATATGCATTCAACGCCCTATAATCTATACACATTCTCCACCCCATTACTACTCTTGTAGCAATTGTTTCTTTATTATCATTCTCAACAATAGTCATTCCCCTCTTTTTAGCAATCACTTGAGTAGGACTAACCCACTCACTATCCGAGATAGCAAATATGATACCGGCATCAAGCAATTTTGGAACCTCTTTCCTAACAACTTCTTGCATAATAGGGTTGAGTCTTCTTTGATTTTACACCTTAGGTTTATAATCTTCCTCAAGCAAGATTTTATGCATGCATATCGAAGAGTTAATGCCTTTAAGGTAGGAGATTGACCATCCAATAGTGCTTTGATATTTTCTCAACACCCTTAACAATTTATCGCATTGTTCATCGGATAAGAGGGAAGAAACTATTATCGGTTTTTGCTTGGCTTCATCAAGGTAAGCATACCTCAAATGTGTAGGTAGGGGTTTCAACTCCATGTCTTCTTTTGCTTTCAACTCGTCCTCTTCCTTTGATGTTTGATCCTCATTTCTTAATGGCAAGAACTTTGGCTTCCTCAAGTAGGATTCCTGAAATGAATTCATCATAGAAACAGAATCAAATAGACCAAAATCATCATTGGATAAAGAATTAAAGATAGAGTTAGAAATGCAAATCTCAAGAGGATCTTTTGGGCTCCTCAACTCTTCCTTTTTTATGCATTCATCCACCATTTGGAGCACTTTGCACTCCTCGATATTCTTTGCCTCTTCTTCGGGATGTTGCATCGCTTTTTGGAGGGAGAATATGATTCTCTCCTCATTCACTCTCAAGGTAAGTTCTCCCTTTGCCACATCTATCAAGGCCTTACCCGTGTACAAAAACGGTCACCCTAAGATAAGGGGAACTTCCTTGTCTTCTTCCATATCAAGAACCACAAAGTCTACCAGGAAAATGAAGTTGTTGACCTTTACGAGCACATCTTCCACCACTCCCTTTGGGTATGTCAAGGAGCGGTCGGCCATTTGGAGACAAATGGTGGTAGGCTTGATCTCCCCCATATTCAACTTTTTAAAGAACGAGAGAGGCATCAAATTGATACTCGTCCCAAGATCACACAAAGCCTTACCAACGTGATTTTCTCCAATAGTAACCAAGATGTTAAAGCTTCCCGGATCTTTCATCTTTGCGGGCAAATTTCTTTGCAATAAAGCACTACAATTCTCAGTCAAATTAACCATCTCATACTCCCCCCATCTCCTCTTTTTGGAAATCACATCCTTCAAGAATTTTGCATTTGTTGAAGTGCTTCAATAAGAGGAATGTTGATTTGTACCTTCCTGAAGATGTCGAGGAATCGAGAGAATTGCTCGTCACTCTTCACCTTTTGGAGTCTTTGTGGGTAGGGTATGGGCACTTTGTATTCTTCCGGCATCACCATTTTTGGTTCTTCTTTCTCTTTCCCTTTTTCAAGGGCATCATGTTTATTTATTTTGGGACTTAATTCCTCTAGACTTGGTCCCTCCTCTTTCTTCTTCTCACTTGGTTGCTCATCAACCTCTCCTCTGCTTTCCTCATAATCCGGTATCTCGGGACCATCATAAGCGGTTCCACTCCTCAAGGTAATTGCCTTGCATTGATCCTTCGAATTCACAGTGGTATTACTTGGGAACTTTCCTTGTTGATGTTGGCTTCCCAAGATAGTTGCAAATTGTCCCATTTACTTCTCCAAAGTGTTAACTTGGTTGCCAATTGCTCTGACGGTATTTTCTAACTTCCCAATTCGTGTTTGAGAGTCTTTCATGTAACTCTCCATCTTCCCCATGAATGCCATTAGAAGTTCATCCATCTTGGGCTTCTTCTCCTCATCAATTACACCATTTGTGACTGAGAAGCCCGGAGGTGGTTGGATTGCATTGTTCGGGTTACCATAGGAGAAGTTCGGGTGTTGAGCTTTATTTTGATATCTCAAATTTTCTCCATATAGGCCTCCGTATTGGGGTTTGTACCCCGGATTGAATTGCCTTGGTTGATTTGGGAAGCCTCCTTGTTGGTTCACATAGTTTACATCTTCAAATTAGCTTTGAGATGTCTCGGCTTTTGGATTTGTAAGGGCCTCAATTTTTGAATTCAAGGTTGCCATTTGAGCCGCCACAAGCCCGAGTGCATCCGAACTTGAAGCAGAAGCCACTTTCTTTAGAATTTGGACTCCCTCTCTTGTGGCCGGCCATTGAAAGGAATTTGAGGCCATTTCTTCAATTATTCTCAAGGCTTCTTCCGGCCCTCTTGCCAATAATGATCCACCCGCGGCCGCATCCATGAGTGTTCTCACTTCGTCTTTGCTTCCTCTATAGAAAATGCATACTTGATGATCAGTCCCAAAACCATGTCCGGGGCACTTGCGTAGCATCTCCCTAAAGCACTCCCACGCCTCATATAGGCTCTCTTCATCCCATTGTTTGAACACGGTGATCTCTCCTTTCAATTTAAGGGTTTTTCCGGGTGGGAAAAACTTGTGTAGGAACTTTGTCACCAATTGATCCCAAGTTTGAAATGTTCCTTGAGCATGGCTTAACCACCATGTTTCCGCCTTGTCGATCAATGAGAATGGAAAGATTCGGATGCGGATTGTATCATCCGGGACTCCATTCATCTTCATTGTCCCACTAACATTGAGAAATTTTCGGATATGCTCATAGGGATCCTCCATTGACATCCCTCGGAATTGGTTCTGTTGGATTATTAGTATGAGAGAAGTCTTCAACTCAAAGTTGTTGGCTTGAATGGGTGGTCCATTTGCCACCCCTTGATCAACGACAGGTTGGAAAAGATTCCGGATTGGTGCCTCCACATTTCTATTACGAGCCTCCTCTTGAGCTCTCAATTGCTCTTGCATCACCTCCAATTTCCTTTGCATTTGGGCAATCATCGGGTCTTGAACGTGTGGAGGTAGATCCGCCATTCTTCTCCGTCTACGTGCGTTGTTGTGGCGAACCATTGCTTCAATCTCTAAGTCCAATGCAATAGGTGGTTCTCCTTGAGAACGAATGTACATACACTTCCTATCAAAAGGACAAACAAATCAAGAACAATTCTTTCAAATAAAACAAGTAAAAATGTCTAAAGTAATCCACTCAATCGTTATCACAATATTGCATTTATCAAATTAATTCCGTTTCCCCGGCAACGGCGCCAAAAACTTGACAGAGGTTTAATTTACTCTTAAACCTACTGTGATGTGTTTCAACATTTATAACTCGTGTCAATGCCTACAAGTGTACAAGCATGTGATTGTAGATAAGATGATACGAGGTCGATCCACAGGGAAATGGAATAAAATTCAGACAACGCAAATACCACGACGTGAAAAGAGCGAAATATCCAGACGAACAATAAGGAGAGGGTGATTTAACTAAATCAAAGTGTCAAATAAGAATAAAAGACATATACACATAAACAACAATAATTATCAATATATTTTTCACTCAAGAGTCAATGCTAAACAAAGGAGAGCTTTGAAGATGATAAATAAGGCGAAACTCTAGGACATGGCTACACAACACTCATATTGACCTACAATGTGGGAATACACATACATTTATGCAAAGTTCATAGATAGGAAGACCACGAATGTAGTAAGAGCATCTCTCGAATATCTCTTAAATTGCGAATGCCACAAAGATGGCTATCTCTAACGCATTCTAAGATCGCACCTACAAAAGGCTCTAAGGGTCACATTTCCTTCCACATAATGACATTCGACTAAGAAGACAATTATGTAGATTCAATCCAAGCATGCTTATGATCACAGGATTGACTAGATGCAAGTGATTCATACATGTGATGTTAGTGAGATGGCCAACCAAACAACATCATTCAAGCCCTAGCATAGATCAAAATCTTGACAAAGCAATAACACACATATATATCCCAAATCATAGATTAATATTCACATTGGTTCACCACATCCTAGAGCCTTAAGGCTCTAGCCAACTATATTCACAATAAAATCAAGATTACATGAAGAGAAACAATAACCCATTCTAAATACAAGTCTAAGAAGAGAGAAGAAGTGATAAAACCCAATGTAGAATACTCCTTCTTCAATCCTATGGCTTGGATGTTCAAATGGATGTTGAATCTTCTTCCTTTCTCTTGATCTTCAAAAACCCCTTCTCTTGCTAATTCTCCAAGTGATTTTTCGTTCCTTTGGGTGTGTGTTGTTGTATTTTGAAATGCCCAAATGATATATATATGAATGGACCAATAATTGAATGCCAAAAGTCACTTTTTATTTTCGTCTGCGCGGAATTCGACCCCAGGAACTCGCATTTGAGGGTCGAGTTTGGAACAAAGGAAATCAGGTCTTTGAAGGCTCTGCAACACGGGATGTAGGTCACATTTCGGGGTCGCGTTTTGACTGAAGGCCGAGGCGCGACCCCAGTAAGTCGCGCTTTGCCCGAAGAAAATCAGCTCTCTGAAGTGTCTGCAAAGCGAGCATTTCGTCGCATTTGGGGGTCACGTTTTGGCTCAAGGCCGAGGCGCGACCCCCCTAGGTTGCGTTTTGCTGTCGCGTGTCGCAATGCGTTTGAAGCGCAACCCCCTGAAGTCGTGTTTGGGGGTCGCGTTTTCAAGTGTTGGTCATTTTCTTGCTCGTTTCTTCATTTTTCCATGCCTTGTGTATTCCTTGTTGATCCCATTATCAATTTGACTTTATTTTTGCTCTCTAGATCCAAAAAATTCCCTATATTGGCCACATTTCATTAAACAAAAGATTAAACAAAAATAAACAATATATACAACATATATACAAGATAACCAAGTGCAAAAACACTCAAAATGAGTCCAAATGAATGTAATTTATGCACTCATCAACTCCCCCAAGCTTAAACATTTGTTTGTCCTCAAACAAAAACAAGAGTAGAAGGACAAGGTAATTGAGCATATTGGAATCAAGATGACATTTTGCTTCAAAAATCAAAAGACAAAAGTAGCGTAGATGATAGCGTCAATCAATCATAAACAAGATCATCAAAATCATCATGATACAATTTGCGAAGTTCAAACTCTCTCAAGGTTCAATAGACGCTCATTCTCGAGTGTATAGGCTAGAAGTGTATTACTCAAGGTCGAGAGTGCACTAGAATTCTACCATATGCTTGCAAAGTGACTTCCATCTCCACTAATTAGTGTGTGTTCTCAACCAAGAATCATTAAGGTCTTTTGGGATTGTATTGAAGGCCTTTCGGAAGGGTAGGTATAAATTTGGCTAAGTGACTTCCCAACATTACCAATTTCCTTACCAAGCAAGTAGAACAAATCAAGTTCTCTTCTACCCTTATTTCTTCACAACCTAAATCTCCTTGAGATTTTCCAAATTTCTTTCAATATTTCAAACTTTCTTGTTTGTGATGTATATGTAGAACTATCTTTCTTTTGCTTCATTTTCAATTGTATCACAAGATGATCTCATTCCACACGCCTACTTCTACTCTTAGCAACCTTCTGGCTTGATTCTATCATTTGGAGCTTGAAGAAGACCCAGATGAGCTAATCAAGAAGAAGACTATTTTCGATCAACCCACCCCCATATTCATTCACACACGTGCACCACATCTTTGAGAGTAAACACGAGTGGAAAAATCAAGAGTGACATACACGAGCGTTTGTGAGGAATTGTGAGGTTCTACTTTGCTTTTTCTTCATGTTTGTTCATTTTGCAGGTACAATGAAGAAAGGAAATAACAAAGAGGCGTCTACTCCACCCTTTAAGGAGCCGAGATCGCCCAACACCCCAGGCGAGCAGTCATACTCTTCCAAACCACAGTGGGCTGCCAAGTACCAATATGAAGCTCTAGCAAAGCATTTTGAGCGACAGACTCGTCTACTGAAAGACGAACTTGGCAACCAAGTAGCTGAATTGCAAGAGGAGCTTGCAAAGATTAGATCTCAAATGACCGTATCCCAAACAGTCCAAGGAGATCCTGAGAAGAGGCCACTCGAGCCTCAAGACGAAGAGACGAGGCAATCTGAGCCTCAAACTAACGCAGAGAGGCAACCTGAGCCTCAAAATGAAGCAGAGAGGCGACATGAGCCTCAAACAGGAGCCCAAGGCCGACACCAGGATCAGAGAGCCATCAACAGGCTGCCTCTTGTGCAGCAAGATGTTCAAAGGCCACCCTGTGAGCCCGCCTTTGAAGAAGACTTTGATTACGGATACGATTCCTACACAGCCAGTGGTTATGAAGATGATTACGTACCACAAGGGTGAAAAGGACGCCATGGCCGACCCCGAGGTCCCTATAGGCGTGTAAACTATCATGATGATGATGATGGTAGGCTCAACAACATCAAGATGAGCATACCCGAGTTTGAAGGCCTTCACGATCCTGATATCTACTTAGATTGAGAACGTAAAGTAGAGAAGATCTTTGCATACTACAAATTTTCAGAGCAAAAGAAGGTGCAACTCGCATGCTTAGAGTTTAGAGGCTACGCAGCCTCATGGTGGGAAATGTAACAAGAAAGAAGGCGCAGAAACCACAATCCACCAATCGACAATTGGGAAGAAATGAAAGGATTCATGCGCGGCCGTTTCATTCCCATGCATTATGAAAGAGAGCTTGAGAGGAAGCTCAATCGAGTCAAGCAAGGTACTAGATCAATCGAAGAGTACCACAAGGAGTTGGAGACACTCTTAAACAGAGTTAGAAAACAAAAGACCCTAAATGCTACCATCATTTGGTACATTGAAGGTATGAATCCTGATATTGCGTGTGAAGTCGAGCTAAGAGACTCCACCAGTGTAGAAAGAATGGTGCAGTACGCATCGATCGTGAAAAGGCAACTAAGAGAAGGGCGCAGTCGATCCCATTACAGTGCAGCCCCTACATGCACCACTTGGAGTAAAGGTACACCTTCCACATCACTTTCTACCCCTTCTACTGACTCCACTCGACCAAGAGGTCAACCCGGACCACCCGAACGGCATTTCGACCGTTCTACACCGTAGTCTAGCCGTAGACCCGAGTCTACGCCCACCAATCAGCCAAGGCCGACCCTTACTCAGCCAAACCAAGGTGCAACTCCCCCCAATGCAGCCCCTGATCGAGCTCATGACATTCAATGTCACAAATGTCAAGGTTGAGGCCATTTCCAAGCTCAATGTCCAAACCGGTGAGTTCTATACTTAACAAAATCAAATGAAGTCGAATTAGCTAGTGAGGATGAGAATGAGCCCGTGGGCGATGCCACACTTGAAGAAGAAGTCGAGAATGATGCAGCCCCTAGCCAAGTCGACCCGAAAGTTCAACTCAGTTTGGTCACAATCCGGAGTTTGAGCATCATTCGAGAAGAGGAACAAGAACACCAACGGGAGAACATCTTCTACACCCGTGCAGTGATACAAGGTCACATGTGTTCAATGATTATTGACAGTGGCAGTGTGATAAATGCCATCAGTCAATATGCAGTGGAAAAGCTTGGTCTACCTATTCAGCAACATGCAAAGCCTTACAGATTGCAGTGGCTTACAGATAGAGGCGAGATACGCGTGGTTCACCAGGTAAGTGTCTCATTCTCAATCCATAAGTTTTCTAACACTGTTTTGTATGACATTATCCCTATGGATGCGGCACACTTGTTGTTAGGCAGACCTTGGCAGTTTGATCGATGTGTTGTCCACGACGGGCGTTTGAACACTTACACCGTTGACATAGATGGCCGAATCAGCACATTGAGGCCATTATCACCTAAAGACGTTGCTACAGATCAGCAATGCATACAAGAGAGATTCAAAGAGGAAAAGACGAAGCAAGCAGCCGCAAAATGGGCCCCGAAGGCCACGGCCGAAACCTCAGCCCCCGGACAGCCCCTCGCCGCCGCCACTTCACCTTCCAAACCACCTCATTCGGACTCCCTAGCTGTGGAAAAGAAGAAAGAATCAAGTTCAAACAAGCCCCACATGAAGAGCTTGTTTATTTCAGCAAAAGGAGTTTAGAAAGCCGTTAAAGCAGGTATGCCTCTTGTCCTACTTACATTTAAGGGCAATGCTACTAATGATTGTTTGACTAGTGATGTGTAGCCCTTACTTGAAGATTTCAAGGACGTTTTCCCTGAGGAGATACCTGGAGGACTTCCACCAGTGCGAGGAATCGAGCATCAGATCGATTTCATCCCCGGAGCCGTGCTTCCCAACCGACCAGCCTATAGGACGTCTCCCGATGAGACTAAGGAGATAGATAGACAAGTCAAAGAGCTATTGGAGAAGAAGCAAATTCGAGAAAGCTTGAGCCCGTGCGCCGTTCCAGTGATTCTAGTGCCAAAGAAGAACAACGAATGGCGTATGTGCATAGATTGCTGTGCAATCAACAAAATCACGGTAAAGTATCATTTTCCCATCCCTGGATTAGATGATATGCTTGATGAGTGATCTGGTTCGCGTGTCTTTCCTAAGATTGATTTGCGTTCTGGTTATTTTCATGTACGTATGCAAGAAGGTGATGAATGGAAAAATATATTTAAAACTAAGCATGGTTTGTATAAATGGCTTGTTATGCCTTTTGGTCTCACTAATGCACCAAGCACATTTTTGCGTTTGATGAATCATGTTTTACGTGAAGTGATTGGAAAGTATGTTGTTGTGTATTTCGATGACATTCTGATTTACAGTGACACGACACATACACATATGCAACACCTTAGACACGTTTTTGAGCTTCTTAGAGAGGCGAAATTATATAGTAATCTGTCTAAGTGTTCTTTCTGCATGAATGAAGTCATTTTTCTAGGCTTCGTTGTGAGTTTACGTGGTATAGAAGTACACCGTTCCAAAATCAAAGTGATTGAGGAATGGTCCACTCCTAACTTTGCGAGTGATGTGAGGTCTTTCCACGGCCTTGCTGGCTTTTATCGTCGCTTTGTATGCGATTTCTCCAGCATAGCCGTGTCGCTTACTGAGTTAAGCAAGAAAGATCGAAAGTTTGAATGGGGTCCTGTTCAGGAGCATGCGTTTAACACTTTGAAATCATGTTTATGTAATGCGCCTGTTCTTGCTCTTCTGGACTTTAATAAAACTTTTGAGATTGAATGTGATGCCTCGGGCAAAGGGATTGGTGCTATTTTGATGCAGGAATGGCGTCCAGTCGCCTATTTCAGTGAAAAGCTCCATGATGCAGCCCTTCGTTATTCCACCTATGACAAGGAGCTGTACGCACTCAAGAGAGCTTTAGAGACGTGGCAGCACTACTTATGGCCTAAGGAGTTTGTGATTCACACGGATCACAAGAGTTTGAAGCATTTGAAAGGCCAGCAAAATCTGAACAAGTGACATGCACGATGTGTAGAGTTTATCGAGTCCTTTCCATACGTCATCAAGTACAAAAAGGGCACCGAAAACATTGTTGCTGATGCATTGTCGAGAAGGTATGTTCTCTTGAACCTTATGTATGCTAAGATGTTAGGATTTGATGCAATTAAGGAGTTGTATGCATGTGATGAGTTCTTTGCACCGATCTATGCTCTTTGTTGCTCTAAATCTCGTTCACATGATGGATATTTCATGCATGAGGGGTTCTTGTTCAAGGGTTCACAGTTGTGTATTCCTAAGTCTTCTATGCGTGAGTTGTTAGTTCTTGAATCGCATGCGGGAGGTTTAATGGGTCACTTTGGTGTGTCTAAGATGATAAACTTGCTGCATGAGCATTTCTTTTGGCCACGTATGAAGCATGATGTTGAGAATGTGTGTAGTAGATGTATAACATGCAAGAAGTCAAAATCTACATCACACCCATTCGGTTTGTACACTCCTCTACCAGCCCCGTCTTTCCCATGGATTGATTTATCTATGGATTTTATACTTGGTTTACCACGGTCTAGGTCTGGTCGAGATTCTATATTTGTTGTCATTGATAGGTTTTCCAAGATGGCTCATTTCATTGCATGTAGGAAACCAATGATGCTGTACACATTGCCAATCTGTTCTTTATACATGTTGTGCGTTTACATGGAATACCTAGAACTATTGTTAGTGATAGGTATTCTAAGTTTCTAGCACATTTTTTGCGTGTACTATGGGGTAAGTTAGGTACCAAACTGTTATTTTCTACTACATGTCATCCACAAACTGATGGACAAACTGAAGTAGTTGATCGCACTTTAGGTACTTTGCTGCGTTCTTTAGTGAAAAACAACTTGAAATCATGGGAAGATTGTTTGCCATATGCTGAATTCGCCTATAATAGGGTTGTGCATTCATCTACCAATATGTCTCCGTTTGAAGTTGTTTATGGTTTTAATCCGCCAACGCCAAATGATCTGTTGCCTTTACCTGTTGAGCATCTAACAAGTGTTAAAGGTACAAGAAAAGCGGAACAAGTTAAGGAGATGCATGAGAGAGTGCGTGCACGCATTGAGTTAGTTGGCGCACGTAATGCTGTTCAAAAGAACAAACGGCGCAAGCCAATGATTTTCCAACCCGGAGATCGTGTTTGGATTCATCTAAGTCCTGGATGATTTCCCAACTTGAGAAAATCGAAATTGATGCCAAGAGGAGATGGACCGTTCACCATGTTGAGTCGAGTCAATGACAATGCATATCGCATTGATTTACCTGGTGAGTATAAGTGTTCGTCTACATTTAATGTTGCTAACTTATCTCCCTTTTCTGCAGATGATGAGTTAGAAGATGATGAGTCCTTGAATTCGAGGACGAATTCTTTTCAGCAGGGGGGGAATGATGAGGTCATGCAAGGCAATGAAGAAGATGATCCGGAGCTGCAGTTTAAAGGTCCAATGATGCGTTTGCGAGCTAAGATGTTGCAAGCTTATTTACAAGCTTCTATTCGTCGCAAATTCGAAATGCATGAAGATGAAGTTAAAGGCAGCTCGAGATTGATCACCATGCTGTCCATTGATGATGAAGAAGGAAGCATGAAGACGTGAGAAGAAGAATCACGCCATTTGGACGTGTGCATGAAAAGTTATACGCGTTTGCATGGGAAATCGGGAGATGCTGTTTTTCATGCAAAGGTGACAAGAACATGGGCCACAATTAATCTAATTAAATTGCAGCCCATGTCGTGTGATTAAAGGTCCAAAAGTGGCGAGATTTATGAAGGCCCAAGTTGTTGGGATTTATCTTTATTTAGATAGATTTTTCTTACTTTATTTTTGGTATCTTTTGATTCTTACCTTAAAAACAGATTTTGGATAAGGTAACAATCCTAGATAGATTAGAACTAGTATTTTCGATTCTTATCTAGTTTATTAGGTCTAGATTTCGTTCCCCTATGTCCCTATAAATAGGACTACTATGTTACATTCAAAAGTTAGACAATTGCAAGAAATAAATAAGTTATTCTCAATCTGTCTCCAGATCTTTTGTTGATCGAAATTTTACCTTTAAAATTCTATTGTTTTGGCAACTCAATAGTCTTAATCAAGTTCTTCAGGGTACAATCGAGTACTTGGGAGAATTGCTATCCGGAGAAGCTAGACGAGTGCGTTTGGGTTGATTCAACACGGGTTCGCCGCCAAGCCAATCCACATCTATCCTTCACCGCCGCCAACACCACCAATACCGCCGCCATCCTCCGCCGTGACCATCACCACCACCGAGTTCCAGCCATCATCCAAGTGTTCCAAGTGTTTCAATCGAGTCTTAGTTCGTGTCTACGTAATTCTAGTAAGTTTTATCGTATTTTGAGTCGGATTGATTACATTGTTTTCTAGCTGATGTAGTTCATTCTTGAAGTCTTCTGTCTGCGTATTCTTCGTGTCTTGGATACATTGTCTGGTTCACATCAATTAGTGCACTCATGTGGCTCATCCTTCGTGGATCCCAAAGGACACGCTCCCTGCTTGTTCCCTTTGATCCCACATGAAAGTCATCCCACACCAGCCACTCATCACCTCAAAGGTGCAGTCGAAGTGGACCATCCTCTCTGGACCCCAAGGGACACGCCCTCTGCCTGTTCTATTTGATCCCGCATGGAAGTCATCCCACTCGAGGCACAAATATACAACACATCATAGCACGGGCTAGTGGTGACCAATCCGAAACAAAACATTTTCCCTCTCTGAAAACCATTTCATGCATGCCACCTCGATAACATCTACATGACGTGCATGCATATGCTCATGCTCATGTACAAGGTATTCAATGCAACATAATACAATATCACAAGTATATCACATCACACAATCATACAATATAACATAATAATAAATAATAAATAATAAACACATATAATCAAATAATACTATGTTCATGCATTGTAGTTGCAGATGGATTTCTACTTACCTTGGGTCCAAAGCTTATAGTATTGAAATCCTAAATTGTGTGCTGGCTCAAGATAATCTATTTACAATAGACCATAGTAATATTAATACACAAACTTTTCAATAATTTTAAATAAAAATCGAATCAAACTAATAATATTATTTATTTATTTATTTATTCATTCTTGTTAACAATATACTAATATACATAAGATCAATAAATTAAAAATATTGATTAATTCTACCCTAACTACTAATTGAGTTTACGGCATACAAAACTGAACCAAAATTATTTCTATATTATTAATTCACCAACATTTACGAAGAAATCATAATAAATTATAATTTTTCCTTATTTAAATATTTTAACAATTATAATATTTATTAAAAGATACGAATGAGTATCAAATAAATAAATAGGAACATATTAACACATAGGAATGCAGATAAGTATATATGAGATATATAACACATTAACACATAAATTGTAACAAGTAGTTAATAGTGAGATGTTCGGGTATTACATTCTCCCGTACTTATAAAAATTTCATCCTCGAAATTTTATTCTATTAATATGATATGAATACTTGTCTTATATCTTGTGGCCTCCTCCATTAACCATAATTCCTACAAACACTATTTTCAAGTGCACATTCATGCATTATATATACGGATATAATTCAAGGATTGTACACATTTCAAATGAATATAGATATGCATGATCACAACCAATTTTTTTTTTCAGAGAAACAATATACAAGTATCGCTATTCTTACCTGATTGAGAAGTTCACTAACGAGGTTTCTAACCCGACTTCCAATAATAGATTCTTTAGCTTTATCTCCATCCCAAGAAATATATTAAATTTGAAGTATTATTATATTATATCATGTGAGAAAGAGGTAAATTCCAAATATTTTTACTATGACAATATAATCCAATCCCATCAAATAATAAAATGAGTAACTTCATTAAGTAACAAAATTTTAAATCATTAACTATTCCGAGAATAACTTTTTCTTATTGGAGTTTAATTCACAAAATGCTCATATATAAGTTTCCCCTCTTTCACACACATGTACAAATGCAATTTTCATATGCAATCTTATCTAATATTTGAATTCAATTATTTATAATCTCTTGTATCAACGAAACATAGACCTATAAGATCAAGTCTAACTTGAATCACTTTAATTTGTTGACGGTAAAATTAAGAATCACAACTCTAACTTTTTTTATACCAGATCATGATTCTGTGAAATTATGACACACCAAGCACAAATTTAAACAATGTCAAGGATTTACCAGAATGTGATAGAAAAGTCCAAAGTAAATCAAATTATAAAGTGGCAAAATATATCAGAACTAACTCTAATCATGCCTTTTTAATAATAAAATGATAATTAAATGAAAGATTCATATTAGGAAACAAGTATACCGAATTACATTACACGATTATAATTTTAGAATTTTGCAAAGTAAGACTCACAAAATCCACAATGCATTATACATCACCATCAACGTTACTCACTACAAGTTCTGAGCTTGTATACATGGACAGTCTACAGAATAATAACTACGCTCTGATACCACTCTGTAACACCCGCCCAAATAAAATAAATGTAAAATATAAAGTAATGTAAAAATGCGGGTGAGACTGACGCGCGGTCGTTTCGCGGTCAGAATAATTCTCAAGAGAGAGTTATCCTTATGCCCACAGCAAGGCGTAGCAAGCTAATGTGAGTAAGGGTTGATCCCACGAGGAGCTGTGAATTCTATCTTCCAGTGTCACTTTTCCAAAAGGGTTGAGGACTGTTGTGGTCTCCGTACTTGTATTTAAAGGCTGTAAGCTAAATAACAAAACAAAACAAAACAAGAAAGAAAAATATTAGTAGTAACGTATTCCGGATTAGAACTTAGATTTTGAACTTAACAAACACTTGACCGATCATGGGCACGCTGATTACTTATGCAAATCTAATTATCTCATTAAAGGTACCAGATCTCTCTCTCAACGTACCCAATCTATCCTTTTAGTTTAGCTTAAAGGTGATCTCTCGTCCCCTAAACCCTAACTTGTTGCCCAACCCCGATCTCTCATATGATTGTAAACAACAAAGCAGCATTATGCCCTAGACAGATCCAGATTTACCTAGACAAAGATCTCTCTTATGCCCTCAGTACCCGTGATGTATCCCATCATTTTATGACCAACACACAGATACGATTCATTGACCATTTATAGAGGTAGTGAACACAATTCTAATTAACGAGTGATCAGCCATAATTATCTAGCTTCGCCTACTGTATAATGCAACAAAGAAAATGACTACACGACGGAGCTAAATTCACACAGTTTATGCCCATAAGCCTCACGATTCTTACATGTTCATTAAGTTCTTATCTTTGTTCAATCCGGAATAACGAGTCTAACCGCTCATGCTAGACTTAGAACAATAATAATAAATAAAAGAAATAAAAGAAAACATAATATAAATGAAAAACTTACTTATATTAAACTGCAAAATAAATCCAACTCCAACGCTGGATTGAAGAACATAAACAGTAAAATGCTAAATGTCTGCGGGCATAAGGCCCGAGTCCTATTGCAGAAAAGTAAAATAAAACTAAAATAAATTGTTTTGGTGCTATGGTACATAAGAGTTGTTAAGAGGTATGTTTGTTTTCTACCATGAAATCTATTTATATAGGAGTATAAAGACACTAGGTAAACTTCCCGACAGGCCGGGGATCTTCAGCCCAATTCATAGCCGCCATGCCCAAAGCTTTCCATATCTGGCAGATTCTTCTCTTATTTAGAAGATCCCGAGTCGCAAATTCTGTACTCGCTGTGCCCTAGTTGCGCCGACATAGCAACTTTCCTTGTAGAGCTGAGCATCCTTCTGGAAGCGTCAACTTGCCTTCCGCGGCTCCTCTTTCCTTCGGCGGCTAGGGTGCATTGCTCCTGCTGTACCTGGCATTAGTTTCCCTTGTGCCTAGTCTCCTTTCCTTCTCCTCTCAATCACTTTGGGGTTGTTGTGGGCACGATCACAAACTTCTCCTTCAACTTTTGCTGAAATGGTGGGCGATTTCCGCCATGCTCGAGAGAGAGCTTTCCGCTGAGAAGTTGTTACCCATCTTGGTATCATTGGCACCATTGTGCCCTCCAGAAGTGATTCTCCTGCCTCCTGCTGCCCCTTGTGCCCAGTCTGGCTCTTTCCGACTCAAAAAATAGAAAAAATAAAGGACAAAAGAATGAGAAAAAGACACAAAAATATGAGAGAAATTAGACTTGTCACACCCACCCACTTTAGTCATACTTGCCCTCAAGTATGTGGGTACAATGTGCCCAAAAGAAAAAAAATAGAAAACAAAAGGAGAAAAAGACAGACTCAATACAGAGACACGACAAACAAGCATGTAAAACAAATCCCTTGCGGACACAAAGACCTAGGTATCTGATCACACTTAACAGCATATAAAAAGAAACCCCAAGAAAATAAAAGTACAAAATGCCCACAAGATAAAAAATCCGGGACATGTGCTTAATAAAATGGGCACGGTGGCAAAGGCCAGTAAGAGTCAACAGAAGTCTCTCAAAGGAAAAATTCGACTAAAAAGTGAGCCAGATCCAAATATTTCCTACCTTAAACCCGTAGCCCCATTACAACCTTTAAAGACCTTAGCATAGGTATGCCCATTATGCCAACAGTGGTGGAGGAACAAGAGCAATTGTAAGCCTATAGTGACCCTCGGTTCAATTATGTCTTTCCTTAAGCGTAAACACTTAGCCATAGGCACATGCATTGTGAATTCAGGCTCAATTCCTCACAAGGTACTTAGTTCATTCATCATATAAGCAGTAGCATGGGCATGCTAAAATGAAAATACAATAAAATATGTTGCCTTATGGTCACAAGACCCTAGACTCCATGCTTTTAAGTTCAAATATTTACACATTCTTGATACTTAAAAAAATGCAAAGAAGGCAGAGTAGCTCCCACCCACACACTTTGCCTTTGGTAAAGTGGGTGCGAGAAGGTTATCCTACTAACCGCATACTCAACGAAACATTAGAAGGCCCCCCTACCCACACACTTTGCCTTAAGCAAAGTGGGTCAGTACGGGGGTCATCTAATTACAAAACAAAAATATAAAAAATAATAGAAAACAACAAAAGACAAAAACACAAAAATAAAAGACTTCTAGTGCCCACACCCACACACTTTGCCTTAAGCAAAATGTGGGAGATGTGCGATACCTAAACATACACAAAACAAACAAAAAATAAAAAACCTAACCTAAGGGAAAGAGCACCAGTTTAGGCATCAGAGGGGGTTGGATAATTGAATCTGACGTGCTTGAAATAGGCGAATAGGGCGGTCTCCAGTCGGTCTAGTCTGGTAATGATGGTGGTGGCTGCTGGCTCTTGCCGCTGTTCCCTCGAGGGCCTCTTGCTTGGTCCTGCATTCAAAGAAAAACTAAGGCTACTCGAAGTTTCTAGCTTCGGTATGCCAAACATGGGTTTCTCCTCCTCATCGTAAAAAATGTCCATCATACGTTTCAAGCAGTTTAAATCAAATAACTCAACATGCTTGCAATACAGATTAGTGGACGAAGGATCAAATAGACGCAGTTTTTCAGCAAGATGGGTAATCAGTTGGGCACAGGAGATTCAGTTTTTAGAATGAGCCACAGTGTCCTTGAAGTGGGCTATGGCCACAGCTCCAAAGTTTATCCTTTTTCTTGTGCACCATGCACCAGAGGACAAACAACTTCTGATTGGTGATGGAGTTAGAGCTATCTTTCCGGCCAAAGAAGTTGTAGACAAGCACTCGGTGATAAAAGCGAAGGGCATTGCTTTTCAGCATGTATCCCTTGCTGGTTCCATACTTGAATTTGGAACCGTCACCTAACTCAGCCCACTTCTCATCCACGATCTCATCCGTGGGCACCACAATAACAGCAAACTTATATTCATCATCATTCAAATCCAAAAACGACATAATTCCCAGACCCATATTCAATTCATCAATAGAAAGATTAAAATTTTTTCCAAAAATTTTAATTTAAAAACTTTGGCAAAAGTGCCTCCCTTCCCCATACTCTTCACAGACAGATCATGGAAAAACTCATAGAACAACGTAGGAAAAATTAGACAATTTCATTCAATAAAGAAGAACCAACCTATGTTAGAGAAGATTTCTCTTACCTCTCGTTCGATGCCCAAGACGGCGAGCGAGGTGAAGTGGATGGTCTTGCAGTGCACGATCTACCTTGTGGGAAAGACGCCCTCTCCTGTTAGCATGATTTTTCCAGAAGTTGGGCTAACCACAATTTTGCCCTTCTTTGCAGACGGCTTGGCAGAGGCTTTCCCTTTTCCCTTGGCAGACATAGAGGGCGCATCCGTGGTGCCCTCAACAACTTCTTTTAGAGACAGAGACTAGTCAGCCAGACTCTTGTGGGCTCGCGACTCCTCACTGCTTTCAGCTTTTTCTTTCTCGGTCTCCTCATCGGTTTCCTCGTCCTCTGACAACGTCGGCGACGGCTGCTTCTTCCTCTTCAGGGTCTGCGACTTAGCTTTCGCAGCGGCTAACTTCTCCTTCTTTATTTTCTTTAACTTTTTAGTTGGAGAGGGCTCAGGGGTGTGCTCCGGTGTCGGCTCGGGCGTCACATCTTTCTGCATGCTGCCCTCTTCTTGGTCGTCGATCTCGTCGGTGGTTTCCTCTACAATTTTCAGCGAGGGCTCGTCAACCTTCTTGTATTCTCGGGTGGAAACTAATGAAGGTGGTGGTTCGATGGTGGCGAGAGGTTGAATGTTTATGATGGCAGTGTTCGACAGCTTGGTTGGTGCATCAGCGTCGGTGTTGGTATCCCTGGAGTTTTCCGGTGAAGTGGAAGGGGTAAACTCCACCTTCTTCTTTGTGGACTTGGCAGCGCGAGTTTTGGGGGCCATGGTGATTGTGGTTATGGTGGTTTGAGAGAGGGAGTTTTTAGAGAGAGAGAGGGTCTGTAATTTTTTTGAAATTTTGGAGTGAAAATAGGCGAGTGAAATTTGGGGAGGAAGGGATGAGGGTTTAATACTTGGATTCACCCTAGCCACTCAATTTGGGTTGATGTGACAGGCCCGTCTGACGACCTTTGGGCTTCTAGGGTTTTCTTGTATGGAATCTTGTGTTGTGTCCACGGGCGCAGAGAGATCCCGAATTTCCTGGAATTGCCTTTGCTGGTGCCCTCCACACTGGAAGCATCCAAATTGGCTAGATTCTTTCCTTCAACAAAAAATTCACCTGAATTTGTTCCCTAAAATACTCCAAAAACAAATATAGCCCTAAAATCCAACTCCTAGTCTAACATGACAAAAAAAAACACTCAAAAGAAAATAAATAAATTGCGAAAAATAATAAAAAAGAAAAGAAAAACAAATAAACCTGGGTGCCTCCCAGTCAGCGCCCCAGTTATTATCGTGGGCACGACACTCTTCAGCTTCACATGTATATAGGCTCAACGAGCTGGAGCTCGAGAGCCTCTATAAATAAAACCATTAGTTCCTTGTGATGCTTCAGCCGCTGACCGTTGACCTTGAACGTCTCTCCAGTAATTGAATCAAATAATTCCACTGCTCCATTTGGGCATACGGTCTGGATCTCATATGGTCCTGACCATTTGGACTTGAGTCCTCCTCCTAATAGCTTCAGTCTAGAATTATATAGCAGAACCTTTTACCCACGCTCAAACAGTTTGTGGCGAATGAGTTGGTCATGGGTTCTTTTCATTCTTTCCTTGCAGAGAACAACATTGTCATAGGCTTCCAGCTCATCTCTTCCAACTCTTGAAGTTGAAGCTTCCTTTCGATCCCAGCTCTATCGAGCTTCATGTTCAGCTTCTGAATTGCCCAAAAGGCATTGTGCTCAATCTCAATTGGAAGATTACAATTCTTTCCATAGATTAAACGGAACGGAGACATCCCAATGGGTGTTTTGTAGGCAGTGCGATATGCCCACAAGGCATCATCCAGCTTGAAACTCTAATTCTTGCTATTGGGGTTCATGACTTTTTGAAGTATGGACTTGACTTCTCCGTTAGAAACCTCAACTTGTCCATTCGCCTGTGGGTGATATACAATAGTCACTTTATGTCTCACTCCATACTCCTTCAGCAAATTCTTAACGATCATATTGCAGAAGTGGGATCCTTGATCACTGATCAGTGCATTGGACATACCGAACCTGCTGAATACATTAGACTTCAGGAACTTCTTGACCACACGTGCATTATTTGTGGTAGTTGCTTTTGCTTCCACCCACTTGGATACATACTCCATAGCTAGAACTATGTATTGATGGCCATTGGATTTTGTTAGGGGTCCCATAAAATCAATTCTCCAAACGTCGAAAACTTCCACTGGCATGATAGGCACCATGGGCATTTTATTGGGTTTGGTAATGTTTCCAGTCATCTAGCAGCGTGGGCATCATCGGCATAATTCATAAGTATCTTTGTGAAGTGAGGGCCAAAAGAACCCGCAGTAAAGAATTTTCTTTGCAGTTCTTTTTGCACTGAAGTGCCCTCCACATGCTTTGGAGTGACAGTGATCTAGAATACTCTTGGCTTCTTCAGTGGGCATGCAGTGATGAATGATTTGGTCCGTGCATCTTCTCCATAGTATGGGCTCGTCCCATATATAATATCGACTCTTACTTCTGATTTTGTTCCTCTGATAGGTCGAGAATCTAGTCGGTAATTCTTAGAGATCATGAAATTGACTAAGTCAGCGTACCAAGGTGCTATGCCCTTAAAGTTGAAAAGATACTCATCTGGGAAGGCCTCCTCGATGGGCACCACATTTTCTTCCTCATTGAGTAATCTACCCAAATGATCAGCCACCTGGTTTTGTGCACCACTTTTGTCCTTGATCTCCCATCAAATTCTTGTAGCAGTAGTATCCACTAAATGAGCCTTGGCTTCGATTCATTTTTTGCAAGCAGGTGCTTCAATGCAGAGTGATCGGTGTAGACTACACTCTTAGCTCTGAGCAAATAGGATCAAAATTTCTTAAAGGCAAAAACTACTGCCAACAATTCCTTTTCAGTCGTGGTGTAGTTGGCTTGGGCATGATTCAATATTTTGGAAGTGTAGTAAATTACATGACATTCTTTACCTCGCTTTTGTCCAAGCACTGCGCCCACAGTGTATCCACTGGCATCACACATTATTTCGAAAGACATGCCCCAATCTGGAGGTTGAATAATGGGTGCCATGATTAGCCTCTTCTTCAGAGTGTTGAAGGCTTCCTTGCATGCATCGTCGAAGATAAAAGGCACATCAGTCTGCAAAAGATGTGTGATTGGTTGAGTAATCTTTGCAAAATCTTTGATGAATCACCGGTAGAACCCGGCGTGCCCAAGAAAACCTCGAACTTGTTTCACCATAGTGGGGTAGGGTAGCTTTTCGATGATGTCCACCTTAGCCTTATCCACCTCGATTCCTCTCTCTGAAACAACGTGCCCAATAATGATCCCTTCTCGAACCATGAAATGACATTTTTCATAGTTCAACACCAAGCACTTATCTACACATCTTTTTAGAACCTTTTCAAGGTTGTTAGGGCATACATCAAATGAATTCCCATAGACTGTAAAGTTATCTTTGAATACTTCGATACAATTTTCTAAAAGATCTGAGAAAATACTCATCATGCAACGTTAAAATGTTCCGGGGGCATTGCAGAGCCCAAAAGGCATTCTCCGGTAAGCAAATGTGCTGAATGGGCACGTGAATGTAGTCTTCTCCTGGTCTTTTTGATCCACTACAATTTACATGTAGCCTGGATATCCATCAAGGAAACAAAAGAATTTGTTTCCAGCCAATCTTTCCAGCATCTGATCTATGAATGGCAACAAGAAGTGATCCTTCCTTGTGACGGTGTTGAGCTTCCGGTAGTCTATGCAGACTCTCCAACCAGTTTGTAGCCTCAAGTCAAAGAATGCCTATTCATAGGCCAATCAAATTCAAACAGAATCCAACAATTAATAAATAGGATTCTGACTCTTTAAATAACAGGGCCTCTTCATAGGCCACAACAACTAAGACCCATCAATAGGTTAGAGGCAAACAAACTATTTTAAGTCCCATTCATAGGACATAAGTAATTAATCAAGTTAAGACCCATTCATAGGTCAACTGAAAAATAAACAGAATCTAAGACTCAACCAAATATGACCAACTCATATGTCGAAAATTGTAATGAAACATACTTGGATTTATGAAAAGGAAATGAGACTTTATTTATCATGATTCAAATAAAGAATACAATTCAGATAAGCCCAAAAATAAAATATAGCATGCAATCATACTATGGGGTAACTGTATCAGAGTTTAAGCGGAAAATAATGGAGTAATATTGTATCACATAACAACATACTCATGAGCAATAATTTAGTCTGAACGAGACAGCAAGGCATGATCAACCCATAACAGTACATCGAGCCATCACCTCCAGCATCTCAACCTGTGAAAAGCATTTTGAAAATATTTTGGGCGTGAGTACTAAAGCACTCAGTGGGTTAAACTTTTAACTCATTCTTTAATAAAAACTGTAACAGAATATCTAAAATATAAATACAGATAATGGAAAGCAAAACGCGAAAGCCCTTCCCATTTCTGCAAACCTTTACTTCTCTTTGGTACCCTGTAGCTCCTTATGTCGTCTACTGCACTCTATGACATGTCACTGATAGGAAAAGGGAGGGGTTACCTCGCTAATCCGAGAAGAGTGTACCAGGGATCACCTAGCATTGACCCTTGAGTATACCAGGGGTTACCTAGCATTGACTCTTGTAGTGATGCCCAGATCACGTGTATGTGTAGGGGTTACCTCACAGTGACACCTTTAGTGATTAACATCACAATTGCAAGAATCACAGTTCTTGCCCATCCTTTGTTCTATGTTCTCTATAAAGCGCATAATATGACATAAGCACATAAACTATGTCATCCTCTTAATATAGCAACTATGCTAACCTTTAATTACTCTAGCAACTTAGTTCAATTATGCTTCTTATTCCTTAAACGGAAATCATTCTTTAGCCTGAGTTTAATACTAAAAGCACAAGCTAAAAAGTACAACTCAATATACACAATTAGAATCAATACACAATAAACGTTTAATATATTGTAACTTTAAACTATGACTTTTAGACTTTAAATATAAACTCTAACCTTAATCTATAAACTATGAACTTTAAACTCTAACCTTAACTCTTAAATCACAAACTTTAATTATGATCAGGCATAATCTATTCTATTTAATTATGTCGAAGCATAATCTATATTCTCAATAATTATGGCACAGCATAATCTATGTTCTCATTAATTATGGCACAACATAATCTATGTTCTCAATAATTATACAATGGTATAATGCTATTACTCTAGCAGAGACTTGAGCAGATAATTCCTCAAATATTTTATTTGGATATTCCAACTATGACTATTATATTTATTAATAACTCAAATATAGATAGGTTTTGCAAATAAACCCATCTCGATTAGATCAACTCAGGTGATCAAACTTCTTGATATTCATCTATCAGCTTCTCTGACTGGCTCAACAAGTCCTACAAGGTCAAACCTTATTTTAGGACTGCGGCTCTAATTTTCAGAACTCGACTTTAATTTAATTGGAGCTTTTATTTACTTTAATTATATTTCAACTAAGAATGCGTGACTCTAGAGACCTCGTACAATTTCAACACAGAAGGAAATAAATTCCAAAATATAATTTCTGATTTAATGGGACCAAAAGATATGACAGAGGTCACTTTCCGTAACTTGCCATTTTAATCAAATTTTACACAGCTAACCTCGATTGCACTTTATACTAGTCCAAAAATTATGAAAATAATCAGGCATGACCCCACATATATCTTCATTAAACTATACAATTTTAAGAATTTTCTGAAATCACATGCTCTAGTTATAAAAATAACCGCCCGATTAAAATAATCGACTTTAACCAAAACTTATCGGAAAATTATGAAATTTGGCAGTCCTATAGGAAATTATTTCGAGCACTTTCTAGTTCAAAATTTTTCGATTTGACGACCCAAAATGGGTGAAAACGGGCAAAAATCGAAACTGATCGGCGCTCCTTTATTTTTCACATTTTTTGGCATTTTCGCCGGTTTCTGGCCACTGGACGACGACGCACTCAACATACGAAATGAAGCACTATTTAAAACACACAACATATTAAAATTTCAACTATAAAGGATGAGAAATGGACCGAAACGAGATATTCGAAGCGGCAGAGCGATGGCGGCACGACAATGGTAATTTCCGGCCATCCACGGCAGCGGCGGCGGCGGGGCTCTCCGGCAGCCTTCCGGCGCTCGACAGCTGCTCCCGCAGCAGCACTCCCCCAACAAAACTTAACCTGGGCCCGCATGCGCGATTTACTCGGCGCAGGCCCGGGTTTCTCTCGTTCGTCAACACGAACGAGAGAGAAAAAGAGAGAAGAGAGAGAAAGGTGAAATGAACAATGAGCCCCAAGCCCCCTATTTATAGGAAAAGTGGCTCTGGGGCGGGTATAACTTTTTCAGATATAAAATACTGATAAAGTAATTTTTAGATTCAATTAAAGTTGCTTTATTCAATGGCGAGGTCCAAACGACCTCAGACACAAAATTTGAAAATATCGGGAGACTCATTGGCTCGAGTACTATTGAACCAACCCAACTCAGGATAATGAGGAAGTCGTCTGACGAGAAACGAGAAAAGATTCTCTTTCAATTACTTTTACTATTCATTTTGACTGACAGATTTTGCTCCCGAGCGTTCGATTGACCTCAGATTTTTGTGAACACAAACGGATTCCTTGGGTCATTTTCTATAAGATAGGCTTGATAGAACAAGTCTCAGATCAATGAGGAGGATTTCGTGAATTTTTCGAATCACGAACACACGCAAAAATTATTATTCACAGATTTTCCCTTTACGATTTTCAATTACGGGACTCCTGTAGAGGTCAGAATAAAATTTTGAAAGCACCAATAGCTTCCTTTAGGTCGTTACATTCCAGAAAAGACCAATATTGACTATCTTCCGATGACAAACGCAAAATCTCATCATCAATTTTCGCATAAAATAGTCAAAAATTCACGACTTACATTGGTTTAACTTTATTTTAACTCCAATTATTTTCTTTAGTCTTCTAAATAAATTTAGAAAACTCACTAAGATATTCTGAAATTCTGGGATGTTACACCTCTGCACCGATGGTAGCATCCTGTCTGTCTGAGTCATGGTGGGCAAATTGAAGTCCACCACTCCATGCGGTAATTCTTCCAGAGAGTACATCATCATGATGGCATCCCTGGTATCCTCATCTTCGTCAAGGGCATCGTAGTGAGTTAACCCAGTTTGCAATGCCCATTCCAGGGGTTCTTGGTTGTTCATGCGACCCAGAATGTCTTGAGATTAGGCATAACAATGGTTCACAAAGTGGACTGACTCTGGATCTTGTGGGTATTTCATGGCGTCATAGATGTTGAACACAACTATCTGGCCATCAAACTCACATGTCAGCGTGCCCTCATCAACATTGATCTTGGTGTGAGCAATTTTCATGAAAGGTCTTCCTAACAGTAGAACGGATGTAGACGGTGTCGTGTTGCCCATGTCCAAGACATAGAAATCTGCTGCAGAAATTAATTCCCCCACCTTCACCAAGACATCTTCTATTAAACCTTCGGGGTAGACATTTGATCTATCTGCCAACTGGATGATCACCCTTGTTTCCTTGAGTGGTCCCAGATTCAATTTTTCATAAATCGTCATGGGCATGGCGTTTATGGATGCACCGAGATCAAGCATCGCATTTTCAATCTTTTTTCTCCCAATTATGCATGGTATGACAAATATGCCAGGATCTTCACACTTCTTTGGCATATTTTGTAGCACTGCAGAGACATTTTCTCCCATGAAAAGTCTCGCATCATCTTCAAATCGTACCTTCTTGGTGCACAACTCTTTCAGAAACCGGGCATAACGAGGAACTTACCTTATTGCATCTAATGGTGGAATATTGATTTCTACTTTCCGAAAAACCTTGAGAAGTTCCTTCATTTCATCCTCTTTTCTGTCATGGGTAAGACATTCAGGAAATGGAGGCTTCTTCTTTGTTTCTTGTCTTGTGGGCTCAGCAACCTCTTCTTGTGTCTGTTCTTCTTCTTTCGTCATGCCTTCAGTATCTCCTTTCTGTTCCGCTTTCATTGTTGTCTCTTCATTTCTTGTGGTCACAACGTTCACTTGCTCACGGAGATTTACCACTTGAGATGGTAATTGTCCGTTTCTTTCTTTCAGTTTGGCGAGGTTTTGAGCTAGTTGGGAAATTTTTTCGCTCACATGTTGCAGACCTGCCCTTGTCTCTTGTTTGAACCTTTTATTCTCCTGTTGTGACTTCACATTCTCCTTGGCCAGGGCATGGACTAGTTCGGCCAGGCTGGGTTCTTCTCGTGCCCTCGGCGGTGGTGGTGGCAAATCTGGTTGGTGGGCATCATTCCTCTTCTATCTGAAATTCTGATGATCCCTCCATCTTGGATTGTATGTTTGAGAGTGGGAATCATATCGCATGTTGTTGTTATGCCCACCAAGAGACTTGACTTCAGCGACGTCCTCCTCCTGCAGTGTTGGGCATTCATCAGTGAAATGGGTCATACTCTTGCATACTCCACACACTCTTTTCTTTGGTGCTCCAGTATGGTTCATTACTTTCTCCATCTGGTCCAAAATCCTTTCTAATTTGAGCTCAAGGTGCATTGATTTTCCAGCGTCTGGAACTGTCCTTGTGCCCTCGGTACTTTTATCTCTATTTTCATCAGCCATTTCTGTCAAAATTTTGAAGGCTTCAGTTGGTAATTTGTTTAGGATAGATCCTCCACACGAGGTATTGACAATGATCTTGTCCTGTTGTCTCAACCCAGACATAAAGTATTGGATCAGATCGTGATCTGTAATCTGGTGTTGTAGGCATTTCATCAACATGCTCTGGAACTGACACCAGTAGTCATAGAAACTCTCATTTATGCCCATCTTCAGACTTCCAATTCTTCATCTCATCTCCTGGACTCAGGATGCAGGAAAATATTTCTCCAGAAATTTTTACTGCATTTGTGCCCATGTGGTTATACTGCCAGTTAGCAGGGTGTATAACCAGTCTCATGCCCCGTCATGAAGAGTGAACAGGAATGAAACAAGCCGCACATATTGTTCCTTTCCCCCATCCGTAGGTTGAGTTTGACACACCATATCAAAATCTTGAATATGTCTCTAGGGTCTTCTCCAGTCATCCCCTGGTATTTGGGCAAGATCTGGATGAAACTTGCCTTCAACTCCTAGCTTCTAGTGATCGCTGGGAGTGTTATGCCCATGGGACGTAAATTCATGTTAGTCAGAAAGACTAACTGCCTCAACGTTCTTCCTTCTTCTTCAGCCATCATGACTATCCTTAGTTGTTCTTCTTGAGCTCTTTCTTGCTCCAGTTCTGTTTAACGAGCAAGTTTTTCTACTTGTTGTGCCCTCCGTGCTTCTGCTCTCCTTCTCTTCAGAGTCTTCTTTGGTTATGGATCATACGAGCAATCTCCTGTAGAGGTATTGGGCATCCACCGGCCAGGCTAACAAGTTGGGAAAATAGAATTTCAAGAACCAGCTCTCTGGCAACGGCGCCAATTCTGACGCGCGGTCATTTCGCGGTCAGAATAATTCTCAAGAGAGAGTTATCCTTATGCCCACAGCAAGACGTAGCAAGCTAATGTGAGTAAGGGTCGATCTTACGAGGAGCTGGGAATTCTATCTTCTAGTGTCACTTTTCCAAAAGGGTTGAGGACAATTGTGGTCTCCGTACTTGTATTTAAAGGCTGTAAGCTAAATAACAAAACAGAACAAAACAAGAAAGGAAAAAATTAGTAGTAAACGTATTTCAGATTAGAACTTAGATTTTGAACTTAATAAACACTTGACCGATCATGGGCATGCTGATTACTTATGCAAATCTAATTATCTAGTTAAAGGTACCGGATCTCTCTCAACGTACCCAATCTATCCTTTCAGTTTAACTTAGAGGTGATCTCTCATCCCCTAAACCCTAACTTGTTGTCCAACCCTTATCTCTCTTATGATTGTAAACAACAAAGCATCATTATGCCCTAGACAGACCCAGATTTACCTAGACAAAGATCTCTTTTATGCTCTCAGCATCCGTGATGTATCCCATCCCTTTATGACCAACACACAGCTACAATTCATTGACCATTTATAGAGATAGTGAACACAATTCTAATTAACGAGTGATTATCCACAATTAACTAGCTTAGCCCACTGTATAATGCAACAAAGAAAACAACTACACGACGGAACCAAATTCACACAGTTTATGACCATAAGTCTCACGGTTCTTATGTGTTCATTAAGTTCTTATCTTTGTTCAATCTGGAATAACGAGTCTAGCCTCTCATGCTAGACTTAGAACAATAATAATACATAAAAGAAATAAAAGAAAAGATAATATAAATGAAAAACTTACTTATATTAAACTGCAAAATAAATCCAACTCCAACGCTGGATTGAAGAACATAAACAGTAAAATCCTAAATGTTGCGGGCATAAGGCCCGAGACCTATTGCAGAAAAGTAAAATAAAAAAAATAAATTATTTTGGTGCTATGGTACGTAAGAGTTGTTAAGAGACATGTTTGTTTTCTGCCATAAAATATACTTATATAGAAGTACAAAGACACTAGGTAAACTTCCCGATAGGCGGGGGATCTTCAGCCCAATTCACAGCCACCATGCCCAAAGCTTTCTATATCTGGCAGATTCTTCCCTTATTTAGAAGACCCTGAGTCACAGATTCTGTACTTATCGTGCCCTAGTTGTGCCGACATAGCAACTTTTTCTTATAGAGCAGAGCATCCTTCTGGAAGCGTCAACTTGTCTTCCGCGGCTCCTCTTTCATTCGGCGGCTAGGGTGCATTGCTCCTGCTGTAGCTGGCATTAGTTTTCCTTGTGCCTAGTCTCCTTTCTTTCTCATCTCAATCACTCTGGGGTTGTTGTGGGCACGATCACAAATTTCTCCTTCAACTTTTGCTAGAATGGTGGGTGATTTCCGCCATGCTCGAGAGAGAGTTTTCTGCTGAGAAGTTGTTGCCCATCTTGGTATCATTGGCACCATTGTGCCCTCCAGAAGTGATTCTCCTATCTCCTGCTGCCCCTTGTGCTCATTCTGGCTTTTTCCGACTCAAAAAATAGAAAAAATAAAGGACAAAAGAATGAGAAAAAGACACAAAAATACGAGAGAAATTGGACTTGTCAAGACGTATCTTTTAAAAATAAAAGTATGTATTATCTATTAAAAAGTATTCGTATTAAAAAAAATTATAGATTAACATATGGTGTATGTAAAATGGTCAAAGTATATTTTATTAATGAGTATAAAGAAATCATTGCACTCTTTATAGAAATAATTCTAAGAATATACAGATAAATTTGAAATCAAACTTATGACATCTAAGCAGAAAAATATAACAAAAGAAACCCTTGCCCTCCTCACAGGTCATCATCCATGTATACACTTCTCAGGACTTGTCGGAGCTCTAAGCATTCATGCAATGATGCACCACGTGTTATCACTTTTACCTACAATGCATGAACTATATGAGCTAAAGCTCAGTAAGTAGAAATCCATCTGCAATTACAATGCATGAACATAGTATTATTTGATTATATGTGTTTATTATTTATTATTTATTATTATGTTATATTGTATGATTGTGTGATGTGATATACTTGTGATATTGTATTATGTTGCATTGAATACCTTGTACATGAGCATGAGCATATGCATGCACGTCATGTAGATGCTATCGAGGTAGCATGCATGGAATAGTTTTCAGAGAGGGAAAATGTTTTGTTTGGGATTGGTCACCACCAGCCTGTGCTGTGTTGTGTTGTATATTTATGCCTCGAGTGGGATGACTTCTATGCGAGATCAAAGGGAACAGGCAGGGGGCGTGTCCCTTAGAGTCCAGAGAGGATGGTCCACTTCGACTGCACCTTTAAGGTGATGAGTAACTGATGTGGGATGACTTTCATGTGGGATCAAATGGAACAAGCAGGGGGCGTGTTCCTGGGGGTCCAGGAAGGATGAGCCACATGAGTGCACTAATCACATTTTGGCTAATTGATATTGATTATATTATGAGCTCATGACTCATATTGGCGTCTGGTGAAGGGAGCCAAGTTCCTAAACGATGAAAATGCTTTCGAGATGGCATAAAAAGGATTTTATTCAAGAGCATTTGACATTTGTGATAGTGTTGTGCATTACACATGTGTTGTGACTGTCAGTGAACATGCATGAGCATGATTTCTGCTTACTAAGCTTTAGCTCATATAGTTTATGCATTGTAGGTGAAAGTGATAACACGTGGTGCATCATTGCATGAATGCTTAGAGCCCTGACAAGTCCTGAGAAGTGTATACATGGATGACGACCTGTGAGGAGGGCAAGGGTTTCTTTTGTTATATTTTTCTGCTTAGATGTCATAGGTTTTATTTCAAATTTATATGTATATTCTTAGAATTATTTCTACAAAGAGTGCAATGATTTCTTTATACTCTTTAGTAAAATATACTTTGACCGTTTTATATGCACCGCATGTTAATCTATAATTTTTTTAATGTGAATACTTTTTAATAGATAATACATACTTTTATTTTTAAAAGAGACATCTCACCCGCATTTTTACATTACTTTATATTTTACATTTATTTTATTAGGGGCGGGTGTTATAGCAATCATGTCCACATAGAGCATCAAAATGTTGTCTTCTCTCATTATCTTTTTTAGTTTGCGTCTTTCTTTTTTCAACATAGCAACTTCTTGACGTTGGACTTGCGATTTTACTATTAGTTCTCGAAGTTTCTACTTTTATTCTTTAAGCATATTTTCAAAAGAAGAGGCATCTTCATTTTATTTTCTTTTGAATTTACTCTTTTTAATATCATATGGTCGTTGGGACAAATCATATTGTCGTCATCTGTGGAAAATGTGAGAAACGAAGACAGTGATGGAATAGGGGACCCCAGAATACTTTCTTCACATCTCATGGTTTCAACCTATAGAAAAGTTTCATCGTAGGCCACACATGCTCAAATTTGAAGTCATTCGGAACTTCAGATAATCAGCATTATCCCTCATTTTATCATTTGCACGTTCTAGTGCATAACTTGTAAAAAAGGCATGTTAGAATTAAAGGATAAACAAATCAAATACAAAAAAAAAACATAAAATACTTACAAGTATTTATTTAGTTGCACCGCTAATGTTTAGATCTTCAACTTGTTTGGGACAACCTAGGAATTTTTTGGAATCTTTTATAATTATTCCTATGCGAGTTTGGGGTGACCTCTCACTATGATCATGTATGTTGGAATTTGATTTTGAAGAGTGGTATTTCTCAACAATGCGCTTCCAAAATACTTTTTTGGATTGGTTTGTGCCCACGACATGGTCTTGTGAAATATCGAGATAAACATTGTAAAGGTGTCTATCTTCAACTATAGGAAATTTGGTGATACGTGAGGATGACATGTTGTTGAAATATATAGAGAACATGAAATGTGGTTTGGAGATTGGAGTTGTGTAGAAAAATATATGATGTTATCTATTTATAGATCATTTATAACACATAGATTGTGCTTTTTATCAAGGCGATGTTTAGATCATTTAGAATTAAAAGTTAAACAAATCAAATATAAAAAAAAACATAAAATAGTTACAAATATTTATTCAGTTGCACCACTAATGTTTAGAATTTCCACTTGTTTGGGACAACCTATGAATTTTTTGGAACCTTTTATAATTATTCCTATGCGAGTTTGGAGAGACCTCTCACTATAATCATGTATGTTGGAATTTGATTTTGAAGAGTGGTATTATAGTGGTTATAAAAATTTAATTAATTAAATAATTTTTTTACTTAAAAAATTCAATCTGTATTTATTTTTTTATTTTTATTAAATTATTCTTTCAATTTTTATTTGTTTGTTTTAAAAAAATGATTTTATTTTTATTTTTGAATTAGGACTTTGTTCTATCAATTTGGTTAAAATCAGGTTCTTGTACTATCAATTTGGATAAAATTAAGTCCTCGCTAGTACAAGGACCTGATTTTAACCAAATTGATAGTACAAGTACTTGATTTTAACCAAATTGACAGTATATGGGCCCCATTTTAACCAAATAAAGTAGAAGGACCCAATATGAAAAAATTTAAAAGTAGAGGAACCTAAAACAGTATTTTGCCTTTTAATCAATGATCAAGATTTATTCTATCACATGCACAATGATTATGCTTTTAATCAATGACCAAGATTTATTCTATTCCGTGCACACGGATTGTACTTTTAGTCAAGAGCACTTTCATCATTGCTGTCAGATGTCTTGAAATTTATTCTTGCAGATCGTTGATGTTATAAAATATCATGATCGCTATTTTATGCAGCGAAGGGATGACGTTGGAAAACTAGGTTTGTCTACTCTCCAAAAAAATTATAGTTGCATTTCGCATACTAGCATATACAGCTCCAACACATGCAACCGATGAGTACTTCAAAATTGGAAAGTCTACAACAATTGAATGTCTCAATAGATTTTATCGTGTTGTTCAAGAGATATCTGCAGAACAATATCTAAATCGCCAACTGTTAATGATGTTGCTAGGCTACTCTATATTGGTAAGCAATGTGGATTCCCAAGAATGTTAGGTAGTTTGGATTACATGCATTGGCGTTGGAAAAGTTATCCTACAACTTATGTAGGACAATACTTCAACCGAAGTGGATCTCCAACAATTATTCTTGAAGCTGTAGCTGATTATGATCTTTGGATATGACATGCCTATTTCGGGACTCCAGGATCCAACAGTGATATTAATGTGTTAGATACGTCTCCTCTATTCTCCGAACTTGCTAAAGGAGTTGCTCATTCTCTACATTATATCATTGGTGGAAAATAATATAATATGAGCTACTATCTAATTAATGGCATATACCTCAAATAGGAAACTTTTGTGCAATCTATTCAAACACCTAGTGGTCCTAAAAAAATCATATTTTGTGAAGAAACAAGAAGCATGTAGAAAAGACGTCGAACGTGAATTTGGCATTCTCCAAAGTTGATTTGTAATTGTGGCAAATCCAGCACATTTGTGGAGCAAAAGTGATTTGTGTAACATTATTACTACGTGCATAATAATGCACAATATGATGATTGAGGATGAATGAGATCTTGATGCACCAATTGAAAAATCAAGGGATGTGCCTAGGGGGTGTAAGTGAGTCGAGCTTACTCATGAGCTACTCGAGATCAACTCGGTAAAAGCTCAAAATCAACTCGAGGTTTGTTGAGTCGAGCTCGAGTTCGAGCTACTCGAATAGTTACCAAGCTTGAGCTCCATAATAGTGAGCTTGATAGGCTCGCGAGCCTTATCGAGCTTAATCGAGCTTTAGTGCAATTATAAATTTACCCTTAATAATTTAATTATTTACATATATGTAATTAATAATTAAATTATATTTATTTAAAATTAAATAAATATAATTTTTATTTAATATTTGTACATAATAGAGTCGAGTTGAGTCGAGCTCGAGCTCGAAAAATTAAAGCTCGACCGAGCTCAAGTCGAGTCGAGCTTTGAGTTTTTCTCATCAAGCTTGAGCTCGATAAGATTATTACTCGACTCGGCTTGATTACACCCCTAGATGTATGATAAGTCCATTTATTTCACATTATATGACCATTTTAGTCTTTCTAAATGTCTTTTAAGTGTGTTTTGAGTCAGAAAGAACCAGGAAAGCGAAATGGGCATTTTGGAGGTCAAATCTGACGAAAGAAACATTTTTGCCTAATTCTTTCTTGAATATATCAACGCTATAAAAGCATTCGGAGTTACTCGGGAACTCCTTCAGCGATATCCTTACATATGGGAAACAGAATGGGCATATCAGAAAAGGATAAAGCTGACTATATAATGTCGTGCCCACATTGCTCGTACAGATTCGACCAGGGCTGTGAAGAGGGCACTAATGCACTAAATATTATGCAATTATCTGCAACTAACACATGTCACTATAATATAGATAGCAAATCAGATATCGTATCCACAAGGACTGTAATTTCGATCACACTAAGTATTAAACTAACAGGTTTCTATTATTCAGGCTACCCATTTTCGGGTTGAATTAATCTTAGGAAAATAATTAAAATTAAACTCCTAAACTCAATTATCAAATCGAATGCAAATCTAACGAAATTAAAAACGTAAACTATCAAAGAAATAAAATAATTTATCCTAAGGAATGCATACCCATGAATCCATTATATATTAATCTAATTCCATCAACTTGCAATTTAATCCAATTATCGGTGGAGGATCAGAATTCTAATTACCTATCTCCGGCAGATCTCAAGGTAAAAGTAGATTAACAATTATCTATTACTTTCATCTCTATATTAATTGTTAACTCCCAATAGATCAACAGATTTAAAACCTCTTACAGATCACAAGTACATGTATCAAATCATTCAGTTTAATCCCACTAATTAATTATCTCTGCCATGACTCAAATTAATTAGCTAGCATATAATGACTATGACATTAATCATGAATGAGAAATCTAAACTCGAATGTTTGAACCATAATAATCAGAAGGAAAATTGATAATGAATTAAATCAATACATAATTTCATACATGCTACAAACCCTAGTATTAATTATAAAAACTACTCACACATAATGAAATCTAAAAGAAAGAAAGAATAAAGAAACATAATTAAATAACAAAGGCTAGAAAAACCGTAGAGAAATTCAATGCATAAAACTTCAATCATGAATCTTCATGTCTTGCCGCTATGAAAACTAAATTAAAACTGAAAAATAATGAAAGAGAGGTCCTCAAATTCGTCCATGAATGCCCTTTAAATAGTAGAGAGAGTGGAAGCCCATAGAAAGAAGGAGAGCCCGTTTAAAGGAGAGTCCATAATCAAATGCCCTTTTGCTCCGTTCTCACTCGTTTCTCATCCAATTGACCCGATTCATATAGCAATGCGCTCCTCACTCAATACTCTATATTCTTAGGTACTTTCCAAGATCATTTGAATCTCATAAAATAATTGGCATTAATTCCCTTCAAAATGAGTAAAAACGTGACACTGCACAAATTATGGAAAACTATACACAACTTGTCAACTATTGCATGCATTGATCATTAAATAATATCCTTGAACAATGAGGAGAACACTAAGAAAATAAACATAGAAGGACATAGTAAAATTGATCATCGATGCCTCAAAAACAAAATGAAATATATTCTCAAGAACAAATCCAACTCTTATAACTCATAGAATCATATACACAACCAATCTCAATAGATCTAAACATGAATCTCACCGATAATTGTATCACTCATCTCTCAAGGGTGTAAGATGTACTCTCATCGAATCAAATGCAATACAAAAGTATCAACTATAAGCTTGCCAATCGTCTAACTCATTTATACTCGAACATGTAAGAATAAAGATAAAAAATGTCTTTAATTAAGGATGTAATGTAGGGACATTGGTTAAGGTTAGAAAATTTTGGCTAAGTGACTCAAATGTAAATTCAAACCACTAACACTTTTCTCTTTAAACTCAAGTATGGATACAAAAATCCATCTTCTAACTTCTCCAATTCACCCAATCATCTCCAAAATCGATTTCCATGTACTTTGTACACACTTCATCATTCTCTTATGCTTTACAAAATTCAAGCAATTAAACCAAAAAATGGCAAAATTTCTCAATTGTCATCTATTTAAGTTTGACTTTTTCATTCTTTTTTTCTTTCCTTTTTTTCATTTTTTTTTCAAAGTTTATGAGAATGACAAAATATTTAAATACCAAATCATATTCATTCCTCCACCCAAATCATCACTACTCATTAAAATAGATTCCCTTATTCACCATCCAAACCTCCTATCATCCAAGTTTATGAACAAAAGGCAATTTTGGCTCAAAATTGGCTAGCAAATGTCGATTTTTCCGGGTTAATGTTTAGAAAAATAATGTGGCTAAGAACGGATGGCCTTAAATCATATCTAAATCCTTTACATACTCAAACAACTCGATTAGAAACCATGGCAAGTTCTAGAGATACAGATGCATGCATGACAAACACTCATTAAAGAATGAACTGTGCAATGATACAACAGTTTAAAGCTCAAAATCTCACAAGATTGTTCATGCTTCAATCTACATCAATCAGAAGTGCACATAGATTCATACAACTCATAAGAAGTCGAATTCATTCAAGTTTTCACAAATAAGCTCATTTTTCATCATCTTCATCTCATGAGTTCATAAGGCACGACACTATAAATAACTAAACACAAAAAACAGACGCTAAGAAAAAAAAACAAACGTGCCAAACATATCATATATCTATCCCCCCTAAACTTATTCAACTACAAAGAGAATAAGTTTAGAGAGAACTAAATAAAAGATGTGTTTGGAACAAACTCACCGTGCTAATGTAGAAAAAAGGATCTTGAAAATGGCATTCGATCATCTCAACTTGTCTTTATGCTCCAAAATTCATTTCTACATGTTAGAACAATAAAACAGAACACTAAATAAAAGAAAACAAAAATAAACAAAGCAATAAAACTGATGAGTTACCTCCCATCCTGTGCTTTATTTAACGTTTTTAGCTAGACGATACCTCAACAGTCAACGAGTTCTAAAGCAATTGTGACACTCTATCGTCAAAGGCATTATAGAACCTAGCAGATGATACTTCTTCTTTTTGCATACTCCAAATCTGTGAAGCTTTCAGCTTGGTTCCATCTCTATAAGTATCTTCCATAGAAAAATTGCTTTTATTTATAAAAAAAAATAAAGAAATGTATTTTTCTACCTTTGTGCACCATTCCATTGCTTTTTCATTCTTGACAGGCTACAGAGACGTTTTTTCTTTATTATGTGGAGGTTTGAATTCCACAACTTTATCTTGCATCTTCTTTGATTTCTTTGGCAACATTTGAGATAATCCTTGGGGTTTCATCATCTCTTTGGGAGGCTCTTCAATTTCAACAGATATCCTAGACATTTCTTCTTCTTCAACTATAAACACCTCTTAGTCATCTTCAAATGATACAACATTTTCCACTTGGATAACGTTGCACTGCTCTGGTTGGTGTTGGAGGCTCAAATTATAAAGAATTGAACTGGTATGTTGTGAACTTCTAATCAAAGAACTTTCAATCTCCTTTGTAGAATCTATTATCTTGTCTAATATAGCATTGAAAGCCGTCATATTTATATCCATGTGATGCATTAGATCATTCAAATGGGTCAAATCTGGCTCATATCTTTGATTAGTGTCCCAAAAAATTGATGCACTATCAGTCATTTGCTCAATCTGAAATTCCACCATGCTCACTTGATGAAAATATTGCTTAAACATTGATACTCGATGGGTGATTGATGCATTTGATTCAGAGGCAAAGTATAAAGAACACTCCATGCTCTAGTTTGCACATCCATTTGGTGCATCATCAATCTGAACATCTTATCGATATTCCCACCAAGATTTTCCATATTTTTTTTTGTTTTTATTTTTTTTGTTTTACCTGAAATAATAAATAAATGTTAGTAATAATATTAGTGTATAATCTAATACAGTCCCCGACAATGGCGCCAAAAAGTTGATGCACTAAATATTATGCAATTATCTGCAACTAACACAGATCACTACAATATAAATAGTAAATCAGATATCGTATCCATAGGGACTGTAATTTCGATCACACTAAGTACTAAATTAACAGGTTTCTATTATTCAGGCTACCTATTTTCGGGTTGAATTAATCCTAGGAAAATAATTAAAATTAAACTCCTAAAATCAATTATCAAATCGAATGCAAATCAAACGAAATTAAAACATAAACTATCAAAGAAATAAAATAATTAATTCTAAGGAATGCATACACATGAATCCATTATATATTAATCTAATTCCATCAACTTGCAATTTAATCTAATTATCGGTGAAGGATCAGAATTCTAATTACCTATCTTTGCCAGATCTCAAGGTAAAAGTAGAACAATAGCAAGGCTATGGGATGAATAGGTACATAATGCATTGAATTGAGTGTATACATTAGGCCTAAACACTGAGTGAAGAGAGATTGTGAGGATTACCACGCTTTACTCATTTTTGACCTATTCTTGGTGTGTTAAAACTTTGCCATTATGTTGAAATATTGAAGTTGATGTGCCCACATCGATTAACAGTTTGCATGCTTATGTTTTGAGTCTGTTTCTTTTTTCTTTTCTTTTCTGGATGCGTTGCATCCCATGCTTGAGGACAATCATGTCTAAAGTGTGTGGGTGTGATAAGTCCATTTATTTCGTATTTTTATGAGCATTTTATTCGATATAAATGTTATTTTTAGTCTGTTTTGAGTCGAAAAGAACTAGGTTTGGGGTCAAGGGCACTTCAGAGGTCGAGTCTGGCGAAAGAGGCATTTTGCCTAGCATTTTAAGCATATTTCAACGCCATAAAAAGCATTTAGAGGCACATGGAACTTCTTCAGCATTCATCCTACATTCGGAAAGCAAAATGGGCATATAAGAGATAGATGAAGCTGATTGTATGATGTCGAGACTCGACCAGAGGCTTGGACTGGGCACATGCAAAAATCTCGGGAATTTATTGAATCAAGATAGAAATGAGAGATAGAGATCAATCCGAAAAGAGATGGAGCAAGATCAGACTACTGAGTGGCGTAGAGCTAAAGTGATAAAGATCAAACCCTGAAAAATAGAGATTTGTTGAACAAACACTGGATAAGGCTTATCCAGTTAGTTGGAGAGGGCACCCCAGACCCGGAGAGTAGCCGAAGACCCCATTTATGGGGGATTTGAATTTTCGGATTGTATCTATTTAAACTAGTTCATTTTCTGGAAATGTAAGTTTGGAAGGTTAGAAACATTGCTACAATTTTACTTTAATTTCTTATTTATTTTTTACATGCTGCTAAGGCAGCAAAACAATCCAATAGGCCTTATGCATTTGGGAAATAAAATTTATGTTAATGCTCAATGTTGGAGTTGAGTTCTTTTGCGTATTAATTCAGTAAATTTTCATTTAAATTATGTTTTTCATTTCTGCAATTTTAAGTTTATCTAGCATACTAGGCCTTGATCTTTAATTCCGGTGTTTGAACAATAGAAATGGATTAAGTCAAAAAAAACTGGACTCGTGAGGCCTAATGGGCATATTAGTGCATGAAAGGTTTCTGCTGATTCTTGCCTTGTTCCACGTGAGTGTGTGTCTGAAATGCCCAATGTGGCTGATCACTCGTTAGACATAGATGGCACACCACTATTAATTAAATTGGCGAATCGTGACTAAGTGTCGATTTATATAGTAATAAGAGAATCGATGGGTTATTGTGGGCACATAAGGAATCGGTAAACGCAATAAACTTGGGTTCGTCTAGGGCACACTGCTGTCTATTCATTTACATCGATTTAGGTAACCAGGGGTGGGTGATAGGTTAGGGATTTATTTAACGAGAAATCGCTTTTAAACCTAAAATGAAAGGATGAATAAGGAGACACAGAGAGGAATCCGGTCTCTATAACTGGATGACTTAACATGCATGAAAATTGGTGTGCCCATGATCGAGTAGTTTTAGACTTAAAACCAAATTCTAGTTCAAATAAATGAACCTGTTATTATTTGATATTTTCTTGATTTAATTCCAGTAAAGTGACAACAAACCAATCCCCTTTTGTGATTGGTAACTCGAAGGTGAAATCACAACTGCTCTTTGTGGGATCGACCCATACTCATGAGCTAGCTACGCTCGTTGTGGGCACAAGAGTTACAAATTCATTTTGAGCGTGAAATGACCGCGTGTCAATGCCCATTAGCATCACGGTTCTTACGTGCTTATTAAGTTCTTATCTTTGTTCAATCCGGAATAACGAGTCTAATCGCTCATGCTAGACTTAGAACAACAATAATAATTAAAAGAAGACATAAATGAAATGAAAAAACTTGATTAAATAGCAAAATGATCCAACACCAATGTTGGATTTAAGTACATAAAACTGGAAATCCTAACAGCCTGCGGGCATAAGGCCCGAGATTCTTCAACATAAATTAAAAAATGCAAGAAAAGTAAAATGATAATGTATCTGGCGTGTTCAAGTCTGTTCAGCTTCTACCATTAAACAAACTTAAATAGGAGTTCAAAAAACACAAGGTAACTTCCTCCACATGCTGGGGATCTTCTACCCGATTTGCAGTCGATGTGCCCAAGACTTTCCATATCTGGCATATTCTTCCCTTATTTAGAAGATCTGTCTCGCAGATTCTATACTCGCCGTGCCCTAGATTGCCGACATTCAACCTTCCTTAATCAGCCAATCCACCTCCTAGACTCCGGGAGATATGAGTAGACTTGCCTTGTATAGCTCCTCCTTCTTTCGATGGCTAGGGTGCACTGCTCCTGTTTTAGCTAGTAATTGTTACTCTTGTGCCCAGTCTCTTCTTGTTCTCTTGTCAATCACTTTGGGGTTGTTGTAAGCACGATTACGAACTCTTCCTTCAGCAATACTGGAATGGTGGACATTTTTTCCAGGCTCGAGAGAGAGCTTTCCATTGAGAAGTTGTTGCCTATCTTTGGTATCATTGACATCCAAATACCCTCTAGAAGTTATTTTGCTGCCTCCTACCCCCCCTTATGCCCATATTGGCTCTTTCCGACTCAAAAAAGAGAAAAGCAAAGGACAAAAGAACGAGAAAAAAAACACAAAAACATGAGAGAATTTGGACTTGTCAGTCCTTCCAAGAATCACATAAAATGATTAACCTATTTTATTCCATTAATTAATCAGTCACGACTAGAATCTTTTAATTAATTAACTTGCATAAATATGTTGTTGTAGTCAACATGCACATGAGAAATGCAAACTAGGAAATCAAATACCTAATGATAACAGAAAAATATATATCAATAAATCAAACCATGAAATCCAATGTACTTACAAATCAAAGAATTCAATAAAATAATTACGTAGACATAATTAAATAAAATGAATAAAACATGAATATGGTAAATAAAATAATGTTAAACATAATAAAGAATCTGGAGTCTTCAATCTTGACGTAGCCTCCAGAGTCTCCATTGTGCTTCCATAATTATGTTCACCTTGGTATGTCTCATCTTCTATTGTATAATCTTTTGCATGCCTCTTTTCTAATAAGTAGAGAGGGTATTTATAGTGTTGGAGGGAACCTTAGGGTTAAAACAAACCCAAATGTGTGAAAAGCCTTAAAAATCTCATGTAGGACCTATTTGGGCTGATTAGGGACGCGTTGGGTCGATCCAGAGAGCCTGTTTTATTTAGGGTCGACCCAAGGGGTGGGCCGAGTGACTGGGTCAACCCGGCTCGCGTAGGCTTCACTAAAACGGCCCGTTCTCACTCGTTTCTCGTCCGATTGAGCCAATTCAACTTACACAATGCTCATAACTCAATTCTCCATATTCCTAAGCTCTTCAATCACCCATTTGGATTATGTTGAATTATTTTCATCAATTCTAGTGGGCTTTGCTCTTTAAATGCGGTCCAAGAGCGCAATTGATCCCTCTTTTAGCTCTTAAAGCACATATTTGATCATTTTGCACCAAATAATAATCAAATACACCACTATTACTGCAAAAATCATAAATACATCAAAAAACCAAAATGATAACATAATGACTACAAAAGCTATGAAAATCACACAACTTATCAACTTAAACATCATCAATTCATATCCAAAAGTTGTGTAAAATACACAACTGTCACTCATAATCTAATTCTGCCCCAAAGTCAGTGATATTTTCAATTTGGAACAATGTTCATGACCCTTTTTTCGGGCACTTGCTCGTAAAATGGCCATAACTTTTTTCATGAATATATTTTTGTTGAAATTATATTTTAGTTAAATTATATATTCAAATAAATTTCAAACCATATATAGATCATCATCTAATCCTTCTCAATCAAATCCATTGATTTTTTCAATTTGGGATCACATTCACTACTCTTTTTCGGGCAATCGTCTGTAAAATGGCGATAACTTTCAACACGGTTAATATTTACTCAAAATTCTTTTTTAGTTGAAATCTAGACTTAAATATATTTTAAAACGTATATGGATAATCACTTAGTTGTTTGACAATCAAATTAAGTTTATTTTTCTAATTAGGACAATATTCATTATCTATTGTTTGAGCTAGAAATGCATTTTTCCTCTCGTTCCTAACTCTCGTGTTCATTTGCTTCACTCTCCTATTCTTTGCCATCAAAATATGTTATTGTTCAAATATATCATCAGATTTAAAACCTCCTACAGATCACAAGTACATGTATCAATCATTCAATTTAATCCCACTAATTAATTATCTCCGTCAAGACTCAAATTAATTAGCTAGCATACAATGACTATGGCCTTAATCATGCATGAGAAATCTAAACTTGAATGTTTGAACCATATAATTGGAAGGAGAATTGATAAAGAATTAAATCAAGGGAGTTTCTATTTGCACCACTTAATTTACTCTTTGCACTTGACCTGCTCAATGCACTACTGTTTTTACTCTTTGCACCACCTACATTTACATTAATATCCTTTTATTTTAAATTTAAAATTAATTTCTTTTCTAAATTAATTTAACCTAATTAATAATTAAAAAATATCTAATTAAAAAAAAATAACTTCATCCCCAACCTTCCGCCGCCGCCGCTTCAGCCAACCTTCCACCGCAGCCGCCGAGCCAACCTTCCGCTGGCGATGAAATCGCATTGCCAACCTTCTTGTCACCTTGTTGTGTATAAAGAAAAAACCAGCCACCCCATCTGTCCTTACTTGGTGTTTTTCCTATATAGAATTCTTGTCTTCTCCCCAATCAAATCGCACAGAAACCATCTCCAAACACACACACCTTCTGCTAAAAAAAATAAAAATAAAAAACTTTGCATTTTGAAGTTTTTTTGCTATCTCACCGATGTCTTCAGAGCTCTTCCTATTCGACAACTCCTTCTTCTCCGATCCATTCTTCCCCTTCCCTGATTCTGCCTTAGAAATCTTCCCAGAAATTCAAGAAAACGGCACCGCCGCCGCTGCCGGCGATGAAATCGCATCGATTTGTGCGAAATCTTGGAAAAAAAAACAAAACTTAACTCCTTGACTGCGATTATGTCTTCTCGCTGGAGAAAGTGGCGGCAGTGGTGGCGGTCGAGGGGGGGAAGCCACCTGCCGTCTCTCCGGAGAAGAGCCGAAGAAGAAGATCTAGTTTTTCTTTTTTCTTTTTCCTTTTTTTCTAATTTTGTTTTTCAATTTTTATTTATTTTTTTGAATTTTGTAATAAGGATGTTTAGGTAATCTTATAATTAAATATTTTTGAATTAATTTTTTTTTTGTGGTGCAAAGAGTAAATTTTGTAGTGCAAATAGAACCTCCCTTAAATCAATACATAATTTCATACATGCTGCAAACCTTAGAATTAATTATTAAAACTACTCACACATAATGAAATCTAAAATAAAGGAAGAAATAAAGAAATTAAAAGACATAATTGAAATTGTAAAATATTAAAAGAATCGTAGTTGAATTATGTAAAATAAAACTTCAATCTTCAAAGTTATAGAGAAAACATCCACTACATCGCTGTAAAATCTAAAATAAAACTAAAATATATTGAAAATAAGATTCCCAATTTCGTCCAAGAAGAACCCTTATATAGTAAAGGAAGTTGAAATCCACAAAATGAATGAAAGCCCGGTCCAAAAGAAAACTCACCAAAAGTTGCAGAAATGAGCACGAACCGTGTTCAAATTACAAAAGCTCACGGTGTCTAAGCAAAAAATAGAGCACGGATCGTGCTCCCTCTTCTGATGCGATCCAAAGCTGTCCAAGGGGCCCATTGAAAGAGTTAGACCCGCTGCCACTGAAAGCCTACTTGGATGAAATTATTTTTTATATTATTTAGGAGTCCTATTTTAATTAGAAGAGTTATTAAATTTACTTATTATTTTCGGATTTGTATAGTATAGATTGTAGGGTTTTTATTTGTTTCCTTGTTAAATTGATTCCTTAGTAGATTTGTTTCCTTTTTTGTTCTAGTAACTGTTTAGGAAGTTTATTCTCCACCATCCCTACATAAAAGGGACAATGTGAATGAAAATTTACACCATTGATTAATATATATTATGAGTTTTTCTCTCTAGAGATTTTATTTGAATTTCATAAGAAGTGTCGTGAGTTCAAAATTGACTTATCAACTGGATTAATCATCCCTATGTGTGGCGTCTCCACCATAAATTTAAGTTCGTATTTCCAATCGTCATCAGGTTCCGGATCATATTTCGTGGTTCTTCGTCGTTGTGAAGCTAGGATTTCAGATTTCTCCGTTATTCTATCTGTGTAATCTGATACTCTTGGAAAGAGATTCAACATCGTCATCAATCCGCTAGCAAGGATCGCATCAAGTGGTATCAAAGCTACGACTTTGTATCAGTTGTTATTACTTGTATTGAGAGGAAAGAGCAAAAAAAAAGTTCTAAAAAAAAATGGCCTAAAAGAAGGCGAAAAAATGTCCTATTCTACAAGTTTTGAAGAATGTGGTAAAAAACATCGATGTGGAGTTGTCCAGGAAGAGTATTGAGAGTTCGGTGTTCCTTCTTTCCATGGAATGAGTGATCATGAGCTTTATCTAGACTGGGAGAGATGATGGATTTGATCTTTGACTGTCATTGCTGTCCAGAGCGGATGTAGGTCAAGGTAGCAGCTATTGTTTTTTGTGATAATGTTCTCATTTGGTGGAATCAATTTATATATGTTAGGCGACGTATTGGGAAGGCAATAGAGACATGGAGGGCAATGAAGAGGGTGTTAAGAAGACAACATGTGCATTATTCATATCAACGAGAGCTGGAAAAGAAGTTACAAAAACTTAGGCAAGGAGACAGTAATGTAGATGACTACTATAATGAATTAATGGAAGCCATGAGACGAGCTGATGTGGAGGAACATCCAGAGGAAATGATGGATAGGTTTCTAACAGGTTTGCGCACGGAGATCCGAGAAAGAGTGGCATTGTATTACCATGAAGAGTTGGAGGACATGGTGCAATACGCCATCCGGGTGGAGAAACAACTTAAAGGATGAACAAAGACATGCTTTTGATGGTGGGGTTTTTTCGAATTAAACCACCGCAGGATCATTTGGTTGTTCATTAATCCATGTTCATGCAAATCATAATTTTATGTCATATGCATATTTATCACAGTCTAATAGAAAAAGCATGCATAGCAGATTCGAATCTAATAAAGCAGAAACATAGAAACGAATCTACTTACAAATCGATAGACGGTTTATGGACAAGATTAAAGATCTAATCTTACTATTGAATGAACACTGTAATTGGCGCCACCTACACCTCAAAATCGTCCACCACAGTATTCTACTCCAAGATCTTATGTTGTATTCTCAGACTGTATCTAGATTCAGAGTGGGCTGAAATCTACTTGATAGGGTTGTAGAATCTGTGGATAACTTTGAGAGACAAAGAGAGGCTGAATAATAATGCTACAAATTTTCGAACCCACCTCCTCTATATATAGGGGAGGTGGCCGAAAATTGGTCTCCCAACCCTACTGGGTTTGGGCCTCTATCTCAAGTTCAGTATCCAGTCCACTATCAGTCAATTGGGCTACAACAGGGATCTAGAAGAATATTAAATTGGCCCACTAATTTATTTAATATCCAATATCCAATAAATTTAGGATATAATTAAATAAATTAAGTTCTACTTTTATTCCACTAAAGAAGTTAAACTGACCTACCAATTTAATACATATTTACGAATATGCTTACTCCTTTAGTCCAGTCATTCCCCGTGTTTAAGATATAATGTTCATTAATTAATTATGTCAGCATCCGACAGCTATAATTAATTAACTTCTAAAACCTTGAGTAGTACCACACAAGCTTTACTCATGTACGAAATAAATTCCACCTGCAGGGTTTCAACATGAACTTGTGTTTCCTCAAGAGAACATCATCAACCTGGCGCACCAGGATACGGTGCTCATGCATACTACTCGAGACATCATGTATACATTTTTATTACCCAAGATATCGAATTCGATCTACGAAAAGATCTCACCCATTGATAAATCAAGGTAACAAACAACACACACATATGCTCGCCAATATCACATGAGTTCAGAACCCAAACTCTGTGGATCTTTATTCTCTCAGTAACTGGGTCAGAGACAGAGAATAATATCCTATCGTGATCCTCCTCAATACACTAACGAGTGTACTAGAATAATCAGTTAGTCAAGATAAACTAACTTATCAGATTATTCTACGGTGTACCGATGGCGTGTTCAGGACCATCTAAGCCGTGAGCTCTTTAATACATTACAAGGTTCTAATAATATGATCTTACCGTGTGACTCCCCACATCATATCATCTACAATGTAAGTATATGAATTATCGCATAAAACAATTATAGAACATAATCTAAATGCAAACAGTGACTGCAATAACTTTCATTTCATATCATCATATCATCAGAAAAGTATACAAAGACAAGTCTTCCAGTATACAAAACTAACAATCTCCCACTTACACTTGAAGCATGTCTTTCAAGCATAATAACTAACTAGCTAACTCTCCAATCAAAACTATCAACTCAAACTGCGCTACCAGGTCTGCATCTCACTCCCATTTTCTCCACGTGACCATCAAAGGTCTTAGCCGGGAGGTTCTTCATGAATGGATCAGCCAGGTTGTCCTCCGATGCAATCTTGACCACCACCACGTCTCTTCTCTTAACAATTTCTCGTATAAGATGGTACTTTCTCTCTATGTGTTTACTTGCCTTGTGGGCTGGGTTTCTTCGAATTTGCTACTGCACCAGAGTTATCACAGTATATCGTGATAGTCTTAGGTAAATCAGAAACCACGCCTAAGCCCACTAGGAATCCGCAGAGCCAGACAACCTCTTTTGCAGCCTCAGAGGCAGCTACATACTCGGCTTCCATGGTAGAATCCGCAATGTATTTCTACTTAATGCTCTTTCATGCGATGGCTCCACCTCCTAATGTAAACACATAGCCCGAGGTAGACTTACTCTGATCTTTATCGGATTGAAAATCTAAGTCCGTGTAACCCAAAGGCACTAGACTATCAGAGCGAAAAACCAACATGTAATCTCGAGTCTTTTTAAGGTACTTGAGAATGTTTTTGACCGCAGTCCAGTGACCTTGTCCAGGGTTAGACTAATATCTGCTTACCATGCCAACGACATAGCATAGCATACATCAAACTTCCCACAGCCGAAGCATATGGTACTTTCTTTATTTTCTCTATCTCAGACTGTGTTTGGGGACACATTTCCTTGGATAGATGAATTCCATGCCTGTAAGGTATAAAACCTTTCTTGGAATCTTGCATGCCAAATCTAGCTAGCACTGTATCGATATAAGTCGCCTGGGACAGACATAACATCCTTTTTTGGTGATCTCAAATGATTTTGATACTAAGGACATGTCCGGCTTCACCCAGATCCTTCATATCGAACTGCTCGGACAGCCACACCCTAATGTTCGACAACGTCTTCTTACTATTTCCAATAAGCAAGATGTCATCAACATAAAGTATGAGGAATGCCACCACGTTCCCGTCACATTTCTTGTACACACAGCTCTCATCCGGACTTTGCATGAATCCATATGATTGGATAACTTCATCAAATCGGATGTTCCAAGATCTCGATGTCTGCTTAAGTCCATAAATGGATCTCTTAAGCTTGGCCCTTAGCAATGAATCTCTCTGGTTGCTTCATGTGGATGTTTTCTTCAAGACTTCCGTTTAGGAAAGCTGTCTTGACATTCATCTGCCAGATCTCATAATCCAAATGAATGGCAATAGACAAGAGAATCCGGATTAACTTAAGCATGGCTACCGGTGAAAAGGTTTCCTCATAATCGATTCCTTCTTTCTGAGTATACCCTTTTACCATCAATCTTGCCTTGAAGGTTTCAACCTTCCCATGACATCCTCTCTTGCGCTTGTAGACCCATTTACAGCCAATGAGTTTTACCCCATCTTGTGGTTCTACAAGTTCCCAGACTTGATTGCGATCCATAGATCCAATCTCAGACTCATTGCAGTTTTCCAAGAATCCGCATCTTTATCTCGAATTACCTCGTCATAAGTCCTGGGATCCAATTCATTGAGACCCTTTGGGAAATCTGAAGCCTCTCCCAGACCAATGAATCTATCAGGTTGGCGTACAACCCTCCCACTGCGACGAGGCAGTTCCTGTACTTCTGTGACACGTTGTGCAGTGTTTGGTGGTTCTTCTTCTTGTACAACTGGTGTAGGATTCGATCCTCCCCTTAACTCCTCAAGGATGATTTGACTCATTGGTTTGTGGTTTATAACATAGTCTTCCTCTAAGAATCGAGCATTGGTGCTGACAATGATCTTCTGATCCTTAGGACTATAAAATAAACCACATTTTGTTCCCCTAGGATATCCAACGAACAACCTTACATCAGTACGAGGAGCCAGCTTATCAGCTTCCTTATCCAACACGTGTGCTGGGCTACCCCAAATCCGAATATGGTTCAAATTGGGCTTTCGTCCAGTCCATAGTTCTGTGGGCGTAGCAGGAACTGATTTTGATGGAACCAAGCTAAGAATATAGGTTGTCGTTTCCAGGGCATATCCCCAGAATGAAATGGGAAACTCAGAATAACTCATCATTGATCTAACCATCTCTAACAGTGTTCGATTCCTTCTTTCTGCCAAGCCATTCTGCTGTGGCATTCTAGGCGCAGTCAACTGGGATATAATCCCATTCTCTGCCATGTAATACCTAAATTCACTTGAGAGGTACTCGCCACCATGATCAGAACGTAGTGACTTGATACTTCTACCTGTTTGTTTCTCCGCTTCCGCCTTAAACTCTTCGAATTTCTCAAAGCATTCAGACTTGCGATGCAACAGGTAGATATAACCATATCTAGAGTAATCATCAATGAGGGTGATAAAATACTTGAACTCTACTCGATCTTGAACTGACGTAGGGCTACACAGGTCAGAGTGAATCAAATCTAATAGCCCTTCAGATCTATTTCTTTTTGACTGGAAAGGTCGTTTGGTGATTTTACCTTCCAAACAGGATTCACACAAAGGAAACAATTCCAGTACCAAAGAAGACAATGGTCCATCATTTACAAGCCTTTGTATCCTCTTAAGGTTAATATGACCTAGCCTTAGATGTCAAAGATAGGTTTGATTCAATTCCGAAGGTTCTTTTCTCTTGTTAGGGTTTATAATCGATGTATTCAACAGTTGTCTTTGTGTAGTGTTTTCAATTGGTTTAAGAAAGTATAAGTGTCCATCCAATGTGCCAGAATAGATAAAATGTTTACCACTAAAGATAACCACTTTGTTATCAAAAGAAACAGAATATCCGTCCATAATCAATTTAGAAACTGAAACCAAGTTTCGCCTAAAACCAGACACATAAAGACAATCTTTCAAAACCAAAGTTCTATCACTACTGAAAGGTAAAAAAAACGTCTCCCACTGCAACAACCGCCACTCTCGTAGCATTGCCCATGTAGACGGTGATCTCATCCTCACTCAGCTGTCTTTTTACCAGGAACCCCTGTAAATATATGCAAACATGATCAGTAGCTCCAGTATCTACTACCCATGATTGGGTAGAACAAGTTGCTAAACATGTTTCCACAACCAGAGTGTGAGATGTACCTCTCTTCTTCTTCTTGTTAGGATACACCGCCTTCCAGTGACCTGGTTGGCCGCACTTGAAGCACTTAGTCTTTGAGTTGAACTCCTCAGGAGGAATCTTTGCCTTTGGCTTCTTTGCATTAGGTGCCTCATCTGCAGCCTTCTTAGGTGCGTTTCTCTTCTTCTTTTTCCACCAGAAGAAGACGCCCCTTTTTTAGCTATGTGGGCCTGAGGATCGCTTTTTTGGAGCAATTCAGCCGCCTGAAGATCTATGAGCAGTTCAGTCAGGCTGACATCCCTTTTAATTATGTTAAAATTCAGCCTGAACATCTCAAACTTCAAGGACAAGCTATGAAGAACAATGTCGATTTGAGAATCGCCATCTAGCTCTCCACCCAAGGTCTCGATCTCAGATAAATACCCCATCATCGTGAGAACGTGATCCCTAACAGGTGTGGAGTCAGACATTCTCGCATCCATTAGCTTCTTCATTGCCAAATGGCGTGCCGAGCAGTTCTGATGACCGAATAGCTGCCTAAGGTTGTACATGATATCATAGGCGTTTTTCATAGGCTCATAATGATGTTGCAACACACTTGATATAGATGCCAAGATATAACAGCGCGCTATCTCATTAGACCTAACCCACTTATCATATGCAACCTTTTGGGCTTCGTCAGAACCCCCATCTGGCTGTGGAGGACAAACCTTATCAAGTACAAACTTGTGTCCCTCAGCAACAAGAACTAAGTTAAGGTTACAAAGCCAGTCATTGTAGTTTTCACCAACAAGTTTGTTTTCTTCGAGGATTGAGGACAGATTGGAGAGTGCCATAGATGATATGAAATAACTGAAATTAAAACATGCAGTACAGTCACAAAAAACATTTAGGATAAACAGTATATAATCGAAAACCTCACAAAAATTATATACTTTTCCATCGATACTTTAAAAACGTCTTTTATAAGCCACGATAGTGTGGACGTTTATAAAATTCATTTTTAAATAGGTTAAACCTTTAATTTGCCTCCAGTTAAGTTTCCTTACAACAAGCAAATTAATAGCCGGATAATAAACACGGTCATGTAATCGTCTAACTGATAAGCCACGATCGTGTGGACGTTTATCAATAAATTACATCTAAGTGTGCACACCATTATCTTCACACCAAGAGCACAATTCGAATTTAACCGCTCCAGATGGAGGAGTCAGTTAGTTCTAATAGTGTTCTACAGCTATCTATTTAGGAGATTTAATTTCTAGAGAAATCTGTGATATGACACATCCGATATGGAGGAAGACCGATGTCAACGCGCATGCCCATCACTTCTCAATTAAACCAGATTTAATGGAGACCGTATGAGATTTCTACATACTTTGGTATGAATCTTTCCCACTTAGTTATTTATGTTTGAGGTTTCATTTTATCCCATTATCGAACATGCAAACATCACATAAAATGATAAACATCTATTGCATGCTTCAACATAATAAGCAACAGTAATATTCCAACTATCATGGCTTATATCTCATATTGACTGATGAGATAAAACTGGAAAGTCAGCTCCGGAAATAGGGCTTGGCCGCCGCCCCCTTCACCGTGCCTCGCCGAAAATCCTAGCTCCATTTAGGGTTTCGGGACGTGAACCGGTGAACCTTCCTTTCTTGGTGCTGAACCACTTTCCTTCTTTGAGTTGATCTCCGATCTTTATTCAATACAGACTATCTATTCCAAAAGAAAAAATCTAATATTGCTAGAATAAAAATTACAACTCAAAAACTCGGTCTAACAGCTTTATATCTATTACATTAAAACAACGTAAAATAAAACTTAGACCTAATCCATGGATTAAAATCACGTAGCCAAACCGGCATACAGCCAACATTCATTCAACATAAACACACATCACATAAAATAAAGGAGCCATGATAGTTGGTGAACCTGCAAACAAACACAGTTTACAAAACCAACAATCATATATTATATGATATCTATGCATGAATATTAAATTATATTCAAATTTTCCAATTAATTAAATTAATTAATTCGATATTATCCACAAGATAAAAATTAGAAATTAAAATAATTATCCACCAATTTAAACTTGAAGTTTTCAAAAATATCTCTTAAATAAATCTGAAAATTAATTAAAATTATCCACCAAATTTATTTAATATTTTCAAACCACCCTAATTAAATAATAATTGGATATCTTGATATAAATCAAAAATCTAATCCAAATATTATCCATAAGAATCTAAATCTTTAAGGATAAGGTTTGAAGATTTGATCCACTTCAAAATCTTCCAAAACCTATCCAAAATTAAATTCTTATCACAATTGGATTTTGATAATTATTTGTATATATCCAAAATCACCTTATCCAATTTTAATTACATAGATTTTTGAAAATATCCAAATAATAAATCTGAAAATTTGATCCACTTCAAATTCTTCCAAATTTAAAATTATATTTTCAAATCTATCTAGATTAAAATTAGGTAAACTAAGATATACATCAAATAATATCAAATCTTAAATCCAATCCACCAAATTTTCGAAACACCTTATTAAATAAATCTGGAAATTTGATTTCCATCAAAATCTTCTCCAACTTTATTCAATAATTTCAAAAATTACCACTACATTTTACATTTGGAAATTTTGACACTAATCAAAAAACAATTCCAAAAAATATAGTTATAGGTTTCGAAATTTCAAGAATTAAAAATCTGGAAATTTTGATTCAGTTCAAAAATTACCGAATTTAAAATTCTAATTTCAAACCTAATTAGATTAGAATTAGATAACTTTAAGATAAACATCAAAAGTACCATATATAATTCCAAAATCATGATTTTCGAACCACACTAGGAAATAAATTTGGAAATTTTAATATAGAACAAAAATCCATCCAAGTTTAATTCCATAAGTGCCGAAAATTACTACACAAAATTAGAGAATTTTATAACATTAATTTTTGAAAAATTGATAACCAAATTTTCGATCCCCCATCAAATAAAATCTGAAAATTTAAAGAACATCAAATATCATTCCAAATCTTAATCCATGATGGCTGAAAATTCTTTAGATCACAAAACAAGAATTTTCGAATTACTACAAAAATTCATCCAAGTTTTGTACAACATAAAAATCAAAATTCATACATATTTAAATCTGAAAATTTAAGCACCATAAATTTATCATCAAATTTAAATACATATTTCGATATTATCCTAGGATTAATTCTAGAACAGTGCCAAAACCCGCTCTGATACCAGTTGTTGGGATTTTTTCGAATTAAACCACCGCAGGATCATTTAGTTGTTCATTAATACATGTTCATGCAAATCATAATTTTATGTCATATGCATTTTCATCACAGTCTAATAGAAAAAGCATGCATAGCATATTCGAATCTAATAAAGCAGAAACATAGAAACGAATCTACTTACAAATCGATAGACGGTCTGCGGACAAGATTAAAAATCTAATCTTACTGTTGAATGAACACTGTAATTGGCGCCACCTACACCTCAAAATCGTCCACCACAGTATTCTACTCCAAGATCTTATGTTGTATTCTCGGACTGTATCTAGATTCAGAGTGGGCTGAAATCTACTTGATAGGGTTGTGGAATCTGTGGATAACTTTGAGAGACAAAGAGAGGCTGAATAATAATGCTACAAATTTTCGAACCCACCTCCTCAATATATAGAGGAGGTGGCCGAAAATTGGTCTCCCAACCCTACTGGGTTTGGGCCTCTATCTCAAGTTCAGCATCCAGTCCACTATCAGTCAATTGGGCTACAACAGGGATCTAGAAGAATATTAAATTGGCCCACTAATTTATTTAATATCCAATATCCAATAAACTTAGGATATAATTAAATAAATTAAGTTCTACTTTTATTCCACTAAAGAAGTTAAACTGACCTACCAATTTAATACATATTTACGAATATGCTTGCTCCTTTAGTCCAGTCATTCCCCGTGTTTAAGATATAATGTTCATTAATTAATTATGTCAGCATCCGACAGCTATAATTAATTAACTTCTAAAACCTTGAGTAGTACCACACAAGCTTTACTCATGTACGAAATAAATTCCACCTGCAGGGTTTCAACATGAACTTGTGTTTCCTCAAGAGAACATCATCAACCTGGCGTATCAGGACACGGTGCTCATGCATACTGCTCGAGACATCATGTATACATTGTTATTACCCAAGATATCAAATTCGATCTACGAAAAGATCTCACCCATTGATAAATCAAGGTAACAAACAACACACACATATGCCCGCCAATATCACATGAGTTCAGAACCCGAACTCTGTGGATCTTTATTCTCTCAGTAACTGGGTCAGAGACAGAGAACAGTATCCTATCATGATCCTCCTCAATACACTAACGAGTGTACTAGAATAATCAGTTAGTCAAGATAAACTAACTTATCAGATTATTCTACGGTGTATCGATGGTGTGTTCAGGACCATCTAAGCCGTGAGCTCTTTAATACATTACAAGGTTCTAATGATATGATCTTACCGTGTGACTCCCCACACCATATCATCTACAATGTAAGTATATGGAACATTACATAAAACAATTATAGAACATAATCTAAATGCAAACAGTGAGTGTAATAACTTTCATTTCATATCATCATATCATCAGAAAAGTATACAAAGTCAAGTCTTCCAGTATACAAAACTAACAATTGAAGCCTTCTATATGGGAATTAGATTGGAGTGCCATCACACCTATGCTGGAGACGAGGCTAAAGATGGAGGAGGTGGTTCAAGTAGAGTTACCAACTGAGTTCATTGCCACCAATGAAGATTCTACTTCCAAGGTACCAATTCTAGACATTACTGAAGCATCTATAGAGAGTTTCCATCTGTTCTCATGTGCTTAGATGTTGGAGAGGATGAGATAGTTGAAGAATTTAAGCCGGAGATGGACATGATAGGAATAACCAATGTGGAGATGCTAGTTTTGGAGGAGTTAGTTCTAGAAGATTGCAATCTCGAAGTTTTATCCATAGAAAAGTCAAGTCCTAAAGATTTTATGGTTGACAAACTAAAAATTGTGCACTTAGAGATCAATGTTGTAGATGAGGAGGTCGAAATGGGTGAAAAGATGATGGAGATATAGCTAAGTTCTAAAAAGGAGAGTGATGGACATTCAGAAGTGGTTGTAGTACACATGGAACTTATACAATCAAGCATGGCAGAGCAGCTAATTTCTAACATTTGTTGTCAACAAGTTTATTTTGATGTGTTTATCTTATAGGTTGACGAAGATGTACCACTTGACATAGACGTGCCACCAGACCTATTCTTGATGCACATACCAAAGCATGGAGTGGTGGAGTTACAACCATATGACACAGGATGGATGTCCATGTTCATGAAGAGGTGTCATATTTAGTTCGTGCCAAAAGATTTTGATGATCGGTTCGTGTTAGTCTTTGATCCAGGTGGTTAGGATTTGAGGACAAATCCCTTTCAAAAGGAGGTGAATGATACGATCCAAAGTTGTCCAAGAAGCCCATTGAAGGATTAGGACCCGCTGCCACCGAAAACCTACTTGGACGAAATTATTTTCTATATTATTTAGGAGTCCTATTTTAATTAGAAGAGTTATTAAATCTACTTATTATTTTCGGATTTATATAGTATAGATTTTAGGGTTTTTATTTGTTTCCTTGTTAGATTGATTTCCTTAACAGATTTGTTTCTTTTTCAGATTTGTTTCCTTTTTGTTCTTGTTTATTGTTTAGGAAGTTTATTCTCCACCATCCCTATATAAAGAGGGCCATGTGAATGAAAAATTTGTGAGTTTTTCTCTCTAGAGATTTTATCTGAATTTCATGAGAAGTGCCATGAGTATAAAATTGAGTTATCAAACGGATTAATCATCCCCATTTGTGGCATCTCCACCATAAATCCAAGTTTGTGTTTCCAATTGTCATCAAGTTACAGATCATATTCCGTGGTTCTTCATCGTTGTGAATCTAGGGTTTCAGATTTCTCCGTTATTCTATCTGTGTAACCTGATACTCCTAGGAAGAGATTTATCATCATCATCAATCCACCGGCGAGGATCACATCATCTTCGTCACCCAACACACTTCACCATTTTGCTCCGTTCTCGCTCGTTTCTCATTTGATTGACTTGATTCTTTTTACAACATGCTCCTAACTCGATTATCTATCATCTTAGGTACTTACAAGGCTCAATTAAATCTCATAAAATAATTGGCATTAAATCCCTTTAAAATGAGCAAAAACATGACACTGCACAAATTATGGAAAACTATGCGCAACTTGTCAATTTATGCATGCATTACTCATCAACTACCATCTAAATGACCCTCAAAACACATGAAAACCATGGTTTTATCAATAACATATACTTTTATCACTCGCATATCTTTTTCATATTAAAAATTCCACATCATTCTCATCATTTACCATAGGGTATTACTTTTATTCTCGTTAATGATGAATTGCAATAAAATAAGATATTTTGACTCATACGAGCCTACAATGATATCCAATGGTCAAATTTAATGATTTTGGATAAAAAACCGAGAGAAAATTAACAATACCGCCTGTATACCATTCGTGGGCGATAACCAAGTGTGATTTGAAATATTTCTGGCAATCATCACTAAAACGACCATAATTTTATCCACGATTAATTTTTTTTGGATTTTTTTGCTGAAAACTACACTCGAATACCTTTCCAGAAAAGTATGACTCGGAATCTAATTATGTCCCAATCAAAGTCAATGATATTTTCAATTTGGTACAAAAGTTCGTGACTCATTTTTCGGGCACTCGTTCATAAAATGGCCATAACTTGTTTTATGAATATAATTTTGTTGAAACTATTTTTAGTTGAATAATTTAGTGCCCCGTTATTTTATTTATTTAATTGTGTCATTTCAAAAATATTATTTTAATTAAAGCATGATATTCCTATAAGTAGCGCCTAGAGTAAATTTAATGTGTGTATAACATACTCATGATGCATTACATTTATTGCATTTTAATGTAAGTAATAAAGTTATATTTTGTTTATTTTTTTAAAATCCAAACACCACATATTTCATGACCCTAGCTTTTGTTTTTAAACCCAAAATAAGAGCATAAATAAGATGAATTTCTAAAAGACCTTAACCTAGAATGCATCCTCCATCCCTCGCTAAGAAGGACATTGTTATCTTTGATCTTTACCAAGTTTAGCTCCTCCAAGATCCAAGCTCTATGGCAATGAATCAATCCTTGATATTTTCGTCCATAATAAAGCCTAGGAAAACTAACTCTACTAGTATAAATAGAGGCATTCTTTTACCACATTCCTCACACCAAAGAAAAAGAGAAGTAAGAACAAGAGTTTCGTATTGTTTTCGTAGAGTGTTAAGGTTCAAATTCTATTTTCTCCATCTTTTCCATGTTGCATTTAGCTTTTCATTTGCATTGCATTGAGAGGATGTGATTAGTAAGTTGGGTTTTGGGGCAGTAGTCGTAACAATAAGCAGTTCCGACGATGAGGGGATGACGGCTTCGGTCTAATGAACTACAGCAACTGCCATTCAGTGTAGCCAAATCCCATGCTGACCTGTTAGAGGGTCGCTCTTGCCGGCATTATTGGCGTTACGGTGGTATTGTTGTACCAATCTTGCTGCCCGACAAAAGAAAGAAGGAAAATGTTGAGAAGTTGATGTTTTATGTGAAAGAAAAGAATGGAAAAGAGATAAATTATTTTCTTTCTAATCAATTATTTTGCAGGTGAGCATATGTGTTTTAATTACGAGATTAGGCTTTATCTAATTGTTTTTAGAGTTTCCTTTTTAATGTTACACGTAATATAATTAATTTAAGATAATTAGTGCATAGGTAGGTGCACTGGGACATAATTAAATAATCTCAAGTCAAGGTCAAGGTGGGATTTTTATGTTGAAATTTGTATTGTTATCCTCTCTATATGTTTGTACAGGAGTTATGTGAAATTTCAATACAAAATCTTTTAGACTATAAAGTACCGAGTCTTCTAGACTATAAAGTACAAAGTGTTCTCATAAGGGTTGATGCAAAAGTACATGTTACATGAACTAAGCCTTTTCACGTATTTTTCTGTTAAATTTATAGTTTGGATAATAGTTATTCCCCACTAAGTTTAAAGTAACTCACCATAATCTTTTAATTCCTTTCAGATAAGAGCTCGGGCGATGTGTGAGCGAACAAGATGTGATGGTGGAGGTAAAATGGTCAAGCATGATTAAATGAGAATATTTATTTTATTTTATTTTATTTTTGATGTTATTTCATGTAATAAATGCTAATTTATGATTGAAACTTCCGCTGTATTTCAAGTAAATTATTTTACTAATGAAAATCAAGAGTAACGTGCCCTTTTCTATTAAAAGTGAAATTGGTTCTTTATAAATAATATAATCAAATACCTTTCAAACCATCTATAGACCATCATCTAATTCATTCTCTATCAAATCCATTGTTTTTTTTTTAATTTGGGATCACATTCGCTACTCTTTTTTGGGCAATCGTCCGTAAAATGGTGATAACTTTCAACACGGATAATATTTACTCAAAAATCTTTTTTAGTTAAAATTTAGACTTAAATATCTTTCCAAACATGTATGGATCATCACTTATTTGGTTGACAATCAAATTAGTGTTATTTTTCTAATTCGGACAAAATTCATTACCTATTGTTTGTGCTAGAAATGCATTTTTACTCTTGTTCATATCTTTAGTGTTGGTCCCGGTGCGAGTCTTTGTCAGTTTAGGGAGGTTGAATAAACTGGCTTCAAAAACTTAAAATAGTTGCGGAATGTTTAGGGCCCTGACTCGCTTAGACTATTTTATCTGCACTGTTCAGTTGAGAGAGTGAGCTTGACCTAGAGCTAAGCTGATGAGCTGATCAGTTAAGACTGATAGCTTGAGAGTTCAGCTTAGTTTGTCAGTGCAGCTTGTGTGCTAAGATGTGCAGTTAAAGAACATGCAAAACTTAAAGCGATAAATACACCACATACAAGATTTATAGAGGTTCGAAGCTTCCTGCTTCTACGTCCTCTCTTTCTTCATCAGAAGGGCAATCCACTATGCAAGAGTAAAGTTTCTTTATTACAATTACACAGTGAAGAAATTCTGTTGGACTTGAAAACGGCACCCTTCAAACCGAGCGTGGCCTCCTTTCCAACTGTTGTTGTCCCGAAAGAACGGACCCATCGGTACACGCTCTTCATCAGCCGGTTTCTAGATCGACAGCTAACACTTACCGGTCCCAACTGTTCGCTGAAACTTTAGGTGTTATTGCCCATCTTTTCACGATTTTAGATCTCGCTCGATCTTCAAGAGTACAGTCTTGAAACTGGTATCAACTGAAGTGCTCCTTTGCGCGTCTGCGTTTGAGCTGAGTAGTTGATCTTTGAAGGACTGAACTGAGAAGCTTTGCTCTAGCTGGAATTCTTCGTCAGCTAGCAGCTTGCTTGAGACTTGAAGCATGCCTTCTCAATTGGGACTTTTCGCACTTAAGAGGTTTAAGCTTTGAGCTGTAGGGAAGGAGAAAGAAGAGCTCAATATCTGCAAGATAGCAAAAGTTAGTTTGGCAAAAAGTTTTGATCAAAATTCTATTCACTCTCTTTTTATAGATGAGTGATATTTTGACCGTTGTGATTGGTGGATCTGTTTAATCTACCGGCGACAGTTTAATGCCTGTAGCCGTTAAAAGCTTTAAATGAATTAACTCTTTGTCTTTAATGACTTTTGCTCAAAGATCATCAGGATCTTTCCAAGATTTCCTGTTAAGATCTTCATTGACTGCTTGTCAGAGAATGAGCAGATATTTTGGCTATCAATTCTGGACATTCAGCTATCTCGGCTTTCAGCTCTGAGATTGTCCAGTTAGCAATTTATCAGCTGCTTTAAGCTTCAGTCTTGGATCAGTCCAGTGAAGCTACCTTGGCAACTTAGCTTTAAAAGCTTTTAGTTTTGGACTTCCAGTCGGCTGATTGTTTGAGCTTCTCTCTCATTGAACTGATCATTGGTCAGTTCAGTAATGGCTCAAAGCTCTTTGAGCTTTTTCTCCCAGTCAAACTGATCTTTGATCAGTTTTCGGTTTTGCTACATGATTCTTGATCAATTTAGCTTCAGCTTTTCAAGCTAGCTCTGCTCTCATCAGTCTATCTTGGCTTTCAGCTTAAACTGATGGTTACTCATATGTGGATGTCTACCAGTCTCCAAAGTTCTCTTCTCCCTTTAGCTTTTTAAGCTTTGAAAAGTTGACTCTGACTGGTCTGATCAAGGCAACCTTTAAGCTGGTTGATCATGCTTCAGTGCAACTGACTCTCATTTCAGTTTGACTTTGTCTGAAGTCTTATTCGATCATTGCCCCTAATTCCCAGCTTTAAATAACCTGCAGTTTTTCATAGGATCATCAAATGTGTTTTGACATTTCATCAAAACCATCAGTTGGATCATTGCAACAATTTTCCCAACATTTAGTGTTCATTTGCTCACTCTTCTATTCTTTGTCATCAAAATATGTGATTGTTCGAATATTATAGGTTTTTCGGGGCATAACATATACTTTTGTCACTCGCATATCTTTTTCATATTGGAAATTCCACACCGCTCTCATCATTTACCCTAGGGTATTACCTTCATTCTCGTTAATGAGGAATTACAATAAAATAAGATATTTTGGCTCATACGAGTCTACAATGATATCATGTAGTTAAATTTAATGATTTTGGGCAAAAAATCGAGAAAAAATTAACAATATCGCCCGTATACCGCTCGTGGGCAGTAGCCAAGCATGATTTAAAATTTTCTGGCAATCGTCACTAAAATGACCATAATTTTCTCCACAATTAATGTTTTTTGGAATTTTTTTTGCTAAAAACTAGACTCGAATACCTTTCTAACAATCTACGACTCATAATCTAATTCTATCTCAATCAAAGTTAGTGATTTTTTTCAATTTCGTACAATGTTCATGACCCATTTTTCGGGCACTGATATATCTTTTTCATGTTGGAAATTCCCCACCGTTCTCATCATTTACCCAAGGGTATTACTTTCATTATCGTTAATGAGAAATTGCTATAAAATAAGATATTTTGACGTATACAAGCATACAATGATATCTTATAGTTAAATTCAATGATTTCGGAAAAACAATTGTGAGAAAATTGACAATACCGTCCATATACCGCTCATGAGCGGTAGCTGAGCGTGATTTGAAATTTTCTGGCAGTCATCACTAAAAGTCTAAAATGGCCTAACTTTCTCTAGAGTTAATATTTTTTGGAAATTATTTCTTTTTTTTTGCTGAAAACTAGACTCGAATACACTTCCAAAAAGGTATGGTTCATAATCTAAGTCCATCCCAATCAAAGTGAGTGATTTTTTCAATTTGGTATAATTTTTGTGACCCATTTTTCGGGCACTCGTTCGTAAAACGGTCACAACTTTTTCTATGAATATAATTTTGTTGAAATTATTTTTTAGTTGAAACATATACTCAAATACATTTCGAACTATATATGGATCATCATCTAATTCATTCTCAATCAAATTCATTGAATTTTTCAAATTGTGACCACATTCACTATTCTTTTTCGGCCAATCGACCGTAAAATTGCAATATCTTTCTGCATGGATAATATTTACTTGAAATTCTTTTTGTTGTTGAAAATTAGACTTAATTACCTTTTCAATCATGTATGGAGTATCATTGAGTTATTTCACAATCAAATTAATTTTATTTTTCTAATTCGGACCATGTTTACGCTCTTATACCGTCAAGAATGCAATGATAATTTGAAAGTCGCTTGTGTTTGTTGAATCACGTTAGGTTATCGCTCGAATTTTTACTGGTATTAGAGCCTGATCCACATTTGTTAAAAATGATTTGGACATGAATAAAATAGTTTTATGAAAGGTATTTGAGTGATCCTTATATCCTCAAATAATTAGTTATTTTTCACATTTATTGTTTGTTAGAAAAAAAATTATAAAAGCTTTACAATGTAGGGACCCACATATAATTGCATTGAAATATGCAAAAGTAAGGATATTTAAGATAAATTGAGTATTTCATGAACGTGAGTAAGAAGATGGGTAATATAAGTTTTTAGTTAACAAAAGTGGATATTTTAAATTTTCTCCCTTATAATTATGAGAGTGGTGGGAGTTTCTATTTGCACCACTAATTTTACTTTTTTCACCACAAAAGAAAAAAACAAAGAATTTTTTTTTTTTTAAATTACTTAAATATCCTTTAATAAAAATTAAGTCTAAACACATCCAGGGTGTTCGAATGTCGAAGTTTGAACATAATGAGGATGTTCGAATGTCAATTTTTGAACCAACTCCATATTTTTCGAAGTATAGGAGTCGTTCAAATTAATATTGTCGAACAAATTGAACGTTTTTTTCCAAACATGTTTCTTTTTAAGGTGTGTTCGAAAATCGAAGTCCGAACACAGTGAGGATGTTCTAACTTCAATATTTCGAACCAATTCTATATTTTTAAAAGTATAAGTGTCGTTCGAACTAATATTCTCGAACAAATTGGACGTGTTTGAAATTGTGTTTCTGAATATATTTTTTTAGACGGAAGAATATTAATGTAAATGTGCGTAGTGCAAATAGTCTAATTAGGGATGGATTGATCAAGTAAATTGCAAAGAGTAAATTATATGTAAATTAATTAATGTATTTGATCGATAAAAAATATAAATAACCACAAATAAATAATTTTTTAAAAAAATACTACATTTTTTTTTTTTTTGATACGCCGCCATCTTCTCCTCTTCCATAACCCCTAATTCGCAGCCACAACGACCCTTCGCTGCCGCGCGCTAAAAGTCGAACGAAGAAAGGGTTTGTCGCAACCCAACACGAGATTCTTCACTGTTTGTGTTGCTCTTAGTTTCAAATACACACAGTAATGCCTCACTCCATTTTTTTTTTTTATCGTTTTATTCACTTTTCAAATTTTCTAAGATATAATTAGCAATGAAATGATGTAAACCTTATGTATATTCATTGTATAACAGGCAATCGACATTGTACCTCAACGTAAGTTTTAAATTCAGCTCGTTTTCTCATCGTTTAGGGTAACCACTTGATTCACTCAGGCCTCAAGCTCCGCAATCATGGATGAAGAAATCGAACTAGAAGGAAATTTCCAATTGTTCTCCCGGAAAACGAAATCAACCACAACAAACATTGCCGGCAAGAAAACCGCGTCCTCAGAGACCGCCGCGAAAGTGGTAGAGAAAGAACTGAACCCCAACCCAACGCCGTCACACGTCACCTTCTCCGACCTAGGGCTGGCGGAATGGGCTGTCAACACTTGCAAGGAGCTCGGGATGAAGCGGCCCACTCCGGTCCAGCACCACTGCATCCCCAAAATCCTGGCGGGCCAGGACGTGATGGGCCTCGCCCAAACCGGGAGTGGAAAGACGGCAGCTTTCGCCCTCCCAATCCTCCACCGCCTTGCCGAAGACCCGTATGGGGTGTTTGCTCTGGTGGTGACTCCGACCCGGGAGCTGGCCTACCAACTGGCGGAGCAGTTTCGAGCTCTCGGGTCGGGCTTGGGGCTGCGGTGCGCGGTGGTTGTTGGCGGGATGGATATGATTAACCAGTCTCAGAATTTGATGCAGAGGCCACATGTGGTGATTGCCACTCCTGGGAGGATTAAAGTTCTTATTGAACAGAATCCTGATGATATTCCTGCTGTTTTCTCAAATACTAAGGTGATTTGCTTACTGATGAGTGGGGATCTCTTAATTTATCTTCCATTTTTTGGCTGTCTTTTCATCGATAATTAGATTGATTAGAAGTTATAGCTGATTTTTTTTCTTCTACTTGATAGTAACTTTTACTGATACACACGCGCGCACACACATATTAATTTGAGTCCTCAAAATGTTAATATGCATTGGCCTCATGTGAAGAAAAAATATGTAAATTTAATTGTAGATGAACATTTTCAAGGAAAGACTTCAGCTTTCTATGTTCCATCTATTAAGAAGCCATCCCCCTTTCTCTGTAAGGTTCCATTTAGAATTTCCTTTTGCAAGGATAGTGCTTTTTGCTAGGACGTTCGGAATTTTGGAAAAAAAAAATGTGTAAAACATTGGAAGTATTTTTTGTTTACACCTACTAGGCATTCTGTTGATTTAGATGGCAAATTGGAGACCAGTTTTCTTGGCCAAATTCAGTGCCAATAAAGAGAATGATAGCTTATATCAGGTTTAAAACTGTTAGGAAGTTATTTATCTCTGATTATGCACCAATTGTCATCCAAATGTACACTCCATTTGTGTATTCTTTCCACTTATTAAAGACAACCTGCTTCACTTTTTTCCACTCATTAAATATAATCTGTTTGGACACATTATTAACTCCAAGCTTCTATTACATTATTAGCTGCACCCTTTCTTTACCCTCGAAAAATTAGGCATACAAAGGACTAAGATGGTCTACTATTTTATGGTATTTATATTGCATTCCTGCTTATGCCCTCAAATTTAAGTCTTGACAGAGAATCTTGTTTGGCAGTTTCTAGTCTTGGATGAAGCAGACAGAGTCTTGGGCGTTAACTTTGAAGCAGAATTAAGAGTTATTTTCCAGTGCTTACCAAAGAAACGGCAAACTTTACTATTTTCTGCCACTATGAGTAGCAATTTACAAACATTACTTGAGCTTTCAGCAAATAAAGCATATTTTTATGCAGCATATGAAGGTTTTAAAACAGTAGAATCTCTGAGACAACAGTATGTTTTTATTCCCAAGAATGTGAAAGATGTGTATCTTCTCCACATATTGAACAAAAGGGAGGAGATGGGTGTTCGATCTGCCATGATATTTGTTTCTACCTGCAGGTACAGCTTTCTCAATCATTCTTAAGTTTTTCTGTCATTTCTAGTTGTTTCCTGTTTTTGTTGCAAATTTACTGATGGTATTAACACAATACCTATAAGGAAAAATGTATCAGGTCTGAATCTCTAATTTCCTGCAATTTTTTACATAGAGTATAAGTTTTAGTACAACTGCTCAGTAAGTCTTTAATCTTGATCCAATGTTATCTTTGGGTGAGCAGGAGTTGTGAACATTTGAGTTTGTTGCTGGAACAGCTTGAACTGGAAGTAGCAGCATTGCACTCCTACAAATCCCAGTCTCTGAGGCTTTCTGCATTACATAAATTCAAATCTGGGCAGGTCCCTGTGCTAATAGCAACTGATGTTGCTAATCGCGGTTTAGATATACCGACAGTGGATTTGGTCATAAACTATGACATTCCAAGGTAATAACTTCTTCGAGATTGTTAATGATGTTGATTCTTCTGTCATACTCGTTAGTAGAACTGAAGTGCTTTTCCATTATAGGTATACAGAGGACTATATACATCGAGTTGGTCGTACTGCAAGGGTAGGAAGAGGTGGCCTTGCTCTTAGCTTTATCACCCAGGTAAAATCTAAGATTCGGCGTACTTATTTTCATTCTTCATGGGATTGTAGCTGGCTGCCACCATGTTTGGTGGTATGGTAACATTGGTGTAATGTGGGCCACTGAGGTTCCATCTTACTGTCTCACCAAAAGAATATATGTGCACATGTCTGTGCGCGTATGTTTAGGGTTAGGTTAGAGGATTCAATGTAGGATTTGGATTAAATTAATATATCAATCACTTGTTTACTCTGGTAGATTAGATGAAGGATGTCTTGCACTTATCAGACATTTTGTTTAGTTATGAGCATATGCAGTAGGATTAGAGGGTTTTATTACTAAAATAGACTAATCACCATTGTTGAGATACTAATTTTGAGGATAGTTTGGGCAATTTGTATTAAACTCAATTTTGAACTGTCCTGATGAGGAATGGAGAAAATGTTAGTCAGGTTACATTGGTGATGCACCTACGGAAACTCTGAAAAGCTTTGGCATTGCTTCCATTATGTTTTCTTGTCTATATGATGAAGTTCTTGTGGTGTGATCCTTGAAGGTGTTTTCCTTGGTCCTCTGACTCGCATGCTAACCAGTTAAGATATATTATGCAGAATGATGTGGACCTTGTGCATAAAATAGAAGCTGTTATCGAGAAACAACTGGATGCGTTCGAGTGTAAAGAGAAGGAAGTACTTGAGGATATCACTAAGGTAAGTGCTTATGACAGTTCTGACCATTCCACAATGCTGTATACTATATTGGGTTTTTTTGTGACCTCCTGCCTGTGAGGTATGAACATTGCATAAGTTTGAGCTTTCGTGCTGCGTTTACCATCCAAGGGATATATATATATATATATATACACATATTAATTACCAAATATCTGCCTGCATGGTAGAATAAAGTAGCATATATCTGATATACCATATCGCTTATAGATATATTGCGTATAATTGCATCAGGTGTACAAGGCTAGGCGTGTGACAATGATGAAAATGGTAGACAGCGGCTTTGAGGAGAAAGCCAATGCACGAAAAGCTCAAAAATCGAAAGGATTGGCAGAAACAGACCAACTGAAGAAGGGCAAAAAACGCAGGAGAGGGAGAGGAAAACCTATCGAGGCATCTCAGGACTGAAATCCTAAATTTCTGGGAATGCTGTCTCTTCGTGTCCTTGTTCAACTTAATATTCTGTTGTTCTAAGAAGAAGGATGGGTGTCTTAAGGTCATAAAATTATCATTTGTATGTATTATTTTATAGGAAATAGGAAAGTTTTGATCAAGATGATAGCTTTAGGTCGTAATCAACACATGCACTAATACACAATTGATACTCCGATACCTCTCTCTCTCTCTCTCTCTCTCTCTCTCTCTCTCTTTTCTTTTCTTTATTTTTCCTTTTTTTTTTCCCTTTTTTTTATAGCGGCAGTTTACGGTTTCTGATCAATTCATTTGGAATTCTTAATTTACCCACGATCCTTAATTCTAAATAACAGTTTATTTATGCAGACTGATGTTGTAAGCAATCAAATTTTTATCACCAATCAAATGGTGACACGTGGAAATTAAAATGATTAAATACCAAATTAAATTATTTATTTATATTTTAGGAATTTTATTTGATCAAATTTCTAAATAAAATAAATAATAATTTGATATTTAATGTGTGGAAATTTTCAACTAATAAGCAATTGACAAGTGTCGAGTTCATGCATGGAATCCACATATTGATGTATGTGATCACAAATGGCAAGGAACCAATAAAATCAAGCCACACAAGCCCTAACAAATGCACGAATGAGATGTCATCTAAGCCCTAAATGCCCTCTCATTTGCCTATAAATAGAGGCCTAGGCCAAAGGAAAAAACAGACACAACTTCAAGAGCTCAAGTTTGGAGAAGGATTCCGTAGAGAAAACTATTGCCATTCCTCAAGGCATTCAAGTGAAGATTCAAGACGTTCTTCGTGTTCTTCGCCAAAATCATCCCAAATTCGACGTTTGATCTGGAATCAAGGTGTTTGACCCTCCGATCGGCGTTATCAAATCCAAATCTTCAAGTTGTTCTTGAAGATTCAAGAAGTTCTTCGTCAAGATCAACTCAAATCCATTGTTCAATCCGGAATCAAGGTTCTTAACCCTCTGAATTGACGTTATCAACCCAAATCTTCAAGTCGTTCTTACAAGATTCAAGAAGTTCTTCGTCAAGATCAACTCAAATACATTGTTCAAACCGGAATCAAAGTTCTCGACCCTCTGAATTGACGTTATCAACTCAAATATTCAAGACGTTCTTAGAAGATTCAACTCGTTCTTCAAAGAGACGACACAATCTTCATCAAGATCATCTCAAATCCACAATTTGATCCGGAGTCAAGGCCTCGACCATCTGAATCAACGTTATAAACTCCAAAACATCGAGTTCCTGAAGATTGAAGAAACAAATCCACCTTAAAGATCTTGAAGAACAACGATGATCAAATTTTGAAGAGAAGAATCAGAAGATCCAAATAGAGAATCGAACCATAAATGGTAATTTCAATCCAAAACCTTTTCTTTGTACGATTTTCCGGTGTTTATTAATTTAAACACTCGGAATTTGTGTTACAGATGTATTTTTTAGATCAATTCAAAATGACATTTCCAAAACATTGATGATTTCTCATTCCAACGTATATGGGATTTCATTTTTAATTGGTGAAAAAAGTCATCTATGTCCCCCAACCCCCCCCCCCCCCCCCCCAAAAAAAAAACCACTATCAATTTTAAATGTTATTAGCAAGAAAATACAGTTGTCCATAACCTAAAATCCACTTGGACAGATGCACATAAGCATTATAAATACTTGAAAACATACTAGAATTTTTTTTTATTTTTATACCGAGTGTAACCTTAAGTCAAAGAGTCGTACCATTGAGCACTAAGTAAGTAAACCAGTTAGGAGATATTCAACTTAAAAAGATGTTGATAAAATTCCAACTCTTAATTTTTCGTTCACTGGTTCACGATTTGCAATCAGCACAGAAAAGTTAACCCCTTGTGAGTTGTGACTTCCCAATTTCCAACCATAGAATGAATAAATGTCAGAAAGCGACACGCATACATCAAATTTATCTCACTACTAAGTTTGGGACTCCTATGTCAAAGCGACTAGGAATATTACAGCTCCTAACATAAACATAGAACACTACGATACACGCCCCCAAAGAGAGATCGATCAAAATCAGACATTCTCTTCTTATGAGTCACTCTGTTGCTCCTGTGATGGTGGCTGCTGCGACGGATGCTGAACATGAGACTGCGGCCATGCCATGAAAGGAGGTGGATGTTGATGCTGCTGACCACCGTAAAGTGCAGCCTGGTCAACCACCGGCTTTCCCATTATCATTCCGGGCGCTCCCACTGGGGCCTGCGGAGGGACATAGTAATACGGAAGAGCATCTGGAGCTGATCCAACTAACGGAATGGCTGCCTTTGTAATGCCAAGCCCCTCTTCTTTCAACTCATCTCTAGGAATAATATCAACTAAAAAGTCGAAAACATCAGTTCTTGAGATAGCAGCAGCAATGTCATTCTTCTGCAGAGTTCGCCTTTTGTTTTCTTCCGTGTGGATCCAAGATCGTAGTGTCAGTTCCAAGATGAACATTTCACATGCCTTGGCAAATATAACAGGAGCTTCAGCAGAAATCATTCTGACATCCTCATCAGCTTTCATTATCTTTTTTATTCTGGCAAGGGGAAGACTGTGATTCTTGAAATCAGTAGTTTGATCAATTTCTTGCATCTGATTCGCCCAGAAAGCTTGAAGTTGTTGTTGCTGTTGACTGTGGAAATGCTGGGCCTGGTGGTAGGCAAGCTGTTGTTGAGGAGCGAAACTCGTTGGAGAAGAAACTGTGCCAGCTGGAGTGCCAGTAGCCACCATAGATGATGTTTGATATGGGGGAGTAGCATACGCCATCGAACCACTGCCTGCTGCAACTCCCATCCCTGGCTGATGTTGTTGCTGGTTCTGGTGCGCCAATTGCTGCCTTTGATCCGAATGATCCATGTCTGTTGAAAATGCTATGTTAACATTAACTTATTATATTCTCACTCTGACACTGCTGCAACAGATAATGAAACATTCGCCATGTAAGCATTCGGCTAATCAATAATCTAAAGTCCGCCAAGATGCCACCAATAACCATTTCAGTTACGCAAGTTAAACATAGTGCCGGAATCTCTTTATATTACAAAATCTAAAATTAATAAGTAGGCATGCTGACGGACAAAATTAACATAATACAAATAAAAAAAAATACTCAGAACATTAATGTGAATAAACATGAATAATAATGCAACGTCTAGTATAATTCTATGAATCCATTATACCCATCATTGAGTATAGAAAAAGTTGAGTAATTTGAAGATCGGTCATGCTTATTATGGTTGTAAAAGAGACAAGCATTTGCAGGTAAGCACTATTATGGCGGCAAAACAAACAAGAAAAACTTGCAAATAAAACTTAGTTCGAGAATCCCTACGCATTTGAAAAAGGGTAACTTGGCAAAAACATCTAATTGCAACAAGAAAATCTGAGGACTTTTATCTTCTCCAAACCTAAAGCTAGGACAATGTTGAACATGGTAAAAAGGAGCAAAAACCAACCACATGTTGAGCGTTTCCTTCTTATGCTATACGCAAGTTTAATTATTTCCCCAATAAACCTATAGTACACATCTGCAATAAATCCAACGCCATCCTACTTATATTAACGTTGACAATGTCACAACAGACTAAATTTTTGTAAAATTGGCCTTCATATAAATCTTTTTTTTAGGTGTGCCGTGCAGGTTGTGCATCATGTCAAACACAAACAGTTAGAAAAGAACATTTTGGACAAAAAACAAAACAAAAAAACAGACAGCTTATCAAATTCTCCGAATTCCTGCAACGGGAACAAGAACGGAAAAATTCCCACTTTAGAAATTCTAATAATCCAAGTAAAATATTGTTCCTAATTTCCAACCTCGCCCAAAATTTCTTGATGAACGTACAAAAAAAAAAGCATAAACCTCTTCGAACACCCAACGAAGTAAAGAATGCTAAAAACCCAATACAAGAATGTAAAGGTGAAATTGATTGCGCCTCGGAATACAAGGAGTTGATACCTTATTCAGACAACTCTTTTTAATAATAAAAAATAAATAGCTTTAGCTGGCCGATCATGAGGTCAACTCGAATATTAAAACGTACAATTAAGAGTTAAGCCGCACCCCCCAACGCACAAAAAATAAAATCTTTAGGCGATGCAAAACATCAGAAAATCCAAAATAAAAGGCATCTTCGTATGCAGCAGAGAAACATTTAAGCAAGGCAAACAAACCATGGAAGAATCAAATAAAGAAACAGAGATGAAGAAAGAAAGAAAGAAAGAAAAAGTACCCATTTATCTCGCGAAATAAAAAGGCAGCTGCAGAAGTGCAGATTTATTCGGTTGCCAAAACCCTAAGTCAGAGAGAGAGAGAGAGAGAGAGAGACTAGACGATACGTAGACGGTTTATGTATACGTTCGTATGCACCACTTTTGAGAGAGAGAGAGAGAGAGAGAGTAAAGGAGGAGAAAAAAGACGGACAGACGACAGAGGATTTTGAATATGATCGGGATGAGAGAGAGGAGAATCTTCTGAGTTCTGGGTAAATCGACACCTGAGACGCGTGTCATCTCGTGAAGAACCCGAAATTTAGAGGAATAGCGCTGGAGCTGTCCACGTGTCGATTAATGATTGGTGCTCTGGGGCAGTGCTCGCTTAAGTAACTGTGACGTAGCCAAGCTCACCACCGCAATGCTCCTTTTTTTTCTTTTTTTTTTTTTTTTTTTTTTCTCCTTACATTTACACCCCCATAACATAATCAGCCGCACTCATATCAGACTGTCCAAGGCATCTCTTATATCATATAGGTTTATTTGATTCAGACGATGGTGTCTCGTTTTTTTTTTTCCATATTTTTAATTAATTTAATTTTTATATGGTATCTCGTACAATGTACTCGTTCGTTATTAATGTGTGAGCTTGTGCACTGCGCTCCACAACTAAATATATATCTTAAAACTAAATTGAATTAATTTAATTTTTTTATCCAACATCTCGCGCAGTATATTCACCCGAACTAACACGTGGGCTCGTGCACTATGCTTGATAATTAAATTTTTTTAAAATAAATATATACCATAAAATGGAATTAATGAACTTAAAATTGAATCGAATGCACTAGCTCATGCGTTGCACTGCGCTTGATACAAAATGAAGTTGAAAAAAAACACAAAAAAAATAAAAAAAATGGAGCAGTCAACGTGCGTGTCTATTGGGCGTTTTTGGGGTCGGATCCGGGTTATTTTAGGTAAATTTGGATCATATTTGACTTGTCTGACACGTATAATTGTTTTATGAAACTTTATAAATTCTAGATTAATAATCGACTAAAATACCCACATAGAAAATCATGGCGGTGGAGATGTTGCATGACCGCCGGCAAGAATTACGTCTTCAAATTAATTTTGAATTGCCTCGACAAATTTTGTGAAAATTAAAAATTAGTCACACAACATATAAAACAAATAAAATCGTCGAATATGTATCTCTAAACTCTCTGCAACGGCTTTTAAGGCGAAATCATGGGGGTGGAGATGGGTTTGACTATCTTAAACAAAAAAATTACACCATTTTTTCATTGTATTCCACTTCAAGGGCATTATGGTCAACAGTTAAGATGCACTTATTTTCATAAGATGTTTTTCACAGTTTTAGTTTATGTATTTCATATTTAGAATGTATTCATAATTTCAGATTTTTTCAAGTGAATAATGATATAATATAATGAATAATAATTTAGACACGTGAATTATTTAGATCTTCAGTAAGTAGTGATGACTGATGAGTTGTGTTGGTGGCATAGAAACACGTAGAAATATATCACAATTTCAAAATACCACAGAGAAAAGGGCTGCAGGTCGTCACGTGAATAAGACCAACAGCCACGTGACCACACTATCCCGTCCAAATCTGAAAGTACACCACATTTGTTTCATTTTTCCTGACTTAAGCTACACCACATTACTTCGCCGTTTCTTCTTTTCTTTTCTTTCAATTGAAAGTCAAATAAGAAACAGTGAGAGAGAGAGAGAGAGCCAGATTAAAGAAAAACAAGAGGCAGACAAAACCTTTGTTCATAATAATTATGATCCATAAATTTCACATTTGTATATGATGATGATGATGATCAATTTCAGCATGACTTGTCCCTAGTGTGTACAACTACAATTGAATGAACTATAGGCCTAGACTAGATATTATTAGTAAAGAACATACCAAAACCGAAACCAAGCCTATATCAAGTTGCCTTCCGCGGCAGGGCTGCGGCCGACATTATGCGCAACCTGCTAGCAATTTCTGTAAATGATGGCCTCGCCACTGGATTCGGAGCCCAACACTGCTCCATTAGTAATCTCCATTCTGAATCGCAGTAGCTCGGAATCATCGGCCTCAATGTGTTGTTCACGATGCCTCCTGCAAATACAGGAATGCAAGTTTGAAATGTTCAAAACCTTCACTACAAGTTGCAATGGATTAAAGAACTATTCTTCCTTTGGCTGCTGGCCAAAAGATAGGATTCATGATTCAACTGAGATAGCAAGATAATATGTGAACTTTGTTCAAATGTTCTAGAAAGTCAAATATGTATGTGTGAACTTGTGTTACAAACCTATGATTGCACCGTAATGCATGTTGGCGTAAGGCTCCTCTCCAGTGAGTATCTCCCACAAGACAATTCCGAATGAGAAGACATCAACCTACCAGGCAAACAACCAAAATCCAGCAATAATATGGGAATGATCACAGAGAAATAATAGGGATGCTTCAAATTAGCAGTGCAGACCAGATTAAGTATTATGAATATACTTCATTACAACAGTTTGCATTGCTCTTTTCTTCTACTTTGTGGAGAATTTTAGAACAGTTGAAAAGTGTTGGCTTTCAGATTATTATGCCAACAAACTAGCTTATATCATTCTCATTCATTTTCAGAAAGAAGAAATTCTTCAACCAGCATCTATTACTTTCCAGATTCTATATCGATTCTGTTTTGTAGAGATAAACTTTTATATCGCGGGTCTTACCTTCTCAGAAACTTTATTGCTACTACCATTTAATAGCTCCGGAGCCATCCAAGGCAGAGTTCCCCTAACTCCACCAGAAACCAAAGTGTTCCGCTTAATTTTTGATAGACCAAAATCACCTACCTGAAAAATTGCATAGAAATATCAGAACACCAATAGTAGCATGATTATTCTGGTGATGACGAATAATTCCTAATGAGGAATAATGGGAATTAGAAAGCAATTCAAATAATCTAGTAAAAAAGAAGATTAAACGTGGACAACCTTGCATATAGGTCTTGAAGGATCTTTCAAGTTAACAAGCAAATTGTCACATTTCAGATCAAAGTGCACTATATTCTTGGAATGCAAATATTCCATTCCAAAAGCTGCATCCATGGCAATTATGAGTCGCTTCCGGCGATCAAGGTGTCTGCAAAATTATGTAAAAAAAAAAAGAACAAATGGAATGAAGAATTGCAAAACTGGAATAGCATGATTTCAGGTTAATATTTCGCTGTGTGTTTTTAATCAACATCAAAATAATGGAAAAATAAGGAATAGCACTTCTGATAGAATTTTATAATTGCTAACTACCGCCTACCAGTTCATAAACAGAAGTCAACCACAACTTAGTCGAAAACTATACCTATCTTTACGAAGTAAAACATGTCGCAAAGATCCATCAACCATGTATTCTGTTACGGTAGCCAGTGTACCCCCTGGTCCATCTTGTACTACACCATAAAATGCTACCACATTCGGGTGGTGAAGCTTTGAGAGAATTTCAGCTTCCCTCCAAAACTCATTGGTCTGAAAGTGTAAATTATTTAATAACCATTTCAGAATGCCCAAAATACATGCATGGTAATAAGACAAAAGTTCAAGAGAAACTTTGCTGCCAATTTCTTCAATTTGCTTACTATCAAATTTCAACAATGGGTAAAATTTCATAGCATAAAAAACAAAATGCTCTACAAATCATATGTTGATACCTTCAAGAGTATATTGACAGAGAAACAAAAGTACTTGTGTGACATGAACAAGAATCATGTACCAGTCTCTCTTGCTCTGATTGTCGGCCAGTGAAGCAACTCTTCTTTATGCGCTTGATTGCTACATCAGAGCCTCTCCATTTCCCATGATATACAGTTCCAAATGTCCCAGAACCAAGTTCCCTCAATTCTTCAAGATCCGCATTTTGTATAATCTGCAAGCCATCAGCCAGCTAGTTACAGATGTGTAACTGGTGATTACAGGTAAGTAGGTGACTTGGTTAAAAAGTTTATAATCTTCAACATATTACTAAGTTCATATTCAAAACCAAAATAAGAAATGGTAATTTGCGAATTTCCAAGGTTCAATACCAAAACAGCCACCCTTCCACAGATCACTCAACAATATTTAGATTGTGAAGAAACATTTTAAAAAGTAGCATAGGATTGCACAACCAATTCAATAACTAAGTTGTTATAATTTCATGTAAATATTTGAAGAATTTCAAGAAGGGGAATAATTAGGACCAACCTGCAAGGCGTTCATATCAAAATCCACCAAGGATGGATCTAGAGGAGGTAAGCCAATATTTCTAATCCCATCCTGGAATATTAATAAAGTCACTAACATTCTGTTAAAAGTAGTGTTCAGTAGAAGACAATTAATTCTCTATATTCAAAATAAAAAAATACCTCATACTCCAAATCTGGAATTCTCATATTATCCATCAAATCACTATATTGAATGCCCTCAGTGACTTTCGTGTGTGATGCATCATAGTTGGAATGAAGAGCCAGAGAGACAGGTTCATCTCCAGCTGGTATATCTTTCTGATCATCTTCGCCGCAAGTGTCCTGAAATCCTGGGTGAGTAGGCGGAATACCGTCGCTTGTAAGGGGCACAAAGTCATATGCTAAAGGAGCCTCCTCTTCAACTTTTGTAAGTCCAGAGGAAAATACGACATGGTCTTGATCAATAAGAGAAACATCTCTTCTCATAAACCCATCCCCTGCCAGCCTCTGGAAGAAGGACCAGTGCTTAGGTTCATGGTTTTCTATATTCACGCTTAAACCAGCTCCATCTTTTGGTAGGGGACCAATAACAGATGAGCTATCGGAAAGAACAGCTTTTGAAAATATATCAGAAAGAAGATCACGAGGGAACCGGTCATTGATATCAATAAGTATATCTCCTTACTCGGTTCTGGGAAGAGCAGCCTTTGATTCTTCCTGAGTTCTGACTGTCGTTGGAAGTTGAGAATGCTCGTGAGCATCATTAGCAATCAACTGACAGCCAACCCCATCAACCCAATGAGCTGTAGGATCTTCAGAATGTTGTGTAAAACCCTCATGACTCTCAGCAGGAAGCTTCAAACCAGCTTCTGCCTCTGTCAGGACTTGATTTTCATGCAATGATTCATTAACATCAAGTGCATCTACCATTTGGTTTCTGTGATGTCCATTATCAAAGGTTTCAGGCTCAATGGGATTAGTAGAAATCAACTGCTCGGTAGGAATATCTGCATTTCCATTTTGCAAATTTTCAGCAGATCCTGAAACTAAATCTTGCTGGGTAGTATCAGCATGTGACTGATTAACAAGAAACTGAGAACCACGAGAATCGTCTGACTTTGATATTCTGTTAAGCAGCTCTGCCTGCTCTCGAGGAATTCGCTCAGAATAAAAGACCCTTTGAGGAGGAGTAGAAGACTCCGAGTGGCCTGCATCATTAGGATCAGATTCTGAGTTGACAGATTCAGGAACAGGAGCATTACCAGAAGCACAATACTCATCGCCATTGGATTTAGAAAGTTGGGATGTATCAACAGCATCATTAGGTTTAGAGAAACGCACAGATTCCTGGGGCCTCCCTTCAGTCTTTGTTGAAGAGAAGTCCCTGTCCAGTTTAGGGATCACAATTGGTGACTCCTCAACTGGAAAATTAACTTCCCTGTTACCATTGCTTCTACTTTCCGGTTGAATTGAACCATCGACCTTCAGTTTTGCCTCTTTTTCATGTATTTGTGTGCCTTGTGCATCCGAGGAACCTGGAGACTTCCCTTCAAGACCTTTATGTTGAGAAATAGCCTCATAAGAAGATTGTGGCACAACACTTTCTAAAGGGGTATTATAGAAAGGATGCAGATTGTAACCAAAATGTGGATGATGATGCTTGTCGTCATGACGGTGCACAATCGGACCGTGATAGAAGTGCACAGTCTCATAAACATTGGAGGAATTTGGTAGAATAGATTTAGATGATTCACTAACTGTTGGCGGGACAACAAAACCAGCCATATCTGAGGTATTAATCCCAAGAAATTCGTTAGAGGTCCTACATGTGTCTCTTTCAACATTAATGGTGTTTAACTTATTTAAATTGCTTCCGGAGGAGTTTGCTAACCCACGGAAAGTAGAGCTTTTACGGGATCCAATATCCATGCCATTGACAGCAACTACATATTTCATCTCTGAATCACCATCAGTGTTGGCTAGACTGAAATGAGCCTCTTCCAAATCTTCGAGAGAGAATAGAAACATCCGAAACTTTCTTGATTCTTCTTTACCATTGAGTACATTGCACTCCTCCATCATGTTCAACAGATCCTCATCACTTGATACAGAAACTAAAGCATCAAGGTCCTCCCCAGGAAGCTGATATTTTATGGCGTGAGTCTCATCATAAATTGCAGTTGTTTTCAGCCATAACTCTCGCCATGTAATATCCTTGCTTATCCGGATAATGCGTGTTTCACCACCAACATATCTGAGCTTTCCATCACTGGGGCGAGGCAGTATTTTACCACCAAAACTGCAGAGAACCTTGAGTTTCAATGACGAGCCATCAGAGGTTCCAGATGAAGCATGCATGAGCGTGCACTGGCTGTTGTAATCTGATGAGGCATGTGGTGGCATTGCTTGGAAAGAACCATGGTTACCTCTGTTTCCATGTAAAGTCAAATTCCTCTGCTCAATTTCTGTCAAAGTTTCTCTTATTGTGGCAACCATGGGAATATCTGAACCACTTTCAGATCCAGTATGACTAATGCCTAAAATGCCTTTCAGTTCCAAGTAACCAGGGGCATAACTGGGATCCCCACATATATTTGGAATAAATGGAATCTTGGGATTGACCCTGTCACGCATAAATTCGAGAGCAAACTCCTCACCAGTCTGTATAGAGTAATTATGTACAGGTTTAAGTTCAGAAAAATTATTCTCTGGGGGCTTCAGACTGGAACTTGCATGACCTGAAGCACCTGCCCTATGAACTAGTGATACAGGACCATGATCTTCATTTCCATGTTCTGTTGAATATTGCATGATATTATGATTTTTCAATGGCTCCATACTATATTTCTCCTCTTTCAAATAAAAATCCAATGGGGACAACTGCTGACACAAAAACTCTGTAAATAACTTGCAATAGCCACACAGAAGCACCACAATCCTCACAGCTGTGGAAATGCTTCGCTTGAAAACGAAGTTAAGTGGCATTCACAAAATACATGAACATAGAAATCTATGAACTTCTCTTACAAACGATATGATGCAAGAACATCATCATCATGAAAGAGATCCCTGAACTGGACGAACTGCCAAAAAAAAAACATAGCATATTAATGTTGAATCATGCATCACATTTTCTAGAGTTAAAACACATGAACGCTCTCCCTGGAGAAGAAGTTTCCTTGTTACACAACAAACAATTATTAGCGTAAAGCTTGCTCCAAAAGAAACTACATGTAACACACTTTGGCCCAGTTAAATGAGAAATAATGGATTCACAAACCTCTAGGTGATTGCTAACTGCTGTCTTTTTTACAGAACGGGAAAAAATAATAATAATAATAATAATAATAATAATAATAATAATAATAATAATAATAATAATAATAATAAATAGATAAATAAGTAAATAAATAAATCGAAGCATCAGTAAAATTAGATTCTTTGTACAGAAGAACCACATCAGACGTCCTATCTCCGTCCACAAGCAGCAGCTTAACCGTTCATTAAAGTAAAAAAGAAATGGAGAAAAAGGGTAAATTTTATCAATTACACGTTCCAACAATATTGGGAATAAGCCGAAAGCCCTTCCAATCAAACCCACATGCAAAGGTAACCCATTAATGACTTGGAATTCACTAAATCATCAGTCCGGCGCGAGAATATATACCGCTCGACAGTAGAGCGTTCTCCACAAGATATACACACACATATTACATATAAGAAACTAATACTTGCTTCGCAGCAAGAACCCTAATTTTGAAAAACCAGCGGCACAAACCAATAAAAAAAGAAAGGTAAAAAGGGTAAATCAGAATCAGTAAAATTAGCAAGAGTAAGTTGTACCCAAAGCGGCCAATGCAGCATGAGAACTAAAGCTGTCGACCAAATCCGCCATTGCTGTTACTCCATTTCCAGAGTGAAGCGAGTATGAGAATCAGCTGGTGATATTGTAAGGGTTTTAATTGAAAATTTAGAAACGAATGCGCTTGTATAAGTGAAACCAGTTTCAATCTTTGAGTTGGTTCATCGCCCATAATAAATTTATAGGACTCCATTACTTATATATTTAATTAAGTCGAAGTCGGCTACATTCAATGTAAATATTATTAGATTACATACTATCTGTATATAAATTGCAGAGGCTTGTTATAATTCTACAACATTGTGCTATTTTAATGTTTATTTAAATCGTATTTTATTTTATATCCTGGTTTTTCAAGCATACGCAACTTTATCATGCTTTTTGCTACGGAATGAAATTTTCTGTTACACTTTCTTGTGTTTCACTTCGTGTTTCATTATCAAATTTATGATTTTAATGATATTTATTATAAAATAAAAATTAATTATAACATAAATAATCATAGTCAACATTTATCAACAAAAAAAAAAAAAAAAAAATTCTAACACGTAATTTTAAAAAATAAATCATAATAATGAATTATTAATTAGAAATCGAAAATTAAATATTTAAAAATAATTATAAACTCTAATTGGATATGGTGAACCCTAAAAACAATCATAAAATTAAATTAAATCATAAAAAAAATTGAAGAAAAAAAAACAAGAAAATTCATAATTTGAATGTGTAACACGGAGTGTAACACAAAGAGTGTAACAAGAAGTTTCAATTCTTTTACTACATATTTTGTGTGTAAGGGGAGGTCTCCTGTGAGATCGTCTAACGGGTCGTGATCCATTAGACAGATCCCGCCAATACATTGAATTATTGAAGCAAAAAAAAAAGTATGACATGATATTAATCAAGTATCACCAGATATGAAGCGAGATATCACCAACTATGGAGTCAAGTATCACCCGATATGAATTAGACATCAATTATATGAATTAAATATTAAATTTATATTTTTAATATATGGAACTTATTTATTACAAAATTCATAAATGTTCATGAATAAAAACTAAAAAAAATATCATATTTAATTATTGAAGCAAAAATAAATAAATAAAGAAGTGTCACTCGATGTTAAATAAGGTATCACCAGATATGAAGCAATGTATAAATTAACAGATCAAACATTAATTATATATTTAATAAAACTATAATAAAAACTTAAATATTAAATTTATATTTTTAATATATGAGAATTATTTATTACAAATTTCATAAATGTTCATGAATAAAAACTACAAAAACAATCACGTTGAATTATTGAAGCAAAAAAATACAGAAGTGTCACCCAATATTAAGCGAGACATCACTAATTATGAAGTGAAGTGTTATTTGATATGAAGTGAAATATCACTGGATATAAAATTAATTGATCGGATCAGACCAGGTTATAAAATCCGTCTAATAATTTATGATCCATTAGACGTTCTAACATAAGTCTTCGTGTCTGTGTCTAATGATATTATAACTACGCTATTTTAAGAAGTGCATTCGTAATATTTGAATATAAAGCATTATTTAAAAATAGCACATTTTTTATGCAAAATATATTTCGCTATTATCGGTAGGGCCAGCAAAGATTGCTGTGTGGCCTACTAATGATTACTACTTATTACTGAAGACAAGAAAGCTAAAAAACGTGTTCATGGGGTACTTAAAATATGACTAATTCCCTTCTAAAAAAAAAGAATAAAACAACTATCGATTAATTCCTTTAAAAAATAAAAAGAAAAAAAAATCGATGAATCAACATATACGAATCAAAATTTATAAATAAATTGACTCAATCATCTCGACTCAAGTTCCAGTATTTTCAGTTGTATCTTTTCAAATTTTTTTAATAGAACCAACCACCAATAGCCGAAAAATTGTTTAGTGCTTTGACCTAGCCAGATTAATTACTTAATACATTTCAATATTTTAAAGTATCTTAAAGCAAAATGCTTAAAATTCTGATTAGCCAAATCCTCAGAAGTTGAGGTAAATATATAAAATGTGATGTGAGATAATAGAAGCAATAAACCCTTATATTTAAAAAGAAAACAAATCAAAGTGTATTTTAGGAATAAATATATAATACTATTAAGTTAATAACAATAAAATCGGAACGACGACGGCTACGTTGAGATTAAAAAGTCCACGGACGGCCGGATTTTTGTTTTATTATTCTTGGACGGTGGAAGATGCCGGTTTGATTTCAATTTCGAACACCTTTTCTTTCACAACACGAAGAAGACTTTTGCGGACAACAATTTTAGGCCTCTAAATAAGTAATTCTTCAATATCATTACTCATTAAAGTGTTTTATTTTAAATATGGTTATAAAAAAAATTATTAAAATGAGTACACAATTGCTGAGTTTGTAATCAACTTGAAAAAAAGCCTTTTTTATACCAAAAATTTATATAGTCTCCACACTGGAATTCTGGATCCATATACACAATATATATAATTGGCTTTTTACATGGAAAAAACATCTGATATATGTACATTTAAAGGTGCATGAGTTTTGAAAAATTTGAGGTTGGAAGCTCACATGATAGTGCAGCTGCTGCTGGACTCTCTGGAAAATATATTTTACTCATCAGAATACGTAAAAAACAATATTTCAATTTAATTCAACTTAGTCGAAATGAAAGAAAGAGAGCAATACTCGTTACCTTTTAGGATTTTGGTAGCGGTATAATACTTCTTCAAATTTATCCCATAGAGGGCCAGTCTCTTGTATATTCACATTATGAGGTCCACAGAGATAGGCCTGAACAACAAATTGGAGACTTCTTTCCCTGCAATAACATGGAAATGCTAAATCATACTTAACTAGTTAAATAAATTACTTTCATTTTAAAAATTGAGGAAATGAGAAATCATAGGAAATGCAGCTTCTGTAGTAGGATTGTACCTTCCCTCATATTCTGATAACCAGGTCATATAGGCTGCACCAAAGTACATGGATACGAAAGGCTTGGTGAGATCTTCCACAGAGTCGACGCTGTAACCTTTGTAGCCCAAGTCCCTAGTTATCAATTAAACTAAATCAAGGCAAAATCGATACATATTCTGTTTGATCTTCTGGTCAAGCGAAGAGGGCCAAACAATTTCCATGTTTTATAGTGCTAGTTGAGAATAAGCTGAAAAGTGAATGCAAAGAGAGAAAATAGTTTCATGCATTTCACTAGCACTTCTGAAATGTTCAGTAGACATACTTGTTAAGCCAACGTGCTGTGGGATAGTCGATTCCCATTATCCCTGTGTGTTGTCCGACTCCATTTACAAACCGCATGCTAATCATCTCACCGAGAGCACATAAAACGGCCTGTCCAGAGGTAAAAAGAGATGTGTCAACCTAATTTTAGCTGATATTTTGGCTACTGTGGAACCTCGAAAAGCAACAGCAAAGATAGAGGAGAGAACTGTCAATACGAGGGTTCAAAAGTGTGCTTGATATTTGAATACTCTTTTCTTCACCATAAACAAAATCCTTAATTATTAATTTACACTACTGTCTAAACATAACATTTTCTGTCAGGGTTAATCGCAGCTTATCTTTTTGTAAATCCATACAAATTTAATAAAAATATCAAACACGCAGCATCATGGTTTCATTTAAAAGCAGAAGTCAATGACTAACAGTTTTATGCCCTCCTTTATTGCTGAAGTGTTTAGCCCAAATGATTTCTGCAACCGCCTGCAAGAAAAAAGAATTACAATTAGTTAGGTTCATGGCTATACAAAAGAAGCTTATCATCACTGCCTTTGAAATAAACCGTTCACCAAATGTGTTAAACGGCAGCATGCACAAAGTGCAACAAGATAATAAGTCAGTACTCTTTAATAACATACACAAGCACGACTAAAGCAATTCCATTGGAAGATATCTCTTCTTAAAAGAACTCAAATAAGAGTTATCTTTATATCCTATTTGTGCCCAGTTCCCCTTTTTATTTGTTGAACTGACTTCTGAATCTTAAATAGAGTATTAATTAACTAATTCACCAGCATCATCATTACTAACAAAGACTGTTGCTAGATTTCAAATCAACAAACTATTGACGGAAAAACTCAATTGATTGTATCAATATCAGAAAATGTTTCGTTGTGTTTCAGAAATTTGCATGTCTAAAAAATTATTGAATGACTTAAAAGGATCAGGCTCAGTAAAGATGTGCAAATGTACCAGAGTCCATAATGCGGAAAAAAAAAGCAAGAAATATGTTGAAACCTTCTAAAAACCACAGATAATGAGGGTAAAAACCAATCACTATTCAAACTATTCATTAGTAATCCATGAAAATTACGAGTTTCTCACCGCTATTTCTACCCGAGAAAGATAAGGATGCTTTTCTACATCATGAGAGAATCGCACATTCCCCTTTTTCTCACCGGATTTGGTCCATTCTTTGTTTACATTTGGATTATTCCACATTGCTTCCATGTCTTCAGGTGAAGTCCTTGAATCCCAAGTTGCATGGATTGGACCTGCTCCCATACGAATAGAAAGTAAATGAACAAGCCATACGTTTTGGAAACAAAATTGACTATTAAGCCACATCATCACATACTGCCAAATCTAAGGCTCAACGTTCTCTTTTCATATTAAAACAATTTAAAGTGTTTTCACAAGTGTTGTGGATGAACTACACGTTGTTCTAAATATATAAAACAAAATGCCATTAAAAATTTCCAGCCACTACTTTCGATTGTCATGTAAAATACTTATCAATATGATGATTTATAGTATATTGAGATAGTAATCCTCAAAAACCCAAACCAGTTTAAGGAGCAGCAACCTAAATTTCACTAAGTTCAAGGAAAGTTCACTACATTCAGAGAAGTGCATGACATTTAGATATTTCACCAATTGACCTACCTCGGACGTAAACAGATCATAGTACTCTTTCACATTCGGTTGTCAAAAGTGTGGAACTTTTTTAGCACTACATAATTGGAATATACCAAAACTGAAAACCATGATGCAGCTCTAGATACTTCACAACAAGGAGTTCAACAAGATTAAGAATGGACTAATGGTGCAGGACTACAGGTAACAGGACTGGCTGTTAGCATTAAAAGAAAAGGTGTAACTACAAAAGCTGCTCTTCTGGAATGGACTATTGACAGGGGCGGACCTTCAAGGTTTATTTCTAATTTCAACTTCTAGATTAACTCTTTTATGAATAAAAACCTCAAGGGTGGCTTTTGTAACTAACCTGGAGAACTTATTGAGATGATAAACTGAAATAAATTTTATTGTACCTTTGCCTTGTGAAACTTCAGCAGCAGAGTATCCAGGAGCAAATGCCAAACTAATTCCAAAGACTTTTCTGCATAATTGGGCATGTGTTAATTTAATCACACAAATGCTCCCAATAGGCATAGTTAGAATAGTTGATACAAGACTGCTTAAATTCATCTAACTCCAGACTCTGTCATAATGAATGAACAAATATGGCTGAAATAGGATGAATAATTACAAGTGGATGTATATAGGTGCTTAACAATTTGCATGACACAAATAATTGTCCTCGAGCTCCTATACATGTATGAACAACATCAGGGAATAAGCAAGTCTAAGACGACTTCCAAATTACAATGTTATGGTGTTAAGTTCCTAAAGGGAAGGAAATCAAACAGATGATGACCAAAGGGTTCTGTTTTAGATGGCTGAATCCATTAAGTTGCAAATACAACTAAATATTATGTAGCTCCATTGACACAGCCCGAGCGTGTAACGATTTTATCTGTATGGTGAAGTAATTACCTGGATGGAAGACTTTCCTTAACAGAGAGATACTTTTTCCAGTACGGCAAAGTTGACTTGTGAGTTGCTTTTTTCGTGCCACCTTTATAAGCCCTAACCATGTACTCTTCACTCCTTTCTCTGTAAAAACATATTTTTTTGTCAGATGTGTGTGTGTGTTATTTAAAAAAAGAAAACTATGAAGGGTTAAATGCCAGCAGGATATCGCTAAAGCGGGACACTACATGGAAAGGGATGAGAAATTGCTAGGAATTCAGACAAAGGAATTCCACATTCTATCCACTTACTTGTTGTCAAAGTTTGACAGCCATTTAAAATAGGCAGCTGCAAGGTAAACATTGAGAAAAGGCTTATGCATGAGTTTGGAATCCTCAGCCACATCATAGGTCCTGTATCCCAACTCCCTGCAGGAAAGTCCAACTTTTAACTATTTTACACATTTTTTTTTACACTATTTTTGAACGGGCAAACTGGTAATTGTTACCTGATCAGCCACTCGGCTATTTTTGGCGAAATTTGCATGATCCCCATCTTGACCTCATTAGATTTCTTTTTGTAGCTTCTAGCCAGAATCTGTCTACCACTCTCAATCTCAGCAATGGCACAAAGCATGTCCTATGGAACATAGAAAAAATTATTAGACCAGACCGTGTGTTCTTTACTTCTTTATTGAACTGAGCCTAAAGGGAGACCTTCTCAGGAACAACATGTTTTCTGCTCAGATATTGCACATAGTAGGCTGGTAGCTTAAATAAATTACCACAATATCAATTGGCTCACTTTGGTTTCTTATGGACGACATTTTGCCCTGATTCTCAGAACATTTTGCCACAAAACCACAATAAGAAATCACTAGATGTTGGAAAAGTTTTCATGAGCTTACATCTAGAATTGTCCAGATTTTGAACTTCAATATGAAATACTTCAAAGTCTTGGGTATACATGTCAGGCATTATATACAAAATTGAAAAATCAGGAATATTGTACAAGTAACTATATATCAAGTAGAATTGATAAATAAAGCAAAAAAGACCTTGCAATTCTTATTCACAGGAGTCAATTTTCAAATTTTGGTACAGAAAGAAATGTATTATAAATGAGTTGTATAAATAAAGAGAAAAACAAAAAGAAACCAAATCCTAGAAATCCTGGAAATCACAAATTGATGACTCAGGGGACCGCAGCCTCATCAAAACCAATATGGAAAATCCATTGTGGAAAAAACTATATTGGGAAAAGAGTACTCCTCTAAGAAAAACGAAAATAACCACAACCATAAAAATCAGTGTACAACAGAATCAATACTAGGTAATGAAGAGAACCAGGTACAGAAAGAAATATGAAACTCAGGTAAATGGAGAAATTTAAAAAGGAGAAAGGAAACTCCATTACATTTCGCAGGCACAAAAAAGAAGGAGAAACTTCTGCGCAAAGACATACGGATATAGATCAAAAACTGAACAGTGAGTTTGGAAGCTATTAAACAAAAAAATAATGTTATGTACGCGTTGTATCTATGAATAAATAGAACCAAATATAACAAGGCAGAAAAATGAAGATCACAAGAATCAGCAACCTGAGTTAGAAATTAACACTTTCTACATCATTCAGGATATTTCCATAACATGGGTGATTGAGAATCAGATCATCATACCGAATCTATTTGAGAGACAAAATGCCTTTGGACAACAATTCCTGCCACAGCCTGTTAAAAAAAGATTCATTACAAGTCACATCCTGACTTCAGACATTAAAGCCTAACAAATCTACTTGAGAGACAAAATGCCTTTGGACAACAATTCCTGTTACAGCCTGTTAAAACAAGATTCATCACAAGTCACATCTACTTATGACATTAAAGCATACTTTTGGACAGATGTGAGCTCCTGAGGGAACTGAATCAAAATTATCTATTTTTTTAGCTTCAATTTGAGAACTTACTTCATTAGGTGATTAAAAACTGATAGATGTTCCACAAGCATAGTATCTAGACGGCTAGACCTCAACCTTCTATGTAGAATCTGGGCTTTCTTTTATAATTACCAGAAAACAAAAATAAAGGACAGAGCTGGCTTAATATTTCAGGTTCTTCATGGTACTTCAATTATATGAGAAACATAAATGTATGGCATTGTAAATTTCAGGTCAAACATATAACTTGCATCAAATGAAAATGTCAATAACCTAGCAACTAAATGTGGTTCAACCTTACCCTCATCTCGGTTTGTGTTAGATAAGGCTGTCCATCAGGATCACGTGAGAGGTGGACCTTGGATCCCTTAGTCTCTCCAACACCAATCCACTCTGCTCTTACATTAGGTTCTGCCCACATCGCCTCCAAATCCTCAGGATCCACACAGTCATTCCAGTATTTAAAGCTGATAGTTTCCATCTTTAAATGTATGCCAAATGATGTTCAGCACATGACCTCTAACAGCAGAAGCAGCAGTATTAAGACAAATCAAACGAGAACATAATTCTTCAATTTTATACAAAAAGACAATTATTTTCATGCTTAATAAAATAAAAATCTACAACCTAATTGTTTACACAACCGCATATCATGTTTGCTAACTCTATCTAAGTACAGAGGCAATATCAACAGGTTGTAATATAGCAATGGAAATGCAGAAAGATGTATACTGTGATATTTGAAGACTGAAGCATTGTTACAGGAGACTGAAAAGTTGTGCAACCATTGACATTTGCTTAAATATGCAGAGCATTATAGATAATTTGCCACAATAATGGGCTTTTGTGGATATTTTCTTCCATCCTTGCATTACAGAATTCCATAACCACATCCTGAATATGACCATCAAAATGCTATCATCGTCTCCAAAGCGACTAAGATTTTGAGTAGTTGTCATCCTCAACAAATTTAAGAAATCATACCTAACTCTAACTGCTATACTCTCCCAAACTAGCAAAAATAAAATTATGGACATGATCAAATTGAGGACATTATCTTGTTTGTCCAATCAGCTCTAGACTTCCTAAGAATCAATAACCAAATTCACCAATATTTCACTACATATCACGAAACCAAAGTACTAACAGCGCGGCGACATCCCAATCGCCAAAAATAACCAAAACAAACATGCGGAACTGCTAAATTAAATATTGCTAATATAATAAATAAGAATTAATGTAAGTTCGTACGAACAATAAAATATTCTGCAATTCCCGGCCATAGCTGTTCGTTGGCCCAATCTTGGAGAAATCGTGCTTTCTTTCATTGTGCAACAAGAAATGCATCGAACAAACATCTCTAACATGACGACATTCTCACACCAAACCAAGAAAAATATGCTCGTGAAGTCTAAATGTGTAAAATGCACCGCTCATACAATCTACAACAATAAAATATCAATAACCTAGAAAAAGGCATTAAATTTGATCGGAGGAAAAAAAAAAAAAAGGAAAAATGTGTTTACCGGAGGTGGAGATGAAGGGAGAACCAAGAGGCAGTGGGATTGCAGTCCTTGCTGAGTGGGTGGAGGGAATGAAAAGGGGCTTCGATTTGAGTCGTGTTATAAACAAGGTAGCAAACATTTGAGCGAAGAAATCGGAAAAATGTAAGGTATGCAATGCTTGAAATGGAATTTTATGAAAAAATTGTGAAGGGAGTTAGTTGGGTGTGATCTAACGACTGCTGAGCTTTCCTTTTACGCCGATGAAGGGAGGCTGTCTGAAGTGATACGTGGCTTGTCCCGACTCTTTCCGCTCTCTGCCAAACAAAGATTTGCCGCCATTACTTACCATATTTATGGGAAATTCTACGCGGCATAGTAGCACATCTATTGTGACACATTTTGACACATAAAAATATCACATTAAATTTATTGTGACATATGACACTACGTCCTCACGCCTCATAAAATTTCTCCATATTTATATACATGATGCTTAAATGTAAGGGTTAATTGCCTTAAAAATCATGAACTTTGAGCATAGTTGCAAATTTAACATGAACTTTAAAAGTATGCAATTAAAACATGAACTTTGAATTTGTATGTTATTCAACATCCCAAAATTTTTATAAAATAATTTGACCTCCAATCCAACATGCAATTTGTTCGTCTCTTTGAGCCCGTTACGACTCGACCATTAATTTTTGAAAATGACGTCAAAGTGGCCCCAATTTTATGTTGGATTAAAGGTCAATTTATTTTATAAAAGTTTGGGGATGTTGAATAACACACAAATTCAAAGTTGATGTTTTAATTGCATACATTTAAAGTTCATGTTAAATTTGCAACTAAGCTCAAAGTTCATGATTTTTAAGGCAATTAACCCTAAATTTAAATGTAAATATTATGTTTAGATAATAGCATTATTACAATAATATAAAAATATTAATGCATTACATAAATAAGTTATTGATATATTTTTGAAGAATGTATTAATATATTTTAAAATCGGTCTTATTGTTATATTATTATAAAATTTTTAATATGTTATATCAATTAGTTATATCGTTATTTTTTTATTTAATAATTTTCTAAGAAAGTATTAATCACACAATATATATATATATATATATATAACCAAATATTTAACGCTGCCATTTATTTTTATAACAAAGGTAATTCACAAATGATACTTGAGAGTGCGCACTGAATAAACTTCGCTTCCGTCAGCGGACCGAGAGAGTGTGCACTCGATTTTGCAAATCACACTTGAAAATTAAGTTTGACAATTATCACATCTAATTGTATTGGTGGGATATGAACTTGAGACCTTTAGTTACAAATTATCACACTCCATTGCTAAACCATCTCAAGAGACAACATTGTCCATTTCAACCCTTTGTAAAATGTATTACTGTATAAAAATGTATATAACTAGAGACAGTCTCACAGGTAACTAGAGACAATCTCACAGGTCTCCTGTGAGACCACCACGTGCATGAGACAGATTCATTATTTATTTATTACGTAACACCCCAAATTTTTATTATTTAAATTATACATATATTAAAGTAAAATCGTAGAGGCAAATTCGTCATTAGAAAAAGTAAGTCAAAATTTGATTTAAAAATAAAATTTCTATCAAAAATAACTGATTCGTGTTTGTTGCGCAGTTGGTTTGCCTGCTGTTTGTTGTACTATCAAATCCTTGGTTCGATTCCCCAGTCCGACCACTTTCATTAACTTTTTTTTTAGATTTAAATTATAGTGTTTTTTTTAAATAACATTTCAGTTACATTTCTTTTTCTTTTATCATTCTTTTGTTATAAATTTAGGATTTATTTTCTTAATAACATTTTTGTAACAAATTTTTATTATCATTCTAAACATTTCAGTTGCATTTTTTTATCATTCTTTTGTTTTAAATGCTAAAATTCAATACCACTGGCAACTTAAGTGCAATTTCAAATTCTTCTCCCATCTCTTGAAGTCATTTTACGTCCTATTAATTTTTCTTTTTTGAACAAACATTACTAATTCTTTGTTTTTATCTAATGAAAAATGTGTATGCATTACAATTGTGTTCATATTAATATAACATCCCAAAAATATTAATATTTAATATAAAAGACAAATTATATATTAATAGTAAAATATAATATTTTAATTAAAAAAACTATGAAAAAATGATCATGCTTAAAGTGGTTATATATATAAAACTTACACTATCAACATATCCTTCGTATAGTATTCCATGTGATATGAATATGATAGATAAATTAATTTTAGTTCATATTTCATATTTTCAGGTTTTTTAAAGATGTGATTTATTGTTATATCACAATTGTTTTTTCAACATAATTAATTCTATTTTAAAATTATTAAATAAATAAATAATAATTGATAATTTTGGAGCATTCTTTAGTTTTTTTTAAATAAATATATCATTTGCTAAAATTATAATTATTATATATGTATTTTATATTATGAATGTAACGATCCGGATCTTTTTAAAATTGGTCGTTACTTTTTATATAAAATGTGGTTCAAAAATATTATTTATTGGTGCATGTTAATTTAAAATATTTTGTTACGTTCCTATAAGTCGTGCCTACATTATTATGTTTTCATTATCTATTATTATTATTGTTGTTGTTGTTGTTGTTGTTGTTGTTGTTGTTGTTGTTGTTGAGCTTAGTGGAACTTTTATATCTTTTAAAATTAAACCTTTTATTTAAGGCGTTCCATATTTTCGAAACTATTACATAGTATTATTACATTGAATAATTATATAAAAGTGTAAAATATTTATTTAATTATTTATTTTATTTTTGTTAAATTAAATTGTATTTTAAAGGTTTTAAAAGAGGTCATTTGAAAGGTCTCTTCTTCATGTGAATAATGATATGAGAGTAGATATTTTTCCATAACATCATAGCATTTATTTGAGTTATTTCAACTTCATTAAAAAAATAAATTTGAGAAATTAAATTGGTGACCTTTTGGTTTTTTTCTTCACGTGAATTTACAAAATGTAAAGTGAGAAATTATGAAATATCTATTGCATTAACTTACATCTTTCATCTTCTCAAATAAAATTAATTTTTTTATTTAATTCGGGACCTTTCATAGCTCTAAGTTTCACTATAAAAAGGGGCTTTGTTTTCATTGTTAAAACACACCAAAATCATTTCTAAAGCATCTCATGTGAAGTGGATTTTCATTCAAGGTATATATATGTAAGTATAGGTTTTTGCATTATTATTTTAAAGATCCAAATTTTATAGTTTTATTAAACCAATGCAAATTATTTTAAAGTTATTATAATTATTATGTTTATATTTAATGTTAGGCGGCGAACATGGATCTAACTAAGATCATTTTCAGTCAAGTCGAGTTTTAAAAGTTCAAGTCAAGGTTAATGTAAAAAATACGATGTGACGCACATTATTATTTATTCTTGTTATGCTCTTATACAGGTTTCATAGCTCTAATTATTAACGTACGGGTTACAACTATTATTGGCTGACGAGCTGCATATGTCTCGATATATTATTAGCCATGGGCTACCCATATTATACTTTGTTATAATTGTATAACTTGGATAAATATGTTCGCCACTGAGTCAATAGCACTCACCCCAAAGCTATTATTTATTTTAAGTTGATGATTTACTCGGGCGATGTGCATGGTGACGTGTGATGATGAATTTTAAAGAGCTTTTATTATTTAGCTTCCGCTGTATTGATGTCAAATAGTTTATATTTTAATAAAAGTGACGTCTCTTCTTTATTATTTTTATTATTTTATATTATGAAAATTGGGACGTGACAATTATTATTAGAACAAACATATCAACTATCACCCTAAGCTTTAAACTTAACGTGCATAAAATAATATATGTACATCGTACAGGAGAAATGTTAGTTTAATTAGAAATATAAACATAATAGTTATAATGGGCTCAACAATATTCCTATTTTATTTAATTTTGCTAAGTATAAGAAGGGGAACATGAATTAAGGGATCGGTGCATTACCGGGAGGGGGGAAGGGGTTGTTACACTAAGCTTGCGGAATTATGAATTCTTAATTATATACTTAAGAATAATAAGCTATGTCTTCCATAAATTTGGACAACATAACCTTTGTAATGGAACAAATTCACATTTTTACACATATTAAAGAAGATGACTTGGCTCAAAATATAGTAAATGGAGACAAATAGGATTCAGACAAAAAGTAAGATTAGTACATCTGATAAAAAATGAGCATTTATTTCAGATATAGACAGCAAGGCTTCATCCCCGGCAAAAAGTATATTAGTACTATTCAAAGCCCAACAAAAATCATAATATGAAATATGCTATGGGGTTGGATATTTAGAGTTAGAAGAGAAACATAGTACAATGTTTGATAAAGCAAAAGAACTGTAAATGAAGAACAACATAAGGTTGGTTGCAATGGTTTCAAAATCTGTAACTTTAAAAATCAAATCAATTTTCTTCACCACTGCAGCGTGGCTTACGTGGAAAAAATTTTAAACCAACTTTGGACTGTCAAAGTTGGTTTAATCCTGCAAAAAGTAAAAAAATTGGGCCCACTACATTTATTTTTCGGCTCCCTCTCTCCTATCCTTCTCTCTCCTCTCTCCCCTCTTCTCTCTCCTCTCTTCTCAAATTCAATTTGACCGTTGCTATATAAATTATCGTTAACATCTATATATATATATATAAGTGATTAATTTTTTCAAATATAACCGTTGCATCATTAACGGTAAAAAAAACTCTCTATAAATAAATCATTTCATTTCAATTATTCATCACTCTTTCATTTCTCTTCTATTCTTGTGTATTTATATCATAATCTTCAAAATGAGTGATAAACATGGTGGATCATTTCCAATTTTTTTTTGGTTCACCAAATACACAAAGCAATTCAAGTTCCGAAAATTCTCAAACTCATTCTATTTTCAACCCCCAATATTCTCAATATCCTTATCTTACTAATAAAAATCTTCAATCTTCACAATTTTCTTATATTCCACCAATGGGGAGTCAGTTCATGTCATCTATGGGGAGTCAATTCATGCCACCAATGGGGAGTCAATTCAATCCGCAAGATTATTTTGCAGCAATGGGAAGTCAATTCATGGCACTACTGTAGAGGCCCTATTTCTGCATAGGCCCAGAGATCAGGCCCATGGCCATTTTGAAGGTCTAAAGAATTGAAGAGGTCGACACCTCGTGATCAATATCTCGAGGTCGACACCTCGAGGTCGACGCTGTTGGGGTTTTTTTCGAATAACACCACCGCAGGATCTATTGGATGTTCATTAATCACATGTTCATGCAAATCATATTTTTATATCACATGCATGTTTATCACGTCAAGCACAAAATCATGCAAAACGAATCTAATAAAGCGGAATACATAGATTCGAATTACTTACAATTGTTAGACGGTCTGAGAACAAGATTAAAAATCTAATTTTGATGTTGAATGAATGTAAAAATGGCGCCACCTATCTCCATAAAATCGGCCACCACAGTATTCTACTCCGAGATCTTCTGTTGTATTCCCGGACTGAGTATCAGATACAGAGTGGGCTGTATACTACTGATAGAGTTGTGAAATCTGTGGATATCTTGAGCGACAAAGAGGGGCTTATTATTACTATATAAAATTTCATCCCCATCCCCTTTTTATATAGGAAGGTGGGCGAAATTTACTTCTCCAAACCCTACTGGGTTAGGGCCTCTATCTCAAGTTCCATATCCAGTCCACTTTCAGTCATATTGGGCTACAACAGGGATCTAGAAGAATATTAAATTGGCCCACTAATTTATTTAATATCCAATATCCAATAAACTTAGGATATGATTAAATAAATTAAGTTTTACTTTTATTCCACTAAAGAAGTAAAACTGACCTACCAATTTAATACATATTTACGTATATGCTTTCTCTTTTAGTTTAGTCATTCCCCGTGTTTAAGATATAATGTTCATTAATTAATTATGTCAGCCTCTGACAGCTATAATTAATTAACATCTAAGACCTTGAGTAGTACCACACAAGCTTTACTCATGTACAGAATAAATTCCACCTGCAGGGTTTCAACATGAACTTATGTTTTCTCAAGAGAACATCATCAACCTGGTGCACCAGGACACGGTGCTCATGCATACTGCTCGACACATCATGCATATACTATTATTATCCAAAATATTGAGTTTATTGATCTATGAAAAGATCTCACCCATTGATAAATTAAAGTAACAAACAATGCACACATATGCTCGTCAATATCACATAAGTTCGGAACCCGAGCTCTGTGGATCTTTATTCTCTCACTAACTGGGTCAGAGACAAAGAATAGTATCCTATCGTGATCCTTCTCAATACACTAACAAATGTACTAGAATAATCACTTAGTCAAAATAAACTAACTTATCAGATTATTTTACGATGTACTGATGGTGTGTTCAGGACCATCTAAGCCGTGAGCTCTTTAACACAATACAAGGTTCTAATGATATGATCTTACCGTGTGACTCCCCACACCATATCATCTACAATGTAAGTATATGGAATATTGCATAAAACAATTATATAACGTAATCTAAATGCAAACAGTGACTGCAATAACTTTCATTTTATATCATCATATCATCAGAAAAGTATACAAAAACAAGTCTTCCAGTATAAAAAACTAACAGATACCTCACTAATTAAGGTCCAGAAGTCTAAAGGAAGAGTCCACAATTGAGCAGACTCCTGAAAGAGACCAGGTCAAAGTATCCGTTGAAGATATATTAGACCCCGTCAAAAACCCTAAAAAAGATAAAGTTGATCCCCAAAAGTTGGGAAATCGGTTAAAGACCATTAATATATATATCCACAGTCTTGATAATAGGGGGGATCATAGAATAATCAACTATCACTTACGCATCACTCATTTTTCAGATTCATTTAGAAGTTATCATCACGTAATTCCCCAGACAACATACTCATAAGGGTCCACGATAGTGGAGCTCGACCCTCTGATCTTCAATTATCCTTTATCATTCAATCAATCATTTATTGTTTGCTTTTTATCTCTGTTAATCTGATTCTGACTTGAGCGTCAGAGTCCGTTTGGTCATTAACCCCTCGACGGTCTTTCGGCTTCACATGTTTTTGATCTTGTACGTCGTCTGAGCCCGAACTCGAAGAACGGTTAATTGTAGAGTTTTTGACCTCTACAGTTTGATGCCCACCTTGGGGCTCTGATCGATCACTTCAAGATGATGAACAATAGCCGTAAGGACACAGCAATCGTCCCTCAGAAAGCTCGAAAAGATGGGGCAACTGCGACCCCCTCACCTGAAGGCGATGGTGATGTTGCACGGCTTCTGCGTTCGATCCAGTGTCAATTGGATACCACCACAGTCGAACTCACAGCAATCCGAACCGAGAAATCGGCCTTAAAGGCTAGGGTCGAAGCTATTTCATAACCAAACCTTTTTCTGAATGGATCTACTCAAACTCAACTGTACCCGCTCTCACGAACCCGCACATCAAATGAACTCCGAGAGCAGGTACTTCTGAACTTGACACATGAATTGACTAACCATCTCATTGCAGGTACAAGCAAAGAACCGTACTAAAGGGCAAGAGAAAGAATGATTTCCCCATAGGACCCTCTCCTGGATTTGAAAACTATGAGCCTGGATCAGAATCTGATCTTGAGAAGAAGATCCAGCGATTGGAAGACATATTGACCCGAATTCCAGGGGTTCCCGCTCCCATCAGAAAAACTGCACCAACGAACTTTGCAGATCAGCCTCGTGGAGATGCCCCCGAAGTTCACATTCCCAAGCATGAAACGGTTTGATGGCGCATCCGATCCCGACGATCATGTCGCCCAATATAAACAAAGAATGTTCACCACCATGATACCCCGACATGCCCGAGAAGCCAGCATGTGTAAAGGCTTCGGATCCAGCTTTGTTGGCCCAGTACTCCAGTGGTTCATCAACATTTCCAACTCAACGATCTCATCATTTGCCTAACTTAATGATCTCTTCGTCGAACAGTTCGTCAGTAGCCGCAAGATTGAAAAACGCGCTGATGACCTCTACACGATCGTACAAAAGTCAGAAGAGCCCCTACCAAGCTTCGTGGGAAGATTTAACAGAGAAAAAATATCGATCCCTAACTATAACATCGACACCGTGATTTTGGCCTTCAGGAAAGGTCTCAAGAGAGACTCCGACCTCTACAAGGAGTTAACTAAATATCCCTACAAAATAATGGAAGACGTTCTTGTCAAAGCCTGGGCCCAAATCAAATAGGAAGAAGACGAAGCAAACTCATCTAGATCTCGCACCAGGAATGAATATCCAAGGAAAGAACAAAGAAGTAATAGGATGAAAAGATTCAGAATGAACCCCTATCCATGAAACCCGCGATTCGACTCGCGAAATAGACGAGGTCAAGAACCCCAGGTCGATAGAAGGCTCCCAGAGTATAGCCTCTGCATATTACCATCGGAAGCAGTCCTAACCCTCAAGGGACTCTGCCAAAATGTTAAATGGTCCACAAAAATGAAAACCCCAGATAACGAACGTGATAGGAGCAAGTTCTATGAGTTCCACAATGATCATGGACACAAGACAGACGAATGCATCACCTTGAGACTCGAAGTCGCAGAACTCTTAAAGCGAGGATATCCTACTGACCTTTTGACCCCCAAAGGAAAAGAGACCTGATCGCGAAGAGAAAACCAAAAGGAAGCACAGCCGCCTGAACCTCTAAGGGTCGATCGCACTTTGAACTGTATAACAGGAGGTTCAGAAGTGAGCGGGATCTCACAGTCTTCAGCAAAGAGACACTGTCGCTCGATAAAGTATAACGGAAACATCCCCAGACAAGCCAAATATGATGACTTCATTGATGAGATTTTTCTTTTATCACAATTTAATCAACATAAGCTTTAATTTACCAAATCTCAATTATGCAAGTGAACATACGGAGCATAAGAGAACGGGTCGAACACGGGGAATTAATTGCATAAACGAGTCTACAAGTATCATCACATCGAACATTTTTACTAGTCAAACCATTCGGAATTCGGTTGGGGAATTAACTAGAAAAACAAGATTTGCAACAATAAACAAAGATAGCAGCACAAGAGGAATAAAACGAGATTAAAAACCAAATAAAAATCACTTAAGAGAAATTGGCTCTAGGGTATCGATCATTAGAAAGGATATAATCATCAAATATGGATTTCATGCACAATTTTCCAATCAAACGACAATTGATAACAAATATAGCCTAAGCCTTCTCTCAAGCAACCAAGGCATTTTAAATTAAACACAACCCCCTATCTCTAGGGCTCAATTGAAATTTAATCTAACTTAAACTCAATCAACCAATTAAACACCAATTTAACACTAATTTCTCAATCTCATACCAAATTGGGATCATAAATCAATTACCCATGCATAATTAGTTTTCTCAAACCTAATCACACATAAATTTCTATCCTAGAATGACCAATCCAAGCATAAATTCAATCATAACATTGATTTATGATGGAAAATTGGAAAATCAAACATATACCCATATTCAATTCATATATCCAAAACCAAATCTCAAAACCCTAGATGCCTAAGAATTTAGCTATCCATAAGCATAATAGAAGAATAAATCACATAAAAGAGAAACATAGGTAAATAGGAGAAAAAACCCAAAAACTTGTATTAAAATTCTTCAAAGTGACACTTGCTCTTCAAGATCCCAAAATTCCAAAGCAAAACACTCTTTCTCTCTCTAAAAGTGGAAAAATATGATGATAAATACCTCATTTTCGAACTAAGGTATCTATATATACAAGGTGTAGGAAAATAGGATAAAAAATAAAGCAAAAATCAAAAATTCAGGAAATGTGACACGGGGGCGCGACACAGGGTCGGTCGTGCCCCTGCAGCTCACGTTGCGTCAGGGAGGCATGACCAGGGCGGGATCACGGCTGGCCCGGGTCGCATTGCAGGCCATGGTAATTCCGCCGCAGACACGGAGCGGCGGTTGCGGGTCCTGGCTCTGGGTCGCGCCGTATTGCAGTGCCGCTCGGTGCTGCGGCTTCGACCCGACCTTTGTGTTTTCTTCTCCATCTGATTCAGCTTTCCGGTCGCTTCCGTCTTCTCTCGATTCACGCTTCGACACTCCATTTGATCTTTTCTCGATTCTCAGGCCTTGGTTTGCTTATTTTACCCTGTTTTCCAAATTAACGGTGTTAGCAACACTTATTCTAAATATCATCTAATTATTACCCTATACTATAACTAAACATACTAAAACATAATAAGAAAACATACGGATTAATGCTCGGATTAAGACTAAAATACAAGCATGTCAACTCCCCCAAACTTGAACGCTTGTTTGTCCTCAAGTGATACAACCCGGACAAAAGGTCTAGGACGATAATAACAACGTAGCGGAAGACTTAGGAATGAAACACGTCAACTAATTGAAGGGCTTCAATTCAACTCGATAAATAACAGAAATTAGACAATCTAGATAACTAAAATACCTAAACTATGACACGAACTATGTAACACAAAACCAAAGGTATATGGGCTGAAAAGGACGTTTATAGGGGCTGGAATTATGTAGGTTTTTGTGTGTGAAGGCTAGTGAAGAATGGCTTGGGTAGATAGGGTATGATAGAGTACGATTGAACTTACGGTATGGATGAGACGGTGTAGAACTTGAACTCGAACACGGGGCTGAATTGAGACGTGCGTCGATGGAGTATGGATGGCATCGATTATGGTTGATGGATGATGATTCGTTGATGTGAATCACAACCCGATAGCCTCCTTGAATCTCGAACGTATCCAAGGTTGAAATCTCTAAGTTGATCTTCGGATAGCGAATACCGGTTAATCCCTCAAGTGGATTAAGCAACACTCTTGAATAAGACTTAAAGTTGCTAGCTCCAAGAATATGAATTTTAAATCAAAACTCACAAAGATATAAAGGGGGTTGAGACAATATTGAAAGCAAAGCTTAATAATTCAAATAAAGTCTAAAGTAACAATGTGACATGGTTCCCCTATTTATAGGCCTAAGAGGGAACGAAATTATGCATAAAAAAGGCTTAAAATTGATCCAAAAGGGATCTCTAACTATACTAGGAAGTTCCCTAAACTAGAATTCTATTCAAGGTAGGAAATTGCCTTAAATACAATTCTAGTCCAACCTATTTTATTAATGAACGAAAATTACATCAAAATTAAATAAAAATTTGAACTAAACTATAGTCTAACATAATTAAATAAATACTATAGTCTAAATAAAATTAAATCCCTCAATTAAATAAATTGGGGCCGAAAATCTGATCCACATGCACACACGATCACGTTGACTTCTTCAACACATGCACACGTGCACTTCTTCACTTCATCTTCATGTATTATTCTTCAAACCTTGATCTCCAATCTTTGATTGTTAACAAGGTAACAATCTTGGGGCTGCATTTAACTTCTTTTAATTCCTCAAACTTCTTGCGAATAATTGCTTGGAAACAACCTTGCAATTTCTTGGCTCGAAATCGTGTAATTGAACCTCTAAATGGCAGCTCTGGATTTAGTTCTTCAAGGCCTTGCATGGCTTCATCATTCCCCTCCTCTTGAAAAGAATTCGTCCTCAAATTCAACTCCCCGGGATCAAAGACGAACACGAACTGATCATCGAACTCCTTTTGCACAAGCTGCATAAAACACATCTTCATGAACGTATACATCAACTTGGTGTCAAATGGCCGAAACTCTAGCATAGATTGCCTCGTCATGGTATTCACGTTCAAACTGGGTGGTGCATCAACTTCCAATGGAACATCTTCAACAACCTCGAAAGTAGAATCTTCTTTGATGGCAACGATCTCAGATGGTAACTCAATGTGGATCTCCTCTTGAATGTTGCTGGCTTGGCTTGGCACATCCATGACCGGCTGAACTGGTGATGCAGGTCGTGTAGGTGGTACATAGGTACGTAAAAACTCCTCGAATGACTCAGGTTCACTCCAACGAAATGGGGCTGTTTGGCGATGAGCTCTAGGTGACAACTCTACATTCGACTTTACTTGAACCACTTTATTTTGCCTCATCTCTAGACTCTCCAACCACTTCTCTATCTTAATGGCATATTGCACCATGTCTTACAACTTGTCGAAGTGATACAATGCTACCTTTTCTCGGATTGCCCTTCGTAGACCAGCTAGAAATCTATCCATGGTATCTTCTGGATATTCTTCTACATCAGCTTGTCTCATGGCTTCAATCATTTTGTTGTAGTAGTCATTTACACTTCGATCTCTTTGTCTAAGCTTGTATAGCTTTTCCTCCAACTCCCATTGGTAGTGGTCTGGAAGGAAGCGTTTCCGCATCAAATCTTTCAACTCACGCCATGTGTCGATAGGTGAAAGGTGATCTCGGTGGCACCGGTCTTGCTGGAATCCCCACCATGTTGTTGCGTAGCCTTTAAACTTTGACGAAACTAGCTGCACTTTCTTTTTCTCGGGGAAGTCATAGCACTCAAAAAGTTTGTCTACTTTGCGTTCCCAATCCAAATAGGTGTCAGGATAGTATAGACCTTCAAACTCAGGTATGATCATGTTGTTGTTGCGGTAGAGATGGCGAGAATTTGGTGTATAGGGTGTATGGGTATACGGAGTATGAGTGGTGTATGGTGTATGGATCGGATGGTACATGGGTGCATATGTGTATGGTCCGGATGGTGTATATAAGTGTGAACAGATGGTGTATATGGACTAGGATGAATTTTCGATCCCCTTGATGATGGTGGATGAAAATTTGAAGGGAGGAAGTGTATATGGAAGGTTTGGAAGGATTTGGATGGAAGAAAGCTAGAAAAGGAAAGAATTAGATGTATTTTTGAAGTCCTAAATAGTGTAGGAGATCCAAAAATAAATCCCAAAGGTAGAAGGAAAGAAATAGGAAGGAAAAGGGAAGAAGGATTAGGTAATTTGGAAAGTGTTACACAATTGTGACACAATCTAAATATCCTAATTGAACTAAACTCTAAAAGGAAAGAACCAAAAATAAATTACAACTCAAAAGGAAACTACCAAAAAGAAATAAAACTTGGAAGGAAAGTTCCAAAAATAAAATAAGACTCTTAAGGAAATTACCAACTAAGAAATTATCCTAGAAGGAAACTACCAAAATTAAGATATGACTCACAAGGTAAATACCAAAAATAGAGAAGTACTAAAAGGAAAGTACCAAAAATAAAATTGAACTAAAAAAGGAAACAATGAATATTCTTTTTTTTTGATTTCGGATTTTTGGCTTTTTTTTTATCCGAGCCTTTTCTCTTTTTTTTATCGTTCTTTTTTTTATACGATCGTTTCTTCTTTTTTTTGTCCGATTTTTTTTATCGACGACTTTTTCTATTTTTCTTTTTTTTTTAATGAACAACTATTCTATTACAACTCGATAAAATAAAAATAAAGAAGACACGTAAGACGACATGTAGGATAAAAATGACACGTCGGATTGAACCACGACCAGCAGAGCTGACGTGGCTCCGATACCAAATTTATGATACGACCTAGACAAAAGGTCTAGGACGATAATAACAACGTAGCGGAAGACTTAGGAACGAAACACGTCAACTAATTGAAGGGCTTCAATTCGACTCGATAAATGTAGCTCCCCGGTCCCGAAAGACCGTGGAAATGGACGCCACGGGGGTGGAAATTAAGAAGCGGGAAAGAAAGGGGGTAATCCGATTCACAACAGAAGACTCAAAACAACCAAACACACTTTATAATTACATATACTTATCCATAATACCAAGATCAGGGTCCTTGGTATTTAATGAAAGGATATTATCAGCGCGGAAGCTCAATTCTCAATAGAATACTAACAAAAAAAGATAATGGAAAATAGGTAAATAACAAAATCCCATCTCTCAGCATCGTCACGTCCATGCGCCAGCCTAATGACCTGAAAATGTTTGAAATTTTTTTTTTGGGTTGAGTACTAATGCACTCAGTGGGCAAGTTTCACAAATTAAGTTATGCAAGTTATTTTCTAGAAGTGATCTATCTGTATCCATGCAGGTGGTGAAGCTTAGGAGATTTTAAAGTTGGAAGCAACCTAAGTTCACCAAAACAATTTATCGTGAAGTGCTAAGAGTATAACCAGTCACTGCCCGCACCCTTCTACATCACCAACGCGTAAAGTCTATGGGAATGACCCATGAGTGTAATCAATAAGTGTTTCATTTTAGTCATCTCAATAAGGAGTAGGGCATGACGAATAATGCATGCATACTGTAGCTACTCACATTGACACAACGCTGGTTTATGAGACTCCGACAACATACAGTAGCACGCAAATATTTAATACAGATAGTCACATATGCAATTTTAACAAACCAGAGCTTAATAGCTCGAAAGATACAATTTATAAAGATAGTATAGCCCACCTTGATGATCGATCTCCTTGCTTACGAAATGATGAACTGAACTAAGAATCTTAAATTGCCCCAGGCACTCTTCGGCCTACAAAACAACAAGATTCTTACTTTGGGAATTCGTCTTGACTATTTAACTAATAGCTAATGTTGATTTAGAACAATAAGAAATATATATCCATAAACATTAGGATCGATCGAGCTCGAATACCTAAAAGAACGTAAATCGAGTTTCTAGGTTACTCGTATAAGGTTAGTGGACTTTAATCGTAGTATCATTCAATGATTAAAACATTTTGGGTAACATAATACATTTTCCAAATATTGGGGACTAAGGTTGGTATTTTGTCACTTATATTTTAATCTATATCCTTGTTAAACTATCAAATGATCACCTTTCACCCCTTTAAAATATATCACATTCCCCAATTACTTTAGAAATACATCAAAAGATCCCCTTTAAATTTAAGGACAATACAAGATTAACTTAACCAAAACTCACGACCAACTCCACCTTATTTTAAAACTCTTTCTAATCACATTCAAAACATAACATAATCCATGCTAGCTTCAGCTCTCAACCATAAATCTAATACTTAAAAATCATTAAATAAATAACTTAGGACCAGATTTAAATGAGGATTTTGAAGCAAAATAAGTCAATATTTTTAGATTTTTTAGAAATTGAGAGCCCTCAACTTTGACCTACTTTTTATTCGTCGAACATCTATCGAGAATAAGAACTGAATACATACAATTGTAGATTATGAAGAGAGGTTTCTACCCATGAATTATATGCAGCCTCAGCGGGAGAAAGATTGGAAACTTGCTGTCAACGCAGCAGCAACAACAACTGCAGTCATCGATCGACGTCCGACAAGGTTTTTCCGTCATCTTTCGACATAAATACGATCGACCAAAAAACGTCAAAATTAGAATACGATACTATAAACGTAAGGATTGTAGGGAGAGGTTTCTAACCATGTGTGGAATGATGGGTTTTGATCGCCGGAAAGGTTGTAGAAGGATCATCTTAGCAGCAGCAGCCGCGCACCTGATGTTGACAACAGTTTTACGCTACCTTTTGGCATGATTTCGGTGGAGCAAACGACTTCTGATTCACGATCAGAAGCTATATATGCGTAGCATATAAGAAGAGCTTCAAAACGGTATAAAGTTGGGGCAAATCCGACGGTCAGATCAGCGGGAAATCGTACCGCAAGTTAGCTACGGCACAAGGTGGTGGGGCAACTCCTTTTGATGGTTTTCGCTTTCGTTTTCATTTCCCTGTGTAGCAGTTTTACTAAATAAATCATATCTCACAAACTAAAACTCCAAATAAAGAAATTCTAAGTTCTGTAGAACCCCAAGACATACACCTAAAAACGTTCCTCAAATACACATTCCCAGATTTCGATATTAAAAGGGCTAAAAAGTCGAATTAAGCTGGAGCAAGAAAACTGTCCAGAAAATGCAACTGATTCTGTTTTCCGGTGATTTGGCTAGTTTCCAGCCATCGGAAGCCAAATGTATCACATCAAGAGAAATCCGACGGTCAGATCAGCGGGAAATCGTACCGCAAGTTAGCTGCGGCACAAGGTGGTGGGGCAACTCCTTTTGATGGTTTTCGCTTTCGTTTTCATTTCCCTGTGTAGCAGTTTTACTAAATAAATCATATCTCACAAACTAAAACTCCAAATAAAGAAATTCTAAGTTCTGTAGAACCCCAAGACATACACCTAAAAACGTTCCTCAAATACACATTCCCAGATTTCGATATTAAAAGGGCTAAAAAGTCGAATTAAGCTGGAGCAAGAAAACTGTCCAGAAAATGCAACTGATTCTGTTTTCCGGTGATTTGGCTAGTTTCCAGCCATCGGAAGCCAAATGTATCACATCAAGAGAAATGAACAAGAAATTTTGCCTAAGTAAAGAGCACAACCTTAAAATTCCTACACAAATTCCACAACATGCTCAACCTTTCAAATTAACCACATAATAACACTCAAGGAGCATGAAATTGCATAGATCTAAGCAAGAATTGAAAAAATTTCTCATATACATGAATTTCCCCAATTTTTAGCCTTGGAACCTTAGATTTGAGCAAAAATCAAAAATTTCAACAAGTCACTTCACAAATCTACAAAGTGGAGGCATACCCAAGGTTCACAAGGTGAAAATCTCATAATGGAAACAAGAAAAATGAAAATCATCCATACAAAATTATTTCACCATGAACACCCCCATTTGGAAGCTTAGAGAGCTACGTTCTTACAACTATGGAGAAGAATAAGATAAAAGGGGTGAAAGATTTATACCTTAGGGAGATTGTGTCTTGGAAATGGAGTTGAGAAGCTATGGTGAGTGCACAAGTCTGTGAGTGCCGAGAGGTGAGAGAGATGAAGTGAAAAGAGTGTGTGAAAAATGAAAGAGATGGAAGAAATATATAAAAAAAATGCCCAGCCCGTCGGTGCGACCCAGGCCACACTTGCCGGTCGGGTCGCGCCAGCTCACCACGGAGCTGGTCGGGCCGCGTTGCAGGCGGCAGAAATACCACCGCAGACTCGTGACACCGGTTGCGGTGCTGGGTCTGGGTCGCGTCGCTCGGTGCTGCGGCTTCCACCCGACCTTCGTTGACACTTTACACGCACATGTATAGCTCCTATGCTCCATACTTAGCCATATTCGGGCAAAACCTCCCTGTTGCTTAACACTACAAGTTAAAAGAAAAACAAGAAAACATAACAATACCAAAAGTGAATAAAATGAAACACACTAAAAATAACCAAAAAGAAACGAAAAGAACATAAAATATTGGGTTGCCTCCCAACAAGCGCTAAGTTTAATGTCACTAGCTCGACGGATTACCATCATTTTAGGCGTCGTCAAGGTAGCAAACAAACACCCCCATTTTCTTCTCCGATTTGTAGAACCTTTTGACTCGGTGCCCATTCACCACAAAGAAGTTTCCATCCTTGCCTTTTAGCTCAATCGCCCCGCCATCAAAAATCCGTGCAATTGTGAACGGGCCACTCCATTTGGTCTTGAGCTTTCCCGGAAAGAACTTGAGCCTAGACTTGAACAAAAGTACTTCATCTCCCGGAGCAAAGTCTTTTTGTCTCAAAAGTTTGTCATGGTAAATTTTTGCTCTCATCTTGTAAATAGCCAAATTCTCAAAAGCCTCCATCCGAAATTCTTCTAGCTCATTCAACTTGAAGATGCGCTCTTCTACGGATGACACGGGGTCGAGGTTCAACTTCTTCGTGACCCAAAAAGCTTTATAAGAAAGCTCAATGGGCAAATGATAAGACTTCCCAAACACGAGTTGGTAGGGAGACATTTCTAGCGAAGTCTTATAAGCCGTACGGTAGGCCCATAGTGCTTCATCCAACAATGACGCCCAATCCTTCTCATTTGTTTGGACTATCTTTTGAATAATTTGCTTCACTTCACGATTTGCCAACTTGGCTTGACCGTTTGCTTGAGGGTGATAAGGTGTTGTCACCTTATGCTTGACTCCATGCCTAGCAAATAATGCTCCCATCTATTTGTTGCAAAAATGTGAGCCACCATTGCTCACAATGGCTCTAGGGGCTCCAAACCTTGTCAAGATGTTCTTTTTGAGAAATTTGAGGACGACTTTTGCATCACTTGTCTTTGTTGGAATAGCTTCAATCCACCTCGACACATAATCCATGGCCAACAAAATGTACAAATTTCCTTCCGAAGCAATAAATGGTCCCATGAAATCTATACCCCAAACATTAAAAAGCTCAACTTCAATGGTATTCTACATAAGCATTTCATCCTTCTTGGAGATAGATCCCATACGTTGACATTTATCACAACTTTTGATGAACTCTCTTGCATCCTTGAAGATACTTGGCCAATAAAATCCACTTTGGTAGATCTTCCTAATGGTTCGATTGGCTCCAAAATGTCCTCCACTTAACCCCGCATGACATGTTTCCAAAATTTACCCACACTCCTCTTCAGGCACACACCTTCTCAATACGAGATCCGCACACCTTCTAAACAAAAAGAGGGTTATCCCACACAAAGAATTTCAAATCATGGAAGAACTTCTTCTTTTGGTATCCTTCTAACTCCTTAGGCACAATTCCCGCCACCAAGTAATTAACTACATCTGCAAACCATGGCACCTTCATTATTTCCACAACTAGGATCCTCTCATCTGGGAAGCAATCATCAATCTCTCTTTTATTCTCTTGATCCTCCTTAGTATGCTCCAAACGAGAGAGGTGGTCGGCCACCGCATTCTCACACCCTCTTCGGTCTTTAATTTCTACATCGAACTCTTGTAGGAGAAGGATCCACCTTATGAGTCGGGGCTTGGCATCCTTCTTAGCAAAGAGGTGTCTCAACGCGGCATGATCCGTGTGGACAATCATATGGGCCCCAATGAGGTAGGGCCGGAACTTGTCGAAAACATACACGACCGCCAACAATTCCCTCTCCGTAGTTGTGTAGTTGATTTGTGTCGGGTCCAATGCTTTACTTCCATAGTAGATCACCCGGAATAATTTTTCTCTCCTTTGCCCCAATGCGGTTCCCACGGCCACCTCGCTTGCATCACACATGAGCTCAAAGGGCTCATTCCAAAACGGAGCAATGAGCATCGGGGCCATCATTAAGGCCTTCTTAAGCGTCTCGAACGCCTGCACAGAATCATCATAAAAAATAAAGTCATTAGATTTTTCAAGAAATTTACACAAAATCTTAGAAATTTTTAAAAAATCCTTAATGAAACGCCGATAGAATTCGGCATGGCCAAGGAAACTTCGGACACCCTTTTCATTTGTGGGGGGTGGAAGCTTCTCAATGGCGACTATTTTGGCCCGATCCACCTCCAAGCCCGTAGCGGACACCTTGTGACCAAGGACTATTCCGTGTCTCACCATAAAATGGCATTTTTCCCAATTTAGGACTAGGTTAGTCTCTTCACAACACTGCAAAACTCGGGTTAGATTTTCCAAGCAATGATCAAAGGAATTTTCAAAAACTAAAAAATCATCCATAAAAACCTCAATTATCTTTTCAATCAAATCATGGAAAATTGCCATCATACTGTTAGTTTTGTATACTGGAAAGACATGTCTTTGTATACTTTTCTAATGATGTGATGATATGAAATGAAAGTTATTGCAGTCACTGTTTATATTTAGATTATGTTATATAATTGTTCTATGTAATGTTCCATATACTTACATTGTAGATGATATGGTGTGGGGAGTCACACGGTAAGATCATATCATTAGAACCTTGTATTGTATTAAAGAACTCACGGCTTAGATGATCCTGAACACACCATCGGTACACCATAGAATAATCTGATAAGTTAGTTTATCTTGACTAACTGATTAGTCTAGTACACCTGTTAGTGTATTGAAGAGGATCACGATAAGATACTATTCTCTGTCTCTGACCCAGTTAGTGAGAGAATAAAGATCCACAGAGTTCAGATTCTGAACTCATGTGATATTGGCGAGCATATGTGTGCGTTGTTTGTTACTTTGATTTATCAATGGGTGAGATCTTTCCGTAGATCAATAAACTCGATATCTTGGGTAATACAATGTATGCATGATGTGTCGAGCAATATACATGAGCACCGTGTACTAGTGCGCCAGGTTGATAATGTTCTCTTGAGAAAACACAAGTTCATGTTGAAACTGTACAGGTGAAATTTATTCCTTACATGGTAAAGCTTGTGTGGTACTACTCAAGGTTTTAAATGTTAATTGATTATAGCTGTTAGAGGCTGACATAATTAATTAATGAACATTGTATCTTAAACACGAGAAATGGCTGGACTAAAGAAGAAAACATATTCGTAAATATGTATTAAATTGGTAGGTCAGTTTTACTTCTTTAGTGGAATAAAAGTAAAACTTAATTTATTTAATTATATCCTAAGTTTATTAGATATTGGATATTAAATAAATTAGTGGGCCAATTTAATATTCTTCTAGATCCCTGTTTTAGCCCAATTGACTGAAAGTAGACTGGATATGGAACTTGAGATAGAGGCTCAACCCAGTAGGGTTGGAGCTTGAATTTTCGGCCACCCCTTATATAAATAAAGGGAGTGGGTTCGAAAATTGTAACAGTTAATATCAGCCCCTCTTTTGTCTCTCATGATATCCACAGGTTTCACAATCTTATCTAGTATATTTCAGCCCACTCTAAATCTAGATACAGTCTGAGAATACAACAGAAGATCTTGGAGTAGAATATCTGTGTGGCCGATTTTGTGGAGATAGGTGGCACCTGTTTCAATTCATTCAACAGCAAGATTAGTCATGTAATCTTGTCCTCAGACCGTCTGACAATTTTAAGTAATTCGAATCTATATATTCCGTTTCGTTAGATTCGTTTTGCATGGTTTTGTGCTTGACGTGATAAACATGCATGTGACATAAAAATATGATTTGCATGAACATGGGATTAATGAACAACCAATAGATCATGCGGTAGTTTAATTCGAAAAAACCCCAACAACTGGTATCAGAGCGGGTTTTGGCACTGTTCTATATTTAATCCTATGATTATTTTGGACATAATTAATTGAATTTAATGTCAAATTTATTGTTGTTAAATTTTCAGATTTAATTATGTGTATATGTCGATTATTATGTTATTCAAAACTTGGATGGATTTTTGATTTGGTTCGAAAATCCTAGTTTTGACGTGCTAGAATTTTCGGCCTTCATGAATATAAATTTGGGATGAAATTTGATGTTCTTTAAATTTTCAGATTTAATCTTCATGGTGTTCGAAAATTTGATCTTCAATTTTTTTGAAAATTGAAGTGAAAAAATTCCCTAAATTTGTGTTCTAAAATTTCGAAACCTAGGAATTGAATTTGGATGGATTTTTGATCAAGATCAAAATTTTCAGATTAGTTTTGGATATGGTTCGAAATTTTTAATGATTAGAATAGGATTTGGTGATTTTTGATGTATATCAAGAATTACAAAATTCTAATCTAGATAGGTTTGAAATTAGAATTTTAAATTTGGTAATTTTTGAAGTGGATCAAAATTTTCAGATGTATTTTTCTTGAAAATTTTGAAACCTAGCTATATTATTTGGAATAGTTTTTTGATTAATGTCATAATTTCTAAATGTGAAATATAGTGATAATTTTCGAAACTGTTAAATAAAATTGGAGAAGGTTTTGATGAAAATCAAATTTTCAGATTTATTTAATGATGTGTTTCAAAAATTTGGAGTGTTGGATTAAGATTTGATATTATTTGATGTATATCTTAATTTACCTAATTTTAATCTAAATAGGTTTGAAAATAGAATTTTAAATTTGGAAAAATTTGAAGTGGATCAAATTTCCAGATTTATTATTTAGATTATTTAAGAAAACTTTGGATTAAAAGTTGGAAAAGGTGATTTTGGATATAGATGAATAATTATGAAAATCCAATTGTGATAAAAATTTAAATTTTGATAAGTTTTGGAAGATTTTGAAGCGGATCAAATCTTCAAACTTTATCCTTAAAGATTTTGATTCTTATAGATAATATTTTGATTGGATTTTTGATTTATATCAATATATTCAAATATTATTTAATTAGGGTGGTCGGAAAATATTAAATAAATTTAGTGGATAATTTTAAATAATTTTCAGATTTATTTTGTTGATATTTTCGAAAATATAGAAGTTTAAAATTGATGGATAATTATTTTAATTTCCAATTTTTATCTTGTGGATAATATCAAATTAATTAATTTAATTAATTGTAAAATTCAAATATTATTATTCATGCATAGATATCATATGTTATTTTATGTGTTTCATATAATATGATTGTTGGTTTTGTAGACTGTGTTTGTTTGCAGGTTTACCAACTATCATGGCTCCTTTATTTATGTGATGTATCTTTATGTTGAATGGATGTTTAGCCGTATGCCGGTTTGGCTACGTGATTTTAATCCATGAGAAAATCCATAGATTAGGTCTAGGTTTTATTTTACGTTGTTTTAATGTAATAGATATAAAGCTGTTAGACCGAGTTTTTGAGTTGTAATTTTTATTCTAGCAATATTAGATTTTTCCTTTTGGAATAGATAGTCTGTATTGAATAAAAATTGAAGATCAACTCAAATAGGGAAAGTAGTTCATCACCAAGAAGGATGGTTCACTGGTTCACGTCCTGAAACCCTAAATGGAGCTAGGGTTTTCGACGAGGTATGGTGAAGGAAGCGACGGCCATAGCCCTATTTTTGGAGCTGACTTTCATGTTTTATCTCATCAATCAACATGAGATATAAGCCATGATAGTTGGAATATTACTGTTGCTTATTATGTTGAAGCATGCAATGGTTGTTTATCATTTTATGTGATGTTTGCATGTTCGATAATGGGATAAAATGAAACCTCAAGCATAAATAACTAAGTGGGAGAGCTTCATACCAAAGTATGTAGAAATCTCATACGGTCTCCATTAAAATCTGGTTTAATTGAGAAGTGATGGGCATGCGCGTTGACATCGGTCTTCCTCCATATCGGATGTGTCATATCACAGATTTCTCTAGAAATTAAATCTCCTAAATGGATAGCTGTAGAACACTATTAGAACTAACTGACTCCTCCATCTGAAGTAATTAAATTCGAATAGTGATCTTTGTGCAAAGATAATGGTGTGCACACTTAGATGTAATTTATTGATAAACGTCCACACGATCGTGGCTTATCAGTTAGACGATTACATGACTGTGTTTATTATCCGGCTATTAATTTGTTTGTTGTAAGGAAACTCAAATGGAGGCAAATTAAAGATTTTAACCTATTTAAAAATGAATTTTATAAATGTCCACACTATTGTGGCTTATAAAAGACGTTTTTAAAGTGTCGGTGGAAAAGTATATAATTTTTTGTGAGGCTTTCGATTATATACTTTTTATCCTAAAGTTTGTGACTGTACTGCATGTTTCAATTTCAGTTATTTCATATCATCAATGACATTCTCCAATCTGTCCTCAATCCTCTAAGAAAACAAACTCGTCGGTGAAAACTATAATGACTGGATTTGGAACCTTAACCTCGTTCTTGTTGCTGAGGGGCACAAGTTTGTGCTTGAAGAGGTTTGTCCTCCACAGCCAGATGAGGGTTCTGACGAAGCCCAAAAGGTTGCATATGATAAGTGGGTTAGGTCTAATGAGATAGCGCGCTGTTACATTCTGGCATCCATGTCGAATGTATTGCAACATCAACATGAGCCTATGAAAACCGCTTATGATATCATGTACAACCTTAGGCAGCTTTTCGGTCATCAGAACTGCTCGGCACGCTATTTGGCAATGAAGAAGCTAATGGATGTGAGAATGGCTGACTCCACACCTGTTAGGGATCACGTTCTCATGATGATGAGGTATCTATCTGAGATCGAGACCTTGGGTGGAGAGTTGGATACCGATTCTCAAATCGACATTGTTCTTCATATCTTGTCCTCGAAGTTTGAGCAGTTCAGACTGAACTTTAACATTATCAAAAGGGATGTCAGCCTGATTGAACGCTCATAGACCTTTAGGCGGCTGAATTGCTCCAAAAGAGCGATCCTCAGGCCCACATAGCTGAGAAATGGGCATCTTCTTCTGGTGGAAAAAGGAAGAAGATATACGCACCTAAAAAGACTGCAGATGAGGCGCCTAAGGCAAAGAAGCCAAAGGCAAAGATTCCTCATGAGGAGTTCAAATCGAAGACTAAGTGCTTCAAGTGCGGCCAACCAGGTTACTGGAAGGCGGCGTGCCCTAACAAGAAGAAGAAGAGAGGTATATCTCACACTCTGATTGTAGAAACATGTTTAGCAACTTGTTCTACCCAGTCATGGGTAGTAGATACTATTGGAATTTTTTCGAATTAAACCACCGCATGATCATTTGGTTGTTCATTAATCCATGTTCATGCGAATCATAATTTTATGTCACATGCATGTTTATCACAGTCTAACAGAAAAAGCATGCATAGCAGATTTGAATCTAATAAAGCGGAAACATAGAAACGAATCTACTTACAAATCGATAGATGGTATGTGGACAAGATTAAAGATCTAATCTTGCTGTTGAATGAACACTGTAATTGGCGCCACCTAGCACCTCAAAATCGGCAACTGCACAATTCCACTCCAAGATCTTCTATTGTATTCCCTGCCTGTATCTAGATTCAGAGTGGGCTGAAATCTACTAGATAGGGTTGTGGAATCTGTGGATAAGTTTGAGAGACAAAGAAGGGCTGAATAATACTGCACACAATTTTCGAACCCACCTCCGCTATAAATAGGGGAGGTGGCCGAATATTAGTCTCCCAACCCTACTGGGTTTGGGCATCTATCTCAAGTTCAATATCCAGTCCACTATTAGTCAATTGGGCTACAACAGGGATCTAGAAGAATATTAAATTGACCACTAATTTATTTAATTTCCAATATCCAATAAACTTAGGATATAATTAAATAAATTAAGTTTTACTTTTATTCCACTAAAGAAGTAAAATTGACCTACAAATTTAATACATATTTACGAATATGCTTTCTCCTTTAGTCCAGCCATTCCCCGTGTTTAAGATATAATGTTCATTAATTAATTATGTCAGCCTCTGACAGCTATAATTAATTAACATCTAAAACCTTGAGTAATACCACACAAGCTTTACCATGTAGGGAATAAATTCCACCTGTAGGGTTTCAACATGAACTTGTGTTTCCTCAAGAGAACATCATCAACCTGGCACACCAGGACACGGTGCTCATACATAGTGCTCGAGACATCATGTATACATTGATATTACCCAAGATATCGAATTCAATCTACGAAAAGATCTCACGCATTGATAAATCAAAGTAATAAACAACGCACACATATGCTCGTCAATATCACATGAGTTCAGAACCCGAACTCTGTGGATCTTTATTCTCTCAGTAACTGGGTCAGAGATAGAGAATAGTATCCTATTGTGATCCTCCTCAATACACAAACGAGTGTACTAGAATAATCAGTTAGTCAAGATAAACTAACTTATCAGATTATTCTATGGTGTACCGATGGTGTGTTCAGGACCATCTAAGCCGTGAGCTCTTTAATACAATACAAGGTTCTAATGATATGATCTTACCGTGTGACTCCCCACACCATATCATCTACAATGTAAGTATATGGAACATTGCATAGAACAATTGTAGAACATAATCTAAATGCAAACAGTGACTGCAATAACTTTCATTTCATATCATCATATCATCAGAAAAGTGTACAAAGACAAGTCTTCCAGTATACAAAACTAACAGATACTGGAGCTACTGATCATGTTTGCATGTCTTTACAAGGGTTCCTGGTAAAAAGACAGCTGAGTGAGGATGAGATCACCGTGTACATGGACAATGCTACGAGAGTGGCGGCTGTTGCAGTGGGAGACGTTCTTTTACCTTTCATTAGTGATAGAACTTTGGTTTTGAAAGATTGTCTTTATATGCCTGGTTTTAGGCGAAACTTGATTTCAGTTTCTAAATTGATTATGGATGGATAATCTGTTTCTTTTGATAACAAAATAGTTATCTTTAGTGGTAAACATTTTATCTGTTCTGGCACATTGGATGGACACTTATACTTTCTTAAACCAATTGAAAACACTACGCAAAGATAATTGTTGAATACATCGATCATAAACCCTAACAAGAGAAAAGAACCTTCAGACCTGAATCAAACCTATCTTTGGCATCTAAGGCTAGGTCATATTAACCTTAAGATGATACAAAGGCTTGTAAATGATGGACCATTATCTTCTTTGGTACTGAAATCATCTCCTTTGTGTGAATCCTGTTTGGATGGTAAAATGACCAAGTGTCATTTCCCGTCAAAAGGAAATAGATCCGAAGGGCTATTAGATTTGATTCACTCTGACCTGGGCAGCCCTATATCAGTTCAAGATCAAGGAGAGTTTGAGTATTTCATCACTCTCATTGATGATTACTCTAGATATGGATATATCTATCTATTGCGTCGCAAGTCTGAATGTTTTGAGAAATTCAAAGAATTTAAGGCGGAAGCGGAGAAAAGAACAGGCAAAAATATCAAGTCACTACATTCTGATTGTAGTGGCGAGTACCTCTCAAGTGAATTTAGGGATTACATGGCAGAGAATGAGATTACCTCCCAGTTGATTGCACCTGGAACGCCAAAGCAGAATGGCGTGGCAGAAAGAAGGAATCGTACACTGTTAGAGATGGTTAGATCGATAAAGATTTATTCTGAGTTGCCCATTTTGGTTGGGGGATATTCCCTAGAAATGGCAGCCTATATTCTTAACTGGGTTCCATCAAAATCAGTTCCTTCTACACCCACAGAATTATGAACTGGACGAAAGCCCAGTTTGAACCATCTTCGGATTTGGGGTAGCCCGGCACACGTGTTGGACAAGGAAGCTGATAAGCTGGCTCTTCGTACTGATGTAAGGCTGTTCATTGGATATCTTAGAGGAACGAAATGTGGTTTATTTTATAGTCCTAAGGATCAGAAGATCATTGTTAGCACCAATGCTCGATTCTTAGAGGAAGACTATGTCATAAACCACAAATCAAGGAGTCAGATCATCCTTAAGGAGTTAAGGGGAGGATCGAATCCTACACTAGTTGTACATGAAGAGGTACTACCAAACACTGCACAACGTGTCACAGAAGTACAAGAATTACCTCGTCGCAGTGGGAGAGTTATACGCTAACCTGATAGATTCATTGGTCTGGGAGAGGCTTCAGATTTCCCAGATGGACTAAATGAATTGGATCCCAGGACCTATGACGAGGCAATTCGAGATAAAGATGCGGATTCTTGAAAAACTGCAATGGAGTCTAAGATTGGATATATGAATCGCAATCAAGTTTGGGAACTCATAGAACCACTTGATGGGGTAAAACCCATTAGATGTAAGTGGGTCTACAAGTGCAAGAGAGGATCTGACGGGAAGGTTGAAACCTTCAAGGCTTGATTGGTGGCGAAAGGGTACACTTAGAAAGAAGGGATCGATTATGAGGAAACTTTTTCACCGGTAGCCATGCTTAAGTCAATCTGAATTCTCTTGTCAATTGCCACTCATTTGGATTTTGAGATCTGGCAGATGGATGTCAAGACAGCTTTCCTAAACGGAAGTCTTGAGGAAAACATTCACATGAAGCAACCAGAGGGATTCATTGTAAAGGACTGAGAGTACTTGGTGTGTAAGCTTAAGAAATCCATTTATGGACTTAAGCAGGCATCGAGATCTTGGAACATCCGATTTGATGAGATTATCCAATCATATGGATTCATGCAAAGTCTGGATGAGAGCTGTGTGTACAAGAAATGTGACGGAAACGTGGTGGCTTTCCTCGTACTTTATGTTGATGACATCTTGCATATTGAAAACAGTAAGAAGGTGTTGTCAAACATTAGGGTGTGGTTGTCCGAACAGTTCGATATGAAGGATCTGGGTGAAGCCGGACATGTCCTTGACATCAAGACCATTCATGATCGCCAAAAAAGGATGTTATGTCTGTCCCAAGCAACTTATATCGATACAGTTCTAGCTAGGTTTGGCATGCAAGATTCCAAGAAAGGTTTTATACCTTTCAGGCATGGAATTTATGTATCCAAGGAAATGTGTTCCCAAACACAGTCTGAGATAGAGGAAATGAAGAAAGTATCATATACTTCGGCTGTGGGAAGTTTGATGTATGCTATGCTATACACTAGGCTTGATATATGCTATGTGACAAGTCCAAATTCTCTCATGTTTTTGTGTCTTTTTCTCGTTCTTTTGTCCTTTATTTTTCCTATTTTTTGAGTGGGAAAGAGCCAGAATGGGCACAAGGGGCAGCAGGAGGCAGGAGAATCACTTCTGGAGGGCACAATGGTGCCAATGATACTAAGATAGGCAACAAGTTAGGGTTTAGGGGACGAGAGATCACCTCTAAGCTAAACAGAAAGGATAGATTCGGTATGTTGAGAGAGATCCGGTACCTTTAACTAGATATTTAGATTTACATAAATAATCAGCGTGCCCATGATCGATCCAGTATTTATTAAGTTCGAAATCTGAGTTCTAATCCAGAATACGTTTACTACTAATATTTTCATTTCTTTTTTTTGTTTTGTTATTTAGTTTACAGTCTTTACATACAAGTACAGAGACCACATCAATCCTCAATCCTTTTGGAAAAGTGACACTGGAAGATAGAATTCACAGCTCCTCATGGGATCGAGCCTTACTCACATAAGCTTGCTACGCCTTGCTGTGGGCATAAGGATAACTCTCTCTTGAGAATTATTCTCACCGCGAAACGACTGTGCGTCAGAATTGGCACCGTTACCGGGGAGCTGGTTCTTGAAATTCTATTTTCCCAACTTGTTAGCTTGGCCGGTGGATGCCCAATACCTCTGAAGAAGATTGCTCGTATGATCCAGAACCTAAGAAGACTCTGAAGAGAAGGAGAACAAAAGCACGGAGGGTACAACAAGCTGAGAGACTTGCTCGTGAAAGAGAACTGGAGCAAGAAAGAGCACAACTGGAAATGAACGAACAACTGAAGTTAGCCCCGATGGCTGAAGAAGAAGGAAGAACATTGAGGCAGTTAGTCTTTCCAACTAACATGAATTTACGTCCCATGGGCATAATCCTCCCAGCCATTACTGGAAGTTGGGAGTTGAAGGCAAGTTTCATCCAGATCTTGCCCAAATACCATGGGATGACTGGAAAAGACCCTCAGATGCATATTCAAGATTTCGAGATGGTGTGTCAAACTCAACCTACGAATGGGGGAAATGAACAATATGTGCGGCTTGTTTCGTTCCCGTTCACTGTTCATGACGGGGCACGAGACTGGTTATACACTCTGCCAACTGGCAGTATAACCACATGGGCACAACTGCAGTAGAAATTTCTGGAGAAATATTTTTCTGCATCCCAAGTCTAGGAAATGAGGTGAAGAATTGGAAGTCTGAAGATGGGCATAAATGAGAGTTTCTATGACTACTGGTGTCGATTCCAGAGCATGTTGACGAAATGCCCACAACACCAGATTACAGATCACGATCTGATCTAATACTTTGTGTTTGGGTTGAGACCACATGACAAGATCATTGTCAATGCCTCATGTAGAGGATCCATCCTGAACAAGCTACCAACAGAAGCCTTCTGAATTCTAGCAGAAATGGCTAATGAAAATAGAGATGAAAGTACCGAGGGCACAAGGACAGTTTCAGATGCTGGGAAATCAACGCACCTTGAGGTCAAATTGGAAAAGATTTTGGACCAGATGGAGAAAGTGATGAACCATACTGAGGCACCAAAGAAAAGAGTGTATGGAGTATGCAAGAGTGTGGCCCATTTCACTGATGAATGCCCAACACTGCAGGAAGAGGACGTCGCTGAAGTCAATTCTGTTGGTGGGCATAACAACAACATGCGATATGATCCCCACTCTTAAACATATAGTACAAGATGGAGGGATCACGAGAATTTCAGATGGAAGAGGAATGATGCCCACCAACCAGATTTACCACCACCACCACTAAGGGCACGAGAAGAACCCAGCCTAGCCAAACTAGTCCATGCTCTGGCCAAGGAGAATGTGAAGTCACAACAGGAGAATGAAAGGTTCAAACAAGAGATAAGGGCCGGTCTGCAAACATGTGAGCAAGCAAATTTCCCAACTAGCTCAAGACCTTGCCCAACTGAAGGAAAGAAATGGACAATTACCATCCCAAGTGGTAAATTCTCGAGAGCAAGTGAACGCTGTGACCACAAAGAATGAAGAGACAACAATGAAAACTGAACTGAAGGGAGACACTGAAGGCATAACGAAAGAAGAAGAGCAGACACAAGAAGAGGTTGCTGAGCCCACAAGGTAAGAAACAAAGAAGAAACCTCCCTTCCCTGAACGTCTTGCCCATGATAGAAAAGAAGAAGAGATGAAGGACCTTCTCAAGGTTTTTTGAAAAGTGGAGATCAATATTCCACTACTGGATACGATAAGGCAAGTTCCTCATTATACCCGTTTTCTGAAAGAGCTGTGTACCAAGAAGGTACGATTTGAAGATGATGCGAGACTTTTCATGGGAGAAAATGTCTCTGCAGTACTACAGAAGATGCCAAAGAAGTGTGAAGATCCTGGTATGTTTGTCATACCATGCATAATTGGGAGCAAAAAGATTGAAAAGACGATGCTTGATCTCGGCGCATCCATAAACGCCATGCCCATGACGATTTATGAAGAATTGAATCTGGGACCACTCAAGGAGACAAGGGTGATCATCCAATTGGCAGATAGATCAAATATCTACCCCGAAGGTTTAATAGAAGATATCTTGGTGAAGGTGGGAGAATTAATTTTCCTAGCAGATTTCTATGTCTTGGACATGGGCAACACGACACCGTCTACACCCGTTCTACTATTAGAGAGGCCTTTCATGAAGACTGCTCGAACCAAGATCAATGTCGATGAGGGCACACTAACATGTGAGTTTGATGGATAGATAGTTGTGTTCAACATTTTTATGAAGCCATGAAGTACCCACAAGATCCGGAGTCAGTCCACTTTGTGAACTATTGCTACACCTAATCTTAAGCCATTCTGGGTCGCATGAACAACCAAGGACCCCTAGAATGGGCATTACAAACTGGGGTGACTGACTACGATGCCCTTGACGAAGATGAGGATACCAGAGATGCCATCATGGTGCTGTACTCTCTGGAAGAATTACCGCATGGAGTGGTGAATTTCAATTTACCCATAATGACTCAGATAGACAGGATGCTTCCATCGGTGCAGAGGGCACCGAAGCTAGAATTGAAGAATCTCCCTGACCACTTAAAGTATGCCTATCTTGGGGAGAATGAGACACTGTCGGTTATCATAAGCAAGGGACTGAATCTTGTTGAAGAAAATCGGCTATTGAGATTGTTACGTATATACAAAGAAACAATGGGATGGACTTTGGCAGATATCAAGGGCATAGGCCCTGCAGTATGCATGCATAGAATTCTCCTGGAGAATGATGCCAAATTTGTACGGAATGCCCAACGCAAGTTGAACCCCGCAATAAAGGAGATCGTGCTGAAGGAAATACTCAAGTTGCTAGACATGGGGATCATCTATCTCATTTCAGACAGCAAGTGGGTAAGCCCGATTCATATCGTGCCCAAGAAGTCAGGAATCCAGGTGGTGAAAAATGAGAAAAACGAGCTTGTGCCCACAAGGCTACAAACTGGATAGAGATAGAGATGCCCACGGTTCCGGTTCCGGTTACAAACCGCCGGTTAGGCGGTTTCGGAACGGTGGAACCGTAACCGCACCGTCCGTAGACGGTTGATGGTTCCGGTTTGTTAACCGGAACCGCCGGTTTTCACCTCGGCCGGTTTTGGCCGGTTACCGGCGGTTATCCGGTTAACCATCGATTTCCGATTTTTTTTTCCTCTATCTCTCCGAACTCGAATTGATGATTGGATGAAAAACTACTAAGTACTAAATCGATAAAATTACTAATTTACAAGTTAAAAACTAAGAAGTATGACAAAACACAAGTTTATTTGAATTTTGATATTATTATATAATTTTATAATTTATATCTTACAATTTACAAGTTATAAAATTTACAAGTTACAACCTACAAGAATATTGAGAATACAATTTAATTTATCAAATTACAAGTTACAAAATACAAATTGTACATTAATCAAGCTATGAAAATATGAAATTACAATTTACAAATTTACAAATTACAATTTACAAATAACAAGTTACAAAATACAAATTGTAAATTAATCAAACTATGAAAATATAAAATTACAATTTACAAATTTACAATTTACAAATTACAATTTACAAGTTACAATTTGAGCTAATTTAGAATTTAGGAATTATGGGGGAAAAAGAAATAATTGAAATTTGGGCTTGCACTTCATATGAAGCTGCCTACATATCCCTTACCTTGGAATCAAAGCCCTCGTAGTTCATTTTACCTTTTTTCCTTGGCGAGTCTAGAATTCGAAGTCGTCATCCCAATCATCTTCGGTTTGGCTCCCTCCTTCGGCTTCACTCTCCGAGCCAACTTCAATGAGCGGGCCATCCATCAAGTCATCCCAGCGGTTCTCTTGCTCTCTTAGGTCGGCTTTGGACTCGTCCTTCAACATCATTTGAGCTTCGAAGTGATCCGGTGTCAAATTTGATCTCCGTTCATCCAACATGTAACCGGATTCACTGAAAGCTTGCTCGACCGCAACCGTTGATGCCGGGACTCCAAAAATCTCCCTTGCCATAATTACAAGCAAAGGATACCGCTCTTGATTTCGGGACCACCACTTGAGAACATCAAAATTGTTGGGACCTGTATTTTCATCATCGGGGGGCACAACAGGGTCTTGCAAATACATATCTAATTCATTTTGACTACGCCTAGCATTTCCTCTACTGTGGAAAATTTTTTGGAATTCTTGTAAATCACTACCACGTGAAGATGAAGTATTTAATCCTAACGAAAAAGAACTACTAGAACCTAAAGAACGACTGGTTGGATGAGTTATACTATCAGCATATTTTAACTCATATTCTCTATAAAGTGAATATATAGACTCATAAATTTCTGTTTTAATTTCTTCAGCAGTTGGCACATGTATATCGGGATCGGAACCTGTAAAACTCATAGTAGACAAAAACTTGTAATACATGTCAATCATATCGTTAGTAGCACTTAGTTTAAAAGTAGGATCCAATATTTTTGCAACCAAAAAAATATTAGGCACATGATCAAAATATTTAAGCCATTCTTTTACCATGGCTAGAATCATATCTTGCAAATCGGGTTTATGACTACAAGCATTAAATTTTGCAGCAATTAAACAACAATAATACATAAATTTGCAAACAGTAGGGTAATACACACTGGATAAATCTTTTGTTGCATATTGAAAAACTTGTAAAAGCTCCATTAATTCAATACAATCATCCCAATATGAAGATAATAAAATAAACGATTCAATATGCGTAGCAAAAAAAGAACATAATAATTCACGATATTCAAAAGTTGCAGAAAGCATTTCATAAGTAGAGTTCCACCTATTGGGCACATCTAAGTTAAAAATTTTAGGATGCTGTTGTGGGTAGGAAGAGGGCTGGAGCGATTGTTCAGACAAAGGGGAAGACTATGGGAAATGGTGAGGGATTAAAGTTTTCAATCTTCAGAGGTTGATGATTATGGTGAATTGGGGATTCTGGAGTTGACCGATGAAGGTGTTGTTGGATAGAGTGTCGGGTCAGCTAGAGCAATGGATAGGAGCTCTATTCAAAATGGGTCTTTTAGTTGGGCTTGTGTTTAATTTTATATTTGGGCTTTTATTTCTTGCTTTCAATTAAAGATGGCCCAGTTTAGCTACTTACGGTTATTTGCATGTAAAAGATTGTGGTCCCTAGCCTTGTATAGTTTAAATACCCTTTTTTGTGTAAGAAATGATATGAAGAACTATATTCAGATCTCGCCCCTTTTTTTCCTCTTTTCTCCCTACTTCCTCTCCTTTGATCTTTCTCATTTTCATTCTCAAATACAGTAAAGTTTTCAACTTTATTATATTAAATATACTACAAATATAAGATCTGCAAAATAGGGAAAAGAAAGACAAAAAAAAGAGAAACAACTGAGTCTATTACATTTGGTATCCAAAGCCAAGCTTCCTTGGCCATGGCGGATGGGACAAGACTTAAGGAGCTGCAGGAAGGGCAAAACAAACTGCAACAGATTTGGCAGACAAAGACCATGAAGAGAGATGCTGCAGAGCAGAAACTACAAGAGCAAATGGCAGGAATCAGTGAAGATATGAATCAAAAAATTACAGGAATTCATGAAGGTATGAATGAAAAATTCGATCAGTTAGCTAAAACTATGTCTACTCTTCAATTACAATTGATGAATGCAAGCCCTAAAAAGATGATCAGTGAAGAGGGATCAATTTTAGGCCCCCCTCCATAGCACTTTGTTGGACAAGGTTCTCAAACAAGAAACCATACCAATACCTACAAAGAAACAACAATTACTGAACCATACAACAATCAGGTGTACACCCCTCGTCCCAAGGTGGAATTTCCTAAGTTTGATGGTTCCCACCCAAGAGTTTGGATGCTACGTTGTGCAGGTTACTTTAAACTAATACCTAACTTACCAGATGACCAAAAAGTAACTTTGGCAACACTGAATTTTGAAGAAAGAGCAGCAGTGTGGTACCAGAACTTCAGCTCTAAGTACAGTGAAGTCACATGGGATCAGTTTATGGAAGTGGTGGCAGCCAGGTTTGAAGAATTAAAGACTTCTAAGATAATAGTGGAATTTAACAAACTCAAACACACTGGAGACTATCTAGAGTATGTGGATAAATTTGAGGAGCTGAAAGAGTGTATGGTGATGTGTGGTGGTGGAACATATACAGAAGCATACTTCACTGCTAGCTTTCTTAGTGGATTAAGTGATGAATTAAGGGCAGCTATTAATATGTTCAACCCTACCACCCTTGAACAAGCCATTGAGTTGGGAAAAAATCAACTCATTACCATTGAGGCACTCACCAAGAAGATTAAGGGGAATACCAGGTCTTATCCTAACAGTTGGGCAAATATTCAACATAAACAACAACCCTCTCAGCTGACCCCTAACAGGTCCAATCAACCCTCAAAAGCACCCACTAAACTCTTAACTTCAGCACAAATGTCAGATAGAAGGGCACAAGGATTATGTTACAATTGTGAAGAAAAGTATACTCCGGGCCACAAGTGCCAGCACAGAGTCTACTATATGGTCATGTCTGAGGAAGAAGAGCTGGCTTATCTGCAGTCTGCTACTCTGTTAGAAGAACTAGACAAAGACAGTGACCTAGCAGAACTACAAGTCTCTCTTAATACTCTTAAGGGGGAGGACACCATTACCACTCTAAGGTTCAGAAAAACTTGTGATGGGCACACTCTGCAGATATCAGTGGATACAGGTAGCACACTAAGTTTTCTCAAGGAATCTACTGCTCATCAGTTAGGGTGTGAAGTGATCCCAGCTACACCCTTGCTCATCAAGGTAGCTAACGGGCAGAGGCTCATTAGCTCCTCACAGGCCTCTAATTTTGGCTGGCAGATACAAGGACAGGAGTTGAGGCATTCATTGAGGCTATTACAACACGAGGGTTGTGACATCATTTTAGAGGGTGATTGGCTAAAAGTGTGCACCCCTATTAAGCTAGATTATGACAACATGTCTATGACTATTCAGTGGGGAGGTAAGAAGATAAAAATGCTTGCTCAGAAATCACAGGCTGAGTGTCAATTCATCTCACACCATGCCTTGTACAAGTTGCTACACACTAAGACTAAGGCTGCAGTGGAGGAAGTGTTTTTTGTCACAATGCAGAAACCAAAAGGTACGCAGAATCAAACATTAGATGGGCTAGTTACAGAATTTGAAGATGTGTTCAAAGACCCTGAAGGCCTTCCACCTGGCCGGGGAGTTGAACACCAGATTGAGTTAAAACCAGGGAGCGTGCCCAAACACCAATATCCTTATAGGTCATCACACAATCATAATGATGTAATTGAAAGAATTGTTAAAGAGCTACTGGATTCAGGAGTTATACAACATAGTAAAAGTCCATTCTCATCACCAGTACTGTTAGTCAAGAAGAAAGATGGGACATGGAGATTGTGTGTAGATTATAGATATTTGAATGAGCTCACAATCAAACATGATTACCCCATCCCAGTGATTGATGAGTTACTAGATGAGTTGAATGGCTCAAGATACTTTTCAAAGATTGATTTGAGATCTGGATACTTCAAGATCCTCATGCAGCCAGAGCATAGATACTTGACTGCATTTAGGACTCATAGTGGCCACTATAAGTTTCTTATTATGCCATTCGGGCTGTGCAACACACCTGCCACATTCCAATCTCTAATGAATCAAGTTTTCAGGGACTGTTTGAGGAAGTATGTTTTGGTATTCTTTGACGACATCCTAGTCTACAGCTCAAGTTGGGAAGCACACTTGCAACATCTTCGGGAGGTTTTCTCTTTACTAAGAAAGCACACCTTGTATGCTAAGAGGTCTAAATGCCACTTTGGGCAGACCAGTATTGAGTATTTGGGGTACATAATCAATGAGGAAGGGGTCTCTACTGACCCACAAAAGATTGAAGCCATGGTAAACTAGCCCACACCCCAAAGTGTGAAGCAATTGAGGGGATTCCTAGGCCTTACAGGCTACTATAGGAAGTTTATCAAGGGGTATGGTGCTATTAGCAAACCTCTAACCACCCTCTTGAAGAAGAATAATTTCAAGTGGGGACTAGAGGCAGATCAAGCTTTCAAACTCCTTAAGGAAGCTATGATACAAGCCCCTATGTTAGCATTACCTGACTTCACACTACCATTTAATTTGGAAACAGATGCTAGTGGAGCAGGGTTGGGGGCTGTACTGATGCAGAGAAGAAGGCCCATTGCATTCCTTAGCAAATCTCTTTGCCCAAGGAATCAATCCCTCTCAATATATGAGAGGGAGTTTTTGGCTGTTCTTATGGCAATCAACAAGTGGAGACACTACCTGCAAGGTAGTAGGTTCTTTATAAGGACTGATCAGCAAGCTTTGAAATACTTACTCAACCAGAAAGTCATGAACCCCATGCAGTAGAAATGGATTACAAAATTATTAGGGCTTGACTATAAAATACACTATAAGAAGGGTACAGAAAATAGGGCAGCTGATGCCTTGTCTAGAGTTCAAGGAGAGAAGGTACAACTTACTGTACTCACTACTATTACTCCTACATGGATTCAAGAAATCATCAGCAGCTATGAAGATGATCCATTTATCATGAAAATCAAAGAAGGATTGGGGGCAGACCCAAAATCTGACCCTAAATTCACCTAAACAGGTGAACTTTTAAGGTATAAAGGAAGGATTGTTGTAGGAGAAGATCCCAACCTAAGAGCTAGGATACTTGCTGAGATGCATAACTCATCATATGGTGGGCATTCAGGAGTTAATGGCACATATATGAGGTTGAAGTCAGTCTTTTTCTGGCCTAACATGAAGATGACAGTGACAAATCTGGTCAGAGCTTGTGATATATGCCAGCTAAACAAGCCTAATCATGGAGCTGTACAGGGCCTGCTACAACCACTCTCTATACCAGAACAACCGTGGAGTCACATTACCATGGACTTTGTGGAGGGTCTGCCAAACTCATATGGAAAGAATGTGATATTAGTGGTAATTGACAGGCTAACCAAATTTGGGCACTTTATTTCCCTATCACATCCCTTCTCTACTCAATTGGTGGCTAAGCTATTTCTAGACAATGTCTACAAGTTGCATGGAATGCCTGTTAGTATTGTTACTGACAGGGACAAGATTTTCACAAGTAATTTCTAGAGAGAACTCTTCAAGATAATGGGTGTGACACTAAATTTTTCTTCAGCTTATCACCCACAATCGGACGGACAAACGAAAAGACTCAATCAGTGCCTCGAGAACTATCTTAGGTGTATAAGTTCAAGTCATCCTAAACAGTGGTTTAAATGGCTCTCCCTAGTAGAGCACTGGTACAACACTAACTTTCATACCGCACTCAAAACCACTCCATTCCAAGCCTTGTACGGGTATCCACCCCCTTATCTCACTCTTGGGCCCTATTTGGATACACAACAAGGGGAAGTGAAGGATTTAGTGCAGGAGAGGAAACTCATGCTCCAACAACTGAAGGAGAACCTACGGGAGGCTCAAAATAGGATGAAGGTCTATGCAGACAAAAATAGAGTTGAGAGATACTTTGAGGTGGGAGAACAAGTTTATTTAAAAATTCAGCCTTATCGACAGAATTCGATTCAGCTCCGGAAGAATCTTAAATTAGCTTCAAGATTCTTTGGACCTTATATGATTCTGGAGAAAATTGGGAAGGTAGCCTATCGGCTAGATCTTCCAGAGGGAGCCCGTGTACACCCTGTGTTTCACGTGTCCCTCTTCAAGAAAAAAATCGGAGAAGAAATCAAAACTACTGCTGAGTTACCTGCAGTTGATGAAGACGGGACTTTCCACCTGGAGCCTACCAAAATCTTGGACTCACAGGTCATCGACAGAGGGGGAATAGCAGTAGACCAACTTCTAGTGCGGTAGGATTCTGAAAGTTCCGACCTTGCTTCTTGGGAAGATACTAAGTTTTTGGAGCGTAAATTCCCACACCTTGATCCTTGGGGACAAGGATCCCAAAAAGAGGGGGGTAATGTTGTGGGTAGGAAGAGGGCTGGAGCGATTGTTCAGACAAAGGGGAAGGCTATGGGCAATGGTGAGGGATTAAAGATTCAATCTTCAGAGGTTGATGATTATGGTGAATTGGGGATTCTGGAGTTGACCGATGAAGGTGTTGTTGGATAGAGTGTCGGGTCAGCAAGAGCAATGTATAGGAGCTCTATTCAAAATGGGTCTTTTAGTTGGGCTTGTGTTTAATTTTATATTTGGGCTTTTATTTCTTGCTTTCAATTCAAGATGGCCCAGTTTAGCTACTTAGGGTTATTTGCATGTAAAAGATTGTGGTCCCTAGCCTTGTATAGTTTAAATACCCCTTTTTGCGTAAGAAATGATATGAAGAACTATATTCAGATCTCGCCCATTTTCTTCCTCTTTTCTCCCTACTTCCTCTCCTTTGATCTTTCTCATTTTCATTCTCAAATACAGTAAAGTTCTCAACTTTATTATATTAAATATACTATGAATATAAGATCTGCAAAATAGGGAAAAGAAAGACAAAAAACAAAAGAGAAACAACTGAGTCTATTACAGATGCACACCAACTTCCCTACAGAATTTTTCCCACCTACGTCTAACTCTAACTCTACCATGAATATAATCTACAGCGTCACGAATAGGTTGAATTGAGTTATTTAATATTCTAAGTCTATCTTGAACACATAAATTCAAAATATGAGCAATACATCGAGTATGAAAATATTTACCATGCAAGGTTGGATTACATGCTTGAATTAATTCTCTAATACTAGCCGTATTAGCACTCGCATTATCAAAACCAATAGAAAAAATTTTATCAAGTATTTTAAAATGATTGCAAATTTTAATAATAGCCTTAGCAATATTAGTAGCACTATGTTGACAGTTAAATCTACAAAAAGTAATTAAACGTTTATTTAAATTCCATGAATAATCAATCCAATGCAATGTAATAACAATATAATGACGACGGATAAATTTATCAGACCAAATATCAGAACAAATAGCAACCTTATAAGGAATTTTACTAATAACACTTTTCAATTTCGACTTATATCTTATATGCAATTTTTCAAGGGTCCTAGTCATAGTCATTCTAGGTATTCTTTGAGCACCAGGATTATAAGCAGCTTTCATACGACGTTCAAAATTCATGCTATCGGCAAATTGAAGTGCTAAAGATTCTTCACAAATAAAATAACACATTTGTTCCCTAGCAACTAGAAGGTCAAACCTAAAGAGTTAGGATGAGTACGGCGTACCTTCACCTTGGCTTTCGATATTTTGACTGCTTACCGGTTGGAAGTTGAGTTGCGATTGAGCTTGAGCATGTCCAAGTTCGACTTGATGATTGTTGGTGATGTGTGACCAGTACGTCCCATAGCCTCCTCCAGTGCGAAATTTGTATTGTTTCGGACCATAGATGCAATACAAATCAAACACACCCGCTTCATTCTTCCTTGCCACCTTTCGGAAATGAATAGTGAAGAGAGCAGATTTTAGTGCCGTATTTCTTGTTGGAACGGCCTCCGCCTCTTCCTCCGCCTCCTCTATGTCGAGATCGACGGATGGATTTCCGCTGAAAGCACGAGATTCTTGAGATCATTGTAATTCTTCAAACTGGATCCATCTTGCCACTACTTCGTCAACTTCTATTTGAGAAGTAGGATTGTTGTAAAAACCGCCACCAGTTGGATCATGGTAGAAACCGCCACCACTTGGATCGTTGTAGAAACCGCCATCGGTTTCGCTATAGGGATTCACATATTCTTCAGGTTGTTGTTGTTGAAATTGAGGCGATATCGTATCAGCATCATCAGAAATATGTACTCCAGAATGAGTACGATGACGACGACGTGGAGCTTCGGAACTATCAGCAATAGCTTTGCCTTTACCCTTATCGGCTCGGCTACCTCAGCTAGACATGATGATTAGGGATGATAGAAAATGAGTAGAATTGTAGAAATGAAGAAATGAAGAAATCGAGATATTGAGAGATTGAGAGTGGAGAGAGTAACTTCGTAAAATTGTAACTTGTAAGAAAACTTGAATAAGAAAATGATATTGCTAAAATAGAGAGAATTTGAGTATAGAGAGAGAGAGATTGAGAGTTTGGTGTGAGTGAAAATGGTGGAGGGGATGGGGTATTTATAGGTGAAAATTGGGGAGTGGGGGGAAAAATTTAAAATTCGAATTTGAAAAATTTTGAAAAAAAAATGGCCGAACCGCCGGTTTTGGAGCCCAAACCAGCGGTTTTCGGCCAAACCGCCGGTTTGTGCTCCAAAATCGGCGGCAAAACCGCTGGTTTGGGCTCCAAAACCGGCGGTTCCATGTTAGCAATCCGCCTCCGTGCGTTCCTAGCCGTTGATCAAGATCACGCGGATCGTGATCTCGACCATTAAAAAAAAATTATATATATATATATATATATATATATACAAACTGCCGGTTAACCGCCTAAACTGACGGTTTGAAAAAATCCGTCCACCAAACCGAAACTGGACCGTTCTACTACGGTTGACAGTTACGGTTTACAAACCGTAACCGTCCGTACGGTTCCGGAACTGTGTCGAACCGGCAAACCGACGGTTATAACCGCCGGTCCGGTTTTATTTGGGCAACTCTAGATAGAGAGTCTGTATAGACTACCGGAAGCTCAACACCGTCATAAGGAAGGATCAGTTCCCGTTGCCATTCATAGATCAGATGCTGGAGAGATCGGCTGAAAATAAATTCTTTTGTTTCCTTTACGGATATTTAGGCTACATGCAAATTGTAGTGGATCAAGAAGACCAGGAGAAAACTACCTTCATGTGCCCATTCGGCACATTTGCTTACCGGAGAATGCCTTTTGGACTCTGCAATGCCCCGGGAACTTTTCAACGATGCATGATGAGTATTTTCTTGAATTTTTTAGAGAATTGCATCGAATTATTCATGGATGACTTCACAGTCTATGGAAATTTATTCGATGTATGCCTCGACAACCTTGAAAAGGTGCTAAAAAGATGTTTAGATAAGTGCTTGGTGCTAAACTATGAGAAATGTCATTTCATGGTTCAAGAAGAGATCGTTCTTGGGCACGTTGTTTCAGAGAGAGAAATTGAAGTGGACAAAGCTAAGGTGGACATCATCAAAAAGCTACCCTACCCCACTATGGTAAAGTAAGTTCGAGGTTTTCTTGGGTACGCCGGCTTCTACCGGTGATTCATCAAGGATTTTGCAATGATTGCACAACCAATCACACATCTTTTGCAAAATGATGTGCCATTTATCTTCGATGATGCATGCAAGAAAGCTTTCAATACTCTGAAGAAGAGGCTAATTACAGTACCCATCATTCAACCTCCAGACTGGGGCATGCCATTTGAATAATATGTGATGCCAGTGGATACGTTGTGGGCGCAGTGCTTGGACAAAGGCGAGGTAAAGAATGCCATGTGATTTACTACGCTTCCAAAACATTGAATCATGCCCAAGCCAACTACACCACGACTGAGAAGGAATTAATGGCAGTAGTCTTTACCTTTGAAAAATCTCGATCCTATTTGCTTGGAGCTAAGAGTGTGGTTTACACCAATCACTCTGCATTGAAGCACCTGCTTGCAAAAAAGGAATCAAAACCAAGGCTCATCCGGTGGATACTACTGCTACAAGAATTCGATTGGGAGATCAAAGATAAGAGTGGAGCTCAAAACTAAGTGGTCGATCATTTGAGTAGAGTACTCAATGAGGAAAATGACATGGTGCCCATCAAGGAGTCTTTCCCAGATGAATACCTGTTTAATCTCAAGAGCACAGCACCTTGGTACGCTGACTTAGTCAAGTTCATGATCTCTGGAGAACTACCAACCAGACTCTCGACCTATCAAATGAACAAAATCAGAAGTGAGAGTCGATATTATGTATGGGACGAGCCCATACTATGGAGAAGGTGCACAGACCAAATCATCAGACACTACGTGCCTACTGAAGAAGCAAAGAGCATTCTAGATCACTGTCACTCCGAAGCATGTGGAGGGCACTTCGGTGCAAAAAGAACTGCAAAGAAGATTCTTGATTGCGGGTTCTTTTGGCCCTCACTTCACAAAGATGCTTATGAAGTGTGTCGACGATGCCCATGCTACCAGATGACTGGAAACATTACCAAATACAATGAAATGCCCATGGTGCCTATCATATCGGTAGAAGTCTTCGACGTTTAGGGAATTGATTTTATGGGACCTCTAACCAAATCTAATGGACATCAATACATAGTTCTAGTTGTGGAATATGTATCCAAGTGGGTGGAAGCAAAAACAACTACCACAAATGATGCCCGTGTGGTCAAGAAGTTCCTGAAGTCTAATGTGTTCAGCAGGTTCGGTGTGCCCAAGGCGCTGATAAGTGATCAAGGATCCCACTTCTGCAACATGATCATCAAGAATTTGCTCAAGGAATATGGAGTGAGACATAAGGTAACTACTGCATATCACCCACAAGCGAATGGACAAGCTGAGGTTTTCAACCGAGAAGTCAAGTCTATACTTCAAAAGGTCGTGAACCCCAATAGTAAGAATTAGAGTTTCAAGCTAGATGATGCCTTGTGGACATATTGCACTGCCTACAAAACACCCATTGGGATGTCTCCATTCCGCTTAGTCTATAGGAAGAATTGTCATCTTCCAGTTGAGATTGAGCACAAAGCCTTTTGGGCAATTCAGAAGCTGAACATGAAGCTTGATAGAGAAGGGATCGAAAGGAAGCTGCAACTTCAAGAATTGGAAGAGATGGGGCTGAAAGCCTATGACAATGCTGTTTTCTACAAGGAAAGAATGAAGAGAACCCACAACCAACTCATTCGCCACAAGTCGTTTGAGCGTGGGCAAAAGGTTCTGCTATATAATTCTAGACTGAAGCTACTAGGAGGAGGACTCAAGTCCAAATGGTCAGGACCATATGAGATCCAGACCGTATGCCCAAATGGAGTAGTGGAATTATTTGATTCGAGTATCGGAGAGAGGTTCAAAGTCAACGGCCAACGGCTGAAACATCTCAAGGAACTAATGGTTTCATCTATAGAGGCTCTCGGGCTCCAGCTCGTTGAGCCTATATACATGTGAAGCTGAAGAGCGTCGTGCCCACAATAATAACTGGGGTGCTGACTGGGAGGCAACCCAGGTTTATTTGTTTTTCTTTCCTTTTTTATATTTTTCGCAATTTATCTCTTTCCTTTTGAGTGTTTATTTTTTGCCATGTTAGATTAGGAGTTGGATTTTATGGATGTATTTTTTTTGGAGTATTTTAGGAAAGAAATTCAGGTGAATTTTTCATGGAAGGAAAAAATCTAGCCAAATTGGACGCTTCCAGCATGGAGGGCACCAACAAAGGTAATTCTGAAAAATTTGGGATCTCTCTGCCCCCGTGGGCACAACACAAGACTCCGTACAAGGAAACCCTAGAAGCCCAAAAGTCATCTGACGGGCCTGTTACATCAATTCAAATTGAGCGGCTAGGGTGAATCCAAGTATTTAACCCTCATCCCCTCTTCCCCAAATTTCACTCGCCTATTTTTACTCCAAAATCAAAAAAATTACAAACCCTCTCTCTCTCTAAAAACTCCCTCTCTCAAACCGTCATAACCATGATTACCATGGCTCCCAAAACTCGCGCTACCAAGTCCACAAAGAACAAGGTGGAGTTTACCATTTCTACTTCATCGGAAAACTCCAGAGATACCACCACCGACGCTGCTGTACCAACCAAGCCGTCGAGCACTGCCATCATGAACATTCAACCTCTCACTACCGTTAAACCACCGTATTCACCTGTTTCTACCTGAGAGTCTGAGAAGGTTGACGAGCCTTCTCTGAAAATTGTGAAGGAAACCGCCGACGAGATCGATGAGCAAGAAGAGGGTAGCATGCAGAAAGATATGACCCCCGAGCCGATGCCGGAACACACCCCTGAGCCCTCTGCAACTAAAAAGTTGAAGAAGGTGAAGAAAGAGAAGGTAGCCGCTGCGAAAGCTAAGTCGCAGACCCTGAAGAGGAAGAAACAGCCGTCGCCAACATTGTCAGAGGACGAGAAAGCCGATGAGGAGGCCGAGGAAGAAAAAGCTGAAAGCAGTAGGGAGTCGCGAGCCCACAAGAGCCAGGATTACCAGTCTCTGTCTCTGAAGGAACCCACTGAGGGCACAACGGATGCGCCCTCTGTGTCTGCAAAAGGGAAAGGGAATGCTTCTGCCAAGCTGTCTGCAAAGAAGGGCAAAACTGTGGTTAGCCCAACTTCTGGAAAAGTCATGCCAAAAGGAGAAGGCATCTTGCCCACAAGGGAGATCGTGCATAGCAAGACCATCCACTTCGCCTCGCTTGCTATCTTGGGTAACAAGCGAGAGGTAAGGGAACTCTTCTCTAACATTGGTTGGTCCTTTTTCATTGAATGGGATTGTCTGATTTTTCCTAAGTTGGTCTATGAGTTTTTCCATGATCTGTCTGTGAAAAGTATGGGGAAGGGAGGCACTTCTGCCAAAATTTTCAAATTTAAAATTTTTGGTAAAAATTTTAACCTTTCTGCTGATGAATTGAACATGGGTTTAGGAATTGTGCTGTTTTTGGATTTGAATGATGATGATTATAAGTCTACTGTTGTTGTGGTGCCCACGGATGAGAATGTGGAGGAGAAGTGGGCTGAGTTAGGTGACGGTTCCAAATTCAAGTCTGGAACCAGCAAGGGATACATGCTGAAAAGCAATGCCCTTCGCTTTTGTCACCAAGTGCTCACCTACAACTTCTTTGGCCGGAAAGATAGCTCCAACTCCATCACCAATGAAGAGTTGTTTGTCCTCTGGTGCATGGTGCACAAGAAGAGGATAAACTTTGGAGCTGTGGCCATGGCCCATTTCAAGGACGCCGTGGCCCATTCTAAAAACCGAATCTCCCGTGCCCAACTGATTACCCATCTTGCTGAAAAACTGCGTTTGTTTGATCCTTCATCCACTAATCTGTATTGCAAGCATGTTGAGTTGTTTGATTTGAACTGCTTGAAACGTATGATGAATGTTTTTGACGATGAGGAGGGCAAACCCATGTTTGGCATACCGAAGCTAGAAACTTCGAGTAACCTTAGTTTTCCTTTAAATGCAGGACCAAGCAAGAGGCCCCCAAGGGCACAACAACAAGACCCAGTAGCCACCACCATCATTGCCAGACTAGACCAATTGGAGACAGCCCTGATCTCCTATTTCAAGTACGTCGGATTCAATTATCCGACCCCCTCTGATGCCTAAACTGGTACTCTTTCCTGTAGGTTAGGTTTTTATTTTTTGTTTGTTTTGTGTCTGTTTAGGTGTTACCTATTTCCCACAATTTGCATAAGGTAAAGTGTGTGGGTGTGGGCATTAGGAGTTTTTAGTTTTGTGTCTTTGTTGTTTTTGTTATTTTTGTGTTTGTTTTGTAATTAGATGACCTCCGTATTGACCCACTTTGCTAAGGTAAAGTGTGTGGGTAGGAAGGCCTTCTAATGTTTCGTTGAATTTGCGGTTAGTAGGATAACCTTTTCGCACCCACTTTGCCAAATGTAAAGTGTGTGGGTGGGGGTTACTCTACCTTCTTTGCATTTTTTTAGTGTCAAGCATGTGTAAATATTTGAACTTAAAAGCATAGAGTCTAGGGTCTTGTGACCATAAGGCAACATATTTTACTGTATTTTCATTTCAGCGTGCCCATGCTACTGCTTATATGATGAATGAACTAAGTATCTTGTGATGAATTGAGCCTAAATTCACAATGCATGTGCTATTTCTTTCTTGTGTGATTTCTGCATTTTTTGAATTTAGGGAAACTAGAACTTGCTTTTGCTTTATTCCGAGGTCACAAGAAATTCTGGGTATGCTACTGAAATTGCTTAAGCAAATTTTTTTCTGAGCCCACAAAGCTAAATAAACCACCTTGATATTATCCATTGCAGCCCTTTTGATCCAAAAATGAATAAAGCCCTGGTCATATCCTTTCTTGAAAATCACAAAAAGACCATGGGCATGAGGGGAGGATAAATCTGGTGTGTTACAAGGCATAAAATGCCAAGAGAAAGAAAGAAAAAAAAAAGAAGAAAAAAGGAAAGGGGTCAAAATAAAAAGAAAAATGAAAAAGAAACCCCAAGAAAATAAAAGTACAAAATGCCCACAAAAAAACAATCTGGGACATGTGCTTAATAAAATGGGCACGATGGCAAAGGCCAGTAAGAGTCAACAGAAATCTCCCAAAGGGAAAATTCGACTAAAAACTGAGCCAGATCCAAATATTTCCTACCTTGAACCTGTAGCCCCATTACAACCTTTAAAGTCCTTAGAATAGATATGCCCATTATTCCTACAGTGGTGGAGGAACAAGAGCACTTGCAAGCCTATGGTGACCCTCGGTTCAATTATGTCTTTTCTTGAGCGTAAACACTTAGCCAAAACACTTGAGTGAGGAACACATGAGTGAACCAACAACTTAGTCATTTTAATTTGCAGTGGGAATTATGTGTGTTTTTACTATTTATATGCTGTTGATTGTGATCAGGTACCTAGGTCTCGGTGCCCGCAAGGGATTTGCTTTTACATGCTTGATTTGTCGTGTCTTTGTCTTGAGTCTGTCTTTTCCTCCTTTTATTTTCTATTCTTTTTTCTTTTGGGCACATTATACCCACATACTTAAGGGAAAGTATGACTAAAGTGGGTGGGTGTGACAAGTCTAAATTCTCTCGTATTTTTGTGTCTTTTTCTCGTTCTTTTGTCCTTTGTTTTTCCTGTTTTTTTGAGTCGGAAAGAGCCAGAATGGGCACAGGGGGCAGCATGAGACAGGAGAATCACTTCTGGAGGGCACAATGGTGCCAATGATATTAAGATGAGAAACAAGTTAGGGTTTAGGGGACGAGAGATCACCTCTAAGCTAAACAGAAAGGATAGATTGGGTACATTGAGAGAGATCCGGTACCTTTAACCAGATAATTAGATTTGTATAAGTAATCAGCGTGCCCATGATCGGTCCAGTGTTTGTTAAGTTCAAAATCTGAGTTCTAATCCGGAATACGTTTACTATTAATATTTTCCTTTCTTTATTTTATTTAATTTTGTTTTGTTATTTAGTTTACAGTCTTTACATACAAGTACGGAGACCACAATAATCCTCAAACCTTTTGGAAAAGTGACACTGGAAGATAGAATTCGTAGCTCCTCATGGGATCGACCCTTACTCACATAAGCTTGCTACGCCTTGCTATGGGCATAAGGATAACTCTCTCTTGAGAATTATTCTAACTGCGAAACGACCGCGCGTCACTATGCCGTCAGCATGGTAAGCAGATATCAGTCTAACCCTGGACAAAGTCACTAGACTGCGGTTAAAAACATTCTCAAGTACCTTAAAAGGACTCAAGACTACATGTTGGTATTCCGCTCTGATAGTCTGCCTTTGGGTTATACGGACTCAGATTTTTAATCTGACAAATATCAGAGTAAGTCTACCTCAGGCTATGTGTTTACATTAGGAGGTCGAGCCATTGCATGGAGGAGCATAAAGCATAAATGCATTGCTAATTCCACTATAGAAGCCAAGTATGTAGCTGCCTCTGAGGCTGCAAAAGAGGTTGTCTGGCTCCGCGGATTCCTAGTGGGCTTGGGCGTGGTTCCTAATTTGCCTAGAACTATCACGATATACTGTGATAACTCTGGTACAGTGGCAAATTTGAAGGAATCCAGAGCCCACAAGGCAAGTAAACACATAGAGAGAAAGTACCATCTTATATGAGAAATCGTTAAGAAAAGAGATGCGGTGGTGGTCAAGATTGCATCGGAGGACAACTTGGCTGATCCATTCACGAAGAGCCTACCGGCTAAGACCTTTGATGGTCACATGGAGAAAAAGGGAGTGAGATGCAGACCTGGTGGCGCAGTTTGAGCTGATAGTTTTGATCGAAGAGTTAGCTAGTTAATTTTTATGCTTGAAAGACATGCTTCAAGTATAAATGGGAGATTGTTAGTTTTGTATACTAGAAAGACATGTCTTTGTATACTTTTCTAATGATGTGATGATTTGCAATGAAAGTTATTGCAGTCACTGTTTGCATTTACATTATGTTATATAATTGTTCTATGCAATGTTCCATATACTTACATTGTAGAGGATATGGTGTGGGGAGTCACACGGTAAGATCATATCATTAGAACCTTGTATTGTATTAAAGAGCTCACGGCTTATATGGTCCTGAACACACCATCGGTACACCGTAGAATAATCAGATAAGTTAGTTTATCTTGACTAACTAATTATTCTAGTACACCTGTTAGTGTATTGAGGAGGATCACAATAGGATACTATTCTCTGTCTCTGACCCAATTAGTGAGAGAATAAAGATCCACAGAGTTTGGGTTTTGAACTCATGTGATATTGATGAGCATATGTGTGCGTTGTTTGTTACTTTGATTTATCAATGGGTGAGATCTTTTGGTAGATCAATAAACTCAATATCTTGGGTAATAACAGTGTACGCATGATTTGTCGAGCAGTATGCATGAGCACCGTGTCCTGATGCGCCAGGTTGATGATGTTCTCTTGAGGAAACACAAGTTCATGTTGAAACCCTGCAGGTGGAACCTATACCTTACATGGTAAAGCTTGTGTGGTACTACTCAAGATTTTAGATGTTAGTTAATTATAGCTATCAGAGGCTGGCATAATTAATTAATGAACATTATATCTCAAACACGAGGAATGGCTGGACTAAATAAGAAAGCATATTCGTAAATATGTATTAAATTGGTAGGTCAGTTTTACTTCTTTAGTGGAATAAAAGTAAAACTTAATTTATTTAATTATATCCTAAGTTTATTGGATATTGGATATTAAATAAATTAGTGGGCCAATTTAATATTCTTCTAGATCCATGTTGTAGCCCAATTGACTGAAAGTGGACTGGATATAGAACTTGAGATAGAGGCCCAACCTAATAGGGTTGGAGCTTGAATTTTCGGCCACCCCCTATATAAATATAGGGAGGGGGTTCGAAAATTGTAACAGTTAATATCAGCCCCTCTTTTGTCTCTCAAGATATCTACAGATTTCACAATCCTATCTAGTAGATTTCAGCCCACTCTGAATCTAGATACAGTCCGAAAATACAACAGAAGATCTTGGAGTAGAATATCTGTGTGGCCGATTTTGTGGAGTTTGGTAGCACTTGTTTCAATTCATTCAACAACAAGATTAGTCTTGTAATCTTTTCCTTAGACTGTCTGACAATTGTAAGTAATTCGAATCTATGTATTCCGCTTCATTAGATTTGTTTTGCATGGTTTTGTGCTTGATGTGATAAACATGCATGCGACATAAAAATATGATTTGCATGAACATGGGATTAATGAACAACCAGTCCATCTTGCAGTGGTTTAATTCGAAAAAACCCCAACACATACATCTTTGAAATGTAGCCGGAGCATTACACAAATCAAAAGACATTCTTCTAAAAGCAAAAATTCCATAAGGACATGTAAAAGCGGATTTATGTTGGTCCTCGAGTGCAATCAAGATTTGGTTATATCCGGAATAACCATCAAGAAAATAATAGAACTCATACCCGGCCAACCTATCAAGCATTTGGTCAATAAAAGGTAATGGGAAATGGTCTTTTCTAGTGGCGGCATTCAATGCATGATAATCAATACACACACGCCAACCATTCACAATTCTAGTAGCAATCAACTTATTGTTTTCATCCTTCACTACGGTTATGCCTCCCTTCTTGGCTACAACCTCGGTGGGACTCACCCACTCGCTAACAGAAATAGCATAGACAATACCCGCATCAAGCCATTTAAGAACTTCTTTCCTAACTACCTCTTGCATTATAGGATTTAACCTACGTTGTGGTTGGACACGAGGTTTGTAATCATCTTCTAGCAAGATCCTATGCATGCAAACGGTGGGGCTAATCCCCTTCAAATCCTCAATAGAACAACCTAAAGCGGATTTATATTTTCTCAAGACTCATAACAACTTGTCAAGTTCACATGTGGATAAATTAGCCGACACAATCACGGGATATGTCTTATTTTTACCCAAATAAGCATACCTCAAGTGTCCCGGAAGGGGCTTCAACTCCTTCTCCTTGTCTTCCTTCTCACATTCTTCCTTCTTCAATGGTTTCTCTTTTTCATCCCTCAATGGCAAGAAGCAGTTTTCTCTTCTTGGGATTTCCTGTGGAGAATCAAGAGCACAAACACAATCCAAGATATCGGTATTATCATCAAAAACATCAAATGAAGAAGAAGAGTAAAGGGATGCAAACAAGATAGTCTCCAAGGCATCTTGAGATGTATAGTGCTCCATCATTCTTTCTTCAACACATTCTTCAACAATCTTCATCACTTTACAATCATCCACTCTCATAGACTCCTCATCATTATCATGAAATTTCATTTCATTGTAGATTGAGAAAGTGCTACTTTCATCATTCAATCGAAGGGTGAGCTCGCCTTTGGACACATCAATAAGTGCCTTTTCCGTTGCCAAAAATGACCTTCCCAAGATGAGTGCCACGTTCTTGTCCTCTTCCATATCAGGACAACAAAATTCACGGAAAAAATGAAATCATTCACCTTCACAAGAACATCCTCCACAACTCTCTTTAGATAAGTCGAGGACCTATCCGCCATTTGCAAGCAACTTATTGTCGGCTTGATTTCTCCAACATTGAGCTTCAAGAAAAATGACAATGGCATAAGGTTTATGCTTGCTCCCAAGTCACAAAGAGCCTTCTTCTCATGGTGATCTCCAATAGTTACGGTAATATTGAAACTCCCGGGATCCTTCATCTTGGCAGGTAACTTCTTTTGAATTAAGGAATTACAATTCTCCATTAGACTCACAGTCTCAAAATTGCCCAATTTTCTCTTTCTTGTCACCACATCTTTGAGGAATTTGGCACAGCTCGACATTTATTGCAAGGTCTCCACAAGAAGGAGGTTAATTTGGATCCTTTGGAATATATCAAGAAATTTGGAGAATTGCTCTTCATCCTTGGATTTCTGGAGCCTTTATGGATAAGGCACCTTCACTTGACGTTCATCTATCTTCTTTGGTTGAGGTGTTGCTTTATCTTCGATCGGCTCATCTTCCTTGGTTTTGACTTCCTCCTCCACTACTTCTTCATCTTTTCCTTCTTCAATGGTTTCTTTATCACCTTGCTTTGGCATTTCAGGCCCTTTGTATGCGGTCCCACTCCGTAAGGTAATGGCCTTGCAATCTTTTGGGTTTACTGTTGTATTAGAGGGGAAATGTCCCGGTTGATGTTGACTTTCCATGGCGGTGGCTAGTTGCCCCATTTATTTCTCAAACATCTTCAATTGTGTGTTGACCGCCACTTGGTTGCTCTCAAGCTTCTCAAATCTTGTTTGAGATTCACCCATATACTTGTCGGTTTTGTTCATAAAAGCCATGAGAAGTTCTTCCATTTTTTACTTCTTTTCCTCATTGATTACCCCATTTGTAACCGTGAAGCCCGGTGGTGGTCGAACGGTCTTGTTTAGATTCCCATAGGATAAATTTGGATGTGGTGGTCGGTGTTGATATTGGTTACACGGTCCACCTTATTGACCTTGGAAATGCGGCTTGAACCCTTGATTGTATGGCATTTGGTTGTTCCCATAACCACTTTGGTTGACATAATTAACTTCCTCAAGATGAGGTAGAGTGGAAGCTTCGGTCCTTTGCATCGCCATAGCTTTAATCTTTGAATTCAAAGTCGACATTTGGGCGGCTAGAAGGGCTATCGAATCTCTGCTTGCATTAGTGTCCACACTCTTCAATATTTGAGTTCCTTCTCTTTCACTCGACCATTGGTAGACGTTGGAAGCCATCTCATCAATGATAGCCAATGCTTCTTCCGGTCTCCTTCCTAATAAGATGCACCGGCGGTGGCATCTAAGATTCTTCTTACCTAGGGTGTTGATCCGGAGTAGAAACAGCACACTTGATGGTCCGTACCAAAGCCATGGCCCGGACACTTCCTCAACATCTCACGGAATCACTCCCAAGCTTCATACATAGACTCATCTTCCCTTTGTCTAAATTTGGTGACCTCCCCTTTGAGCTTGAGGGTCTTCCCCGGTGGAAAGAACTTTTGTAGAAACTTGGAGACCATTGTGTTCCAAGACTCAAACGTCGATGGAGGTTGGTTCGACCACCATGCCCTAGCTTTGTCACGGAGGGAAAAGTAGAATAGCCTAAGTCTCATGGCATCCTCCGGTACTCTATTCATTTTCACCGTTTAGCTTATCTCAAGAAATTGGTTGACGTGCTCATGAGGATCTTTAATTGCGGAGCCCCCAAATTAATTTTGCGAAACCATTACTATCAATCTTGGCTTGAGCTTAAAGTTATTAGCATAAATAGTCGGTCAATTCCTTGCTCCTTCATTGACAACGGGTTGAAACAAATTCCGGATTGGAGCTTCCTCTTGGGCTCTTGCTTCCTCTTGGGCCCTCAATTGCGCCCTCAACTCCTTCATTTGTGCTTGCATCTCAAGGAGTAAAGGGTCTTGAATTGGGAGATAAGGAGGTTGAATTGGAGGATTGGGAATTTGGTTGTTGTTATCCCCCATCCTCCTTCATCGCCTAGCCGCATTGAGATGACGACTTGTAGCTTCTATTTTGGGGACGACTTCCAACAAAGGCTCTCCACGCGATCTTGTTCGCATACACCACCTAACAAAAGCAAAAGGTAAGTTTGAAAATTAAAAGTAAACAACACGTTTAATCTAGCAAAACAATTCTTGAAATGATATTGCAAATACTCAAATAAACAAATTAGTTCCCCAGCAACGGCACCAAAAACTTGATGAGATTTTTCTTTTATCACAATTTAATCAACACAAGCTTTAATTTACCAAATCTCAATTATACAAGTAAACATACGGCGCATAGGAGACCGGATCGAACACGGAGAATTAATTGCATAAATGAGTCTACAAGTACCATCACATCGAACATTTTTACTAGTCAAACCATTCGGAATTCGGTTGGGGAATTAACTAGAAAAACAAGATTTGCAACAATAAACAAAGATAGCAACACAAGAGGAATAAAACGAGATTAAAAACCAAATAAAAATCACTTAAGAGAAATTGGCTCTAGGGCATCGATCATTGGCAAGGATATATTCATCAAATACGGATTTCATGCACAATTTTCCAATCAAATGACAATTGATAACAAATATAGCCTAAGCCCTCCCTCAAGCAACCAATGCATTTGAAATTAAACACAACCCTCTATCTCTAGGGCTCAGTTGTAATTTAATCTAAATTAAACTCAATCAACCAATTAAGCACCAATTTAACATTAATTTCTCAATCTCATGCCAAATTGGGATCATAAATCAATTACCCATGCATAATTAGTTTTCTCAAACCTAATCACACATAAATTTCTATCCTAGGATGGCCAATCCAAGCATAGATTCAATCATAACATTGATTTATGATGGAAAATTGGAAAATCAAACATATACCCATATTCAATTCATATATCCAAAACCAAATCTCAAAACCCTAGATGCCTAAGAATTTAGCTATCCATAAGCATAATAGAAGAATAAATCACATAAAAGAGAAACATAGGTAAAGAGGAGAAAAAACCCAAAAACTTGTACTAAAATTCTTCAAAGTGACACTTGCTCTTCAAGATCCTAAAATTCCAAAGCAAAACATTCTTTCTCTCTCTAAAAGTGGAAAAATATGATGATGAATACCTCATTTTCGAACTAAGGTATCTATATATACAAGGTGTAGGAAAATAGGGTGAAAAATAAAGCAAAAACCAAAAATCTGAGAAATGTGACACAGGGGCGCGACCGACCCGACTCGCGTCGCGTCAGGGAGGCGCGACCCGGGCGGGATCACAGCTGGCATGGGTCCCATTGCAGGCCATGAAAATTCCGCCATGGAGACGGAGCAGCGGTCGTGGATCCTGGCTCTAGGTCGCGCCATATTGCAGTGCCGCTCGGTGCTACTACTTCGACCTGACCTTCATGTTTTCTCCTCTATCCGATTTGGCTTCCCGGTCACTTCCGTCTTCTCCCGATTCGCACTTCGACACTCCATTTGATCCTTTCTGGATTCTTGGGCCTTGGTTTGCTTATTTTACCCTATTTTCCAAATTAACGGTGTTAGCAATACTTATTCTAAATATCATCTAATTATGACCCTATACTATAACTATATATACTAAAACGTGATAAAAAAACATACAAATTAATGCTCGGATTAGGACTAAAATACGAGCATGTCAACTTCCCCAAACTTGAATGATTGTTTGTCCTCAAACAAGAATTTGGATACAACAAGAGGAGATCAAGACAAAAAGAAAAATCATAGCCACTAATGCCTCAGTTTTTCAAACAAAAATCTACATGCAAAGAACGAGATCAAAGCTTCATATCAATAGAGCAAAAGCATGAGAAAAATGACCACTCTCTTTGAAAGGTAATTCATATCATAATGATCTTCACACATGGAGATAAGGGGTACATTTTCACTTAACATCAAGTAATAGAAGCATACCACCATAAGCTTGCAAAATAACTCAACATGATTCACCATTGTGCTCTAAACAAGAATCACATAGGTCTTTAGGGTTGTAGCGTTCGGCTCTTTGGACGGGTAGGGAAATTTTAGGCAAGAGTGACTTTAAGTCCTTTCCCACATCCTACTAGCATTCCAAACCTAGTAAAACTAACAGTTTTCTTCTACCTATGTCACACAAAATGAACAAGCTTAAGCAAAAGACAGATGATCCTTAGCCTCTTCTTTTTCTTCTAATTCATTCCCCCTAAGACATTTGTTCACACATTCTTTAACAAGGAACCAGAATCGGCATCAAATTCATTTTTTTCTTCAATTTAATTCTACATCACGACTCTAATGCTTCCCATTTTTTCATTTCAAGGGAAGACTTTGAGCTTCACAATTCAAGGCTTAAACATGGTCCACATTTTTTTTTCTATCCGACTTTTGCTACCCACAGTTTTTGATATAACAATTCCTTCATTCCTTAAATTCCCTCTACCCCGAGCTATTCAACAAAAATCAATCACCAAAGGCTCAATGGAGCTAACAAGGATAAATTTCAAAGGAAGGAATAAATGAGGCTCAAAATTTTCAACAAAAACCACCTTAGGTCATCTTCAAGTTCTAAGCACATATAGAATAAATGAAAGTTATGAAACAAGTTCTAGAGATGCAAATATCATTGACGAATCACACATAAAAGAACAAAATAGGCCCAAATCTCACAAGTGGCTAGGAATCAAGCCAAATTTCCACAATTTTGACTCGAGTGATACTTCGGCTTATCACTCTATCTTATGCATGCATTTTCAAAATTTTCACGTAAACACAAAATAAATCATCATAGGCTCGGCATGATTTTCCATGTCTATCATTCCCTGTTTCCGTCACCAAATTAAGCAAGACAAACACACGCTCAAGCAGAGAAAAATTACCACACACGATTAAAGCCTAATCCAAGCATTTATTACAAACCTAAATATTGAAATAAAGATGATCATAAAGATCAAATATATCCATACAAACCAACATAAAATACTAAATCCAAATATCAAATCTTAATTAAATAACAGTCATCCAAATATCTAAATAAAATAAAATAAAAGTGTTCACTAAAAGCAGAAAATGGCGATTATCGGTCACCACTTCACACCCCCTCCCCCAAACTTGTTCCATTCCAAGGAAAGGGCAAGTTTGAGTGGAAATATAGTGGGACTGAAATCAAGGGGCGGACTCTCTATCTTCAGAGGGAGGGCGGTGCGGGGTATAGTCAGATGGCGGCTGATACGACGGGTATGGATACAGAGGATAAGGGTAGGGAGGGTAGTGCTGATACTGGGGCATCTATGGCGGTCGCTGATGAGACGATCCTTGTCCAAGCCATTGGCCCATCATGTTGTCCATGCTAGACTGGAAAGTGTTGAAACTCCCCTGCAGTCCCTGGATCTCAGCACTGATACCCGTGAAGTGGGTCTCAATCTCCTCCTACAAGCCGGTAAATCTAGCATCAAAGCTCTCCTACATACCTGTAAGGTGTGTATCTACCTCAGTATGTATATCACCAAACCGTGAATACATATCCACCCTCAGGTTCTCCATATTGGTCACCATGTCGGTCATCAATCCCTCCAATGTGCTGAAGCGATCCTCCTGGACATCCTCCATATTACATCGATTTCCCCTCAGCTTAGCCTGTCATATGAAGCCTCCAGCATCATCTGCCACAGGTGCCCTTCTCGACGTGCTTTCAACTGTGGTGATCAAGGCAAGGTGGGCCAGAGTATTCATCAACCAATTCGCTTGCTCATCATAGGTAGTCACATTGGTTAAGACCGGATTGGGAAGAGGGAGTTGGCACTTGTTCATTAATAGGAAGTCAAATGGTACGGCGGTAGAGTTCACAAACTTCACATTACAGAGGTGCTCCATGTTGATAGACTGTGGGCTAGACACACTTTGGTAGTTAGACAAATCGATGTCCAACATCGCAACAATTGGGATGATCAAACCCCCAACGCAAATGGTGCATATGTGAGAGGCCGTTTGACGCTGACACTGGAGGAGGAAATGAGCGAAAAAGTTCACTGGAATCGCGTTGAACATGCACCACATCATATAAAGCTCTTGAGTCCGGAGGCCACTGTTTTCATGTCTTGCAATCACAGTAGATGAGAGGAGCTTTTACATGTATCTGAACATCGGATTGGGCAGGTGAGAGGCCCTGGTCTTTCTTGAATCGTACCGCGGAAAATTTAGGTTTGGCTCCACAATAAGATCATGGAAATCATTGAAATGAAAGGACGGGTAAGGATTGAAAGTTCCATTAGTCGGGGCCTGAAACATAGCGTTGAGACGCTCCACAGTGAGTTTCCATTCGCTATCTGCCAGTCGAAAGGTGCAAGAGATAGGTCCCCTAGACGGAGTGGACTTCACTTTGAGAGTTGACAAGAACTCACAAACAAGAAATGGGTATGTCTTCCAGTCGTTTCCTCCAAGGATATGGATCCACCCAATGCGTCTCAAAAGTCCCATGACACTCTCATAGATGCCTAACTTCTTAGTGGCATTGACATCCATGAACTTAGTAGCGGCAACTGTGAAGCCCCGAACTAGCTTCAACCATTTCTTCTTATGGTCATAGTCCTCCAAGAAGATTTACACCAGGGCGGGATCGTGAAGCCCCATGTTGAGTGGGGGTAGGAGAGTACGAGTGTTGCTCGGCTCCTCCTCTTCCTTGTATTCCTCTTCTTCTTCATGCTCTTCGTCCTCTTGTTCTTCATCCTCCGAGACTTCAACCACGTTCTCTTCCTCGGATTCTTCTTCATCTCTAAGTCTTCTTCGGGCTCCTCCTGCTTGTCTTCTTCTCCTAGTTTGTGCCATGTTTGCCGTAAAATAAGGAGCAATGGATCAAGTACCTTGCAAACATCAAGAAGGGGGTGTTAAAGTTTTCATAACAAAAACAAGGGATAAACGGGTTTATTTGCAAAGGCATTCCAACATATGATAGTACAATATTTAAGTCTCAAGCCTTAGTCAAGCATACCTCTCCAAAAAGACCAACATGAACAAAATCTCATGTAAATAAAGAATTTCTCATCCAACATCCATACGAGCAAAAGAATAAAGCAAGGTTTGGCTTAAATAGAACAAAATTTCCACAAATGGGGCATGAAAAACAAAGCACACTCATGAATGATGCAAAACATAAATGAAGCATAGCAAAATCCCCAAGACAAAGTTCAACCTTACTTATGTTTGTCAAATAAATGAATTACAAGCCAAATGTATCACATCAAGAGAAATGAACAAGAAATTTTGCCTAAGTAAAGAGCACAACCTTAAAATTCCTACACATATTCCACAACATGCTCAACCTTTCAAATGAACCACATAATAACACTCAAGGAGCATGAAATTGCATAGATCTAAGCAAGAATGAAAAAAATTTCTCATATACATGAATTTCCCCAATTTTTAGCCTTGGAACCCTAGATTTGAGCAAAAATTAAAAATTTCAACAAGTAACTTCACAAATCTACAAATTGGAAGCGTACCCAAGGTTCACAAGGTGAAAATCTCATAATGGAAATAAAAAAAATGAAAATCATCCATACAAAATCATTTCACCATGAACACCCCCATTTGGAAGCTTAGAGAGCTACATTCTTGCAACTATGGAGAAGAAGAAGACAAAGGGGGTGAAAGATTCATACCTTAAGGAGATTGTGCCTTGCAAATGGAGTTGAGAAGCTATGGTGAGTACACAAGTGTGTGAGTGCCGAGAGGTTGGAGAGATTAAGTGAAAAGAGTGTGTGAAAAATGAAAGAGATGGAAGAAATATATAAAAAAAATGCCCAGCCCATCGGCACGACCCGGGCCACACTTGCCGGTAGAGTCGCGTCAGCTCACTACGATGCGAGCCGTCAGTGCCAATCGGGCCGCGTAGCAGACAGTAAAAATACCGCCGCAGACTCATGACGTCAGTCGCGGTGCTGGGTCTGGGTCGCGCCGCATTGCAGTGCCGCTCATTACTGCGGCTTTGACCCAGCCTTCGTCGACACTTCACATGCACATGTATAGCTCCTATGCTCCATACTTAGCCATATTCGGGCAAAACCCCCCTGTTACTTAACACTACAAGCTAAAAGAAAAAAAAGAAAACATAACAATACCAAAAGAGAATAAAATGAAACACACTAAAAATAACCAAAAAGAAACGAAAAGAACACAAAATATGAGGTTGCCTCCCAACAAGCGCTAAGTTTAACGTCGCTAGCTCGACGGAATTCCATCATTTTTAGCGTCATCAAGGTAGCAAACGAACACCCCCATTTTCTTCTCCGGTTTGTAAAACTTTTTGACTCTGTGCCCATTCACCACAAACAAGCTTCCATCCTTACCATTTAGCTCAATCGCCCCGCCATCAAAAATCCGTGCAATTGTGAACGGGCCACTCCATTTGGTCTTGAGCTTTCCCGGAAAGAGCTTGAGCCTAAAATTGAACAAAAGGACTTCATCTCCCGGAGCAAAGTCTTTTTGTCTCAAAAGTTTGTCATGGTAAACTTTGGCTCTCATCTTGTAAATAGCCGAATTCTCAAAAGCCTCCATCCGAAATTCTTCTAGCTTATTCAACTTGAAGATGCGCTCTCCTACGGATGACACGGGGTCGAGGTTCAACTTCTTCATGGCCCAAAAAGCTTTATGAGAAAGCTCAATGGGCAAATGACAAGACTTCCCAAACACGAGTTGGTAGGGAGACATTCCTAGCGGAGTCTTATAAGCCGTACGGTAGGCCTATAGTGCTTCATCCAATAATGAAGCCCAATCCTTCCCATTTGTTCGGACTATCTTTTGAAGAATTTTCTTCACTTCACAATTTGCCAACTCGGCTTGACCGTTCGCTTGAGGGTGATAAGGTGTTGTCACCTTATGCTTGACTCCATGCCTAGCAAGCAATGCTCCCATCCATTTGTTGCAAAAATATGAGCCACCATCACTCACAATGGCTCTAGGGGCTCCAAACCTTGTCAAGATGTTCTTTTTGAGAAATTTGAGGACAACTTTTGCATCACTTGTCTTTGTTGGAATAGCTTCAATCCACCTCGACATATAATCCACGGCCAACAAAATGTACAAATTTCCTTCCGAAGCAATAAATGGTCCCATGAAATCTATACCCTAAACATCAAAAAGCTCAACATCAATGGTATTCTTCATAGGCATTTCATCCTTCTTGGAGATAGATCCTATACGTTGACATTTATCACAACTTTTGACGAACTCTCTTGCATCCTTGAAGATACTTAGCCAATAAAATACACTTTGATAGATCTTCCTAGCGGTTCGATTTGGTCCAAAATGTCCTCCACTTAACCCCGCATGGCATGCTTCCAAAATTTGCCCCCATTCCTCTTCGGGCACACACCTTCTAAATATGAGATCCACACACCTTCTAAATAAAAAGGGGTCATCCCATACAAAGAATTTCAAACCATGGAAGAACTTATTCTTTTGGTATCCTTCTAACTCCTTAGGCACAATTTCCACCACCAAGTAATTAACTACATCTGCAAACCATGGCACCTTCATTGTTCCCACAACTAGGATCCTCTCATCCGGGAAGCAATCATCAATCTTCATTTTGTTCTCTTGATCCTCCTTAGTATGCTCCAAACGAGAGAGGTGGTCGGCCACCTCATTCTCACACCCTCTTCAGTCTTTAATTTCTACATCGAAATCTTGTAGGAGAAGGATCCACCTTATGAGTCGGGGCTTGGCATTCTTCTTAGCAAAGAGGTGTCTCAATGCGGCATGATCCGTGTGGACAATCATGCTGGCCCCAATGAGGTAGGGCCAAAACTTGTCAAAAGCATACACGACCGCCAACAATTCCCTCTCCGAGTTGTGTAGTTGATCTGTGCCTGGTCCAATGTTTTGCTTCTATAGTAGATCACCCGGAACAATTTTTCTCTCATTTGCCCCAATGCGGCTCCCACGGCCACCTCGCATGCATCACACATGAGCTCAAAGGGCTCATTCCAATCTGGAGCAATGAGCACCGGGGCCGTCATTAAGACCTTCTTAAGTGTCTCGAATGCCTGCACACAATCATCATCAAAAATAAATTCATTAAATTTTTCAAGCAATTTACACAAAGGCTTAGAAATTTTTGAAAAATCCTTAATGAAACACCGATAGAATCCGGCATGGCCAAGGAAACTTCGGATACCATTTTCATTTGTGGGGGGTGGAAGCTTCTCAATGGTGACTATTTTGGCCCGATCCACCTCCAAGCCCGTAGCGGACATCTTGTGACCAAGGACTATTCCGTCTCTCACCATAAAATGGCATTTTCCTAATTTAGGACTAGGTTAGTCTCTTCACAACGCTGCAAAACTCGGGCTAGATTTTCCAAGCAATGATCAAAGGAATTTCCAAAAACCGAAAAATCATCTATAAAAACCTCCATTATCTTTTCAATCAAATCATGGAAAATTGTCATCATACATCTTTGAAATGTAGTTGGAGCATTACACAAACCAAAAGACATTCTTCTAAAAGCAAAAATTCCATAAGGACATGTAAAAGTGGAATTATGTTGGTCCTTGAGTGCAATCAAGATTTGGTTATATCAGGAATAACCATCAAAAAAATAATAGAACTCATACTCGGCCAACCTATCAAGCATTTGGTCAATAAAAGGTAATGGGAAATGGTCTTTTCTAGTGGCGGCATTCAACGCACGATAATCAATACACACATGCCAACCATTCACAATCCTAGTAGCAATCAACTCATTGCTTTCATCCTTCAATACTGTGATGCCTCCCTTCTTGGCTACAACTTGGGTGAGATTCACCCACTCGCTATCGGAAATAGCATATACAATACCCGCATCAAGTCATTTAAGAACTTCTTTCCTAACTACCTCTTGCATTATAGGATTCAACCCATATTATGGTTGGACACGAGGTTTGTAATCATCTTTTAGCAAGATCCTATGCATGCAAACGGTGGGGCTAATCCCCTTCAAATCCTCAATAGACCAACCTAAAGTGGATTTATATTTTCTCAAGACTCTTAACAACTTGTCAAGCTCACATGTGGATAAATAATCTGACACAATCATGGGATATGTCTCATTTTCACCCAAATAAGCATACCTCAAGTGTCCCGAAAGGGGATTCAACTCCTCTTTCTTGTCTTCCTTCTCACTTTCTTCCTTCTTCAATGGTTCCTCTTTTTCATCCCTCAATGGCAAGAAGTGGTTTCATCTTCTTGGGATTTTCTGTGGAGAATTAAGAGCACAAACACAATCCAAGATATCGGTGTTATCATCAAAAACATTAAATGAAGAAGAAGAGTAAAGAGATGCAAACAAGCTAGTCTCCAAGGCATCTTGAGATGTATAGTGCTCCATCATTCTTTCTTCAACACATTCTTCTACAATCTTCATCACTTTACAATCCTCTACTTTCATAGACTCCTCATCATCATCATGAAATTTCATTGTATTGTAGATCGAGAAAGTGCTACTTTCATCATTCAATCGGAGGATGAGCTCGTCTTTGGACACATCAATAAGTGCCTTTTCCCTTGCTAAAAATGGCCTACTCAAGATGAGTGGCACGTTCTTGTCCTCTTCCATATCTAGGAAAACAAAATCTACGGGAAAAATAAAATCATTCACCTTCACAAAAACATCCTCTACAAATCCCTTTGGATAAGTCAAGGACCTATCCACCATTTGCAAGCAAATTGTTGTCGGCTTGATTTCTCCAACATTGAGCTTCAAGAAAAATGAAAATGGCATATGGTTTGTGCTTGCTCCCAAGTCATAAAGAGCCTTCTTCTCATGGTGTTCTCTAATAGTTACGGTAATATTGAAACTCTCGGGATTCTTCATCTTGGCGGGTAAATTCTTTTAAATTAAGGCACTACAATTCTCCGTTAGACTCACGGTCTCAAAATTTTCCAATTTCCTCTTCCTTGTCACCACATCTTTGAGAAATTTGGCGTACCTCGGCATTTGTTGCAAGGCCTCCACAAGAGGGAGGTTAATTTGGATCCTCCGGAATATATCAAGAAATTTGGAGAATTACTCTTCATCCTTGGATTTCTAGAGCCTTTGCGGATAAGGCACCTTCACTTGATGTTCATCCATCTTCTTTGGTTGAGGTGTTGCTTTGTCTTTGATCGGCTCATCTTTCTTGGTCTTGACTTCCTCCTCCACTACTTCTTCATCTTTCCCTTCTTCAATGGTTGCTTTATCACCTTACTTTGGCATTTCGGGCCCTTTATATGCGGTCCCACTCTGTAAGGTAATGGTATTGCAATCCTTTAGGTTTACCATTGTATTGCAGGGGAAATGTCCCGGTTGATGTTGACCTCCCACGGCGGTGCCTAGTTGCCCCATTTGTTTCTCATGCATCTTCAATTGTGTGTTGACCACCGCTTGGTTGCTCTCAAGCTTCTCAATTATTGTTTGAGATTCACCCATATACTTGTCGGTTTTGTTCATAAAATCCATGAGAAGTTCTTCTATTTTTTTCTTCTTTTCCTCATTGATTACCCCATTTGTAACCGTGAAGCCCGGTGGTGGTTGAAGGGTATTGTTTAGATTCCCATGGGATAAATTTGGATGTGGTGGTCGGTGTTGATATTGGTTGCCTGGTCTACCTTGTTGACGTTGGAAATGCGGCTTGAACCCTTGATTGTATGGCCTTTGGTTGTTCCCATAACCACTTTGGTTGACATAATTAACTTCCTCAAGATGAGGTAGAGTGGAAGCTTCTGTCCTTTGCATCGCTGTAGCTTCAATCTTGGAATTCAAAGTCGATATTTAGGCAGCTAGAAGGGCTATCGAATCTGTGCTTGCATTAGTGTCCACACTCTTCAACATTTGAATTCTTTCTCTTTCACTCGGCAATTGGTAGGTGTTGGAAACCAATTCATCAATGATAGACAATGTTTCTTCTGGTCCCCTTCCTAGTAATGATGTGCCGGCGGTGGTATCTAAGATTCATCTTACCTCGGGTGTTGATCCAGTGTAGAAAAGGCACACTTGATGGTCCGTACCAAAGCCATGGCCCGAGCACTTCCTCAACATCTCACGGGATCGCTCCCAAGCTTCATACATAGACTAATCTTCCCTTTGCCTAAATTTGGTGATCTCTCCTTTGAGCTCGAGGGTCTTCCCCGGCGGAAAGAACTTTTGTAGAAACTTGGAGACCATTGTGTTCCAAGACTCAAACGTCGATGGGGGTTGGTTCGACCACTATGCCATAGCTTTGTCACAGAGGGAAAAGTAAAATAGTCTAAGTCTCACGGCATCCTCAGGTACTCCATTCATTTTCACCGTCCGGCTTATCTCAAGGAATTGGTTGACGTGCTCATGAGGATCTTCAATTGCGGAGCCCCGAAATTGATTTTGGGAAACCATTGCTATCAATCTCGGCTTGAGCTCAAAGTTATTAGCATGAATAGCCGGTCCATTCCTTGCTCCTTCATTGGCAACGGGTTGAAACAAATTCCGAATTGGAGCTTCTTCTTGGGCTCTTGCTTCCTCTTGGGCCCTCAATTGCGCCATCAACTCCTCTATTTGTGCTTGCATCTCAAGGAGTAAGGGTCTTGAATTGGGGGATTAGGAGGTTGAATTGGGGGATTGGGAATTTAGTGGTTGTTATCCTCCATCCTCCTTCATCGCCTAGCCGCGTTGAGATGATGACTTGTAGCTTCTATTTCGGGGTCGACTTCAAACAAAGGCTCTCCACACGACCTTGTTCGCATACACCACCTAACAAAAGCACAAGGTAAGTTTGGAACTTAAAAGTAAACAACACGTTTAATCTAGCAAAAAAATTCTTGAAATGATATTGCATATACTCAAATAAACAAATTAGTTCCCCGGCAACGGCGCCAAAAACTTGATGAGATTTTTCTTTTATCACAATTTAATCAACATAAACTTTAATTTACCGAATCTCAATTATACAAGTGAACATACGGAGCATAGGAGATCGGGTTGAACATGGGGAATTAATTGCATAAACGAGTCTACAAGTAACATCACATCGCACATTTTTACTAGTCAAACCATTCGGAATTCGGTTGGGGAATTAACTAGAAAAACAAGATTTGCAACAATAAATAAAGATAACAACACAAGAGGAATAAAACAAGATTAAAAACCAAATAAAAATCACTTAAGAGAAATTGGCTCCAGGGTATCGATCATTGGCAATGATATAATCATCAAATACGGATTTCATGCACAATTTTCCAATCAAACGACAATTGATAACAAATATAGCATAAGCCCTCTCTCAAGCAACCAAGGCATTTTAAATTATACACAACCCCCTATCTTTGGACTCAATTGCAATTTAATCTAAATTAAACACCAATTTAACACTAATTTCTCAATCTCATGCTAAATTGGGATCATAAATCAATTACCCATGCATAATTAGTTTTCTCAAATCTAATCACACATAAATTTCTATCCTAGGATAGCCAATCCAAGTATAGATTCAATCATAAGATTGATTTAAGATGGAAAATTAGAAAATCAAACATATACCCATATTCAATTCATATATCCAAAATCAAATCTCAAAACCCTAGATGCCTAAGAATTTAGCTACCCATATGCATAATAGCAGAATAAATCACATAAAAGAGAAACATAGGTAAAGAGGAGAAAAAACCCAAAACTTGTATTAAAATTCTTCAAAGTGACACTTGCTCTTTAAGATCCCAAAATTCCAAAGCAAAACATTTTTTCTCTCTCTAAAAGTGGAAAAATATGATGATGAATACCTCATTTTCGAACTAAGGTATCTATATATACAAGGTGTAGGAAAATAGGGTGAAAAATAAAGTAAAAACTAAAAATCTGAGAAATGTTACACAGGGGCACGACACGGGGTCGGTCGCGCCCCTGCGGCTAGCGTCGTGTCAGGGAGGCGTGACTCGGGTAGGATCAGGGCTGGTCCGGGTCTTATTATTGGCCATGGAAATTCCACCGCAGACACGGAGCGGCGGTCGCGGGTCCTAGCTCTGGGTCGCGCCGCATTGCAGTATCGCTCGGTGCTACGGCTTCGACCCGACCTTCGTGTTTTCTCCTCTATCTGATTCGGTTTCCCGATCACTTCTGTCTTCTCCCGATTCGCACTTCGACACTCCATTTGATCCTTTCTTGATTCTCGAGCCTTGGTGTACTTATTTTACCCTATTTTTCAAATTAACAGTGTTTGCAACACTTATTCTAAGTATCATCTAATTATTACCCTATACTATAACTAAACATACTAAAACATGATAAAAAAAACATACGGATTAATGCTCGGATTAGGTCTAAAATACGAGCATGTCAAATTTCCCAAACTTCGACCCGACTTTCGTGTTTTCTCCTCCATCCGATTCGACTTCCCGGTCGCTTCCATCTTCTCCCAATTCGCGCTTCGACATTCTATTTGATCCTTTCTCGATTCTCGGGCCTTGGTTTGCTTATTTTACCCTATTTTCCAAATTAACGGTGTTAGCAACACTTATTCTAAATATTATCTAATTATTACCCTATACTATAACTAAACATACTAAAACATGATAAAAAAAAACATACGGATTAATGCTCGGATTAGGACTAAAATATGAGCGTGTCACTCATCACCATCGACTTCACCAACAGAGAAGCTTCCGACCTCTCACACCCCCACCACGATGCACTAATCATTTCCTTATTAATTTCTAATTGTTTGATTAAGTGCATTCTTATCGACAATGGGAGCTCCTCTAACATGATCTTTTTTAGTACCTTGAAAGGAATGCAAGTAAAAGAAACCGAAATCGTTAAAAGGTCAACCACCCTAATTGGTTTCAGTGAAGAGCACAAAGCCATGATGGGGGAAATCACACTTCCCACCTATATCGAGGAAATGAATATCTTCACCAAATTCCAGGTGATCGATGCCCCCTCAGCCTATAATGTTATAATGGGAAGACCTTGGATCTATGAACTCCGAGCGGTACCATCAATCTATCACCAGCTCATGAAATTCCCTACACCCTGAGAAGTTTGCGAAGTCCGAGGCGAATAGATCACAGCTTAAGAATGTTACGTCTCCACCCTCAAACATAAAAGAGCCATGGAAATCAATCAAATCGAGGTCGGATCATTTTCATATAGTGCCGAAAATCACAGCTATGAAGAACCTGAAGTGGAAGACCTCGACGAAGTCCAAATACATCCCAATTTTCCCGACCATAAAGTGCTAATCGGGTCAAGATTAACCACAGAAATACGAGAGCAACTGATAAGATTCCTCATCGAGCAAAATGACTGTTTCGCATGGTCATTCGAAGACATGACAACGTATTAATCCCTCGGTTATAACACATAAATTGTAGGTCGACCCAGACAAGACCCCAGTAACACAAAAAAGACGGAAATTCACCTCCGAACGAAATAAGATCGTGGATGAAGAAGTCAATAAGCTACTCAAACATGGACACATAAGAGAAGTTCAGTAATCCAAATGGCTAGCCAACATCGTGGTAGTAAAAAAAAGAATGGCAAAAAAGGCTCTGTATAGATTTCACTGACCTCAACCAAGCCTGCCCTAAGGACTCATTCCCCTTGCCTCATATCGACGTGTTAGTGGATGCAACGGCTGGACATGAACTAATGAGCTTCATGGACGCCTTCTCTGGATACAATCAGATCCTCATGTACCCAGAAGATCAAGAAAAACCGCATTCATCACCCATCGAGGTATGTTTTGCTATAAAGTTATACCTTTTGGACTAAAAAATGCAGGTGCAACCTACCAAAAGGTTAGTGAACCGAATGTTTGAAGAACTAATCAGGGACACCATGGAAGTCTACATCGACGACATGCTTGTAAAGTCCCTTAGAGCTCGAGACCACGTAGACCACCTACGCCAAACATTCGAAGTCCTTTGCCGCTATAATATGAAGCTGAACCCCGCAAAATGTGCATTCAGGGTGACCTCGGGAAAATTCCTAGGATATCTCGTTACAAAGAAAGGTATCGAAGCCAACCCCGGCCAGATCAGAGCCATAAAAAATATACAACAACCTCGGAACATCAAAGAGGTGCAAAAGCTCACCGGACGACTCGCGGCCCTTAGGCACTTCATCTCGAAGTATTCAGAAAAAAGCCACATCTTTTTCAAGACATTATGCAAGAACAAAAGCTTCGAATGGACTGCCGAATGCTCGAAGGCCTTAGAAGAGTTGAAAGAATATCTAGTGAGCCCCCCTTTACTACCAAAACCCCATGACGGAGAGGTACTTTTAATATATCTATCCATTTCTACTAACTCTGTTAGTGCAGTTCTAGTAAAAGAAGACGAAGAAAGGTAACACCCAGACTACTATGCCAGTAGATCACTGCTAAATGCCGAGATCAGATATCCATAATTGGAAAAACTGGCGTTGGCCCTCATCATGGCATCAAGAAAAATGAAGCCCGATTTCCAAAGCCATTCGATCAAAGTGGTCATGGAATTCCCGCTCAGAATAGTATTGAGAAAACCAGACCTCGTGGGAAGGCTCTTTAAATAGGCTATCGAGCTCGGGGAGTACAACATACATTATATACCCCGGACCTCGATAAAATCCCAAGTACTTTCGGATTTCATTGCCAAGTTCTCCTACGAGGCCTTGACCGAAACAGAGAGCGAATCCATGAGCACTGAAGAAGGAAATTCAAAGTTCTAGACCCTTCAAGTTGATGGCTGCAGCACTTCGAAGGGAAGTGGTCTACGCATGGTTTTAACAAGCTAATAGGAGAAACTACCGAGCGGTCAGTCCGATGCAGATTCAAAGCAACCAACAATAAAGCCGAGTACGAAGCCCTCATCATAGGATTAAACCTGGCTAGTGACCTCGGAGCCAGAAAACATCCAAATTCAAAGTGACTCCCAGCTAATAATAAACCAATTCGAAGGAAAATTCCAAGTAAAAGACTCTAATGATCGGTTACCTCGCCATAGCAAATGAAACAGCTTCAAAGTTTGAAAAGATCAAAGCTCAACGCATTACAAGAGAAGACAACAGGCACATTGACGCCTTGGCTAACTTAGGTTCAGCAATCGAAACTACCGAAGCTAAAAACATCCTAGTATTATATGAAAAATGGCCAGCTGTTTGGAAAGAAGAAGGTTCGGAAATTCTACCCATCGAGAACGGTACAAACTGGATGACCCCTCTCATCAGGTATATAGCAGAAAATGAGCTCCCTAAAGATCCCCTTGAGGCAAGATGGATCAAGGCCAATGCTCCAAAATTCACCATGATTTTCGGATCCCTATACAGAAAATCCTTTTCAGGACCTTACTTGAAATGTGTTAGCCCCATACAAGCTAAATACATCCTAAGCGAGCTTCATGAAGGCAAATACGGAAACCACTCAGGATATAGAAACTTGGCCAACCGAGCTCTAACGTCTGGGTTCTACTGGCCGACCATGAGAACATATGCAAAGAGCCACGCCAAAGTATATAATCGATGTCAGAGGTTCACACAGATAAACTACATACCCCCAGAACCCCTACACATAGCGGCCATCCCATGGCCATTCATGAAATAGGGGATGGACATCATAGGACCATTACCAAAAGGTGAAAATCAGAAATGCTACATTTTGGAATTAACGGACTACTTTACCAAGTAGGTCGAGGCTGAAGCCTTCGCATGGGTCAGAGATACAGAGGTACAAAACTTTTTATGGAAACATATTTTATGCAGGTTCGGAGTTCTCAAAGAGATCGTGACAGACAATGGATCCCAATTCATAAGTACGAGATTCCAAGACTTCTGCAAAGAATGGAACATCAAGCTCTCCTTCTCTACCTGAGGTACCCTGCAGCAAACGGCCAAGCAGAGGCCACAAACAAGACAATCCTGAACACCTTAAAGAAGAGGTTATCCGAACACAAAAATCAATGGGTCCAGCAACTCCCAGGAGTTCTATGGTCTTACAGAACAACCTCGAGGACAAGCACGGGAGAAACCCTATTTGCCCTAACATATGGATCGGAAGCTGTGTTACCAGCAGAAGTAGAGATTGGTACAGCTCGAACTGAATGGTCCAATTAATCGAACAACAAGGAGCTCGACGCAAATCTTGACTCTATCGACGAGCTCTAAGATCGGACGGCTATAAAAATAGCGGCATACCAACAAATGATAAACCAACACTTCAACAAAAATACAAGACTTTGAACATTCCAAGTCGGAGATTGGGTACTCAGAAAAGTGTTCCAAAATACGAAGGAAAGTCAAGTCAGAAAATTGGCACCGAACTGGAAAAGCCCATACCAGATCAAAAAGGTCGTCAAAAATGGAGCTTACAAACTCCAAACTAAAGAAGGTCGACCCATAACCAACAGTTGGAACACATTATATTTAAAACAGTATCACTTCTAAAACTCCCAATGTCATTTTCCTTTTATCTTTTATTTCCTTTAAAGATTTATTTACTGACTTGAGCGTCTGAGTAACTAACAGAACCCCAAGCACAGGGGTCTCGATCCCCAAGTAAACAATGAAGTTCCCACCTCAAAGTCAGCCTCACGAAGGAAGAGTAATGTATCTATTCTTTATTTATCTTTCAAATTCTTATTATTTAAGATTTGCTTACTGACTTTAGCATCGGAGTAACTAACAGAATCCCAAGCACAGGGGTCCTGACCCCCAAGTAAACAATAAAGTTCTGACCTCAAAGTTCATCAGCTTGAACAAAGGAGGATCCCGATCCCCTTGGGTTCAACAGGGTCCTAACCGCAGAAAAACTCCAACTCAACTTCGAAGGTAAATTCGATTCCCGAAGTCAGATCAAAAGAGTCCTAACTCAAAATACAGAATGAGTTTCGAAGCTTAACTACAATCCTAAAAGGTATTCTCAAAAATTATGGTTATTTATTTTTTCTAATTCATATCCTACGCGTATGTGCCAACGCTTGCAGGTCACACCATTCCAAAGACACCAAGTTAAAATGAATTACTTAAATGAGCACACATAGAACAAAAAGATCGAAACATCAGAATTAAAATTGGCAAATGCCAAGTTCTGCAGTTGGCTCCAGGAAAGACAAATAAAAAAAATATACTTACAAACCATATTGTTTAAAATAAGAAGCAAGATTGTTTGGCAAAATATTCACAGAAAGATTAAGTCAAGGCCACGTCCCCGACCTTAGCAACACCTCCGCTATCTTCACCATCAGCGTCCTCGGCAGTCTTGCCCCCCCGCCTCTTTCCCAGCTTCGACGTCGACCCCGGCAGTATGGCCATCCTCTTGTGTCTCGACCTCTTCCTTAGCTTCAATGAAAGATAACTCGAGATCTGGCATCTTCTCCTTAATGGCCTCTACGACAGCCATCCCGCCTTCCTGGTAGAGAGCCTTCTTGAAGGGAATAAAGTCGGTAGACTCCAGTATAACATTTAAATCAATGGAGGTATCTAAGTCCCTAATCCTAGCCTGCGTAGCGGCTAACGATGTCTGAAGTCCGCCCTTCTCAGCCTCGGCCCTGACCTGAGCCTCGAGGCTCTTATCCAGCATCACCTTAGCCCCCGCTGCTTCTGCCCTGTCCGCGTTCCTCTCCACCAAGATGGCCAACTCCCTATCAGCCATGTCCCTCCTTTTCTCGGCCACATTCTCCAACTCCTCAGCCAGTTCAGAGACCCTCTTCTGCAGCCCCTCCTCATGGCTTGCAATGCGCTGGCGGAGATAGAACCGACTGAACAACACCTATAATGAACAACGAGAAGGGGTCAAAACCTCAAAATTCAGAACCATGAGCGTATATAAAAAACATAACAAAGATCTATTACCTTGGCCATTTGGTCAAAGGATAGGAAGGCCTGCTATTCAAGGCTGTCTTTTTCATACACCTCGAGGGAGTCGAGGCCAACAATGGACTTTTGGACGTCCGTGATGAGGGGTTTGAGGGAGACGGTCCGAGAGCTGGAAGAGGCAAGAGCCTTCTTAGATGGACGAGGAGCTTCCAGGTCGACTACCGCTGAAGAAGGAGGCTGCATGGTAAGAGCAAGAATAGAAGCATCGTCCTTCGACTTCTTCAGCGGAGGCCTAGGCAGAGGGCTTACATCCTTATCATTCGCAGGCCTCTTCATTCCAGAGGAAGAGGAGGTTCCAATCTTGACAGCAGCTAGTGCTTTGACTTTGGCATCAAAGGGTTTTATTTTAAGCTTCTCCATGTCGTAAAGGGTCCGACCCTCTCAAACTATTTCGAACTCTCGAAGCTCAGTGGAAAGAAGGAAGGCCTCTTCAATATAGGAAGCCTCGACTCCAGAAGGCTCACCTCGTGGGGAAAAACCTACACAGAACAAAGAAACTATAAAGCTCAGAACTAATAAAGTAATCAAAGAACTCGACTCAAAGACCCACGGGCTTCACGAAATTCAGCAGGAGAGATCGCGCTCTCAGAAGTCTGTGCCGGGATGAAGACGAATTTGGGCTTCCATTCACCCGAAGAGGACGATAAGGTCGTTATCAGAGGAGGTCATTCCCCCACCCACTTGGTAAAATAATAAAAACCAGTCTGACCGGCGTTGGCTATCAGTTTATACACCTCGTGCCACTTGTTGACAGTAGGTTCTGGGAAGCCGAGCTCTGACCACAAATGGTACATCTCTAGCATATGAAACCAACCGATCGATATTATCTGAGTAGGAGCTATGCCATAGAAACGTGCTATCTTGGCAAAAAAAGGGATGAAGAGGCAATCCGACCCCCTTGTCGACAACTAGAGTATAGAAGGCAGTGAGCCCAAATGGCGGTCGATGCGCTATGTCAGAAGGTTCGGAAGAGTAAATCTCGACCTCGGCTCCTGAGATCGGGGGCGATGCAAACCACTTCAAGAGCTCTTCATTTACCTTCGGGGTGATATCCGCAGCCCGAAACCTTTCTCCCACAGGCTGAACCTCACGAATGTGGATTTTTTGAATTTTCGACAGGTTGTCCATATTCACCGAGCTCTATCGCTTGCTGATAATCACCCGGCTAATCGAACGGGGGATAATAGTCGATGGCCTCTTGCCTTTAGCTTTTTCGATGACTCTAGTGATCACAGGGGAGCCGGAACTACAGGAATGTTCCGACCCGGAAAGAATCTTCTCTTCTCTATCGCCATAACCTCTTCCCTATTCCTCAGCGTTTGAATCCTCACTTGCTCTCATTATGCTTAAAAACCCAGAAAGATAATGATAAACTCTAGACCAGCCTAAAAACCAAGAAAATCCTAACCTCCTCTCTCTCCTAAAATCCCCTAATTCCACCAAAAAAAACCTGCCGGAAAAATTGGCAAACCCTAAAATAACCGCAAAAATCCTCTAAACGTGGCCTAGAAATCAAATATATCCAGAAGATTCAAGAGATTCGCTACAAATCTAATAATATATCTCAAGCATTCTAGAATTCTACATGCAGGATTTCTAAATGATTTGTTTGTGGCGTAAATATGAAAAATGGAAAAGTAAGTGGGTAACCTGAAGGATGGCGAAGCGATTAGTCGATAGATTTCTCGTAAAGCATCCAAGCAGTCCTGGGTGTGAGAAAAATGGAGACGGTTAGCGGAAAAGGCCGAGTGAAATTTTTCTGAAGATTTGAAGGATTGATAAGGCTTATCGCAAAAAAACTGTTTAAAATTAAGAAACACTTTTGATATTCCAAAAAAAAAGAGGGAACTATTCCTCCTCGATATTTGAAACATGGGGAGGAGGAACAGCACGATCCAAGCCCACGTGTTTTGATCCAACGGCAGGGGTTATCCTAGGGAAGGAGAAAAGTAAAATCTGTACCTAAGGACATGAGCTCCACGAGGTCTGCTCTCACGACCTCCGAAGCTCCCCCAGGGCCTGCCTTCAGGTCTGGAGCTCCACGAGGTCTACTCTCGCAACCTCAGAAGCTCCCTCAGGACCTGCCTTCAGGTCTGGAGCTCCACGAGGTCTGCCCTCGCGACCTCATAAGCTCGCCTAGGACCTGTCTTCAGGTCTGGAGCTCCACAAGGTCTGCCCTTGCGACCTCATAAGCTCCTCCAGGACCTGCCTTCAGGTCTGGAGCTCTACGAGGTCTGCTCTCGCGACCTCAGAAGCTCCCTCAGGACCTGCCTTCAGGTCTGGAGCTCCACGAGATCTGCCATCGCGACCTCATAAGCTCCCCCAGGACCTGCCTTCAGATTTGGAGCTCCACGAGGTCTGCTATCGCGACCTCAAAAGCTCTTCCAGGACCTGTCTTCAGGTCTGAAGCTCCACGAGGTCTGCTCTCGTGACCTCAGAAGCACCCTCAGGACCTGTCTTCAGGACCAAAGCTCACGAAATAGGTTTTCGCAACCCTTCTAGGGACTTATTCCTGGACATTATTCAAAAGCCAATAAAAGATCAGCATCTAAACGTAGATCTAAATCGAGATAACGACCAAAGAAGACGCTGACATTCATTATCCGATCCTTAAAATACAAAAATCAAGTAATGAGGAGCTAACTGTAGAGGCCCTATTTCTGCATAGGTCCAGAGATCAGGCCCATGGCTATTTTGAATGTCTAAAGAATTGAAGAGGTCGATACCTCGTGATCAATATCTTGAGGTAGACACCTCAAGGGCGACGCCTCACTAATTAAGGTCCAGAAGTCTAAAGAAAGAGTCCATAATTGAGCAGACTCCTGAAAGAGACCAGGTCAAAGTATTCATTGAAGATATGTTAGACCCCGTCAAAAATCCTAAAAAAGATAAAGTTGATCCCCGCAAAAGTTGGGAAATCGGTTAAAGACCATTAATATATATATATATATCCACACTCTTGATAATATGAGAGATCATAGAATAATCAACTATCACTCACGCAGCACTCATTTTTCAGATTCATTAAGAAGCTATCATTACGCAATTCCCCATGCAACATACCCATAAAGGTCCATGATAGTGGAGCTCGACTCCCTGATCTTCAATTATCCTTTATCATTCAATCAATCATTTATTGTTTGTTTTTTTATCTCTATTAATTCGATTCTGACTTGAGCGTCGGAGTGCATTCGATCATCAATCCCCGACGATCTTTCGGCTTCACGTGTTTTTTATCTTGTTGGTCGCCGGAGCCCGAACTCGAAGAACGATCAATTATGGAGTTTTTGACCTCTACAACTAGCTTCTCAACAATTTTCACCTACACCAAACCACCCCTCAAGTAAATCTCGATGATCGAGTGTAGGATCCGACAGGAAAGAAACACCACTAATGTTTGGCTCTCAATTTCCACCACACTCTGCACAAATGAGATTCTCAATTAATCTCAATGATGATGATGATGATGATGATGCCGAAGGCCTTGGTGGGAGTCATACGAAGAATGTAAAAGTTGGATGGACAAAAGATGAGGAGACTCGTCTTGCACAAGCCTGGAGCACAATGAGCAATTCATCAATAGAAGGCAATGCACAAAAGAGTATTATAATGACAATCGGCCGCTGACACTACTGCTAGATGATTAGTGGCTGTTAAAGCGTACCATTATTATGTAATGCCGGATGTTAACAAATTTGCAAGATTTTACAATAATTTTTATAGTAATCAAGCTAGCGGATAGAGCGACGATGATGTTTTATAGGCTGCAATTGCTCAATGGCACACCGAGCACCCAAAGAAATACTTCAAGTACATGCACATATGGAGGGTAATGAAAGATTTAGAGAAATGGGCTCCTCAAACAATGGCAAATCGTGCTAACACGAAATCGAGAACATCGAAATCTAGAGAACATACTACTTCAATAAATCCAAATACAGATATTGATAGTGAAAAATAATCTCGTCCAATTGGACAACAGAGTGCAAAAGTCAAAGCCAAAGCTAAATCCAAAGCCAATGCCAATGCCAAAGCTAAATCTCAAGAAAATGAAAATGTGCCACAGATAACTGAATTTGAAAAATGGGATAAACTTGAATGATATCAAATGCAAAAGTTTGCCATGAAGAATGTCGAGATGAAGCAAAGAGCAGATGAGCACAAAAAATAAGAATATGAAATCATTATGAAAGATACGAGTGGAATGACGAAGATATAACTTGAATGGCATCAGAAAATGGTTGCAGAAATTCTTGCAAAAAGAAATTAAACTAGATATTTATTAATTTTTTTATGAATTCTAATTACGTAGTTTTCATTTTCTAGTATTATTGTGATGTTGTTGTATTAATTTGGTGTATCATTTATTATTATTGTAATTCATTTTAAATGATATTTTTCTAGTATTATAATTGACTATTGTTTCGATCTTTGTACGTTTCCGTCTTTAAAAGCAACCGAGTTTAAATAATTTTTTTACTATAAATTTATTATATTAAATTAAATTAAATATTAAAGTTAATAATACAAATAAATAAATATATTATAGTATATGAAATATGTATATATATGATGTGTAGTAGTGAGACCATTATAAAGTTACTTTTTGAGTTTATGATTGTGGATATTGGTTTAAAAAAGTTGGTGGGTTTAAACTTTTGATGTGGCGCTGATATGGCAATATTAGAATTGTTTTTCTGGGTACATGACTGCAACCACCCTAATGAAAACACAAAGGAAGCCCAGCCAACCCAATGCCACTTGCACCACCACTATTAACATCTTCAACTTGAAAATATTTAAAAGAATTTGGGTGTGACTACTAATGCATTCAGCGGGTGAAGGATTTGATAAAACATTTGATAAATTATTTAAACAAACATATCTAATCAACTATAAACACAACATAATGTTTAAAAGATAAAACTGATTATGTGTATGCTAAAGCTTCTTTTATTCTGGAGCGTTCTCTCTTATCTGACATTAGTTCCAACCTGAATATACAATTGGCTTATATAATATATTTGGAAAGGAAATTAAGAGCTAAAATATTTTCTTAATATGGATATACTTTCATTTGCATGAATAGAGTTTATATAACTCAAAGAATACAATTTTATAATAAGAAAATACCTACCTTGCTCATGTTAGTTTTTATACTGGAAGACTTGTCTTTGTATACTTTTCAGATGATATGAAATGAAAGTTATTGCAGACACTATTTGCATTTAGATTATGTTCTATAATTGTTTTATGCAATGTTCCATATACTTACATTGTAGATGATATGGTGTGGAGAGTCACACGGTAAGGTCATATCATTAGAACTTTGTAATGCATTAAAGAGCTCACGGCTTAGATGGTTTTGAACACACCATCGGTACACCATAGAATAATCTGATAAGTTAATTTATCTTGACTAACTAATTATTCTAGTACACTCGTTAGTGTATTGAGGAGGATCATGATAGGATATTATTCTCTGTCTCTGACCCAGTTAGTGAGAGAATAAAGATCCGCAGAGTTCAGGTTCTGAACTCATGTGATATTGGCGAGCATATGTGTGCATTGTTTATTACTTTGATTTATCAATGAGTAAGATCTTTTCGTAGATCAAACTCGATATCTTGGGTAATAACAATGTATACATAATGTCTCGAGCAGTGTGCATGAGCACCGTGTCCTGGTGCGCCAGGTTGATGATGTTCTCTTGAGGAAACACAAGTTCATGTTGAAACCCTGCAGGTGGAATTTATTCCTTACATGGTAAAGCTTGTGTGGTACTACTCAAGGTTTTAGATGTTAATTAATTATAGCTGTCAGATGCTGACATAATTAATTAATGAACATTATATCTTAAACATGGGGAATACCTGGACTAAAGGAGAAAGCATATTCATAAATATGTATTAAATTGGTAGGTCAGTTTTACTTCTTTAGTGGAATAAAAGTAAAACTTAATTTATTTAATTATATCCTAAGTTTATTGGATATTAAATAAATTAGTGGGCTAATTTAGTATAACTCTAGATCCTTGTTGTAGCCCAATTGACTGATAGTGGACTGGATATTGAACTTGACATGTTTTGGGGCACCGAGAGCTCTCATTAGTGATGGAGGACGTCATTTTTGCAACAAGTAGTTAGCCGCATTGCTTACAAAATATGGAGTTCGACACAATATCACCACTGCCTACCATCCTCAAGCAAATGGCCAAGCCGAGTTGCCCAATCGAGAAGTGAAGAAGATTCTACAAAAGGTCGTGAAAACAAATGGCAAAGATTGGTCCAATCTGTTAGACGACGCATTATGGGTGTATAGGACGGCATACAAGACCCCGTTGGGCATGTCGTCTTATCAATTGGTTTTCAGGAAATCGTGTCATCTTCTCATCGAGCTGTCACATAAGGCTTATTGGGCCACAAAAAAGCTCAATATGGATTTTATGATGTCGGGAGGAGAACGAATATTCCGGTTGAATAAATTGGATGAATTCCGACTATAAGCTTTTGAGAATTCATCAATTTACAAAATGCGGACAAAGCTTTATCATGACAAGCTGTTGAGAAAAAAAGAGCTATCACCGGGTGATGCCGTTCTTTTGTTCAATTCACGCTTGAAGTTATTCCCCGAGAAATTGAAAATCAAATGGAGTGGCCCTTTTGAAATCACTAGAGTTTTTAATGGTGGTGCAATCGAGCTGAGAGGAAAGGATGGGAATCTATTTGTTGTCAATGGCCAAAGGGTCAAATGATTTTATGCATTGGAGATAAAGGATAACAATGGTTCCAACTATCCCACTATTTCATGAAGAATGAAACCACGTCGAGCTATCGACAATAAATGAAGTGCTTGTTGGGAGGCAACCCAACCTCATACCTTTGTACATTTCTTTTATTTATGTTCAAGTCTTTTCATTTATGTTTAACTCTTTATTAGATTTAATATGTTGATTTGAGTATTTGTATAGTTTTGGAATTAGAAAACAGGGTACACGGAGAAAAAGAACTCAAAATATCAAAACACGAAGTAGCTGGTACGAGCTACAGTGCCACCAAGGACACGAGCCTCGGTCACACCATCTGGCGCGCGCGACGGCGCGACCGAGCCTGCCCGCGCCCAAGGGTGTACTCAAACCCTTCTCTGGCATGACTGACAGCGCGAGCGAGGACGCGACTGACCCCGCTCGCGCTGACCCAGCAGGCTTCAGGATGGGTTTTTAATCTTCCCCTTTCAATTTTCACTTCATTTTCACACACACCACACTCACAAACACACGCACACACGAAATTCTCTCCTCCAAGAAAGAATCCAAGGTAAAAATCCTCCCCCATCTCCTACATTGTTGTATTGGCCATGATTTACTCCTCAATTCACATGTAATTTTTTATTGCTATGGTGGAATTATTGAGATTTCATTTTAGGGTTCATATTGGGGGAAATTACATGAAATGAGTTTTTGTTCAGATTTGTTGCTTCTACTTTCTTCTTTGAGCATTGATTTTGGTACATTGTGGTTGGAATTGTAGAAATGGTACATTTAGGGAAAAAATTTGGGAAAATTGCTTGGATTGAAAATTTGATTAATTTTGTTGTTTCAAATTTCCCCCATGAGCAAGATAGACCATTATCTAGGAGGAGTGAAGTTAGTTTGGAGATGTTTATACTTGCATTATTGTAAATTTCGAACAAGGGCTTAGCATAGTTGAGATTGTGAATTTCTAGCCTTGTTCTTTATTTTTTATAAGTCTTGCATCCTTTATGTGAACATTAAAAGTGTTGGGGGATTGATGTTGTTGGTAGTGGTTGTTCATGAATTCTTGTGATTGAGAACTAGAGCTTAGTAATTTTTGGGATATTTCTTTCCATTTCTTTGCTTTGCTCTTTCATTCTTTGCATACAAAAGTTTATTGACACATGTTGGTGAATTATGCAAGTTATAAGAAGGGCGACAATGTACATGTGGTTTTGTGTATGAATGAAAATGGGAAATTTGGAAGTGTTGATAAATTGGTGAAAATGGGTTGTGAAATGCTTTTGTTTGGATGTTACTTGATGTTGTTGTTTCTCTAAGCTCCATGATGCAAAATGTTGTTGGATTTTGTTGTGAATTGAGGGAGTAGTATATGTGCAACTCCGACCCTGTTTGTATTATTCTTTTTTAAGATTGTAGTGCCTTTGGAAATGCTTTTTGCTTTTGTTTAAGATTATGCTAAGGTCTGCAAATGTGAATAGTTTTTGTTATACTTTGCTATGAATGAGTTGAAATTCTATTTGTGGTTTTAGTTTGTTGTTTACAATTGGACCCTCACTTTTTGTTGTTCTTACTCTTTGCAATGTCGTGTGCTTTTTAAAAGAAATCATCTATTAAGAATGGCAAGACCAAGTAGAGGACAAGCGTCTAGGAGATATGTGGTTGAAGAATCACAAGAAGAGGAATCAAGCGTCGATCTCTCAGACGCCGAAGAAGAAGAAGAAGAAGAGGAACAAGATGAGGAAGAACAAGAGGATGAGGACCAAGGGGAACAGGAAGAAAATGAGTATGTGCAACCCGAGCCTTTGTCAGAGTTTCCCGACTGTGGACCAAATAACCCTGCAAGAGCGGGTATTTTCTTCCGTACACAAGAGGAACGGGACTGTTGGGAGAAGTTGACATGATCTTTCAACATTTTACCCACCAAGTATTCGTGTGACTCATGCACTCAAGCTATGGGAATCCACGATAATATTTGGAGAATGTTCACTAGAATTGGGTGGGCACATGCAATGCAAGGAAGGTGGCTTACCTATCCTGTCTTGGTTAAAGAGTTCCTATCCTCACTTCAAGTTCACAAACTCCCTAGCAGAGGGCCGATTGGGTGCACTTTTCGATTGGGGAATCGCGATCACGAGCTCACAGTGGCCCAACTTAACTAAATTTTTCAAACTTCGACAGATGGATACTTTCACTACCACATAAATTTCAATGCTCAGGTGTTTTGGAGAATGATCCTAGACCCGGATGAGAGGATGGTCCAGTATGACTCAGGATTGGCAAAGGCTTCGCAAATCCAAAATCCGGTTTTCCGATACATCCACAGAATCCTTTCCTCCACTGTCCTTGCTCGACACGAGAATAGTGGACTTCGTAAGGATGAGCTTTACATCCTGTGGAGTATGCTCCAAGCAATATACGTGGATTTCAGAGCTTTGTTTTTGGATCAATTTAAAAGAAAAGTGCAGCCGAGCAAAGGTACGGTGAGTATAGGAGGCATGATCACTCCTATTGCCATGGCCTTGGACATTAATCTGGCCGCCTATCAACCACTTCTGGGAACACGAGCTCTCAATCTAGCACATCTTCGAAATGTTCGCATAATCAGCCCCAATGATTCCCCAATAGAGCTCATAATGAAGGATGACAGGATGTTTCCACTGCCTAATCCAGCACTCACCTCGGTTTCAAACTTCGAGGACCAAAGAAACTAGATGATGAACAGTCCGGAGCACAATGCTTTGATGATAGTGCCTGAGAGAGTACGGCTTCGTCGAGAGAATGAGAAGCCAAGGGCACCCCGTGGGCAGAGAAGGAACAGAGGGGACGTGACAGATGAGAGACTGACATCTCTTGAAGGTATGATGACAAACATGAATCAAAATTTTACTAACTTTCAAGGAAATGTCTTTACTGTTGGGGTTTTTTTGAATTAAACCACCGCAGGATCATTTGGTTGTTCATTAATCCGAGTTCATGCAAATCATAATTTTATGTAACATGCATGTTTATCACAGTCTAACCAAAAAGCATGCAAAGCAGATTCGAATCTAATAAAGCGGAAAACATAGAAACGAATCTACTTACAAATCGATAGACGGTCTGTGGACAAGATTAAAGATCTAATCTTGTTGTTGAATGGATACTGTGACAGGCGCCACCTAGCTCAAAATTTCAACCACCACAAATTCTACTCCAAGATCTTCTGTTGTATTCCCGGACTGTATCTAGATTCAGAGTGGGCTGAAATCTACTAGATAGAGTTGTGAAATCTGTAGATAACTTTGAGAGACAAAGAGGGGCTGATTTATTATGTGTCAAATTTCGCCCCCCCCCCCCCCTTCCCCTATTTATAGGGAGGAGGGCGAAAATTAGATCTCCAAACCCTACTGGGTTTGGGCCTCTATCTCAAGTTTAATATCCAATCCACTATCAGTCAATTGGGCTACAACAGAGATCTAGAAGAATATTAAATTGGCCCACTAATTTATTTAATATCCAATATCCAATAAACCTAGGATATAATTAAATAAATTAAGTTTTACTTTTATTCCACTAAAAAAGTAAAACTGACCTACCAATTTAATACATATTTACGAATATGCTTTCTCCTTTAGTCCAACCATTCCCCGTGTTTAAGATATAATGTTCATTAATTAATTATGTAAGCCTCTGACAGCTATAATTAATTAACATCTAAAACCTTGAGTAGTACCACACAAGCTTTATTCATGTACGGAATAAATTCCACCTGCAAGGTTTCAACATGAACTTGTGCTTCCTCAAGAGAACATCATCAACCTGGCAAACCAGGACACAGTGCTCATGCATACTGCTCGAGACATCATGTATACATTGTTATTACCCAAGATATCGAATTCGATCTACGAAAAGATCTCACCCATTGATAAATCAAAGTAATAAACAACGCACACATATGCTCGTCAATATCACATGAGTTCAGAACCCAAACTCTGTGGATCTTTATTCTCTCAGTAACTGGGTCAGAGACAGAGAATAGTATCCTATCGTGATCCTCCTCAATACACTAACGAGTGTACTAGAATAATTAGTTAGTCAAGATAAACTAACTTATCAGATTATTCTACGGTGTACCGGTGGTGTGTTCAAAACCATCTAAGCCGTGAGCTCTTTAATACATTACAAGGTTCTAATGATATGATCTTACCGTGTGACTCCCCACACCATATCATCTACAATGTAAGTATATGGAACATTACATAAAACAATTATAGAATATAATCTAAATGCAAATAGTGACTGCAATAACTTTCATTTCATATCATCATATCATCAGAAAAGTATACAAAGACAAGTCTTCCAGTATACAAAACTAACATTTACTCAGTTCACGGACATGCGGGTGGATTTTGATGCACGGTTCACGGACATGAGGGAGAGTGTGGATACATGATTCACAGACATGCAGGCGGACCTTGATACAAGATTCACGGGCCTGTAGACTCATCTTGATAGCCGGTTCACCGGCATGAGGACAGAATTTCAAGGGTTGCAGAGCAACTATTCGAATCTGCATGGGGATTTCTCCCATTTGAGGTCGGATGTCTCAGATATTGCCACCATGATGAGGTAATGGGGTGGCATTGGACCATCACAGAATCAGTCCCAGACCTTCACGCTCCCATTCCCAACATTCCAGCAGTACCCCTATCCATATCCGGGGCCATTTCAGTTCCCGCAGAATCCCCGCCCACGCCCGCCCCCAGATGTTGATGGCTGAGGCTGTGTTAGTCGATCAACGATACCACTAACCTGCCCCCTAAACTTATTCTTACTTTGGTATTGAATAAGTTTGGGAGTGGGGGGTGAACATGCGTGTGTATCATTGATCTCTTTTGACTCTAGTACTATCTCTTTAGAACGCTTTTATTTTAGAATTGTTAAAACTCTTTTCATATGGATGCTTTTATTTATTTATGTATTGTTAGGGATTTGCTACTTGAATTGGGATAATTAATGTTTGCATGGGTTTTGTGATATTTTATAGCTTTGTATTTATTTTTGTTAATACGTATGATTGGTTTAAAGATAAGGTAATAGCATTGATGTCAAGCAGGTTTAGCCTTGATCTCGTGTTTCAACTCCTTTATTGCTTATGGACTTAATGTTTGTCATGCTCACTTTTGGGAAATCTTGATTTGCCTATGATGTTGTTTTTGGTAAAAATAAGTGCATGCATAAGAATATGAGTTGATATAACACTTGATTTGGGATTGTGGAAATATTAGCTTAGCTTGTAACCATCTTGTGAGAATTGAGCCGTGATCTTGTTTTTCATGTGTGATTCATCATTAATGTTGGTATCTCTAGAACTTGCCCTTTGAACTCTCTTGATTTTATTAGTTGTGCTTAGAACATGAAAATAACCTCAGGCATTCTTTGTCAACAAGTTTGTGCCTAAAAAAAAATTTCTACAAATACAACCCTTGTTAGCCCATTTGTGCTTGTTATGGATTTTATTTGAAACCAAGGGTAGAAGGAATTTAGGAATCAAGTAAACTTGAAGGAAAAAAAATGGAAGTAAATGATGGATTGAACACAAATTCATTTTGTTGAATAACCTTTTTTGATGATATGCATTTTTGCGAACCTCACTAGTTGAAAGAAAAAAAAATAAATTGTAATTGTCAAAAGAACAATTTTGAAGATCAAAATAAATAGAGGAGCATTAGTGTTTTGTTGGCTATAAAAGTCCTAAATCCATTTAAATTCCCAAGCAATGAGTAGGGTAGAAGAAAACTCGAAATAGTTTTACTTGTCTTGAAATAAAAATTAGGTTACGGGGATTGATTTTTAAGTCACTTTTAACCTATATTTTTCCTACCCCGTCCAAAAAGCCTAACGTTACAACCCTTAAGACCTATGGGATCCTTATTCTGAGCACACTTATGGAAAGAGATGAGTTTTTTTGCAAGCATATGGTAGTATACTAGCATTATTTGATGTCGAGCGTATACACGTCTCTTTACTCCTTGAGAGGTTGAGTTGAGTGTTGATATTACTTAAAGCAAACAAAACCCATGTTCTTACATATTCATTTCTTGTGTATCGAAGTTTCATATACTTATGTATGATCACATGCTTTTTATTCTTCTTCTGAGGTGCTCTTGATCTTGATTTCCCATGTTCTCGTTTCTTTGCAAATTTGTTTGAGGACAAACAAGAACTTAAGTTTGGGGGAGTTGATAATTGGGATTTTTGTGCTTCTTTTGACTGCAACTTGGGGCTATTTCATTACCATTTTATAAACCAATTATATATTTTTGATGTCCAAACCCATATTTAATCCAAATACAAATTCCAGGTGTGTTATTGAAGAAAAACAAGAGTTTGAGGCACTGGCGCGAGCCACAGTCCGAGCGACAGCGCGACCCAAGTACTCCGGCCCACAAGCCGTGTATCATGAGCCTCTGGCGCGACCAACAGCGCGAGACAAGGCGCGAGTTCAATCGCGCCAAACGACGCGACCCACAGCACGAGGTGGCGCGCGACTGAGCCCGCTCGTGCCCAAGACCCTTCCCAAATGTTCTCTGGCGCGACCCACAGCGCAGATGGTGGCGCAACTACGCCCATCCGGGCTCACACACCCCTTTCCACGTCTCTCTGGTGTGACCCCCAGCACGGGTACTGGCGCGACCGACACCTCCCGCGCTCACATACCCCTTTCCATGTCTCATGGGCACGAGCCACAGCGTGACTGGGGCACGACTGAGCCCATGTCGCGCCCCAGTGCTCTATTTTGCGGACCTTATCCAATCCCCTTCTCTCATTCCTTCTTGGACGATTTTTATATATATCAAGGGGGGATGAAATGAAAGGAATGAACACTTAGCATAGAAAATAGATTTCATTCACTTGCACTCTTCTCCCAACAATGTAAAAAGAGTAGAAATTATACAAGAGAGGAAAAGAGGGCTTGGGTTTGGAAGAGGAGTTCTTGCAACTTGAAGATTTGAAGTGGAAGGATCTTGTGGATATTTTTGTATAATCTATTGGTTTAATCTAATCTCTATCTATGTTTTATTTACAAGTTTGTTATTTTGATCTCAAAAGCATGAGTAGCTAATCTCTTAAGGTTTTGGGGTGTTGGATCACTTGATGATGGGTGTTTGATATGTGTATGATGAATGTACCTTTCCCTTTTTAAATCTTATGGATCAATGTGTTGATTGTTAAATGTATGTGGGTGGCCTCCATTTAGATTCATGTGTTACTTAATGTGTGATTAGGTTTGCTCATTATGTATGTGTATTTGATCCATGAGACCTTTTACTTGTATTTTGAGATAGGTATGAGTATTAGGCTTGTCAATGGTGATTTGGGATCTTGGAAGGTTTGAGTGATTTATTTACTAGAGATAGTGAGTTTTGCACTTGCTTGTAGCCTAGGTGTTTGAGAAAATGTTTAGATGATCCTTGCCCAAATCATGATTGAAGAGAGGAGAGTTATGTGATTCATATGGTTGTTAGAACACCTTGACCAAGGATCTAGCACCCTAGAACCCCTTCCTTTTATTACTCTTTAAATCTTTCATTTGAAGTATTTAAATATTCTACGATTAAGAGGGAATGTTGGTATTTGTTGATGGTTTGGAACAAAACATTTTATTAAGAAATGTTGTTTGTCTAGATAGTGAATGTAACTTGAGTCAACATTACTTGTATTATTAAGATCATAACTTCTATTCCTTGTGGTTCGACTTGTATCATTACTTGCTACATCCGTGTACACTTGCACTTGACATGATCTATAATTTGAGGTATAAAATACGCGATCACCTGTTTTGTTCATTCAATGGAAAGATTAGATCTTTAATCTTGTCCTCAGACCGTCTGACAATTGTAAGTAATTCGAATCTATGTATTCCGCTTCGTTAGATTCATTTTGCATGCTTTTGTGCTTGACGTGATAAACATGCATGTGACATAAAAATATGATTTGCATGAACATGGATTAATGAACAACCAAATGATCCTGCGGTGGTTTAATTCGAAAAAACCCCCAACAACTGGTATCAAAGAGGGTTTTGGCACTGTTCTAAGATTAATCCGGGCATATATTTTGAGTTATATATTAAATTTGATGATAAATTTATGGTGTTTAAATTTTCAGATTTAATTGTCATGTGTTTCGATTTTTATGGTATTCAAAACTTGGATGAATTTTTGATGACATTCGAAAATTCTAGTTTTGATGTATATGAATTTTCGGCCATCATGTAATAAAGATTTGGGATGATATTTGATATTCTTCAAATTTCCAAATTTTTATTTCATGGGGTTCGAAAATTTGGAGATTAAATTTTTCAAAATTTGATGTATTAAAATTCCCTAATTTGTTCTAAGAATTTTCGGTCCTATGGAATTTAAATTGGATGGTTTTTTGATCAACAACAAAATTTCCAGATCTAATTCCTAGTAGGGGTCGAAAATTTTTGGGATTAGAATGGGATTTGGTGATTTTAGATGTATATCAAAAGTTATAAAATTCTAATCAAGATAGGTTTGAAATTAGAATTTTAAATTTGGTAATTTTTGAAGTGGATCAAAATTTCCAGATTTTTAATTCTTGAAATTTTGAAACCTATAGCTATAATATTTGGAATTATTTTTTGAATAATGTCAAAATTTCCAAATGTGAAATATAGGTAATTTTCGATTTTAATTAATTAATTTGGAGTAGATTTTGATGAAAATTAAATTTCCGGATTTATTAATTAAGATGGTTCAAAAATTTTGAATATTGGATTAAGATTTGATATTATTTGATATATATCTTAATTAACCTAATTTTAATCTAGATAGATTTGAAAATAGAATTTTAAATTTGGAAGAATTTGAAGTGGATCAAATTTCCAAATTTATTCTTCTAGTAATTTTTGAAATCCATGATTAAAATTGGATAAGGTATTTTTTGGATATATACAAATAATTATCAAAATCCAATTGTGATAAGAATTTAATTTTGGATAGGTTTTGGAAGATTTTGAAGTGGATCAAATCTCCAAACCTTATCCTTAAAGATTTTGATTCTTAAGGATAATATTTGGATTAGATTTTTGATTTATATCAAGATATTCAATTATTATTTAATTGGGGTGGTTTGAAAATATTAAATAAATTTGGTGGATAATTATAATTAATTTTCAAATTTATTTAAGGATATTTTTGAAAACTTTCAAGATTTAAATTGGTGGATAATTATTTTAATTTCCAATTTTTATCTTGTGGATAATATCGAATTAATTAATTTAATTAATTAGAAAATTCGAATATTATTTAATATTCATGCATAGATATCATATGTTATTTTATGTGGATCATATAATACATGATTGTTGGATTTATAGACTGTGTTTGTTTGCATGTTTACCAACTATCATGGCTCCTTTATTTTATGTGATGTATCTTTATGTTGAATGAGTGTTGGCCGTATGCCGGTTTGGCTACATATTTTTAATCTATGAGAAAATCCATGGATTAGGTCTAGGTTTTATTTTACGTTGTTTTAATGTAATAGATATAAAGTTGTTAGAACGAGTTTTTGAGTTGTAATTTTTATTCTAGCAATATTAGATTTTTTCTTTTGGAATAGATAGTCTGTATTGAATAAAGATCGGAGATCAACTCAAAGAAGGAAAGTGGTTCAGCACCAAGAAGGTTCACCGGTTCACGTCCTAAAACCCTAATTGGAGCTAGGGTTTTCGGCGAGGCGCGGTGAAGGGGGCGGCGATTTAGCCCTGTTTCGGGAGTTGACTTTCCAGTTTTATCTCATCAATCAACATGAGATATAAGCCATGATAGTTGGAATATTACTGTTGCTTATTATGTTGAAGCATACAATGGTTGTTTATCATTTTATGTGATGTTTGCATGTTCGATAATGGGATAAAATGAAACCTCAAACATAAATAACTAAGTGGGAGAGATTCATACCAAAGTATGTAGAAATCTCATACGGTCTCCATTAAATCTGGTTTAATTGAGAAGTGATGGGCATGCGCGTTGACATCGGTCTTCCTCCATATCGGATGTGTCATATCACAAATTTCTCTAGAAATTAAATCTCTTAAATGGATAGCTGTAGAACACTGTTAGAACTAACTGACTCCTCCATCTGGAGCAGTTAAATTTGAATAGTGCTCTTGGTACGAAGATAATGGTGTGCACACTTAGATGTAATTTATTGATAAACGTCCACACGATCGTGGCTTATCAGTTAGACGATTACATGACCGTGTTTATTATCCGGCTATTAATTTGCTTATTGTAAGGAAACTCAACTGGAGGCAAATTAAAGGTTTAACCTATTTAAAAATGAATTTTATAAATGTCCACACTATCGTGGCTTATAAAAGACGTTTTAAAGTGTCGGTCAAAAAGTATATAATTTTTGTGAGGTTTTCGATTATATACTGTTTATCTTAAACATGTTAGTGACTGTACTGCATGTTTTAATTTCAGTTATTTCATATCATCAATGGCACTCTCAAATCTGTCATCAATCCTCAAAGAAAATAAACTTTTCGGTGAAAACTACAATGACTGGCTTCGTAACCTTAACTTAGTTCTTGTTGCTGAGGGACACAAGTTTGTGCTTGAAGAGGTTTGTCCTCCACAGCCAGATGAGGGTTCTGACGAAGCCCAAAAGGTTGCATATGATAAATGGGTTAGGTCTAATGAGATAGCGTGCTGTTACACTTTGGCACTTATGTCAAGTGTGTTGCAACATCAGCATGAGCCTATGAAAACCGCTTATGATATCATGTACAACCTTAGGCAGCTCTTCGGTCATCAGAACCGCTCGGCACGCCATTTGGCAATGAAGAAGCTAATGGATGCGAGAATGGCTGACTCCACACCTGTTAGGGATCACGTTCTCATGATGATGGGGTATTTATCTAAGATCGAGACCTTGGGTGGAGAGCTAGATGGCGATTCTCAAATCGACATTGTTCTTCATAGCTTGTCCTCGAGGTTTGAGTCAGTCTGACTGAACTGCTCATGGATCTTCAGGCGGCTGAATTGCTCCAAAAGAGCGATCCTCAGGCCCACATAGCTGAGAAAGGCGCGTCTTCTTCTGGTGGTAAAAGGAAGAAGAGAAACGCACCTAAAAAAGCTGCAGATGAGGCGTCTAAGGCAAAGAAGCCAAAGGCAAAGATTCCTCCTGAGGAATTCAAGTCTAAGACTAAATGCTTCAAGTGCGGCCAACCAGATCACTGGAAGGCGGCATGTCCTAACAAGAAGAAGAAGAGAGGTACATCTCACACTCTGGTTGTAGAAACATGTTTAGCAACTTGTTCTACCCAGTCATGGGTAGTAGTACCTGGAGCTACTGATCATGTTTGTATGCCTTTACAAGGGTTCCTGGTAAAAAGACAGTTGAGTGAGGATGAGATCACCGTCTACATAGGCAATGCTACGAGAGTGGCGGCTATTGTAGTGGGAGACGTTGTTTCACCTTTCAGTAGTAATAGAACTTTGGTTTTGAAAGATTGTCTTTATGTGTCTGGTTTTAGGCGAAACTTGGTTTCAGTTTCTAAATTGATTATGGATGGATATTTTGTTTCTTTTGATAACAAATTAGCTATCTTTAGTGGTAAACATTTTATCTATTCTGGCACATTGGATGGACACTTATACTTTCTTAAACCAATTGAAAACACTACGCAAAGACAACTGATGAATACATCGATCATAAACCCTAACAAGAGAAAAGAACCTTCGGAATTGAATCAAACTTATCTTTGGCATCTAAGGCTAGGTCATATTAACCTTAAGAGGATACAAAGGCTTGTAAATGATGGACCATTGTCTTCTTTAGTACTGGAATTGTTTCCTTTGTGTGAATCCTATTTGGAAGGTAAAATGACCAAGCGTCATTTCCAGACAAAAGGAAATAGATCCAAAGGGCTATTAGATTTGATTCACTCTGACCTGTGTGGCCCTATGTCAGTTCAAGCTCGAGGAGGGTTCGAGTATTTCATCACTCTCATTGATGATTACTCTAGATACGGTTATATCTACCTGTTGCGTCGCAAGTATGAATGCTTTGAGAAATTCAAAGAGTTTAAGGCGGAAGCGGAGAAACGAACAGGAAGAAGTATCAAGTCACTACATTTTGATCGTAGTGGCGAGTACCTCTCAAGCGAATTTAGGGATTACATGGCAGAGAATGGGATTACATCCCAGTTGACTGTGTCTGGAACGCCACAGCAGAATGGCATGGCGGAAAGAAAAAATCGTACACTGTTAGAGATGGTTAGATCGATGATGAGTTATTCTGAATTGTCCATTTCATTCTGGGGATATGCCCTGGAAACGGCAGCCTATATTCTTAACTTGGTTCCATCAAAATCAGTTCCTGCTACACTCAAAGAACTATGGACTGGACGAAAGCCCAGTTTAAACTATATTCAGATTTGGGGTAGCCCAGCATACGTGTTGGACAAGGAAGCTGATAAGCTGGCTCCTCGTACTGATATAAGGTTGTTCGTTGGATATCCTAGAGAAATGAAAGGTGGTTTGTTTTATATTTCTAAGGATCAGAAGATCATTTTCAGCATCAATGCTCGATTCTTAGAGGAAGACTATGTTATAAACCACAAACCAAGGAGTCAGATCATCCTTGAAGAGTTAAGGGGAGGATCGAATCCTACATCGGTTGTACAAGAAGAGGAACCACCAAACACTACACAACGTATCACAGAAGTATAGGAACTGTCTCGTCACAGTGGGAGGGTTCTACGCTAACCTGATAGATTCATTGGTCTGGCAGAGGCTTCAGATTTCCTAGAGGGACTCAATGAATTGGATCCCAGGACCTATGACAAGGCAATTCAAGATAAAGATGCGGATTCTTAGAAAACTGCAATAGAGTCTGAGATTGGATCTATGGATCGCAATCAAGTCTGAGAACTTGTAGAACCACTAGATGGGGTAAAACCCATTGGCTGTAAGTGGGTCTACAAGTGCAAAAGAGGATCTGACGGGAAGGTTGAAACCTTCAAGGTAAGATTGGTGGCAAAAGGGTATACTTAGAAAGAAGGGATCGATTATGAGGAAACATTTTCACCGGTAGCCATGCTTAAGTCAATCCGGATTCTCTTATCTATTGCCGCTCATTTGGATTATGAGATCTGGCAGATGGATGTCAAGACAGTTTTCCTAAATGGAAGTCTTGAAGAAAATATCCACATGAAAGAACCAGAGGGATTCATTGCTAAGGGCCAAGAGCACTTGGTATGTAAGCTTAAGAGATCCATTTATGGACTTAAGCAGGCATCGAGATCTTGGAACATCCGATTTGATGAAGTTATCCAGTCATATGGATTCGTGCAAAGTCTGGACGAGAGCTATGTGTACAAGAAATGTGACTGAAATGTGGTGGCATTCCTCGTACTTTTTGTTGATGACATCTTGCTTATTGGAAACAGTAAGAAGGCGTTGTCAAACATTAGGGTATGGTTGTCCGAGCAGTTCGATATGAAGGATCTGGGTGAAGCCGGACATGTCCTTGGCATCAAGATCATTCGAGATCACCAGAAAAGGATGATATGTCTATCCCAGGTGACTTATATCGATACAGTGCTAGCTAGATTTGGCATGCAAGATTCCAAGAAAGGTTTTATACCTTACAGGCATGGAATTCATCTATCCAAGGAAATGTGTCCCCAAACATAGTTTGGGATAGAGGAAATGAAGAAAGTACCATATGCTTCAGCTGTGGGAAGTTTAATGTATGCTATGCTATGCACTAGGCCTGATATATGCTATGTCGTTGGCATGGTAAGCAGATATCAGTCTAACCCTGGACAAGGTCACTGGACTACGGTCAAAAACATTCTCAAGTACCTTAAAAGGACTCGAGATTACATGTTGGTTTTCTGCTCTGATAGTCAAGTACCTTTGGGTTACACGGACTCAGATTTTCAATCCGACAAAGATCAGAGTAAGTCTACCTCGGGCTATATGTTTACATTAGGAGGTAGAGTCATCGCATGGAGGAGCATTAAGAAGAAATGCATTGCGGATTCCACCATGGAAGCCGAGTATGTAGCTACCTCTGAGGCTGCAAAAGAGGCTGTCTGGTTCCACGAGTTCCTAGTGGGCTTGGGCGTGGTTCCTGATTTGCCTAAGACTATCACTCTATACTGTGATAACTCTGGTGCAGTGGCAAATTCGAAGGAACCTAGAGCCCACAAGGCAAGTAAACACATAGAGAGAAAGTACCATCTTATACGAGAAATCGTTAAGAGAGGAGGTGTGTTGGTGGTCAAGATTGCATCGGAGGACAACCTGGCTGATCTATTCACGAAGAGCCTGTCGGCTAAGACCTTTGATGGCCATGTGGAGAAAATGGGAGTGAGATGCAGACCTGGTGGCGCAGTTTGAGTTGATAGTTTTGATTGGATAGTTAGCCAGTTAGTTTTTATGCTTGAAAGACATACTTCAAGTATAAATGGGAGATTGTTAGTTTTGTATATACTGGAAGACTTGTCTTTGTATACTTTTCTGATGATATGATGATATGAAATGAAAGTTATTGCAGTCACTGTTTGCATTTAGATTATGTTCTATAATTGTTTTATGCAATGTTCCATATACTTACATTGTAGATGATATGGTGTGGGGAGTCACACGGTAAGGTCATATCATTAGATACTTGTAATGTATTAAAGAGCTCACGGCTTAGATGGTCTTGAACACACCATCGGTACACCGTAGAATAATCTGATAAGTTAGCTTATCTTGACTAACTGATTATTCTAGTACACTCGTTAGTTTATTGAGGAGGATCACGATAGGATACTATTCTCTATCTCTGACCCAGTTAGTGAGAGAATAAAGATCCACAGAGTTCGGATTCTGAACTCATGTGATATTGGTGAGCATATGTGTGCATTGTTTATTACTTTGATTTATCAATGGGTGAGATCTTTTCGTAGATCAAACTCGATATCTTGGGTAATAACAATGTATACATGATGTCTCGAGCAGTGTGCATGAGCACCATGTCCTGGTACGCTAGGTTGATGCTGTTCTCTTGAAGAAACACAAGTTCATGTTGAAACTCTGCAGGTGGAATTTATTCCTTACATGGTAAAACTTGTGTGGTACTACTCAAGGTTTTAGATGTTAATTAATTATAGTTGTCAGAGGCCGACATAATTAATTAATGAACATTATATCTTAAATGTGGGGAATGGTTGGACTAAAGGAGAAAGCATATTCGTAAATATGTATTAAATTGGTAGGTCAGTTTTACTTCTTTAGTGGAATAAAAGTAAAATTAATTTATTTAATTATATCCTAAGTTTATTGGATATTGGATATTAAATAAATTAGTGGGCTAATTTAATATTCTTCTAGATCCCTGTTGTAGCCCAATTGACTGATAGTGGACTGGATATTGAACTTGAGATAGAGGCCCAAACCCAGTAGGGTTGGGAGACATATTTTCAGCCACCTCCCTTATAAATAGAGGAGGTGGGTTCGAAAATTTCATTACTTGAAATCAGCCCCTCTTTGTCTTTCAAAGTTATCCACAGATTTCACTACCCTATCTAGTAGATTTTAGCCCACTCTGAATCTAGATACAGTCCGGGAATACAATAGAAGATCTTGGAGTAGAATTGTGAAGTGGCCGATTTTTCTGAAGAAAAAAGGGCGCCTTTTTTGTTTATTCAACAGCAAGATTAGATCTTTAATCTTGTCCTCAGACCATCTGACAATCGTAAGTAATTCGAATCTATGTATTCCGCTTCGTTAGATTCGTTTTGCATGGTTTTGTGCTTGACGTGATAAACATGCATGTGACATAAAAATATGATTTGCATGAACATGGATTAATGAACAACCAAATGATCATGCGGTGGTTTAATTCGAAAAAACCCCAACAGCTCAGGTATCTGGGAATATGCTTCTGCGGCACTCAGCCTTGGTTCTCTCTCTCTCTCTAGCTCAACAGGCCCTACACAACATAAGCTTCGACTTATGATTACTACATGATTTTTCTAAGTCAAGCTAAATATAATATGAATATTCTAAACTAATAAAAATGGCTTTAGACTACAATGCGCAATATTAAGGTTTCATTCTCGACTCAACACTATAGGGAATTAAATTTAGTGAATATTTTTTAATAAAGTCAACCTAAAATATTTGGAAAAGGTGGAGGTTGACCACTTGTCATTTTACCCGATCCTAGCTAATTTAATTCTACATGTAGTTTCAGCTTTCAGAAAATTACCAGATTTAATTGATAGCATGCTTCACATAAAACAATGCAAATGTGAAAGTTTCATGATTTTCAGATGATATATGAACACGATACAAATTTAAATACACGATTTAAATAATTTGGTAAACCCAAAAATCTGTCTGGACAAAAATGGGATCCGCAGCTAGATAGAGAACCCACCATAAAGAAACAATGCAGAAAAAATATTTTGGATCGGATGGACCGAAGAGGCCACCGTCTGAGGCGGCGCACGGTGGCAGCGGCGGTTCATCGGCCTTTTGGCTGGAATCTGACTGTCGGTTTTTATCAAGCCCTTCAGGTATTAGATTCTATACAATTATATCTACAACATATTCGGAATTGAAAGAAATCAGAAAATATTTCACCGGAAGAGGATGCGGTCGGTAGCGGTAGCGGTTCAGCGGCCCTCCGGCCTTAGCTGTTGTGGCTCCCATCCCTCTTGCCTCGGCTCAACTCGAGTCTCACCTACTCGGTTTTCCCATTTTGAAAGTATAATGAAAATGAAATTCTGAAATCTTATTTATAGTTTTTCAAAGCTTGGGGCGGGCATGAAATTATTAGGCATTTTTATCTATTGAAAACTTTTGACCCCCCGATTAAATCTTTTTAAATCGTACCTTTCAACCCATTAGATTCGTTAAAACTCCAGCATAAAATCCGAAAACAACGGGTTGATCGTCGAAACATTTGCAAATCAATTTACTGAACAAACGATGCCTTTAAATATATGTTGACATGCAAAAAGAATTTAAATGCGCAAATTGATCGATTAAAGTTGCGTCTTACATTCATTTTAACTCCTATGAAGCCTAATCTCTTCTGTTAAACTCCTAATGACAATTAAGCTCTAAGTAAAATACTCCGAAGATACGAGGCATTACAGAAGGTCCCATAGAAGGAATAAGGATATTTAGTTGATGAAAACCATAATACCGATCACATGTTTGTGTTCGGATCTAAAGATTATTCATAGATATATTCAGCATCAAGATTTTCAATCTCAATAGATTCATGTATTCCTATAATTTTTAACAATCTAATACGATAATGTTATTATCCTAAAATATTTTTTAATCTGGAATAATTGAAGTTATATTATGTGAATCATAAATTCCTATTCTAACAATTTGTGACTTTTTAGACTGTTTGATATAATTTTTTTCTAATAATTATATTTAACAGTATTTCAAATAGCTAACATATAAAGTATCTATACATAAAAGAATACAACTATTTTATTATGAAAGCATAGTTAGAACCTTTCTTGAGGTGTTTAAGTTCAATCAGTTTTTTTCTAATACGATTAATGTTGCACTATTAGTTATTAATTTACGATTTCATAAATTTGATTTTTCAATACATATTAAGTATAATCTTTATATATATAATAACAAAACGGTCATATTATTAGTAACCTTCATTTTTTCCGCCTAAATGTATTTACCCGCGAATTAGTAAGTTCACTATATATATATATATATATATATATCTTGATATAATAATGATATGATGGTGTTTTATATCTACATATATAATATATACATTAATTAATATATATATATATGTATATATCTTTATCTTTATATATATAATAACAAAATGGTCCTATTATTAGTAACCTTCATTTTTTCCACCTAAATGTATTTACCCGAATTAGTAAGTTCACTATATATATATATATACATATATATCTTGATATAATAATGATATGGTGGTGTTTTATATCTACATATATAATATATACATTAATTAATATATATATATATATATTATAATATAAGTTTTAATAATATAATACAATATAATATAATAAATATTATATATTTATAATACAAATCATACAGATTCGTGTAACTATAAAATTAGTTAACATATTTAATTTGTATTGACTTCATATACATATAACATAATAATTTATATCTACATATAATATAGTCAAAATAGGTAAAAGTAGACAAAAGTAAATAGTTATTGGGAAAAAATAACAATTTTTAAAAATAGGTAGTTTGTTAGGCAATTTGTACTATAATAGACTTGGTCCCCATACCCAATCATTGGGTCAGTGTACTTTGTCAGATCATTTTCAGAGAATGCACAACCCTAAAACCGAAAACCTAATTGTGAATGCCTCGATTATATTTGAGGAAGCCTCGATTAGTTTTGGAAAAGTACCTCGATTGAAATTACAAGCCTTCATTGATATATATATGTTGAGCCTCGATTATTTTTAAAAAATTGTCTTGATTGAAAAGTCAAAGAATGCAATTACAAACATTGCCTCGATTATTTACGTAAAAATAATCGAGGCTTCTTAATTAATTAGCCTCGATTAATTTTTAAGCAAGCCTCGATTAATTAGCCTCGATTAATTATGAAATTATGAATTAGCCTCGATTAATTATGAATTATAAATTAGCCTCGATTAATTAGCATAATAAGCCACGATTAATTAGCATAATAAGCTACGATTAAAATATTCATCCATTAGGTTTTTTTTTAAACTTCATCGATTAGTTTTTTAGTATCTTCGATTAGGTTTTTTTAAAATTAATCGATTAGTTTTTTTTTAATTAAATATTCATCGATTAGGTTTTTTAAAGTTCCTCGATTAGTATTTTAATGTCATCGATTATTTTCTAAATTTTCTCGATTATTTTTAAATGCCCTCGATTAGTATTTTAATGTCCTCGATTATTTTTTAAAGATCCTCGATTCATTTTTAAAATTGTCTCAATTATTTTTTACATAGCCTCGATTCGTTTACAAAATTGCCTCGATTAAGATTAGCTATCCTCGATTAATAACAATCCACCATTAGTTTATCTAACTAGCATCGATTAATTATCAAATAATCCACCATCAGTTTCCTCGATTAATATCAAATAATCCACCATTATTTTTTAACTAGCATCGATTAATATCAAATAATCCACCATTAGTTTCCTCGATTACTTAACATGAATAGCATCAACTAATTAGTTCCCTCGATTAACTAACATAATAGCATCGATTAACATAATAGAAGTCTCGTGCGAATTCAAGAGCCACAATTAACATAAACATTCACAATTAACATAAAAAAAATCAACAATTAACATAATAGCTCTAGCCTCGATTAATTTCTAACCCCTAAAACTAATCGATACAAAAATGCCAAAAACTGAGAGAATTTAAAAATTACTTGAGAAGAAGACGTGACCGGCGGTTGTCATTGTCCTTCTTCCATTTTCCAACGGCTAAGTTCCAAGAGAGAGACAGCGGCGTCGACTTTTGTAGTTGGGTTCCGGAGTGTGCTCCTCGACTGTCAACTATTGAGAGAGAGAGAGAGAGAGAGAGAGATGGGGTGTGCCTCACGATTTTTTTTCCCTTAAAAAAAAATGGCAGATAGTGATAATGAGAGAGGGGATGAAGAAAAGATGGGGTTGTTGTGTTAATAAATTCAATTCAAACCCTACTCATAAATATTCCCCTTTTGCAGTTACGAATCAGCTTCGTGGAAGGCTTTGGCCAGAAAAAAAAAAGTACAAAAATTCAGATTTGATGGTCCCGTCAGAAAAATATTATATAAAGTAAGAAGGATTACCTAAATAACTACTAACCTTTAAATCCTGTTGATTTATCCCAATTCCCTAATTTTTTTGTCGAGGAAAAAATTTTCCCCTATAATATAATATGATACATTATGCATGAACATATAATGCAGACTATATTTCTCCTTATAAATCGTCTAAAACCAGAAGCGTCAATCGTAATTAATCATTATATATATAGTAATATTTATTATTAATATTCTGATGGCATTAATTTTTTGTAATCATTTTCTATACATATAATTACGAAGAAGAAGAATCATTGCACCCAAAATTTGTGTTAATCTTCCGTTACTAATCATAGCATGATATCATCTATAATAAAATGTATATTAATTAGATCGCATATAAATTCACTTATAATTAGCTCTATTATACCTTAATTGGCGTAAATTGCATATATAAATCTTTAATTAGTTATGCATTAATCATGTTATTACAAATTTATAACATAATTATATTAATTATTAATTATAGCATACATATATAGGCGCATTATTTTGACGAGAAAAATAGATAATGTTCTATATAAATAAAGCATAATTTGGACTCTTCAAACTACCATTTGACAATTTTTTTTTTCTGACGTGTTTTATATGGATGTTATTTTCCTTCCAACATTTCCGTAGATTGTTTTTTTAGCAAACATTTCTGTAGATTGTTTGTTCAGTTATTCATCACTAATTATATATTTTCTTTTTGTCAGATGTTTACATCATGATCGCAGCTAATATATTTTTACAATGTTTCGTTACGTAAAATTCTTTCAGCATCAAATGAATTAGAAGCTTCATCTTCCACGAGCTTGCATACGCAACAATAAAAAAAATATATTTATTTAGATTTATGCTATGATTATGTTTCTCATGATCAAGGGTAACTTATTCAAACTTAATTATGTTATCCATGCAATTCTTTAATTCGATATATCGAATGTTTATAATATACTTTTCCGTGTGTTTTTCTATGTATATTATTTGTAAATACATTTATATTGTAAATTTGTTGCACTATTTCATTATTTTTAGTGGTGTTTGGTTAATATATTTATTTATTTATTCTCATTTTTTTATATGGACAAGGGGATTGGATCCATTCTACATTTAATCGACGTTAGCCACTATAACCTATTGTTAGTTCTTAGTGTTATATATATTCTAGGAAATGGAAATGTAGTTGTTCTTGATTTATTATTATTATTATTATTATTATTATTATTATTATTATTATTATTATTATTATTATTATTATTATTATGCAATTGCAATTGTAATTGCAATTTATTTGTAGTGCTCTATTTTGATTTGTTAGAACTTAGAACAGTCAGTAACGTTGTTTTGTAAATTTCATGGAGTGATTATTGAGAAATTTTAGCATTTTAATTCATGACATACAGTAAAATTATATATGAGTATTTTGTTCAATATAACTTACAAGCTTAGTTAAGTATTACACTCTAAACAACAACAACAACAATTAATTTTACAACAATTGAAATAAAGTATTTAAAAATAGAGGAGAACAAACATGTTATTATTGAATTTCAAACAACATATGTTATTCCAAATAAAGTATTAAGCTTTTCATCAGTCGTCTACATCCAATATGCTATTTGGTTTGTATTTAGTCTATTATATTTAGTAGACTGAAATTGGTATATATTATAATTTAAATTCAATCAATTTGTATGTATGTATATAGATTTAAATTCCAATCAGTCTAATTGTAGCATGCATTATCTTAGTTGATTATACCGTTTTATGTTTTCTTTTTATAAAAAAAAAAAACAACATTTTATCCATTGAAGGATTAGATATGGTTATTATGGTTTATTGCATGTTGATCAATGCCTACCCATTTATAATTTTATAATAAACGCTCAATTAATTAAAATTCCATGAAATTTAATTATACAATTGTTTAATATTTTAGAAGCTAATATTTCTTCTCAATATATGTTAAATTTGGACGTGTTGCCATTAAAATATCAGTGTAAGCAATTAAAATTTTATCACCAATCAAATGGTGCCGCGTGGAAATTAAAATAATTAAATACCAAATTAAATTATTTATTTATATTTTAGGAATTTTATTTGATCAAATTTCTAAATAAAATAAATAATAATTTGATATTTAATATGTGGAAATTCTCGACCAATAAGCGATTGACAAGTGTCGAGCTCATGCATGGAATCAACATATTGATGTATGTGATCACAAATGGCAAGGAACCAATAAAATTAAGCCACACAAGCCCTAACAAATGCACCAATGAGACGTTGTCACCTAAGCCCTAAATGCACCCTCATTTGCCTATAAATAGAGGGCTTGGCCTAAGGAAACCACAACAAGTTCAAGAGCTCAAGTTTGGAGAAGGATTCATCGGAGAAAGCTCTCTTCAATCATCAAGGCATTCAAGTTGGAGATTCAAGGCGTTCTTCGCGTTCTTCCCCAGAAATCATCCCAAACTCGACGTTCGATCCGGATCCAAGGTGCTCGGCCCTCCAATCGGCATTATCAACCTCAAATCCTCAAGAACAACTTGAAGATTCAAAGCGTTCTTCAATAAATCGTCCCAAAAACGACGTTTGATTCGGAATCAAGATGAAAATCCTTCGAATCGACGTTATAAACCTCCAAACATCGGATTCCTGAAGATCGAAGAGTAAGAACAACTTGAAGATCTTGAAGAACAACGATGAACAAATCCTGAAGAGAAGAATCAGAAGACTTAGATAGAGAATCGAACCACAAATTGTAATTTCAATCCGAAATCTTTTCTTTGTACAATTTTTCGGTGTTTATTAATTTAAATACTCGAAATTTGTGTTACAAATTCTGGCACGCCCAGTGGGACGTTCTCTACTTCTCATCTCTTCTCTTCATCAAGTTTCAAATTCAAAGATGTCTAACATCTCGATCACTCCTGATTCCACTATGAAAAGTGTTGGAGTGACTGAACGAAACATGAAAAGACAAACACTAGAAGCTTTGAAGATGGCTACCATTGAGGAAGAAGAGTTTTATATTGCCAACATCAAAGGAAACAACAAACAATTGGAAAGTGACTTCCCGCCAGAAGCAAGCTACTCACTCGAGGAAGCTGTCATGATGGCGATTGACTCCACTGTAGAAGATCAACTTGCCAACCTAACTAAGCTCATTGAAGAAATGCAAAAGCACATACAAAATCAAGATGTGGAAATCTCAAGACTCCGGAAGGATAAGGGAGAAACAAGTCATGCAAATAGCAAAGAGAATGATGATAATGGCGATGAGGCATCCTCAAAACAGCAGACGGATGAAGATGGAAGAGCTGCAACTAAAGGGATCCAAGTCTCATCCGATGGTTTCATTCAAATTGATCAGCTAAGGGAGTTCATCGAAGGGACTATCAAAAGCAAATTTGACAGAGGCTCCAAGTCATCTTCGACTTACTCCAAGCCATATACTCAAAGGATCGATAACTTGAAGATGCTGCTAGGTTACCAACCACCAAAATTTACACAGTTTGATGGCAAGGGCAATCCCAGACAGCACGTTGCCCACTTTGTAGAGACTTGCAACAATGCCGGAACCTTTGGTGACTACCTAGTGAAGCAATTTGTCCGTTCACTCAAAGAAAATGCGTTTAACTGGTACACGGACTTAGAGCCAAACTGGATCGACAGTTGGGGGCAATTGGAAAATGAATTCCTTAATCGCTTCTACAGTACGAGAAGAACAGTCAGCATGGTGGAGCTCACAAACACTCGCCAATGGGAAGAAGAACCTGTCATTGACTACATCAATAGATGGAGAAATTTGTGTCTCAATTGCAAAGATCGCTTGTTTGAGACTTCTGCTATTGAAATGTGCATTCAAGGAATGCAATGGGGTCTCCAATACATTCTTAAAGGAATTCAGCCGAAAACCTTTGAAGATTTGGCTACTAGAGCTCATGACATGGAGTTGAGCATGATAGCAAGTGGAGTCAAAGGACCACCAATCCAAGAACCTCATGAATTCAAGAAAAGAGAAGAATTTAAGAATGGGGCAAATCTTTTAACATGACCTTAAATGAAGAATCTATGGCAGTGAAGGCAGTGCCCGTCAAATTCTTAAGGAAGGATGCTAGAAAAAATGTTCCTCAAGAAAGAGAGCAAAAAAAATTGACTCTGAGAGAGATGCAACAAAGAGAATACCCATTTTTGGATTCAGACGTCCCTGGAATCTTTGAGGATCTGTGCAAAACTGAACTCATCAAATTACCAGAAATGAAGCGACCTGAAGAAGCAGAACGAACCGATGATCCAAAATACTGCAATTACCATCGTTTAGTTGGACATTCGATACAAGACTGCTTCATCTTCAAAGACAAAGTTATGCAGCTGGCGCAACAAGGAAAGATATCACTTGAAGAGGGTGATGTCGCCACAAATCTCTATCCCTAAACTAAGCAAGAAGTAGGCTCCTCGATACGAGCATAAACTATCTTCATGGCTCCTCGATACGAGCATAAACTTTCTCCTATGCTCCTTGATATGAGCATAAACTTTCTTCATAGCTCCTTGATATGAGCCAAAACTGTCTAAATTCTCTAAGAAATCTTTATAGCTCCTTGATATGAGCCAAAACTGTCTAAAATCTCCAAGAAATCTTCAGTGATCCTTGATATGAGCCTAAACTATCTTCACTGCTCCATGACGCATGAGCCTAAACTGCATGTTACTCCTGACCCGCATGAGTATAAACTGTGTACGGTGACCACCAAAAGTTATATTTATGTGGTTAAACTATTATTTATCCCACCAAAATAGTAAAATTTATGTGGTTAAATTGTTATTTACTCCACTTTGTCTATATAGTGGTTAAATAAATAGTCACTCCTGGCCCGCATGAGTATAAACTGTGTACGGCACCCCTTTCAAGAAAAATTTCATTTGAACTACGTTTTGACTTGATCCCTCTTATGGGTACGTAGGCAGCTTAGATATTTTCTAAGTTCAGTCATGTTCCACGATATATGTTATGTCTTTTACGTTTTATAATTAGAACAAAAAGATATAGAACTAAAAAGGGAAGAGAAAACCAAAAGTGCACAAGTTCAAACGTGTCTCAAAAGAAAACATGAGGATAAGGATGTCCGTTACAAGGAACAACTGAAATACAAATGGTAACTAAAAAAGAGGAATAACAAACAAGTCCGAATGAAGCCCTAGATAAAGGGGTCTTGATCCTCCAAAGCCTTCTTGGCATTCTCCAATGAAGACTTTGAACTCTTCAGCTTCTTCTTCGCCCTGCTATCGAAAGAACCTCTGATCTTAGAGAGCTCTTCTTCATGACCATGAATCTCGTTCCGGAGAACCAGGCGAGACCCCACATGCCCTTTCAAGGACATAGTCAAATCCTTCTTCCGCTCCTCTAAGATAGCAAGCTCTTCTCGAATAAGATCAATCTCACGAGTCTTTTCATCCTCCTTGGCTTTAGCAGCACAAATGCGATCGTTGACTTCCTTACAATGTTGTGCAGAAACCTCATCGAGCTCGGAGGATGCCGACCTTGCTTCATCATAAGCTGTGGCACTCGCGAAAAGTGTCTCCAAAATCTTCGTTAGATGAGTAAGATCGAAGCTGTAAGGAGTGGTCTTCATAAGTAAAAGTCCCTCAAATGCCATCTCTCGAAGTGACGAGAGGGAATCGACAGGCGTCCTCATCAACTTTTCACGGAGGTCACCCCAATACATCTTGAGGAATGATTTGCAACGATCATCGAACACCGCCCTGCCATCAAATTCAGTAACAGCTCTAACTGGTAGGATGTGCTCACTATCCGCATCTTCATCAGAATGGCAAGTTTCAGCTAGTGCATCGGAATCTCCTTGATCATCAGATCCGAACAACTCCTTCACCAACTAAAAATGCAAAAAAATATTGGTTAATAGGAAATAAAATAAAACAAAACAAAAAAAAGAAATAAAAAGGGACAAAGATACGAGAAACCTCTTCCGTAGATGCGCCCACATGACTAGGGTCATTCCCACCATGTCCCTCAAGAGGAAGGGAGGATTTGCGATTGGTCATTTCCCTCTTCCAGTGATGATCCGCGTTACTGCTAACAGAGGCCTCCGGATCGACCTTTCTCTTTCCCTTGCTAGAAGGGTTAGCCTCTTCCACTTTCTCTCGACTTGGTAAGAGGCCACCTGGTTTAGGTTGAGCTAAAAATTCAACATTCCTCTCCAAGAAGTTGTCGAAGACTCGATCCCACCACTTCTTGTATTCGACATTAGGGAACTTCTTCAGATTCAAGAAGAGTGATGGAAAACATGTTTTTGCCATAGATCTGCGTATCAAGCAAATACGCCAGTATCTAAGGCCATCAACCAAAGAAGCCTCACGGATGTTTTTAGTAAGAACCCCTGGAACCATCTGTTGGTAACTAAATTGCCGGGTGAAGCAGTGTGGGCTATAAGGCTCGATAATGAAATGGTCATCTATTCTCTTAGCCAGAAAGTTGGATCGGATAGCTATGAAGAGTCCACGATCTAGGTCGCTTGCATTTTCATCATCAATGAACACGAAATCTTCGGTTCTAGAAGGCATGATGCAATGCCAAGAAACTAATTCGGCTCTATGCACCCTCTTGCGAGCCTTAGTAGGACCATAGAATATGGCACTGCCTTCGCTCGAATAACGAACCATCCTGGGGGCTTTCCTCTTTCCTTTAAGATCGAAATGAGTCCGAAGATAGCACGCCATCCACCCATAAATGAAATGGATGGGAAATACTGAATGACCCTGACGCGGCTCGGCAAGGTTTGAGATCTTGTTCTAGCCATGGTAAATGCTTGCCAATATCGGGACGGCAAGAGACACCCTTTCACCGCTTGCCATGATACTGGCTATCTTGAAGACGCTGGGCCGGATCAAACTACCATCACCCTTAGGGAGCACAAAACTGCAAAGCCAACATGCGAGATGGGTGGCTAAGTATGTCTCATTTTGATGATTCTCCTTAACTCCGAGCTCGATAAGCGGAGCCCTTTTAGAAGAAGTCCACTCTTTGTAATCCTCGACTTCTCCAGAAGGATTGTGCGTTAATTTGGGACGCTGACTTTTCTTCTCCTTACGAAGTGGAAGTGGTCGGTATCTTGATTTTCTTTTCGACCAGAACTTAATCCACCTCTCAATTGACACGGAGTGATGTGAAGCTTTGTCGTCTTCCCTTCCGATAAGGTGGTAGGCATGGAATAAGTACTTGTAACTCGCAGGGATGAATAGCTTACCCCTTTTGTTGACTCCAGTAAGCTCCTTCGTCCGAGGCACCATCTCGTCGCAAAGAAGCCCGGTTAAAGGAAGACCGACCGTCACGTGCAAGTCTCATAATGATATAGACAACTCGCCGGAGGAGGTCAGCAAGGTATTGGTCAAGGGGCACCACGCTTCGCAAAAGGCTTTGACTACCTCAGTATTTTGATCGTACGTGAAGAGAGAAGCGTAGACAGGGTCGAATATACCCGCACCATGAAGTTCATCACTTCAACCACTGAACACGTCCCCGGTCCACTCCCAATATCCGTCGAAGTGACGAGATTCGCCAAGAAACTCGACTTTGTCGTGCCACCTTGCCTTGCCTTCTACTATTTGGCGCCCTAGAAACGAGAGGAAATCAGCCCCGTCACCTTGTTGATGATGAGCTGATTGTAGAGCCCACAACTTCGTCACTTTCATCAAGGAAACCTCATAATACCAATGAGGCTTGTGAAATGGATCCGTAAGCTTAGGCCACTCACAAGCATATTTCCCGATAAGTGGCTCACGAGCTCGAAGACGAGTACCTCTCTTCACGGGCTGCTGATCATCATCTGTGATCACTAAGTAATGTTTTCCGGAAATACTCGTGTCTTAGAAATGAACCATACCTAGAAGCAAAAAAAAATAATAATAAATAAAGTATGAAACATGCTCAAAAAAGGGGGAAGCATGGAATATACCAAAAATGGGAGAAGTTCTACCTCCGAATTAAAAATCCTCAAAAAATCCTTTGGCTCAAAATTGGAACGTCTCAATCAAGTTCACGAGCAAGTCCAATTAAATGCAAATCCATGCACAAAAAAGAGAGAGAAAAGGATTAGAACCCAAATCATACACAAAGCCCAAATAAAAAGAGAAAGACCCAAGTATAAAAAAAAAGGGAGAAGGAAAGAGTAAGGCCCAAATATATAAAAAAAGGGGAAAAGGAAAGAGTAAAGCCCAATTTTTTTAAAAGGGGAGGGGCCCAAATCCATAGGCCCAATTTCTTTAGACCTAAATCAAATTAAGAACTCCTTTTCTCCTGCAAAAAAAATCGATCCCCCTTCTCACCCACTTCAAAAATGGATCTCTCTCTCCCTTCCCGGATTCTCTCTCTCTTACCGCCGCTTCTCCGCAAAACTATCTCTCTTCACTCTCTATTCTCTCTCTTTGTAAGTTGCCATTGATAGAGCCTGGTGCTCATATCTTCTCTGTGTGGTGAGTGAGTAGCCTGATAATGTGTCTTGGGTAGGGTGAGTGTTCGTATCCCTGGACCGGAGCACAAGAGAACCTGAGCCTACCTCTGCTTGGACCCGACGCTCGAGCATCTTCCGGTGAAGACTACAACTGTACCAGAGAATTAGGTGAACCACCGATCTTTTCCGTTTCAGTGGCGGCCGGCAGAGGTCTCAATCACTCTACTGCCGGAGATGGTTCTACTGTCGCAGATTCTCTTTTGCACACAATTAAAGACCCGCTATGTTCCTCATCGATGATGGTGGTGCCGTCTCCAACAACGGCGTCCTGAGATTTGGAGAGCTGCTCTAAGCTTCACTCTCTCTCTTAAACGCTGGTATTCACCCTAGCTGCAGTCTCTGATTTTCTCTACAAGGCTTCGATCAAGGTTGTTGCAGTCTTACCCGCTATAGCGGCGTACGTGGAACCGCCAGATCGTGACTCACTGCGTCTATTTCTCTGAACTCAAAGAGGATGGGTATGATTCTAAAGGAAGAAAGAAACTACATCTTTGAGGTGATTAAGAAGATCAAGGCCACTGGGTGTAGCGTGTTGATAATTCAGAAAAAAATATCTTGAGAGAAGCTGTCACTGATTTGTCTTTGCACTATTTATCAAAGGCTAAGATTTTAGTCATTAAAGATATCGAGAGGGATGAGGCTAAGTTCATCATTAAGACTTTGAACTGCTTGCCTATCTCTAACATTGAATATTTCTGAAGAGTTGGAATATGCTGATTTAGGGAAAGAAGAATCAAGATTGAAGCACCTATTCACAGTTCAAATGTCATGCTTTATTCAAAAGAGAAAAGTGCGGTGAGCAGGGTTAACTCAAGCCAGTTTCAAGTGTGTCAAGAGTTGGAGTCTTGGTATTTTGTGGTTTCTCTGTGATTTGGGCAATTAGAAGGCTGCTGATTGTTGGGAATCATAATAAGGAATATACATCATTAGAAATAGGGATACTGAGGAACTCTCTCTCACAAAAATGAAGTTTTAGCAGGCTTTGTCTACATTCATGATAAGGGTTCAATATTTCCCTACTATTGCTATCTATAACAAAGAAGCTACTGTAAATTTTAGATAAGTAGGAAGAAGCCACTGTACAGCTTAGTATTGTTGTGATGTCAAGAGTTCAATGTTTCCTAGTGTGCTATCTATAGCCAAAATCACGAAGTGTGCTACCTATAGCCGAAATCAGGAAGCCATTAAAAAAACAACATGCATGTATTAAATCAGTAGGGAGAAGGAGAGAAGTAGCCTATGACTACATAAATTCTTTAGCATGCTCTAAAGAAGGTAGGGGAAGGACAGTAAGAATGTGAAGGGTAAAACTCACAGCAGGCCTTCAATTAATCTGCAGAAATTTCCCCATCACCATTTTCAGAAAAGCTCCAAGCACCCGTTCTCTATATGGGGCACCCGTTCTCTATCACCAAGATCAGTACCTAGCAGCAGATCAACGACAAGAAATAAATGGTCTTTTAAAATGATCATCGGAAAATCGAGTAAAAGAAAGAAGAAAAGCTAATAACCAAGTAAGAGGAATATCAGAAAATGAAGATAGAGCTTACAACTGCAAGGAGCACAGCGACGCCCCCTCCTATCTTATACAGTACAGTCACAGGTTGGAGATCGTCGGAGGTTGAGGGAGAAGACGAAAGAAAAAAAGCCCTAGTGTGCTAACTTAGGGCATCTCCATCAGTAGCAACTCAAAGTCAAAACAAGATTAAAGGATTGGCAAAAGAATGAAAGACAGATGCTATCTTGTTTTAATAAAAAATGGTGTAGAATCTCAGCAAGAACGTGTGAAAATGTATGCTTGGCGATGAATACATAAAGGAAACCGAGGTTATTTATAGAGCCAAATATGGAAGGAGCTGTTATGGGTTGTAGGGGCATTTAATGCACTGAAAAAGGGGCAACAAACATTTGGCTTTTCCAGAAATGGTACATGAGCTGTTATGCTTTGCAGATATTGTCTTCAAGCCCATGGCATGTAATTGGCTGTAGATGCTGCTCAAAATAGGGAGCAACAAACGGATTCTACAGAAAATGGAGCAAAATGGTGCACTTGTACTCTTTCAATGCAGGTTGTCTACCAATCCCAAGCCAACACCTCCTGGGTCCTCACCTCTATCATTTAATAAATGGGGCCGTTTGTTGCAGAATGTGCAGAACTGGTGCTATGAACCCTGAAAGATGCAGGAGTTAAATTGAAAATAAGGAGCATAAATCTGCAGTCTCGTTGCTTAGTATGATTTCCCAGGACATTAAATGAAATATGTGTACTCTCGAAAAAGCAATCCATGCCATTTTTGGAAATCATTAAATACATGCAGCAACAAATGTAGCAACAAACAAATTTTGTAGGTCCAACAATTACTGGAAGAAGAAAGACTCGTCTATTATTAAAAAAAATAATCAAATTTGTTGGGCTGCCAAAATGGAGTAAGAAGACTTAGGCCGAAAAAAAGAGGTTTTGGGCTCAATTTCCTTTGAAATTAATTCCGGCCCATTTAACTTCAGGCATTTCTTAAATGTCCAAGTGGAGACAATATCGTGGTTGGGCATTCAAGCATGCAAAGCCCATTTTCACTTCATTTAAAAAAAATGATGATCGAAGTTGGAAATAAACCTTATAAGTGGCTCCATTTTAATAGAATTTGAGTCCACAAGAGAATCGGGCCATGAAAGAAATAATTCTCTTACAAGTACTCAACGGGCCAACAAAAAATAAGACTTTGGGCCTACACATGGATTTGGAAGCCCAATTGTAAGCGCAAGCCCATGAAGAAATTAACAAAAGAAGAAAAAAAAATTTCAAGAACTCCTAGATACGAGTATAAACTATCTAATAAATTTTAAATCGAAATGAAGAACTCCTAGATACGAGTATAAACTATCTAGTAAATTTCAAAACAAATTCAAGAACTCCTAGATACGAGTATAAACTATCTAATAAATTTTAAATCGAAATGAAGCACTCCTAGATACGAGTATAAACTATCTAACAAATTTTAAATCAGACTCAAGAACTCCTAGATACGAGTATAAACTATCTAATAAATTTTAAATCGAAATGAAGAACTCCTAGATACGAGTATAAACTATCTAATAAATTTTAAATCGAAATGAAGAACTCCTAGATATGAGTTAAAACTATCTAACAAAAAAAATTCAAAATATGAGACTCGTCCACCTTCAAGACAACTTGCTCATGAACTCGTCTCATGGGGGCATTTGTAAGCAATTAAAATTTTATCACCAATCAAATGGTGCCGCGTGGAAATTAAAATAATTAAATACCAAATTAAATTATTTATTTATATTTTAGGAATTTTATTTGATCAAATTCCTAAATAAAATAAATAATAATTTGATATTTAATATGTGGAAATTCTCGACCAATAAGCGATTGACAAGTGTCGAGCTCATGCATGGAATCAACATATTGATGTATGTGATCACAAATGGCAAGGAACCAATAAAATTAAGCCACACAAGCCCTAACAAATGCACCAATGAGACGTCGCCACCTAAGCCCTAAATGCACCCTCATTTGCCTATAAATAGAGGGCTTGGCCTAAGGAAACCACAACAAGTTCAAGAGCTCAAGTTTGGAGAAGGATTCATCGGAGAAAGCTCTCTTCAATCTTCAAGGCATTCAAGTTGGAGATTCAAGGCGTTCTTCGCATTCTTCCCCAGAAATCATCCCAAACTCGACGTTCGATCCGGATCCAAGGTGCTTGGCCCTCCAATCGGTGTTATCAACCTCAAATCCTCAAGAACAACTTGAAGATTCAAAGCGTTCTTCAACAAATCGTCCCAAAAACGACGTTTGATTCGGAATCAAGATGAAAATCCTTCGAATCGACGTTATAAACCTCCAAACATTGGATTCCTGAAGATCGAAGAGTAAGAATAACTTGAAGATCTTGAAGAACAACGATGAACAAATCCTAAAGAGAAGAATCAGAAGACTTAGATAGAGAATCGAACCACAAATTGTAATTTCAATCCGAAATCTTTTCTTTGTACGATTTTCCGGTGTTTATTAATTTAAATACTCGGAATTTGTGTTACAATAAGCATTGTGTTTCAAGAGTTTGTTATATCCTACCACTATCTATTTTATTTTTTATGGGACATATTTTATATTTTCATCACCAGTTCAACCTTATAACAAAATGTTAATTTCCTTATTTTTACAACAATTTATATCTAATTATAAATGCTTTATATAAGTTACCCTGTTATTCATGTAATAATATATGTTTTGAATGAAATTTGCATGAAAATCTAAAATCAAGCAAGCATATGTCAATCAACCATTATGATAAAAAAATACTACAACTAAATAAACATCATATTTTTTTTATAAATTAAAATAACAAATGCTTTTTAAAAAAAAAATTCGCGCATCGCACGAAAAATACTAGTATTATTAAATACATAGAAGTAACGTTATTATCAATTCATATTCCCTAATCGATATGTCATAATAACGATGAGTATATAGAGATAACATTATAATAATATGTTAGTATTTGGTAGACAAAATATAATAACATAATTATTACGTCGATAGAAGCATTTCTAGAAGCAAAAAAACATAAAAAGGGGGAAAAAAAGAAGACTCGTTTGAGACAAATTAAATAGTTGCATTATAACTTATAAAGACCGAATAAAATTTAATTAATATAGGGACTCCAAAAATGTAGAAAAAAATTATAAATTAAATAGAATTGCTCAATATATATAAGGGGCCCGATTGATCTATAAATATTTCAGCCCAACCTTCTCCTCCTCCTCGTAGCCATTTCCTGCCCTACAAATTAGCTTGGTTGGAAATTGGTGTTGGATTGTATACTAAAAGCATGTTTTTTATGTATATAATTATTTCTCTTTAATTATGAATGAGAATAACGTTCACATATTTTTCATTTATTACATATAATAAATAAGGCAAATCGTCATATATTTAATATTGTAGATAATATGGTGTGTAGAATGCATACAGAAGATCATATTATCGGTTCATTATAAAGTATGAGAAGAGTTTACAACCTAGATGGAGTTAGACGAACTATCGGTATAGTTGTAGTGTGATTTGGAATTATTCTATCTTGGCTATGAAATCATACTAGTGCACTTTTGTAGTATATTGAACTAGATCGCAATGAGATAATTCTTATGGACTGACAACATATGAGAATATAAATCTCAGATACTCATAATTCTTAATCCTTGTATAATAGTAGACATGTATATTTTAATGTACATTACGTTGACCTATCAATGGTGAGATTCTAATTAAAGAATCAATAAGCTCGATGTTGGTTTTGTATACTAGAAGACCTGTCTTTTGTATACATTATTGATAATGGTTTTATGATGATATAGAATGAATACAATTGCAGTCACTGTTTGCATTTAAATTGTTATATTTACATGCATGTTCACTATACTTACATTGTAGATGATATGGTGTGGGTAAACACACGGTTAGATCATATCATCGGTTCCTTGTAATGTATTAAAAGGCTCACGGTTTAGATAGCACTGAACCTGTTATCGGTACGCCGTAGAATAATCTGATAGTTAGTTTGTCTTGACTAACTGATTATTCTAATATATGATTAAGTGTATTGAGGAGGATCTACTTAGGATTCTATTCTCTATTCTGACCTTAAATGAGAGAATAAGAATCCACAGAGTTCGGGTTCTTAACCCCTATGTGTTGGCAGACATATACGTGTAGTGTTTGCAGCTTTGATTTATCAAAGGGTGAGATTCTTTCATAAGGATCAATAATCTCGATATCTTGGGTTGTGACATTTACACTTATGATGGGTTGTGCAACATGTAAGGGCACCATGTCCTGGTGCGCCAGTTTGATGGTGTCCTCTTGAGGAAATGCAAGTTCATGCTGAAACCCTGCAGGTGGAATTTATTCCGTGCATGAGTAAAGCTTGTGTGGTACTACTCAAGGATAAGATATTAATTAATTATAGCTGTCAGAAGCTTACATAATTAATTAATGGGCATTATATCTTAAACGTGGGGAATGGCTGGACTAAGGAGAAAGCATATTCAGAAATATGTATTAAATTGGTAGGTCAGTATTATTTCTTTAGTGGAATAAAAATAATACTTAATTTATTTAATAATATCCTAAGTTTATTGGATATTAGAAATTAAATAAATTAGCAGGCCAATTTAATATTCTTCTAGATCCCTGTTGTAGCCCAATATGACTTTAATGGACTGGAGATAGAAAAAGAGATAGAGGCCCAAACCCAATAGGGTTGGGACACTGAAATTTTGACCACCTCCCCTATAAATAGGGAGGTGGGGGACGAAATTTTAAGGTTAATAATCAGCTCCTCTTGTGTTCTCTTTATCTCCACAGATTCCATACCGATCTAGTAGATTTCAGCCCACCCTGAAACTAGATTCAGTCCGGGAATACAACAGAAGATCAAAGAGTGGAATATCACTGTGGGGCGCCAATCATCATCATACACAACAACAAGATTAGACCTTTAATCTTGTCCTCCACCCGTCATTTAATTTGTAAGTCGTTTTTCGATTCTATGTTTCCGCTTTAGTAGAATCGTTTAAACCGAATTTGCATGTTAATTAAACTCGGTTAATTAAAACATATGAGATGCATGAATTTATGATCTACATGACATTAGGATTAATGAATATCCAATTAGATCCTGCGGTGGTTCAATTCGAAAAAATCCCAACAACTGGTATCAGAGCGGGTTTTGGCACTGTTCTAGATTTAATCCTAGGATATTTTCGAAATTCATGTATAAATTTGGAGATGAATTTTATGTGTTTAAAATTTTCAGATTTATTTGATCATGAGTTTCACGTTTAATAGATTCAAATTCGGATGTAATTTTGATGTATATTGAAAATTCGAATTTGTGGAAATCTATGTAATTTTCGGTCATGATATTATTAGATTTGGAATAGAATTTTGATGTATCAAAATTTCCAGATTTAATGAGGTAAGTGTTCGAAAATTTGATCATCAAATTTTTCGAAAATTTGGTGTTTAAAAATCCCTAATTTTGTCTTAAATTTTCGGCCACTATTATTGATTTTGGATAGATTTTTTATCAACATCAAAATTTCCAGATTCAATTAGGATAGGGTTCGAAAATTTGGTGATTAGAAAAAGATTAGGTAATCTTTGATGTATATCTTAAGTTACCTATTTCTAATCTACATAGATTTGAAAATAGAATTTTAAATTTGGAAGAATTTGAAGTGGATCAAATTTCCAGATTTATTTTTCTTAGTATTTTTGAAATCTATGGTATATTTAATTTGGAATAGTTTTTTGATTAATGTCAAAATTTCCAAATGTGATAAATGTGGTAATTTTCAATTTTAATAATTTAATTTGGAGAAGTTTTTGATAGAAAATCAAATTTTCAGATTTAATTATTAAGGTTGGTCGGAAATTTGAAGATTGGATTAAGATTTGATGTTATTTGATGTATATCCTAGTTTACCTAATTTTAATCTAGATAGATTTGAAAATAGAATTTTAAATTTGGAATAATTTGAAGTGGATCAAATTTCCAGATTTAATATTTGGATATTTTTGAAAATCTATGGGATTAAGATTAGATAAGGTGATTTTGGATATATACAAATAATTATCAAAATCCAATTGGATAAGATTTTAAATTTGGATAAGTTTTGGAAGATTTTGGATTGGAATCAAATCTCCAAACTTTATCTTTGAAGATTTAGATTCTTATGGATAATATTTGGATTAGATTTTGATTTATATCAATATATCCAATTATTATTTAATTAGGGTGGTTAGAAAATATTAAATAAATTTGGTGGATAATTATAAATAATTTCCAGATTTATTTTAAGATATATTTTTGAAATTTAACAAGATTTAAATTGGTGGATAATTATTTTAATTTCCAATTTTTATCTTGTGGATAATATCGAATTAATTAATTTAATTAATTGTAAAATTCGAATATTATTTAATATGTCATGTTTGGATATCATATGTTATTTTATGCTAATCATGTAATTGTGATTGTTGGATTTATAGACTGACTTGTTTGCAGGGTTACCGACTATCATGGCTCCTTAATTATGTGATGTATGTTTTAATTTATGTTGGATGTATGATGGGCCGTATGCCGGTTTGGCTACGTGATTTTAATCCATGAGAAAATCCATGGATTAGGTCTAGGTTTTATTTTATGTTGTTTTAATGTAATAGAAATAAAACTGTTAGACCAAGTCATTGAGTTGTAATTTTATTCTAGATATATTAGTTTTTTCCTTTAAGGAATAGATATTCTATATTGAATAAAGTTTGAAGATCAACTCAAAGAAGGAGAGTGGCACAGCTCAAGAAAGGAAGTATCACTAATTCACGTCCCGAAATCCTAATTGGAGCTAGGTTTTCGGCGAGGCGCAGTGATAAGGGCGGCGGCCATGCCCGAGTTTCCGGAGCTGACTTTCCAGTTTTATCTCATTCAGCAACATGAGATATAAGCCATGATAGTTGGTTTTTATTATTATTGCTTATTATGTTGTTTGAAGCATGCAATGGTGTTTTATCATTTTATGTGATGTTTGCATGTTTTACAATGGGATAAAATGAAACCTCAATCTTAAATAACTAAGTGGGAGAGATTCATACCAAAGTATGTAGAAATCTCAAACGGTCTCCATTAATCTGGTTTAATTGAGATGTGATAGACATGCGAGTTGACAATAGGTCTTCCTCCATAACGGATGTGATATATCACTGTTATCTCTAGAAATTAAACTTCTTTATTAAGATAGCTGTAGAACACTACTATAACAAACTGACTCCTCCAACTGGAGCAGGGAGTTCAAAATAGTGGACTTGGTGCTAAGATGATGGTGTTCACACTTAGGTGTAATTTATTAATAAACGTCCACACTAACGTGGCTTATTAATAGGAAGGTTACATGACCGTGATTATTTCCGACTATTAATTTACTTGTCATAAGGAAATTTGACTGGAGGTAAATTAAAGGTGGTTTTACCTGTTTAAGGATGAATTTTATAAACGTCCACACTAACGTGGCTTATAAGAAACATTTTTAAAATGTCGGTGGATTACATATAATTTGTTGAGGTATACGATTATATGTGAGTATCCTAAAGTTTGTGACTGTACTGCATGTTTACTTTTCAGTTATTCTATATCAACATGACACTCTCCAACCTGTCCACTATTCTCAAAGAAAACAAGTTAATCGGTGAAAATTACAATGACTGGATTCGAAACCTTAATCTTGTTCTCACTGCGGAAGGACACAAATTCGTACTTGAAGAAGTATGTCCTCAGAAGCCAGATGAGGGTTCTGAAAAAGCCCAAAAGGTTGCATATGATAAGTGGGTTAGGTCCAATGAGATAGCACGTTGTTACATTCTGGCATCTATGTCGAATGTGTTGCAACATCAGCATGAACCTATGAAAACCGCTTATGATATCATGTACAACCTTAGGCAGCTCTTCGGTCATCAGAACCGCTCGGCACGCCATTTGGCAATGAAGAAGCTAATGGATGCGAGAATGTCTGACTCCACACCTGTTAGGGATCACGTTCTCACGATGATAGGGTATCTGGCTGAGATCGAGACCTTGGGTGGAGAGCTGGATGGCGATTCTCAAATCGACAATGTTCTTCATAGCCTGTCCTCGAAGTTTGAGCAGTTCAGGCTGAACTTTAACATGATTAAAAGGGATGTCAGCCTGACTGAACTGCTCATGGATCTTCAGGCGGCTGAGTTACTTCAAAAAGGAAAACCGGAGGCACACCTAGCTGAAAATAGGGCATCTTCTTCCGGTACTAAAAGGAAGAAGAAGAAGAACGCACCCAAGAAAGCTGCAGAGGGGGCGCCTAAGGTGAAGAAGTCTAAGACTAAGATTCCTCCCGAGGAATTTAAGTCAAAGACAAAGTGTTTCAAGTGCGGCCAGCCAGGTCACTGGAAGGCAGATTGTCCTAACAAGAAGAAGAAAAAGGGTACGTCTCAATCTCTCGTCGTTGAAACATGTTTAGCTACTTGTTCTACTCAGTCATGGGTAGTAGATACTGGAGCTACTGATCATGTTTGCATGTCTTTACAGGGGTTCCTGGCAAAAAGACAGCTGAGTGATGGAGAGATTTCAGTCTACATGGGCAATGCTACGAAAGTGGCGGCAGTTGCAGTGGGAGACGTAACCTTATCTTTTAGTAGTGATAGGATATTAGTTTTAAAGGATTGTCTTTATGTGCCTGGTTTTAGGCGAAACTTGATTTCAGTTTCTAAACTTTTTATGGATGGATATTCTGTTTCTTTTGATAACAAGGTTGTTATCTTTAGTGATAAACGTTTTATCTGTTCTGGCACATTGGATGGACATCTTTATTTACTTAATCCTATGCAAAACACTACGCAAATGCATTTACTGAATACATCGGTCATAAACCCTAACAAATGAAAAGAACCTTCGGAAATGAATCAAACCTATCTTTCGCATCTTAGGCTCGGACATATTAACCTTAAACGGATACAAAGACTAGTAAACGATGGGCCCTTGTCTTCATTGGTCCTAGAATCGTTCCCTTTGTGTGAATCCTGTTTGGAAGGTAAAATGACCAAGCGACCCTTTAAGGATAAAGGGAATAGATCTGAAGAGGTACTAGATTTGATTCACTCTGACTTATGTGGCCCTATGTCAGTTCAGGCTCGAGGAGGGTACGAGTATTTTATCACGTTCATTGATGATTACTCAAGGTATGGATACATATACCTGTTACGCCGCAAGTCAGAATCCTTTGAGACTTTCAAAGAATTCAGAGCGGAAGTGGAAAAACGTACAGGTAAAAGTATCAAATCACTACGGTCTGATCATGGTGGTGAGTACCTCTCGAATGAATTTAGGGACTACTTAGCAGAGAATGGGATTACATCCCAGTTGACTGCGCCGGGAACACCACAGCAGAACGGTGTGGCGGAGAGAAGGAACAGAACATTGTTGGAGATGGTTAGATCGATGATGAGCTATTCAGATCTGCCTATTTCGTTCTGGGGATATGCCCTGGAAATGGCAGCCTATATTCTGAATGTGGTTCCATCAAAATCAGTCCCATCTACGCCCACAGAACTTTGGACTGGACGAAAGCCCAGTCTTGGACATTTTCGAATTTGGGGTAGTCCAGCACATGTGCTGGATAAGGAAGCTGATAAGCTGGCACCACGTACGGATGTTAGACTGTTTGTTGGATATCCAAAAAGAATGAAAGGTGGTTTATTTTATAGTCCTAAGAATCAGAAGATCATTGTGAGTACCAATGCTCGATTCTTAGAGGAAGACTATGTAATAAATCACAAGCCAAGAAGTGAGATAGTACTCGAGGAACTTCGAGGGGAAAATTCGAATCTGACACCAATAGTACAAGAAGAGGAACCACAAATTACTGCACAACGTGTCACAGAAGTACAGGAACTGCCTCGTCGCAGTGGGAGGGTTATACGCCAACCTGACAGATTCATTGGTTTGGGTGAATCTTCGGATTTTCCTGAAGGACTAAATGAATTGGATCCCAGGACCTACGACAAAGCAATCCAAGACAAAGATGCAGACTCTTGGAAAATTGCAATGGAGTCTGAGATTGGATCTATGGATCACAATCAAGTCTGGGAGCTTGTAGAACCACAAGATGGGGTAAAACCCATTGGGTGTAAGTGGGTTTACAAACGCAAGAGAGGAGCTGACGGGAAGGTCGAAACCTTCAAGGCAAGATTGGTGGCAAAAGGGTACACTCAGAAAGAAGGGATCGATTATGAGGAAACCTTTTCGCCGGTAGTCATGCTTAAGTCAATCTGGATTCTCTTGTCTATTGCCGCTCATTTGGATTATGAGATTTGGCAGATGGATGTCAAGATGGCTTTCCTGAATGGAAGTCTTGAGGAAAACATCCACATGAAGCAACCAGAGGGTTTCATTGCTAAAGGCCAAGAGCACTTAGTGTGCAAGCTTAAGAGATCCATTTATGGACTTAAGCAGGCGTCAAGGTCTTGGAACATCTGGTTTGACGAGGTTATCCAGTCATATGGATTCGTGCAATGTCCGGATGAGAGCTGTGTATACAAGAAGAGTGACGGAAACGTGGTGGCTTTCCTCGTGCTATATGTTGATGATATCTTACTTATTGGAAACAGTAAGAAAGTATTATCTAACATAAGGGTGTGGTTGTCCAAGCAGTTCGATATGAAAGATCTGGGAGAAGCCGGACACGTCCTTGGCATCAAGATAATTCGAGATCGCCAGAAAATGATGTTGTGCTTATCTCAGGCGACATATATCGACACAGTGCTAGCTAGGTTTAACATGCAGGATTCCAAGAAAGGTTTTATACCTTTCAGGCATGGAATTCATCTATCCAAGGATATGTGTCCCCACACACAGGCTGAGATAGATGAGATGAAGGGCGTTCCATATGCTTCGGCTGTGGGAAGCCTTATGTATGCTATGCTATGCACTAGACCTGATATATACTATGCAGTCGGCATGGTAAGCAGATATCAGTCTAACCCTGGACAAGGACACTGGACTGCGGTTAAGAATATACTCAAGTACCTAAAAAGGACTCGAGATTATATGTTGGTGTACCGCTCTGATAGTCTAGTGCCTTTGGGTTACACGGACTCAGATTTTCAATCCGATAAAGATCAGAGTAAATCTACCTCAGGCTATGTCTTTACCTTGGGAGGCGGAGCCATTGCATGGAGGAGCATAAAGCAGAAATGCATTGCGGATTCCACCATGGAGGCCGAATATGTAGCTGCCTCTGAGGCTGCAAAAGAGGCCGTCTGGCTCAAGAGCTTCTTGTTGGACTTGAGCGTGGTTCCTGATTTGCCTAGGAGTATCACGGTATATTGTGATAACTCGGGTGCAGTAGCAAATTTGAAGGAACCCAGAGCCCATAAGGCAAGTAAACACATAGAGAGAAAGTACCATCTTATACGAGAAATCGTTAAGAGAGGAGATGTGGTAGTGGTCAAGATTGCATCGGTGGACAATTTAGCTGATCCATTCACGAAGAGCCTTCCGGCTAAGACCTTCTACGGTCACGTGGAGAAAATGGGAGTGAGATGCAGACCCGGGGTTGCCATTTGAGATTTTAGTTAGAGTTGGAGAGTTAGCCAGTTTGTTTTATATTTGAAAGACATGCTTCAAGTATAAGTGGGAGATTGTTGGTTTTGTATACTAGAAGACCTGTCTTTTGTATACATTATTGATAATGGTTTTATGATGATATAGAATGAATACAATTGCAGTCACTGTTTGCATTTAAATTGTTATATTTACATGCATGTTCACTATACTTACATTGTAGATGATATGGTGTGGGTAAACACACGGTTAGATTATATCATCGGTTCCTTGTAATGTATTAAAAGGCTCACGGTTTAGATAGCACTGAACCTGCTATCGGTACGCCGTAGAATAATCTGATAGTTAGTTTGTCTTGACTAACTGATTATTCTAACACATGGTCAAGTGTATTGAGGAGGATCTACTTAGGATTCTATTCTCTATTCTGACCTTAAATGAGAGAATAAGAATCCACAGAGTTCGGGTTCTTAAACCCTATGTGTTGGCAGACATATACGTGTAGTGTTTGCAGCTTTGATTTATCAAAGGGTGAGATTCTTTCATAAGGATCAATAATTTCGATATCTTGAGTTGTGACATTTACACTTATGATGGGTTGTGCAACATGTAGGGGCACCGTGTCTTGGTGCGCCAGTTTGATGGTGTCCCCTTGTGGAAATGCAAGTTCATGCTGAAACCCTGCAGGTGGAATTTATTCCGTGCATGAGTAAAGCTTGTGTGGTACTACTCAAGGATAAGATATTAATTAATTATAGCTGTCAGAAGCTTACATAATTAATTAATGGGCATTATATCTTAAACGTGGGGAATGGCTGGACTAAGGAGAAAGCATATTCAGAAATATGTATTAAATTGGTAGGTCAGTATTATTTCTTTAGTGGAATAAAAATAATACTTAATTTATTTAATAATATCCTAAGTTTATTGGATATTGGAAATTAAATAAATTAGCAGGCCAATTTAATATTCTTCTAGATCCCTGTTGTAGCCCAATATGACTTTAATGGACTGGAGATAGAAAAAGAGATAGAGGCCCAAACCCAGTAGGGTTGGGACACTGAAGTTTTGACCACCTCCCCTATAAATAGGGAGGTGGGGGACGAAATTTTAAGGTTAATAATCAGCTCCTCTTGTGTTCTCTTTATCTCTACAGATTCCATACCGATCTAGTAGATTTCAGCCCACCCTGAAACTAGATTCAGTCCGGGAATACAACAGAAGATCAAGGAGTGGAATATCACTGTGGGGCGCCAATCATCATCATACACAACAACAAGATTAGACCTTTAATCTTGTCCTCCACCCGTCATTTAATTTGTAAGTCATTTTTCGATTCTATGTTTCCGCTTTAGTAGAATCGTTTAAACCGGATTTGCATGTTAATTAAACTCGGTTAATTAAAACATATGAGATGCATGAATTTATTATCTACATGACATTAGGATTAATGAACATCCAATTAGATCCTGCGGTGGTTCAATTCGAAAAAATCCCAACACTCGATAGATTGGGTAGTGGCATTTCTATATACGATAGGTTACTATTTATATAATGAAACCGTGTCTCGGTGCGCTGAGTTGATGATGTCCCCTGAGGAGCTCAAAAAGAATTATCATGTTAAATCTTGCGAGTAAATTTTTAATTCGGCATGATAATAAAGGTTAAGTGGTACAAATCATGGATAAACAATTAATTAAATTGAGAATTGTCAATATACTCAATTTAATTAATGGACATTCGATATCTTAAACACGGAGAATTAATTGAGTTGAAGCAGCCATATCCGTAATTATGGAATTAGGGCGACAATGCAATATTAATTATTTAGTGGACTGAATTAATATTAATGGGCTTAAGTTATGTCTTGGTTTGACATAGGGAACTTAAGGCCTGTTGAAGGCCGAACCCTAATTCTCCTTCTAGATCCCTGTTGTAGCCCTATTTATAACTTATGAAGGGAGACGAAAAATCCTAACACACCAAGTATCATGATTCTCGAAAATTGTAGCCTCTCCATAAGCTTGGTATTTTCGAGAATTAGGTTAAGGGTTCTTCATCTCCAAGCTTCTACAAGGTCTAGAGGATCGTCACCCACACGACTTCTAGATCGAGGTTGGGAATATAACAGAAGATCTTGGTGTGGATAACATAAAGAATGGAGGAACTGCAGATTTTACATCTACATCTCCTCAATGGTGTCTCTCCGATTGCAAGGTAATCTGATAATCTCAATTTTTCACTGCGCATGAGATTTAGATTCAGTTTTAGCATGCTATGGTATAAGGGATCATTTTGATCAAAATAATTTTATTCAAATAACTGTTGGGATTTTTTTGAATTAAACCACCATAGGATCATTTGGGTGTTCATTAATCCCATGTTCATGCAAATCATAATTTTATGTTCATGCATGTTTATACACACGTCCAACACAAAACCATGCAAAGCAAAACGAATCTAATAAAGTGGAAAACATAGATCCGAATTACTTACAATCAGACGGTCTGAGGACAAGATTACAGATCTAATCTTGATGTTGAATGAAGATGAAACAGTGGTCCTTTTTCTCTCCACTGAAAATGACGGCCACCACAGTATTCTACTCCGAGATCTTCTATTGTACTCCCGGACTGAGTATCAGATACAGAATGGGCTATATTCTACTGATAGAGTTGTGAAATCTGTGGATATCTTGAGAGACTAAGAGGGGCTGATTATAACTTATGAAATTTTCGTCCCCTTCCCCTTATTATATAGGGAGGTGGGTGAAAATATCAAGCTCCAACCCTACTGGTTTGGGCCTCTATCTCAACTCCTATATCCAGTCCACTTTCAGTCAAGTTGGACTAGAACACAGATCTAGAAGAATATTAAATTGGCCCACTAATTTATTTAATTTCCAATATCCAATAAACTTAGGATATAATTAAATAAATTAAGTATTACTTTTATTCCACTAAAGAAGTAATACTGACCTACCAATTTAATACATATTTGTGAATATGTTTTCTCCTTTAGTTCAGCCATTTCCCGTGTTTAAGATATAATGTTCATTAATTAATTATGTCAGCCTCTGACAGCTATAATTAATTAACATCTAAAACCTTGAGTAGTACCACAAAGGCTTTACCATGTACGGAATAAAATCCACCTACAGGGTTTCAACATGAACTTGTGTTTCCTCAAGAGAACATCATCAACATGGCGTACCAGGACACGGTGCTCATGCATATTGCACGACACATCATGTATACATTATTATTATCCAAGATATCGAGTTTATTTATCCACGAAAGGATCTCACCCATTGATAAGTCAAAGCAATAAGTAATGTACACATATGCTCGACAACAAACATCAGTTTAGAACCCGAACTCTGTGGATTTTTATTCTCTCACTATTAGGGTCAGAGTAGAGAATAGTATCATATCGTGATCCTCCTCAATATACTAACAAGTGTACTAGAATAATCAGTTAGCCAAGACAAACTAACTTATCAGATTATTCTACGGTGTACCGATGGTGTGTTCAGGACCATCTAAGCCGTGAGCTCTTTAATACAATGCAAGGTTCTAATGATATGATCTTACCGTGTGTCTCCCCACACCATATCATCTACAATGTAAGTATATTGAACATTGCATAAAACAATTATATAAAATAATCTAAATGCAAATAGTGACTGCAATAACTTTCAATGCATATCATCATATCATCAGAAAAGTATACAAAGACATGTCTTTCCAGTATACAAAACTAACAATCTCCCACTTATACTTGAAGCATGTCTTTCAAGCATAAAAACTAACTGGCTAACTCTCCAATCCAAACTATCGACTCAAACTGTGCCACCAGGTCTGTATCTCACTCCCATTTTCTCCACGTGACCATCAAAGGTCTTAGCCGGCAGGCTCTTCGTGAATGGATCAGCCAGGTTGTCCTCTGATGCAATCTTGATCACCGTCACATCTCCTCTCTTAACGATTTCTCGTATCAGGATGGTACTTTCTCTCTATGTCTTTACTTGCCTTGTGGGCTTTGGGTTCCTTCGAGTTAGCCACTGCACTAGAATTATCACAGTATATCGTGATAGTCTTAGGCAACTCAGGAACCACGCCCAAGCCCACTAGGAACCCACGGAGCCAGACAGCCTCTTTTGCAGCCTCAGAGGCAGCTACATACTCGGCTTCCATGGTGGAATCAACAATGCATTTCTGTTTTATGCTCCTCCATGCGATGGCTCCACCTCCTAATGTAAACACATAGCCCGAGGTAGATTTACTCTGATCTTTGTCGGATTGAAAATCTAAGTCCGTATAACCCAAAGGCACTAGACTATCAGAGTGGACTACTAACATGTAATCTCGAGTCCTTTTAAGGTACTTGAGAATGTTTTTAACCGCAGTCTAGTGACCTTGTCCAGGGTTAGACTGATATCTGCTTACCATGCCGACAACATAGCATATATCAGGCCTAGTGCATAGCATGGCATACATTAAACTTCCCACAGCCGAAGCATATGGCACTTTCTTCATCTCCTTTATCTCAGACTGTGTTTGGGGACACATTTCCTTGGATAGATGAATTCCATGCCTGTAAGGTATAAAACCTTTCTTGGAATCTTGTATGCCAAATCTAGCTAGCACTGTATCGATATAAGTCGTCTGGGATAGACATAACATCCTTTTCTGGTGATCTCGAATGATCTTGATACCAAGGACATGTCCGGCTTCACCCAGATCCTTCATATCGAACTGCTCGGACAACCATACCCTAATGTTTGACAACGCCTTCTTACTGTTTCCAATAAGCAAGATGTCATCAACAAAAAGTATGAGGAATACCACCACATTTCAGTCACATTTCTTGTACACACAGCTCTCATTCGGACTTTGCACGAATCCATATGACTGGATAACCTCGTCAAATCGGATGTTCCAAGATCTCGATACCTGCTTAAGTCTATAAATGGATCTATTAAGCTTACACACCAAGTGCTCTTGGCCCTTAGCAATGAATCCCTCTGGTTGTTTCATGTGGATGTTTTCTTCAAGACTTCCATTTAGGAAAGTTGTCTTGACATCCATCTGCCAGATCTCATAATCCAAATGAGCGGCAATAAATAAGAGAATCCGGATTGACTTAAGCATGGCTACCGGTGAAAAGGTTTCCTCATAATCGATCCCTTCTTTCTAAATATACCCTTTTGCCACCAATCTTACCTTGAAGGTTTCAACCTTCCCGTCAGATCCTCTCTTGCACTTGTAGACCCACTTACAGCCAATGGGTTTTACCCCATCTAGTGGTTCTACAAGTTCCCAAACTTGATTGCGATCCATAGATCCAATCTCAGACTCCATTGCAGTTTTCCAAGAATCTGCATCTTTATCTTAAATTGCCTCGCCATAGGTCTTGGGATCCAATTCATTTAGTCCCTCTGGGAAATCTGAAGCCTCTCCCAGACTAATGAATCTATCATGTTAGCGTATAACCCTCCCACTGCGACAAGGCAGTTCCCGTACTTCTATGACACGTTGTGCAATGTCTAGTGGTACCTCTTCTTGTACATCTGGTGCAGGATTCGATCCTTCCCCCCTTAACTCCTCAAAGATGATTTGACTCATTGGTTTATGGTTAATGACATAGTCTTCCTCTAAGAATCGAATATTGGTGCTAACAATGATCTTCTGATCCTTAGGACTATAAAACAAACCATCTTTCGTTCCTCTAGGATATCCAATGAACAGCCTTACATCAGTACGAAGAGCTAGTTTATTAGCTTCTTTATCCAACACGTGTGTTGGGCTATCCCAAATCCGAATATGGTTTAAACTGGGTTTTCGTCTAGTCCATAGTTCTGTGGGCATAGAAAGAACTGATTTTGATGGAACCAAGTTAAGAATATAGGCTACCGTTTCCAGGGCATATCTCCCGAATGAAATAGGTAACTCAGAATAACTCATCATTGATCTGACCATCTCTAACAGAGTTCTATTCATTCTTTTCGACACGCCATTCTGTTGTGGCGTTCCAGGCACAGTCAACTAGGAGGTAATCCCATTCTCTGCCATGTAATCCCTTAATTCTCTTGAGAGGTACTCACTACCATGATCAAAATGCAGTGACTTGATACTTCTGTCTGTTCGTTCCTCCGCTTCTGTCTTAAACTCTTTGAATTTGTCAAAGCATTCAGACTTGCGACGCAACAGGTAGATATATCCATATCTAGAGTAATCATCAATGAGTGTGATGAAATACTCAAACTCTCTTTGAGCTTCAACTGACATAGGGCTGCACAGGTCAGAGTGAATCAAATCTAATAGCCCTTCGGATCTATTTTCTTTTGACTGGAAATGACACTTGGGCATCTTACCTTTCAAACAGGATTCACACAAAGAAAATGATTCCAGTACCAAAGAAGACAATGGTCCATCATTTACAAGCCTTTGTATCCTTTTAAGGTTGATATGACCTAGCCTTAGATGCCAAATATAGGTTTGATTCAAGTCTGAAGGTTCTTTTCTCTTGTTAGGGTTAATGATCGATGTATTCAATAGTTGTCTTTATGTAGTGTTTTCAATTGATTTAAGAAAGTATAAGTCTTCATCCAATGTGCCAGAACAGATAAAATGTTTACCATTCAAGATAACTACTTTGTTATCAAAAGAAACAGAATATCCATCCATAATCAATTTAGAAACTGAAATCAAGTTTCGCCTAAAACCAGGCACATAAAGACAATCTTTCAAAACCAAAGTTCTATCACTACTGAAAGGTAAAACAATGTCTCCCACTGCAACAGCCGCTACTCTCGTAGCATTGCCCATGTAAATGGTGAGTCGGTGATCTTATTCTCACTCAGCTGTCTTTTTACTAGGAACCCCTGCAAGGACATGCAAACATGATCAGTAGCTTCAGTATCTACTATCCATAACTGGATAGAACAAGTTGCTAAACATGTTTCTACAACCAGAGTGTGAGATGTACCTCTCTTCTTCTTCTTATTAGGGCACACCGCCTTCCAATGACCTGGTTGGCCGCACTTGAAGCACTTAGTCTTCGACTTGAACTCCTTAGGAGGAATCTTCGTCTTTGGCTTCTTCATCTTAGGCGCCGCATCTTCAGCCTTTTTAGGTGCATATCTCTTCTTCCTTTTTCCACCAGAAGAAGACGTCCATTTCTCAGCTATGTGGGTCTAAAGGTTGCTCTTTTGGAGCAATTCAGCCGCCTGAAGGTCTATGAGTAGTTCAGTCAGGCTGACGTCCCTTTTGATCATGTTGAAGTTCAGCCTGAACTACTCAAACTTCAAGGACAAGCTATGAATAACAATGTCGATTTGAGAATCGACGTCCAGCTCTCCACCCAAGGTCTCGATCTCAGTCAGATACCCCATCATTGTGAGAACATGATCCCTAACAGGTGTGGAGTCAGCCATTCTCGCATCCATTAACTTCTTCATTGCCAAATGGCGTGCCGAGTGGTTCTGATGACTAAAGAGCTGCCTAAGGTTGTACATGATATCATAAGCGATTTTCATAGGCTGATGTTGATGTTGCAACACATTCGACATGGATGCCAAAATGTAACAGCGCGCTATCTCATCAGACTTAACCCACTTATCATATGCAACATTTTGAGCTTTGTCAGAACCCTCATCTGGCTTCTGAGGACAAACCTCTTCAAGTACAAACTTGTGTCCCTCGACATCTAGAACGAGGTTAAGGTTACGAATCCAATCATTGTAGTTTTCACCGATGAGTTTGTTTTCTTTGAGGATCAAGGACAGATTGGAGAGTGCCATTGATGATATGAAATAACTGAAATTAAAACATACAATGCAGTCACAAACTTTAGGATAAACAGTATATAATTGAAAGCCTCACAAAAATTATATACTTTTCCACCGACACTTTAAAAATGTCTTCTATAAGTCACGATAGTGTGGACGTTTATAAAATTCATTTTTAAATAGGTTATTAAACCTTTAACTTGCCTCCAGTTTAGTTTCCTTACAACAAGCAAATTAATAGCCGGATAATAAATACGGTCATGTAATCGTCTAACTAATAAGCCGCGATCGTGTGGACGTTTATCAATAAATTACATCTAAGTGTGCACACCATTATCTTCACACCAAGATCACTATTTCGAATTTAACCTCTCCAGATGGAGGAGTCAGTTAGTTCTAATAGTGTTCTACAGCTATCCTTTTAGGAGATTTAATTTCTAGAGAAATCTGTGATATGACACATCCGATATGGAGGAAGACCGATGTCAACGCGCATCCCATCACTTCTCAATTAAATTAGATTTAATGGAGACCATATGAGATTTCTATATACTTTGGTATGAATCTCTCACACTTAGTTATTTATGCTTGAGGTTTCATTTTATCCCATTATTAAGAACATGCAAACATCATCACATAAAATGATAAACATACATTGCATGCTTCACAACAACATAATAAGCAACAATAATATTTTAACTATCATGGCTTATATCTCATGTTGATTGATGAGATAAAACAGGAAAGTCAGCTCTGGAACAGGGCTATGGCCGCCGCCCCTTTCACCGCGCCTCGCCGAAAACCCTAGCTCCAATTAGGGTTTCAGGACGTGAACCGGTGAACATTCCTTCTTGGTGTTGTACTACTTTCCTTCTTTGAGTTGATCTCCAATCTTTATTCAATGCAGACTATCCATTCCAAAAGGAAAAATCTACTATATCTAGAATAAAAATTACAACTCAAAAACTCGGTATAATAGTTTTAAATTCTATTTTCAAATCTTTTTGGATTAGAATTAGATAACTATTGATATATATATATATAAAATTACCTTATCCAATTCTAATACTCATAGATTTCGAAAATTACTAGTATATTAAATTTGGAAATTTGATCCACTTCAAATTCTTCCAAATCTAATATTCTATTTTCAAATCTATCTAGATTAGAATTAGGTAACTTTAAGATAAACATCAAAAATACCAAATTTAATCCTTAACACCATAATTTTTGAAACCTCTCAATAAACAAATCTAAAAATTTGATTTTCATCAAAACCTCTCCAAATTAATGTATTGATATCGAAAATTATAACTAGAAAAATTAGGAAATTTAAATACCAAATTTTGAAAATTTTGGTACTCCAATTTTCGAAACCTTATCTTATTAAATCTGAAAATTTTAATACATCAAAAATCTATTCCAAATCTAATATTACAATGTTTCAAAAATTACATAGATTTAACACAAATTCAAATTTTCAATAAAAATCAAAATTGCATCTAAATTTGAATCTAAAATTTTTGAAAACTTACACTAATTAAATTTGAAAATTTTGATAACATCGAAAGTCATTCCAAATCTAATTAGGTATGGATCGAAAAATACAGTGTTCTCCAAAAGTAGAATTTTCGAACTACATCAAAAATTCATCCAAGTTTAAACACATAAACAAACGAAATACTTACACACTTAAATCTGAAAATTTAAGCACCATAAATTTATCAACAAATTTAAACATGTATTTCAAATTTATCCTAGGATTAAATCTAGAACAGTGCCAAAACCCGCTCTGATACCAATTGTTGGGGTTTTTTCGAATTAAACCACCGCAAGATCATTTGGATGTTCATTAATCCCATATTCATGCAAATCATAATTTTATGTTCATGCATGTTTATACACACGTCTAGCACAAAACCATGCAAAGAAAAACAAATCTAATAAAGCGAAAAAATAGATCCGAATTACTTACAATTGTCAGACGGTCTGAGGACAAGATTACAGATCTAATCTTGTTGTTGAATAAAGATGAAACAGGTGTCCCTTTTCTCTCAACTGAAAACGGCGGCCACCACAGTATTCTATTCCGAGATCTTCTGTTATATTCCCGGACTGAGTATCAGATACAGAGTGGGCTGTATTCTACTAATAGAGTTGTGAAATCTGTGGATATCTTGAGAGACTAAGAGGGGCTGATTATAACTTATGAAATTTTCATCCCCCTCCCCTTATTATATAGGGAGGTGGGTGAAAATATCAAGCTCCAACCTTACTGGGTTGGGCCTCTATATCAAGTCCTATATCCAGTCCACTTTCAGTCAAGTTGGACTACAGTAGGGATCTAGAAGAATATTGAATTGGTCCACTAATTTATTTAATTTTCAATATCCAATAAACTTAGGATATAATTAAATAAATTAAGTATTATTTTTATTCCACTAAAAAAGTAATACTGACCTACCAATTTAATACATATTTGCGAATATGCTTTCTCCTTTAGTTCAGCCATTCCCCGTGTTTAAGATATAATGTTCATTAATTAATTATGTCAGCCTCTGACAGCTATAATTAATTAACATCTAAAACCTTGAGTAGTACCACATAAGCTTTACCATGTACGGAATAAAATCCACCTATAGGGTTTCAACATGAACTTGTGTTTCCTCAAGAGAACATCATCAACATGGCGCACCAGGACACGGTGCTCATGCATATTGCACGACACATCATGTATACACTATTATTACCCAAGATATCGAGTTTATTTATCCACGAAAGGATCTCACCCATTGATAAGTCAAAGCAATAAGTAATGTACACATATGCTCGCCCACAAACATTAGTTTAGAACCCGAACTCTATGGATCTTTATTCTCTCACTATTAGGGTCAGAGTAGAGAATAGTATTCTATCGTGATCCTCCTCAATACACTAACAAGTGTACTAGAATAATCAGTTAGCCAAGACAAACTAACTTATCAGATTATTCTACGGTGTACCGATGGTGTGTTCAGGACCATCTAAGCCGTGAGCTCTTTAATACAATACAAGGTTCTAATGATATGATCTTACCGTGTGTCTCCCCACCCCATATCATCTACAATGTAAGTATATTGAACATTGCATAAAATAATTATATAAAATAATCTAAATGCAAACAGTGACTACAATAACTTTCAATTCATATCATCATATCATTAGAAAAGTATACAAAGACATGTCTTTTCAGTATACAAAACTAACAATAACACATGTCCAAAAGATCCTGGCTTGTTCCAACAATTGGAACGTCCTAAAATCCCTATTCATGTCAACCCAGATCACCCATTACATTTTATGTGCTAAGCCTTCACTTTTAATACACACACACACACACACACACACACACACACACACACAATTAAGGTATATTAAAAAAAATTAAAAAAAGTTATGGCACACCAAATGTTGTAGAAATGGGCACAGATGATCTGCTCTGTATTCATATACCCACTTGCGGACCTCCAACTTTTTTATTTATTTTTTTTAAAAAAAATTTATCGTAAATCTAAGTTATAATATGTAAACTGTATTACAGTGCTTCAGAATCTACTTACGAACTAAAGTAGCAAATAATAACATAAGAACAGTACTGCAAATACAATAATCGAACAATTCAAAATATCGAAAAAAAATCTGGAAAATAATAAGAATAATGCATAAATACATACTATAGCCGAGATATAAACTATAGACGAGTCAAGGGGACCTTTCTTCACAAGACAAATATGCCCCGACTAGTGTCACGGTTTGACATTCATCTTTCAAAGATAAAATGACTTCGTCTTTCCGATAGTAGCAAATAAAAATGAGAGATGCTTGATGAGATGACTTCGTCCTTCCTGTAGTAGCAGAACTAGATGAGAGATGCTTGTTGCTTTTTGGTAGCATTCAATCCCATATTCAATTGAACTAGTAGCAGAACTAGATGAGATATGCTTATTGTTTTTTTGTAGCATTCAATCCCACTTGAATGAACTTCTAGATGATGAATGAGCTTCTAGGTGATGCTAGAACTAGATGAGAGATGCTTTGTTGCTTTTTGATAGCATTCAATCTCACGTGGTGTAACCAGTATTCTTTGCTTTTTGATAGCATTCATTCCCATACTGGAATGAACTCTAGATGAGAGATGATTTGTTTCTTTTTTGTAGCATTTAGCATTCAATCCCACAAGGTGGTAGCATTCAAATTTAGGTGGTTTAATTTGCAGGAACCATCCAAATGCACCCGTGGGTCGAACTCTAGATGAGAGATGCTTTGTTGTTTTTTGGTAGCATTCAATCTTAAATAATGTGACCTGCAAGAGCCATTCAAGTGCATCCGCATGCCGGATCGGTATAATATACAATCCCATGATTGAATAACATTTTATAAGCTTAAATATATAATGTAAGTACAAATTAATTTCTTAAATTTAAGAAATAATTACATATTTCATTTACTTTCTATATTAGATCTATAAATTAACGGGATGGCCACATTAGCTTTACGTTTTTAAAATATAATATGACAAGATATTAAGTTATATCATTAGAAGTCAGGCCCCACTTATTATTTTTTTAATTAATTTTTGTAAAAGTTATAATGGCGGAACAGTAATACTAAATAAATATACATAACTATATTTTTGTTATGATTTTGTATAGAGTTGTCAAAACGGGTTGGGTCCCCCGGACCAGTCCGTTCCCGCCAATTTTTTAGGCGGGTAGGGCTTTAGTTTTGATGTCCGTTTTTTTGGCGGGTTCAAGTAGGTAAGCTCGCTGCGGGACGGGCTTTGACAGGTAAAGCCCGCAGCGGGGCGGGTAGCCCGCTAGAACCGTAAATATATATATATATATATATATATATATATATATATATATATATATATATATGTCTAAATGGATAAAAGTAGACAAAAGTAAATAGTAATTGGGAAAAAACAACAATTTTAAAAAATAGGTAGTTTGTTAGGCAATTTGTACTATAATAGACTTGGTCCCACACCCAATGATTGACACATTGTACTTTTGTTAGGCATTAAATGCACTCTAACATCTCGAAACCCTAATTCTAAAAATGAAACCCTAACAATTCTAACTGCATCGATTATTTATAGTAAGCCTCGATTATTTTGTAGCCGTGATTATTTATTGTAAATTGGCTCGATTAAAATTATAAGACTCGATTAATTCTTAGACTCGATTAATTTTATAAGTTGAGCCTCGATTATATATTAAAAAATAGTTTACAAAAGTGGTCTCGAATATTTCATAAGAAGCCTCAATTAAAAGTAATTGAGGCTCCTCGATTATGATGGTTTAAGAAGATTTGTTTTTTTTTAGATTTAATCGATTATTTAACTTGACTCGATTATTTAACTTTAATCGATTATTTAACTTGACCCAATTAACTAGAAGCCTCAATTATTTTAGACTTCATCGATTATTAGTGCACAATCATCGATTACTTGAGATAAAACTAATCGAGGCTTATAACAAGCCTCGATTATTTAAGAAGATTCGAACCCTTAAAATGAAGTCTCGATTATTAATTTAAATTGTCTCGATTATTTTTTTAAAAAGCATCGATTATTTTTTTTAAATTGACTCGATTATTTTTTAATGGGCCTCGATTATTTATTAAAAAATATATAGATTAATTTTAAGAGATTCTCGATTAATATCTTAACTAGCCACGAGTAATGAATGCATTTATTTCTTTTTTGTGTAACTAGTTTCAATAAATAAAAAGAAGGAAGGTAAATGACTTTATTAAATGAAAAGAAAGAAAGGTAGGAGGGCGAATTTAATACATGTACAGGTTAGTAATGAAAAGAGGGGGAATGTTGGACCCAATTAATGAAAAGAAGGGAAGGTAGGACCGAATTTAATACAATTTAATGTGTTGTGACGAGATAGGTTAAATTTTTGAATAAATAGACGAGCTCACTATTCACAATACAATACAAATCTCCACTACAGTACAAACTTTTATTCACACTACACAACAAAGCGACGAAGAAGAGCAAAAGTTTGAGAAATTTTTCAGAGCAAGGGGGCGAAAGACGAGATTTTTCTGAACAAAAAAGTAGTGCACGAGAAACTTTCAAAGGTACGTTTTGTACTCTCTATTTTTTTCCACTTATTTTGCAAATATTTATTGTTTTGATTATATATTGCATGTGTTGTTAGATTTAATTTAAAAATAGGCGATGTAGAGATTTGCATGTCATACCCTTTAATCTTTTATATTTTGAAGAGTTGCATGTGGTAGACTATAAATCTTGGCTATTAGAATTATTCGAGGCTATTTTAGAATTCATGGAGGTTTTATTTAGAATTAATCGAGGCTATTTCAAATTTAATCAGGGCAATTTCTATAATTAATCGAGGCTAATTTTTAAATAATCGAGTAACACTTAAATATAATCGAGGGCTTTGTAAAAAAACACTTAAATGGGATCGTGGGCTTAAATATAATCGAGGGACACTTCAATATTTTTTATAACTTAATCGAGGAATACATAAATATAATCGAGGAACACATAAATATAATCGATGAACACTTCAATATTTTTTATAACTTAATCGAGGAATACATAAATATAATCGAGGAACACATGAATATAATCGAGGTCTTCCTCGATAATTATAATAATAATCGAGGCCTTCCTCGATTAAATTACAAAAACGAAAACTAATCGAGGCCTTCCTCGATTAATTTGAAAAATAAAAACTAATCGATTAGTTAAAAAAATTAATCGAGTTACTAATCGATTAATTTTACAAACAAAAATTAAATCGAGTCACTAATCGATAAATTAAAAAAAATTAATCGAGGCACTAATTTATTAATTAAAAAAAATTAATAGTTTTAAAAAAAACTAATCGATTAGTAGTTTAATAAAAAACAAACTAATCGATTAATAGTTTTTAAAAAAACTAATCGATTAGTACTTTAATTAAAAACAAACTAATCGATTAATAATTTTAAAAAAAACTAATCGATTAGTACTTTAATTAAAAACAAACTAATCGATTAATAATTTTAAAAGAAAACTAATCGATTAATAATTTTAATTAAAACTAATCGATTAATAGTTTAATTAAAACTAATCGATTAATAATTAAAAAAAACTAATCGATTAATATTTAAAAAAATTAATCGAGTTACTAATCGATTAATTTTAGAAATAAAAATTAAATCGAGTCACTAATCGATAAATTAAAAAAAAATTAATCGAGGCACTAATTTATTAATTAAGAAAAATTAATAGTTTTAAAAAAAACTAATCGATTAGTAATTTAATTAAAAACAAACTAATCGATTAATAATTTTAAAAAAAACTAATCGATTAATAGTTTAATTAAAACTAATCGATTAATAATTTAATTAAAACTAATCGATTAATAATTAATCGATTAGTTTTTAGAATTAATCGAGGAGATTTTATTAATTGAGGTAATTTAAAGTTAATAGAGGCTTGGGGTTTATAGGGTTTTAGGGTTTACAGCTTTAGGGTTTAGTGTTTTATAGGGTTTAGGGTTTAATAGGGTTTAGGGTTAAATTGTGATCTCATGTAGCATTGTTTATAAATTGCAGATGGTTAGACGCCGCATTATTGTACGACACAGTGGACGATGGGAGAGATCAGAATATGTAGATGGGGACGAGCAACTCGTGACGATGTCATCCGATAAGCTGTGTTTTAGCTCACTGGTGAGGGGGGTTCACAAGTTGTTGCGGACTGACCCGAACAGGATCGAGTATGAATTATTTTACCTTACCAGCACCAATACTAGCAGACGGATCAGAGCATCTTTGCAAGATGATGGAGATTTGCTCGATTTGCTTCACGAGCAGAGTACTGAGATGGTCGTGTATGTGATTTCAAGACAGTTGGAAGGTTCTGGAGCCGGACCATCTATGAGGGACGACTATGTTCCCTACTTTTCACATGCAGAGACGCATGGTCCTACTGCAGAAGGAGAAGAAGAGGCAGAAGGAGAAGAAGAGGGAGAAGAAGAACAAGAACAAGAACAAGAAAAGGTGAATAATAGAACGAGGTTGGTGGAGTCACTGTTGACAGAATTCAGTGGCTGGCTTCGTTCTTCTGCTGATCGTACAAACAGATTGCTGTGCTTGACGGGAGTTGTCCCACCATCTACCACTGGTGTTCCGTTTAGATCTGACGGGCCTTCGAGCAATTGGGTGGTTTCCCTTGCTGACTGGGACATTGCGGGCCCACTATCTTGGGATGAGGGACCAGCACCAGACTCAGATACACTGCACCAGGGAGCTATTTTTCAGACGAAGGATGATCTCGCCCTGGCGGTCAGTATCTATCACATGCAGAATCGAGTGGAGTATGCCGTGTATCGCTCGAATAGGTCACGATTGGGCTATGTTTGCAAGCATGGCGGTGATTGCCCGTTCAAGTGCTTTGCGGTTGCTGATGGGCATATGTGGAGAATATACAAGTTCAACGGCACTCACACATGCCATCTTGATATGGGTCGAATTGCTCCGCGACAGGTACCTGCACGAGTGCTCGGAAAATACTTTGCTCGTAGATTGGTGGACGAACGGGTTGTTCTGAAGCTGAAGAAGATGATGGCAGAGCTTGTGCGTGAGTTTGGCATCCATATCGACTACAGCTTCGCTCTGCGCATGAGGAACATTGCCATTTAGATGGTATATGGAGACTTTGACAAGTCCTACGCACAGTTGCCCGCTTTCCTTCACACTCTACAATTGATGAATCCGGGGACTGTAGTAGACATGGAGATCACGAGTGATGGTCGGTTCAAGCATTCATTCCTTGCTCTCGGTGCGTGTGTCAATGCATTTATCCAGTATGCTCGTCCAGTGCTTGTGATTGATGGGACCCACCTGAAGGGAAAGAACAAGGGTGTTCTCTTTGTCGCTGTGACGAAGGACGGCAATGAACAGATCTTACCTGTTGCAGTTGGGCTCGGACCGATAGAGAACGACGAATCTTGGATATGGTTCCTGGCCCACTTGCACATGGCTCTGGGTGACATAGATGATCTTCTCATCGTTTCGGATCAGCATCAGAGCATTAAAAATGCTGTGGAGGCCGTTTTCCCAAGAGCGACGCACGGACTGTGCTACTACCATTTGAAGAATAAGATGACGAAGAGAGAGAAACACGTGACGACGCTATTTCAGGAGGCTGCCTACGCATATCGAAGAGACACCTTCCAGGAGAGTATGTCGACGTTGGAGCAGGTCTGTCCAAATGCATATCAAAAGCTGTGTAATATTGGCCCAGTGCATTGGGCTCTTTCACACTGTCCCGTACGGGGCTACGGGTTCATGACATCTAATACCGCGGAGAGTCTCAATGCTCGTCTGTTGTGGGTGAGGAGGTTACCTGTTTGCTCGCTGCTGGAGATGTTTAGATCAATTGTTGAGCAGTGGTTCGTCGAGCGACGTGCGGCAGCACAGAGCTCAAATCATGTGTTGACTGATGGCATCGCGCTGAAGCTTTCGGGGAACGTCGATAAGGGACGCTGCTATGCCGTGCGGCCCACTACATTAGCAACTTTATGGAAAGTCGAGGTTGGGAGGGAGGTCTACATGGTCGATCTTCAGAACCGGACCTGTGACTGTCATGAGTTCGAGCTGGACTTGATCCCCTGTTCTCACGCGGCAGCGGTCATCTGGTATGATATTTAAATATCTATTTGTTCTTATTTTCTTACATGTAGCTAATCGAGTGTGTTGAACTTTATTTTCCCTTTCGCAGTTGTACTGGGGCGGCTATATATGATTATGTGGACATGTGTTACAAGGCGGAGAGCTTGGTAGGCATGTATAATTCGGTCATCAGGGGTTTGCCTCATCCAGAACAATGGATTATGCCCGATACATTTGGAGCATGAGTGGTCTTGGCGCCAGAGATTAGACGACGTGCTGGGCGTCCGTCTACATCCAGAGCTCGAGCCCCGTTTGAGGCCTCGTCCAGTGCACGGAGGCAGTTTTGCACTAGATGCCATGGACAGGGGCACAACAGGTGCGTATGCACATCCCATTTGCCTATTGGCGGTGTTGATCTGAATTCACCGCCCGAAGATGTTCCGTGGAGAAGGGCGCCGAAGAAGTATAGCATTTGCGGTAGTACGAAGCATACACGTCCTACATGTCCTATTCGATTGTCGGCCGACGAGCATTAGTCGATTAAATGAAGTTGTTATGTTTTTACGAAACAACTTATTTTGTCATGAATCAGATTATTTTGTCACTAAGCAACTTGTTTTGTCACGAGAAGTAGGCTTTCACAAAAACATTTACATTAATCAAGTTCAAGTACAAAATGAACAAAAACACCACATAAGTCATAGTCTACTCATACGAACATCTTAATGTCAAGGTGTTAATGTAAGCATCTACACGCTAGGCCTCTGGATGTAAGTCAATGAATATATCCAAGCCCCTATAACCTTCCGATATTCATGTACTGTCTGCTCCGATATATCGGGTGGAGGTCCTGCACCCAATAGTCGCTCCACGTACATGCAGGCATATACCCCACAGCTCGTTGCGTCCATCTGCACATACTGATCCAGTATAGACTTGTCCAGGGTCATCGCAAAAGCACATCGGGGCGGCATCGGACGACCCTCCTAAAAACCGGCACATATGAGTAGGCGTGGAAGTAGGCGGAGTAGGGGCATCAACTCTCTATCTCGCCGCTCGTACTCTACGCGGTCACTCGGATCGTCTATCTGAAATAGTAGTGAGTCGTACAACTTTACTACCCAATCAGAAAAGCGGATACGAACCACTACCCAGTACTCACCTGAGACGTCACATACCACGATAGCCTACAACATAAAACCGGGATCATATCAAGATTAATGTCAGGAAATAATATATGACAATATATTATTTGCTTGTGAAGCTCACTTATATAATCACGCCCCTTCCATGCCACCTGATACCGCCCATCACTGTCCTGGATCCGATGTACCAGGCCCTCTGCAGGTCTCCACCGCCGGTAGTCATCGTCCCCGTATGTCGCTCTGCACAGGGGGTCAATAGGATGAAGGATCTTCCATGCTCCGACGAGGGCCTCCTGTAAAAATTGAATCACGATTATGACTGGAGTAAAAAAAGACTAACTAACAATGTTTTGCAAAAAACATTCAAACAAGTACTTGAACTCACATATAGACCGGTATTAGCCACCCCTGTCGGACAACCAGGGTCCCTCTTTACTCGTCGAGCAATCGCGCTCAGAAAGTAGCTTATATGCATATTCTTCAACTCATTCCTCGGATCCTCAAGCTCGTCAAACCAGGGCTGCCGCAGGCGATCGCTGTTGAAGTAGAGCTGAACAACTGCCTCCGGACCCTGAAGTCTGAATCGTGAGTAGGAGACCTGGAGGCTGCTATCATCAATGCCATTCATGAACTGATAGGTCGTGCTAAAACCACCATGGTGTGGAGCCGAAGTGCTATGACCCTCCTGGACTACGGTGGGCTGTGGAGCCCTCACGCCAGGTGGACTGAGCGGCCGATGAGCTGCACTACGGTGGCTCGGCTCCGGGCTGTGGCAGGCTCTAATGTCAGACGTGGATGACCTCTGGGCACGGCTAGTCCTCCCACCTAATGCCCGATCAATAGCCCGGTCCACGTACTCCTGGACACGAGGCGCAATAGTCGTATCAATAAGCTCCTGGACACGGGGCATCACTCGATCCACAACCCTCTGAATGAAACTCTCTGAGGGCTCCCCACTGCTCGGCGTGCGATCCCTCCTCGAACGCTTCATTCCCCAAGCTCGAGGAGGGCTCTCTGGATCAATCGAATTTGCTGTGTGCACTGGTGCATCCTCAGTGGGGAGCAGGGCTCCAGTCTCAGTATGATCTGGCTCGTCCCTCAATGCCCGGCTCCTCGAGGGTCGACTGGTCGTCTGACGGCCCGTCTGTGGTGTCCGAGCAGCTCTGGTGCCTTGTGCTGATGGGGGGACAACCTCCTCTGCCGAAGTGGAACAACAAGATGCCACATTTGCAAGCATCTTCTTCTTGTTCCCGGATCGAGCGGGAACAAATCTCACGCTCTGACCTTCAGGCTCCAACTGCATGCTCATGTAATATGAAGTTACCGTCTCCTCGGGAGATGGCTCCAACATAACCACACGTGACTGCATGGAAATAATAATAATATCATTAAGATGAATTAACAAATATAGATCGAAGATTCTAAATATATCAAGAAACATCAAAACATATCGCTCGCTGTAATAAGGTGGTTGGGTCGGTGGCAGGGAGACTGAATGTCCACCTCAAACATCGATGCACAATGAGCTGTCCACTATGCACACCAGCCTCATTAGCCAACTCCGGTATCACCTCACAAGCCCATACCTGTAAAGTGGATTAATGGATTAGTTACGTATTCACTTGATTTCAACTAATTTAGAACAATTAAATTTAAACTAATTACCTGGAGTGCCCAGATCGGCCCGTAAACATGATACTGTCCCGATCATTTCCCGCCTATAGCCTCTCGTGTCCTAGGGACGAGGCCAATGTAGTGCATCAACGACTGGTAAGAATATGCTCCCCATGGAAACGAGTTCCATCGCTCCACATCCTCCGCTAGCGCCCACACCCATGGATCCACGTACCGGTACTGATCTAGGCACATAATCATCCGGTATACGAACAATATGTTCGCAACCTTCACATAATCCGCAGCGTCTCTGGCCATCCCCAGCTCTTTGAACCTGTCCTCCATCTGTTTGATTGTCGTACGCTTCTCTTCGAATAAACGGTGGTACACAGATCTCGACGGAACAATATGATCGCCATGAGGATCGAATGTCGAGCTGCCGAATCGTAAACCTGACACCAACGCGTACTCACTCGGACCGAACCGCAGCTGAGAGTGATGAATGTGAAACCATGCCTCCCGCCCCACACGTGCACGATCCGGCGCGTGCACCTCAAACGTCATCAGCGCGTGTATGACCCTCTTCTGGACGTCACCACCTCTGTAGTCCAGAAAATATCCGAAACAGCCCGATCTGAATAGTCGGACGACGTCACCACCAATCGCGAGCAGTGTGTCTCTAATCGTGTCAATAACACCTGGGATGGCGTACATAGGGGTGTAATCGAGCCGAGTCGAGTCGAGTATTAGGCTTATCGAGCTCAAGCTCGATAAGGAAGACTCGAAGCTCGACTCGACTCGAGCTCGGTCGAGCTTTGATTTTTCAAACTCGAGCTCGACTCGATATCAAACTCGGCAATCTCGAGCTCGACTCGATTAAGTATAAATATTAAATAAAAAATTAATTTTAAATAAAAATAATTTAATTATTAATGATATATATGTAAAATATTTAATTATTAAGGGTAAATTTGTAATTGCTTCAAAGCTCGATTAAGCTCAATAAGGCTCGCGAGCCTGTCGAGCTTAATATTATGGAGCTCGAGCTCGAGCTCGGTAACTACTCGAGTAGCTCGAACTCGAGTTTGACTCGATAAATCTCGAGTCGATTTCGAGTTTTCACCGAGTCGATCCCGAGTAGCTCACGAGTAGGCTCGACTCACTTACACCCATAGGCGTACACGACGACCGAGGTCTTCCGACTCCGTAACGGCAGTCTAACCCAATCAATCTAACAACATTTTCAAAATTAAAACTATTAAAGTAAATTCTTTTAATATTTCATATAAATTGGAATTTCTTAAAATTTAAATTTAGGCTATTAGCTTTTTTAGTTTGTTTTTTATTAAACTACTAATCGATTAGTTTTTTTTTAATTATTAATCGATTAGTTTTAATTAAACTATTAATCGATTAGTTTTTTTTAAAATTATTAATCGATTAGTTTGTTTTTAATTAAAGTACTAATCGATTAGTTTTTTTTTAACTATTAATCGATTAGTTTTTTTTAAAACTATTAATCGATTAGTTTTTTTTAATTAAAGTACTAATCGATTAGTGTCTTGATTAATTTTTTTAAATTAATAGATTAGTACATGGATTAATTTTTTTTAATTAATCTATTAGTGACTCGATTTAGTTTTTATTTTTAAAATTAATCGATTAGTTTTTATTTTTAAAATTAATCGATTAGTGACTCGATTAATTTTTTTTTTTAATTAATCGATTAGTTTTTGTTTTTAAAATTAATCGAGGAAGGCCTCTATTAGTTTTTTTTTTAAAAATTAATCGATGAAGGCCTCGATTAGTATTAAATTAATCGAGGAATGCGTCAATTAGTTTTTATTTTTTAAAATTAATCGAGGCTAGTATTAAATTAATTAGTTTTTTTTAAAATTATTCGAGGCAATTAGTATTAAATTAATCGAGCAATTACTTTTTTTTTTTAAATTAATCGAGCAATTACTACTAAAAATATTGTCGATGAAACTACTACACATAAAACTAATCGAGGCCAATTTAAAACTAATCAAGGATTATTAAAAATTAATCGAGGCTTGCCTCGATTAACTTTAAATAGAGCATCGATTAATTTTTAATTGGCCTCGATTAGTTTTATGTGCCTCGATTAACTTTAAATAGAGCCTCGATTAATTTCTAGAGCCAAGATTAATTTATAAAGCCACGATTACGAGCCTCAATTAATTTCTAGAGCCTCAATTAGCATTTAACTAGCCTCGATTATCCTCTAATTAATTCTAAATTATCCTTGATTAATTTAAATGTCTCGATTAATATTTTAAAGTCTCGATTAATATTTTAAAGAGCCTCGATTAATATCTAAAAAGCATCGATTAAATGCATCGATTAATAATTGATGATTAACGTAAACATCCACAATTAACATGCATCGATTAATTTAAAATGCATCGATTAATAAGTCATGATTAACATAAACATCCATGATTAACATAATAAGCTAGCCTCGATTAATTTCTAACCCCTAATTTCTTTAAATTATTGTCACGATTATTTACTAAAACTAATTGGTGCCAAAGTTAATCTAACAATTCAAAAATAATCAATAAATCAAACATCAAATGACCACGGTTAGAATGCCTCGATTATTATACCATAAATTGGGAAAATTTGAAACTTACTTGAGAGGAAGACGTTGCCGGCGGTTCTCCTTCTCCTCGTTCCATCTCCGGAGTATGGTCGGTCGCTAGGTGTTGGAAAATAGAGAGAAAACTAGCAGCGTGTGAAGAAAGTTTTGGGTTTTGATTTTCAAAATGAATTCGAGAGAGAGAGAGATAAAACAGAGAGAGAATGTGGGTGGTTGAATAACTTAATTCAAAACCTTAAATCATAAATGGAATATTATGGCAGTTGCCAAATCTGAATACACGATTTTTTTGTTTACTTTCGAGATGTATAGTAGAGAGAGAGAGAATAGGGTTTGGAAGAAGTGGGCGGTTGGAATAGATTTAATTCAAATCTGCAGTCAATTAATATTCTTTATTTGGGCAGTTACTTTTTCAGAAAGAAGTACAAAATTCTGTGTAAAAATTCAGATTTTGTGGGCCCATCATCTGCATGTTGTATAAAGTAATGAAGATTGTCGAAATAACTACTATATTTTAAAAGCTGTCTTTTTTTCCCAACAAGTATTTACTTTTGTCGATAAAACCAGTCAACCCATATGACTTATTAATCATTATAATTTATAAATTGATTAAATTCCTATTTAAAAAATGGATAATAAAAATGACTTTATTCTGATTAAATTCCTATTAAACAAAGCTTGACTAATTTCGTCGTCAAGCAGTGTAAACAAAGCTTGACTCGAGCTGCAGCTGGATTTATATTATCACTTTGATTTTGAGCAGCAGCTGACATAGAATTGAGAGAAGTAGGCAGCATATAGTTTTATCAAAATGGAATATCACCAAATCACTTTACAAAGGTGAGAAGTGAGAGTGAGAACAACACATATTTCATGTACCATTAAATTATTGCCGGCTTAGATTTGATTTTGTTTCTTCAAGCTCTGTTTTGCTCATCTTCACTTGACTATTTTAAAATTAGAATTTCAATTACCGAAAAAAAAGGGGAAAGTCCCTGGGCCGGCCCACCAACCCGCGGGCTTATGCGGGGCGGGTAGGACCCTGTTTTTTTGGGCCCATCCCGCCCCACTAAAAGGCGGGCTTTCCGAGCTTACCGACCCGTTTTGACAACTCTAATTTTGTAATTATATAATCTAATAGATTTTCTGGCACCCGCTCCGAGATTTACATAGTTCACCAAAATGGTAAAATGTAATGTATTTTAATAATTCCTCGGTCCTATTGATTGGGATTTTCGCAAGGATTAGAAAAAAAAATTGATAAAAAAATTAATTCCTAATATGTTCTTATTTATTTTTTTGACAACGAATTCATATTTAATGTATGCATATGAAATAGAGATATATATTAATAAATTAGGTAAATATATATAGAAATCGATTTATATATTGGGACATCTAAAAAAGAAAAAACAAATCTATTTTATTGGGACGAAAAAAATACCTAGTTAAGTATACTAATTACTATATACAGTAGTTTTTTTGTGCATATTCGTGTTAATTAAATACACACATATATATATAATAACCATTGTATTGAATAATTATATCAACTGTGTATAGGTTCGTTTGACATATTATTTATTGTATCGTTAGTTGAAAAGCATGATTTTGATTTTGTTATGGTAATTATAATATGAATATATGATTATTGATTAGCGAGAAATAAAAAAGAGTTAGTTGCTAAAACACGTGCGGGGTTGGTAAGTCCACCTAACACGTTGCAGTAGATATACGGTATCGGTCACGTCCATGCAACTACATCAGTTTCCCACTGACTTTCCCTCTTTCAATTAATTATAAAAACATAAATTTGGGTGTGATATATAATTTCACGTACAAGGTTTTTGTTCTAACTCAAATCGATTGCGCCATCAAACCTCTTGTTTTTTTTGGCGATGATTTAGTTGCAATACATTCATAAATGGTGTTGTAATTGCATCGCATTCGCAAGCATGCATGTAATCTAGTAATATTCCTCACATAAATAAGTTTGAGATATCGGAGATCGTTTAATTTATATTTAATATCGGGGGAGATTCAGTGATGGAGTGATATAGTTTGGGACTCACACCGGATTTTTATAGTATGATTTATCTCTTCTATGTGGTTTGCAGACTATAGTGCATACATCAAAACTTACCCAATGTATACCCTCAAATAATGGCGGCGGGTTTCCCTCATAACAGAAAATCTACAATTATATTAAGGTAAAATTATAATAAAAATGTCAGCCAGGACTTTATATAAAACAATTGTTTAACCGATAAAATAAAATAAAATCTCAATGTTATAGTGGTTGTTTGGTATGCGTAAAAGTTACCTTTGTTGCGCGCTCAGTGTTTGACTCTCCTTTGAACTTTTCTTTTTCTTTTTTTTATCCCAATTTTGAACGGGATAAAATCCTCTAGTCCATTTTTCATGTTCCACTATTGTGTCCCAGTATGAAATTTAATATTTTAAAAATGTTTATTACCAAAAAAAAATTATTATAGTATTACAAATCATAATCAACATTTATTGCTAAAAATTAAACTTTTTAAAAATTATATACCCTACTTTTTGAATAATCAACCATATTAATCAATTATATTAACTAAAAAATAAGAAATAAATATTAAAAAATAAATATAAACCCTAATTGGGTGGAATGAACCCTAAATAATAATTATAAAATTAAACTAAGTCATAACAAATTGAAATTGAAGAAAAAATTTGATGAAAATCGAATAAAAATCAAAATGGGACACCAAATGAGATAGAGAAAAGTGGGATAGACGATTTCATTTGATTTTGTACTCCCTTTTTGTTCTTTTTTTCCTTCAATTTTTTCTTTTATTTTATTTTCACATTTTCCCTTTTTTATCATTTTATTTGACTTTGTACTCCTCCCATCCCTTCTGTTTTTTATTTTTCCTTTTGTTTAATTTTTTCTTTCACTTCATTTCTATTTATTCATTTTTTCTTTTATTTTCATTTTAACACTTTTGTTCTTTTTTTTCATTTTGTTTAATTTTTTTCCTTTTATTTCATTTTAACGTTTAGGTTATTAATTTTTATTTAAGCAATAATCATTATATTTGATTTTTGTATGAACAAGAACTACCCTTTAAGTTTCTTTTGTCTTTTTCTTTTTGTTTTTTTACTTTTGTTTAAATTTTTTCCTTTTCTTCATTTTTTTCTTTTATTTCGTTTTTACCATTTTGTTCTACTTCTTTTTTTTCTTTTCTTTTTTGTCCAAACAAACTATGCAAAATAATGAAAACAATATATATAATTCAAAACTAACAATACCATAAATTGAAAAACACAAATAAATGTATGCATTGCACAATAGTATATGTATATCAGTATATGATTAACTTTGCTTATTTCTCTACACGGCAACACCCATGTTATGTATTTATTTATTTCAACGGACGACAATAAAGATACGAAAATTCTATTATCTAACTAAAGTTAATTAATATTTCGCTCTCAATGCACGTACGTGAAAATGACGTTTAACATCCTAAATAACAAACCATCAAAAACAGACACCTCAAAGAAACGTGGTATAAATAATTGATGATACTTGCTGCCTTTAGATATGATGCAACTATGCAGCAGTTGTCTGAATGCCATTTAAAGATATTAAATCGAAAACAAAACATCCGTTTTTTTTAATAATTTATTGGTTTTGGAATGAAAACGAAACCAATGTGTAAATGTCATGTCATTAGTGTGTACAATGACGCGATTACTTATTTGTCGAGGGAGAATATAATTAAACGAATCCTTTTTAGTGTATCAACTTTGACATTATTAATTAACTTTGAGTTTTTTTTTTTTTTTAGTGTATCAACTTTGACATTATTACACACAAACACAAAATATGACAACAGATATTAAAATTATCGCCATTCTTCGAAGAGTTTACAAAAGTATGCCATGAATATACAGAAATATAGTTTTGTTGCAATGTATTGGGCAACCTCTTGTGTAATGGTCTTGCTACAATTATTTTTATTATTTATAGTTATTGATGTCATTTTTTTTAAAATTTGAAATCCGTGTAATTACCATTGATATTAGGTTAAACTTTTGATTTTTGACTTTTCGATAATTAATATTATGATAGTTTTCTTAAAAAAATTGCTTCAACTAAATTTTGTGTTTAATTAAATAAAATTAAAAAATATGAGTGTATATATATGAAATAAATATGCATGTAATAAATTAAAATGTTACTCCAGTTTTTTCAATTTAACTAAATTGTAAAATGTTATTTATTTAATAAAAAATTGTATTATAATATTTTTAATTAAGTAAGATCTAGCTTGAAATGATATAATTTTATCCATTCTTTTGTATATCTATTTGATTCAAATGATTTTTATAATTGCCCGTGATTATTTGTAAATATTGAGTTATTTTTAGTAATGTACGTATTATATTTATGATATATTATTTGTAATTTCAATAATTTTCTTTTATTTTATAATATTGTTCAATCATTTTTTTTTTCAAAACTACTACACTAATTTTTTTAAAATATACATTCAATCAATTGAGTAACTTTCGATGAAAGATGACCCCAACAAAAAAATTAAGTGTATTCAATTAATTTTTAAAGTTGTATGCGCATGCATGTATGTTTACGCATATATATCTTTAAAATTTAATAATGGTTATCATTCAAATTTACCTCTGTTTTATTTGCATTTGATGATTTTATATATTGTATATTTATTATGTATTTAAAAAAAAATATTTAACAGTTTATTATTATTATTATTACATTAAAAAATTCAATGTTTAAATTACTCATTCATATATATTATTTGAATGATATATTGGATGTTTGTGTTAATTAACATAAATATATCACTATAACCTAAACAACGAACAATTAAAATTGGCCATAAACTTATCTTTAGAACCCGTACTTTAAAGATTTTGTCAATCGGTAGACATACTCTCATCTTCATAAAATATGAATTTTTTGGTCAACGATTTGAAAGTATGGAATTTATTTTTGATTAAACATCACAGTTTATGTTTTTAGGGGATTGGACAATTTTGGAATTGAACCTAGTGTCTTACCATTAACACTACTAATTAAGGTATAAAACTCGTGATATGAAGGATATTTTAAAATCATGAGTTTTTTAGATTATTGCGATTTAATTTTATGAGTGAACATCATGTTTAATTTCACATTTTTTCTTATATTTTGTAAGTGTAATTCTTTTGATATTTTGTGGAATAATTTTAATTATGACATTTTAATAAAGTGTTAAATATACATATCGTATCGCTGAATCACATATGAGGCTACTAGTTTCACAAAATGATACATTTTCGATTTCCCTTTTTTTCTTTTTCTAAAATTATTTTAATTCTTAGAATAATCTCAACAGTTGAGATTATATTAAATTCATTTGAACCAAAGTTGACATCCAATTAAAATATACTGAAAAATTGAGCTTGATAAACTAATTATATATAAAAATACATATGCAAATTAAACTCATGCGGCATGTAAAATTTATTCTGTAAAAAGGATTTTGTTTTCTAAGAATTCGGTAATTTCGCCCAAAAAAAAGATCTTATTAGTAAGTTCAGCATTCCAAAAATGGTGGGTTTTAGTAAGCATCGGAAGAAATATTTGTCTTGTAATATGGGGACCAAAAGAGCGAAAAAGCGAAGGGAAAAGAAAATTGAAAAAGATGGAGTGGGGGCCAGAACAGAAGGCCGAGAGAGCCGGGAAAAAACCCCGTAACGCCTGACGTGGCAACCAAGAACCGCAGGTGGGCCCCGCGCTAAACGACAACGCCACCAACGTAAGAAACAGAGATCGCACTGTACAGCATTTATTGTTGGTGGTGCGGTGTCGTTTTTGTTGAATTTCCAAACATAAAAATCGATGCCCCTTATTTCGTTGCTATTATATTTGCACTTGCTTATGCAATCAAGCAGTCACACGAGCTACACCTGCTTAATAATCTCCGCCTCCTTCATTTCTTTACGCATTTATATAGTCTTCCAAAGTTGGCCACCTCTTGTACTCAAAAGCCAAGGCCTCTTCTCATTTATCTAGGGTTCTGCTATTCCTCCCCCGACCCCCCCCCCCCCCCCCTCTTCCCCCTCTCTTTACATATATATATATATATATTGTGGAATATAGAATATACTATCCTTTTTTTAGCGTTAGGTTTCCGCAGTGAAGAGTTCGATTGTTGGTGAAATGGCGTTTTCTTCTTCGCTCCTTAGATCCGCGCCGTCACCTGTTCTAGACGCTGACGCTTTCCGTTCCTCCGACCGATCCAAGGTTTGGTGGTTTCTTCTTTTGTTTCTTTTTTTTTCCATTTATGTGTATGCAAGGATCGAGACCAGATCAGTTGTTTTGCATTTGCTTCTAACTTTTTAATATTAGGATGCTTTTAGCTATTTGTTTTTCTTCAAGTTATTGATGTGTAATTATGCTTTTATTGACAAATCGGTTTTGACAGTGCAATTTGAATGTGTTTCTGGATTTTCGAACTTATTCATTTCTGGCTGAATAGTTTGTCCGATTTTTGGAGTTTTCGTTTTGCGTATTCTAGTCCTGAGAAAGTGATGTGAAAATGACAAATTAGGGGTTCGGATTATCAATTTGTTGCATTGCTTGGAAAAAAATGGAAGTCAAATTGTGAATAGATGCTTCGTTCAATTAATTCATGAATAGTGCCGTTTTTTAGCTTTCTCTTGTTAATTGTTTCATTCCTTCAATTTTCTTTTTCATGTTCACGCAGCGCAAAGTTTTAGGAATGCCTTATAGATGTCTGGTTTTCTCATGCACGTTATTATTTGTAGCTTTCTCAGCTGGATTTTGGTTATTTGCTGCAAAGTAGTACCGTCACTGTATCTCTTGTTCACTCTATTTCTATTTGATGCATAATGGAAATTTCTCTTACAATCTGTTGTGTCTAAACATATGATCGATCTCAGGCGTCCTTTGGCCTTAATGCTAATGCTGTCAAGTTTCAGTCAAGCATCTTTGGGGCTAATTTACCGGTGGAGTCATCCTCATTACAGTTCAGTGAATATTGTCATTATTTTGAATGTTATTATTGTTATTATCATTTGGGTTCTAACTTCAAATGACACTTATTTGAAACAAGTAGGAAGATCACCACCCGTTCTGTTCGGCCTGTTAAAGCAACAGCGACAGAAGTACCTCCTACCATCCCCAGTAAGGCCTATACACTTTATATTTGTTTATTAGCTTTCAGTTCGTATTTGTTTTATCTGTTTCATGAGCAGCTTCTCATATTTTCTTGAATCAGAATCACGAAGCAGCGGGAAGACCAAGATTGGCATCAATGGTATGCTTACCCATCAGATAGTTCTGCTTCTGTTTAACCTCAAATTTATAGTACTCTTTGTTAGTGTTACACTCAATTTTGTTATTTTTGTTCAAATCTCAAAGTACAAAATTTTGATGTCTTCCATTCCCTTTAGCCCTCTACAAGAACTCAAGAAGAATCTGTTTATCATGCCAATTTATTCTTTCTGCATACATGTGAGTCTGTGACTGAAATGCTCGGCATGATGCAGGTTTTGGGCGCATTGGGAGAATAGTCTTACGGATAGCCACTTTCAGGGATGATATTGATGTGGTAGCTGTTAATGATCCTTTCATTGATGTGAATTACATGGTTAGTCTGCTCGTTCAGCTTCATTTGGATTCTTTACTTGGTTGGTGATTGTAGAGTAGTTAAACCCAAGAAAATAGTGTTGATGTGCTCATTTTTAGACACTAAAGCATATGCCTAGGTTCAGCTTGAATTATATTTAACATTTCTGTAAGCAGGGTTGAGCCCATATTTTGGTTTGAAGTTCCAATTGACCTACTTAAATTAAGCAAGAATAGGTAGTTTTTGAGCATTTTTCGTACAAATGGGCTCTAATTACAGTTGGGTCCTATAAGCATGAAAATAGTTGATTGCATTTTTCTCTCTGTAGAATAAAAGATGATTTAAACTGTGCAGATCTGCCAGATCATTAAAATCCTGATTCTGGATTCAAATGTATGATCAATTCTCTAATGATTGCTTTATTATATCCGAAAAGCAAGATAAACTGGAAGGAAAATAGATCCACCATATTTTTGGACATTGGCAAATTTTTGTATTTATTTAAGATGGTAAAATGTTAAATAGGTAAAAAGTACTAGAATTGCCCTAACTTTGCCATTCCTTTGAATAGACCTGCTTCTTGAAGACGACTTCTATAGAGTGATGTTAACAATATGTTTCTGTAATCCTCTCAGGCATACATGTTCAAGTACGACTCAACTCATGGACCTTTCAAGGGAACCATACGAGTAATTGATGAATCCACTTTGGAAATCAATGGAAAGCAGATCAAAGTTACCAGCAAAAGGTATTACCATTTATCACAATTAGTAACTACACTTGAACCTACATATTAAGTTGCACTAACTTCCAAATCTTTCACTAAAGGGACCCAGCAGAGATTCCCTGGGGTGATTGTGGGGCTGAGTATGTTGTTGAGTCTTCTGGGATCTTTACAACCGTCGACAAGGCAGCAGCACACAAGAAGGTTGGTAACATTATTGATGTTCTAAACATCTGTCATTTTGTATAATGCACTTCTCAATAAATTTTTGTTGTGTAGGGCGGTGCTAAGAAGGTTGTGATCTCAGCTCCATCAGGTGACGCTCCTATGTTTGTAGTTGGCGTTAATGAAAATACTTACAGACCAAACATGGATGTTGTTTCCAATGCTAGCTGTACCACCAATTGCCTTGCTCCTATTGCCAAGGTTCTAGAGAAATCTGAGTTCTTTTGCACATTACATTCATCCTTGTGATGATAGTTATGATCTGCTAACTTGTTTTAGTTTGTATGGTTAATCCTCTACTAATCTTTTACACTTTGCTAATTTTGCAGGTAGTGCATGAAGAGTTTGGTATTCTAGAGGGTCTGATGACTACTGTCCACGCAACTACAGGTACTTGTTATGCCAGCAGTTGCTTCCCCACAGTTCTTGAAATTTTATTTTTGCTCGTAAATGCTCTTATCTATAGCCCTGGATCATCTTTGTGAACTTTGTTGATGTCCAGCCACACAGAAGACTGTCGATGGTCCTTCAATGAAGGACTGGCGGGGTGGTCGAGGAGCAGGGCAGAACATCATCCCTAGTTCTACTGGTGCTGCTAAGGTAAATTAGAAAAGTTCTCAGTTTTGGTGCACATTAAATTCAGCAATTCTCCAATTTGCGGTTAATCTAAAATTAAATTTCAGGCTGTTGGAAAAGTTCTTCCGGAGCTTAACGGTAAGCTTACTGGAATGGCTTTCCGTGTTCCGACGCCTAATGTCTCTGTTGTTGACTTAACTTGCCGGCTTGACAAAAGTGCTTCTTATGAAGATGTTAAAGCAGCCATTAAGTATGAGAACCTCATTTCTGCTTTTTCCTGATTTATCTGGCTTTCTCTCCTTTCCCATTACGCACTTGCGTGCATGAACGGTATTCATGGAAGCTCCGTCTAAAATTTCAGATATGCTTCAGAGGGTCCATTGAAAGGCATTCTTGGGTACACTGATGAAGATGTTGTCTCCAATGATTTTGTTGGTGACTCAAGGTATTGTTTTCCTCCACTCTCCATCTTTCTAAATGCATGACTACTCCTTGAAAAGAAACACCACATAGGTGTAAACCTTACTGGGGTAACTTATTAGCTTATAGGTTTGTGGTCTATCACTAACCATACTGATAGGTGACTTCTTTTGTTAGGTGTGTTTCATGTTTTCATAAATTATTGTGTGAGCAATGGCATTTGGTGATTTCATAATTCCCTTGGATATACAACAGGCGTATTATCAATGATTTCTTTTGGCTATCTTGTTGTAGGTCAAGCATATTTGATGCCAAGGCTGGAATTGGCCTTAGCAAATCCTTCATGAAGCTTGTGTCCTGGTATGATAATGAGTGGGGTTACAGGTATGCTCTCTCTCTCTCTCTCTCTCTCTCTCTCACACACACACACACACATACACACACAATGTACAAGCCTTGCAACTTGTTCCATGATATATATAGTGTAAATATATAAAAGTGGATATTTTAGATTTTTGCTCACACACATATATATATTATATGCGAATTTTGTGTTGCAGTAACCGAGTATTGGACCTGATTGAGCATATGGCCTTGGTGGCAGCAACCAAGTAAGAGGCAGCAGGTTGTGAGAGTAATTGTTTTTTGTTGGGAAAATGAGTTTTATACAAGGGGTTAGATGCGAAGATAGGTATTTCTGGTTCTTGGAATTTGAATTGGAATTGGCTTATTAAATCAAATGGTGGAAGTAACAAGGCCGCTTGGATGGCCTTTGAAATAATGTACCAGTTATGCATGTGTACTCATGTAGAAATACATGTATTGTTTTCTCTCTCTCGCAACTCTACTTGTTATTCACGCGCCGACCACGGCTTCGTGTATCACCTTGCTCAAATAAATGTTATTTGCCTTTTAGACTAGCTCATAAATGCAATGCCAATCAGAATTTTAGATATTGTAATAACAGGTGACAGAATTTGGTTATGTCAGTAACCAAGGTTTTTAGGTGTATGATTTTGGAATAATTTCTGATGCGACGGTAGACTTGGGAATACAATATGAATAATTTCTATGTAAATGTTTCGTCAACAGGTATATTTTTAAGCTAGCTCGATAACTATTTTTTTTTTAATTTTTAAATAAAGAAGAATAGAGACAATGTGTTGTTTCGGTGTTTCGGATAAAATCAGTGTCTCTATTGTATCTTTTCGAAAATACAAAATATTCTAGTATTTAATTAAAGTTTATTAATCCCCACAGTTATGTTTAATTATGCAGTCATTATAGAATTTTAATTTTGTTTAAAAAAAAGTTTCATTCTACAAATTTGAGATTAAAAATTTATAATTTTCTCATATTTGTCCTTATTTAATCCATTTAAATATCTGTATTTAACTCATTTAATGTATTCGCATAATGGTGTATTAGGTAATTTAATTATTTTATTAATTTGTGTGCATTTAACAGAGGGATTATAATTATTCCACACTTTCAGTAATGTGACTCGTCAATCTTACCCTTAGAAATATTGAGACACTCCTATGCACCAGTTGTATGGGTTTGGACCTGGGCCACAATAAAGCCCAGTGGCTCAAAAAAACCCTCCCATTTCAGGCGCGTGGACCTCACGTGCGCCCGCGCGCCTGAGTTGTTTTTTTTATTTTTTTTTATTTTCCATTTTTTTATTTTTTTGTTATTTGTTTTTGTTCCCTCTAAATTGTATACCCTAAAATACAATTAGTAAACCCTAAAAATTAAAATGAATTAATTTAATTTTTTAAAATAAATATAAATATATATCCTAAAATTGATTTAATGAACCCTAAAATTAAAATGAATGATTTTTTTTTAATTCGGCGACTCGCGCAATGCACGAGCCCACGCGTTTGCATTGCGCTCGACAATAATTTAATTTTTCGAAACAAATATAAATGGTAATTGAAAAAAAAACACAATTTTGAAATAAATATATATACCCTAAATGGAATTAGTGAACCCTAAAATGAAAGTGAACGAATTTAATATTTTTTGAAATCAATATAATCCTTAATTGAGATTAATAAACCTAAAAAAACATGAACTCTAAAAAAACACAACAAAAACCCTAAAAAATACTAAAAAATCCTAAAAAAAATCTAAAATACTATGAACTCCGAAAAACCTAAAACCCCCTACTCTAAGCATTAATTGGAATGAGAAAAATCATAATTTGAACTACATAAACTCATATAAGATAAGTATTAGACCAGTTACTTTTTAATGATACAAATGATAGTTTTTGAACTTGAAATGATACTGAATTTTATCAGTTTTTTTTTTTGCCAGTCAACACCGATCAACATGGGTTGACCCGCGTTGATCCCGACCTGTCTGATAGGATGTATGGGTCTATTGAGTCTGGGGTGATGTATAGGAGTTTTGGTATTACTGTTTCTATTAGGTGAAGACTAAAATATCTTGGGAGAAGTCCCGGTGGGGATGGTCTAGTGGTGGAGTGAGATTGCTTGGAGACCAAAGGTCACGGGTTCGAATCTCCTCAATACCACCAAGTCGTGTGTGTGAGTTAAAAAAAAAAAAAAATCTTGGGAGAAATTTTAAAGTAACCAAATTGAAGTTGTAATATTCTTTTCTAACCAAGAATTTTGAAGTCTTCTTTTCTAACCAAACAAATATGTAAAAGTCTAATTTGCCCTTTGTAAATGTTTGAAAAGTCAAAGATGACAGGCTTGCTACAATGTGGGTCCAAAAAAAAAAATTGTACACGGCCCAATTAAATGTACACGGCCAAGGCAGATTTGTACACGGCCAAGGCGGATTTATACACGGCCAAGGCGGATTTGTACACGACCAAATTAATTGTACACGGCCAATACGAATTTGTACACGGCCAAGGCAGATTTATACACGGCCAAGGCGGATTTGTACACGGCCAAATTAATTGTACACAGCCAAGACGAATTTGTATACGGCCAAGGCTCCACCAAAGTTAGTACACGGCGAAATCAATTAAAAAAAATAATAGTTTTACACGGCCAAATTAATTAAAAAAACTTAACATTTGTACACGACCAAATTAGTACACGACCGTGTACTATATCCATGAAATCTATACACGACCAAATTTGTACACGGCGGTGTAATTTAATATTTTACACGGTCATTTGTACACGGCCGTTTATATTTTTTTTTTAATTTATTTCATATTTTCAATTCAATGCTTGGTAGTTGGATTTCAATGTGAAAGTGTGATTTTTTTTAATTTATTTCATATTTTCAATTCAATTATGATATAACTACTTTTTGGATTAACTTTCATATTTAATCTTTCAAATAATTTTCAGTCGATACTTAATATTTATTAATTAGGTTTTTAATTTAACCTTAGCGTGTGAGAGGTTGAGCTAAAACGTTCATTAAATTTTTAAATTCTCTTAAATTGGTGAAGATTTATTTCTTAAATTGCTTATTCACGGGCTAAATTAAGAGTTGCATGGACGTCGACGGGGCGCGTCGGCGTCGGCACAACGTCTCCGTTCGTTGGTTGCCCTCTCTATCGTGGTCAGTTCAACACGAGGATGCCGCCGTCAACGAATTTGAATCGAGCTATGTACACATTTGAAGGGGCCGTGTACAATTTTGGGAGCAAAGCCGTGTATAATTTTTGGGAGGAGGCCGTGTATAATTTTTGGGGGAAAGTTGGAAGGAGGCCGTGTATAATTTTTAGGGGAAAGCCGTGTAGACTTTTTATGAGGAGGCCGTGTATATTTCTTTGGAGAAAAGCCGTGTATAATGTTTGTGGGAGTGTACAATCAATCTCTGATTATTTAGTCAGCCCAGCCCACAATTTATTAAGGGTAATATGGGTATTGGAAATTTATTTGGTTAGAAAAGAATAGTCTGCAGTATTTGGTTAGAAAAGAATTTTACAAGTTAAAATTGGTTAGAAACATACATTCACACAAATATCTTTTTCATATAGTCATAATGGTCTTAAAAAATCTATATATGCAATGACTGCGTGTGTGCTGCACGCGAAATTATATTTGATGAAAATATTTATTTATTTATTTTGTAAAATTTTACAATAAATTGGGGGATTTTACACCATAATTAAATTGAGTGATTTTTTTTCATTTTTAGGAAAATAGGAGGGGATTATTTGCATTTTACCTTTTTTTTTAGGAGTTTTTGTTTGGGTCTTACGTGGTGCTAGTATGACAGAGACGTGCATTTCATCCATGCTTTTGTGAATTTTACTTTAAATTATTTGAATTTGAGTAAATTAGGACAAAAATGGGAGTAAGGATTGTGCATGTTAGGCCATGAAGTTTGAGATGTACGTGTCGCAAGGCATGAACAATTATGGACATCTGTACCCTGTCCAAACACAAGCCCCCTCTAGTTTCACCTGTATATAGTGCTGTATGCATGTATATACAACTCCCAAAAGAGAGAGAGAGAGAGAGAGAGCGCAATATATATAATTATCATATATATGAATATGGGGAAAATTGGGCGTTCTAGTACTGCGTCCGCTACTGCAATTGCATGCCTTGTTTTAGTGATTGTGCTGCTGTTCTCGGCAACTGGTAAGTTGAAGTATACATGTAAATTAATAAAATGACATATAATGAATTATGATTAAATGAGTAAAATTAAAAATTTTGACGACAGGAGCGGCAGCATCAGTGGCGGAGGAGAAGAGGAGCTGCCAGTCGCAGAGCCATAAATTCAAAGGGAAATGCTTAAGCGACACCAACTGTGGCTCCGTTTGCAAAACTGAGGGCTTCCCCGGTGGCAAGTGCCGCGGCTTCCGCCAGCGCTGTTTCTGCACCAGGAACTGTTGATTAATTCATATTTTGTTTACTACTAATAATTAATAATTAAATAATTAATAAATGTAATCTCAATTTCCAGTTCACTCTATCTGATTATGTAACAAATAAATATTACTCTTGGAATACTTTATATGCATGCAGGTCATATATCCATCTAATATTTTGTATCTGTAAATTTCAATAAATTCCAAGGCTGCTGCTGTGGCTACCATATCTGGGCGAGTTAACTTAATTGTTTGTTATTCGAGTTGAGTGCACAATGGCTTTTAATTTAATATCTAAATACGATAACGGGAATTGAAGTGGTTGTGAATGCAAATTTTCCTCCACTGAAAATAAGGCATGAAATGGAATTTAGTACTATTTTCGATCTCCAAAATATGTATATATAAAAAGCCAATTCATCCACGCAGATTACATATCATTCTCACATCGACTCAAATGGCCAACCAATTCTCAACTTTCTCGCTGTTACTTCTTTTCCTCTTGGCTTTTCGTAAGTATTAATTAATTTCAGGAGTTTTTTTTTTTATTACATTTACATCTCGTCTTTCACCGCTACAATTACCATTGGATTGTTCAATTATATCAATTTATGACTATACAAGAACAAGATAAATAATTTTATATACATATAATTGGTGTGATTGCAGAGGAGATGATGCCGAGTGAGGCTGCTATGTGCTCGGCGCCGAGCAGGCTGTTCACCGGAGTCTGCTTGAGCCGCAGCAACTGCGCCGCTATTTGTGAGAAAGAGGGATTCTTGTATGGAGTCTGCAAACGCCTCAAATGTGTGTGCACAAAAGATTGTAATAATGGCGGCGGCGGCGATGGAGGTGGTGAGGGGCCGCCGGACCAAGGCGGCGATGGAGGTGGTGAGCAGCCTCCTGTTCTGTTCTAAACCGGAAATACTTGATCGAGCCTTAGCTACTCAACCACTAGCTTTCTGATCAAGTTTTAAGACTTGCTCAATATAATTATGTCACCCCACATGTCTAAAATTATTATTCTTTGATGATAAAATTATATTTCGTGTGTAATAATCTGTTACTTAATTTGACAATACAATTATGTCGTGTGCATTTGATGTTCAAACTTGACGTATGTAACTGAGATTATTGAAATCTCTCTGTGCATCTGGTGGTGAGATGTGACAATTTCATACTGTATACATGTCTAAACTTACTCACATAATTGAGTCTAGTTAATAATTGCACAATTAACAATTAAGTAAATTGTAAAACATACAAATATAGAAGAAAGGGAAAAAAAAAAAGAGAAATCGTATCGATGAAATGAGTTGAATGAATAATTTCCTTGAACGCATGCAATAAATGAAACAGATAATAAACATAGAAGGCAATAAAAGTAGCTAGGCAGAAGGTTGTGGGTGGGTGTTTGGTAGAAAAAAAAAAGTTGATGAGCTTCGGATCGATTTTGTTAAAGTGAAAAAAGTAATAGGTAAGGTTGATTTTAGAGGGTAAACATAAAAATGAAAGGGAAGCAGATTAGAACAAAACAGCCACTTTTTTGACAATTGAGACAGAGCATTAACAATGAATTGCTGTGCATACATATTGAGGAAATAGAAAAACTCGTGAATAATTAATATGATAAAGTACTAGAGTATTATATAAGGTAGCAGAGGAGAGGACCAAAATCCATTATAGCATATATATGTGTGTGTTAGTGAGTACAAGTAAAAGAGGCAAATAAATATATATACTGTACATCATTCTTATTACGTACGTGGGAATTAATTAAATCCGAAATTTGTTACATGGCGAGGCCTAGGATGCTGTCGGGGCTACTGCTTCTGCTGCATCTTCTCATCTCGCGTAAGCCACATGAATTATATATTATGTATTTGCATTTGAAATTTGAATAGAAGAACACATACATTATAAATTATGAGTATTAGTAAAAGTAATAAAAAAAAGGGATGGGGTTTTGCAGAGAATATTGTTATTGCAAAGGAGTACTAATGCGATGCATCTGTTACAAAGACTGTAAAGGAGCCTCTCCAAAGGCAAAGCCCCCTCCACCCCAAAAACCAGTCATCCAGGTGGTTGTCCAAAACCTCCTGTAAAATGAAAATCATAGCTAGCTAGCTAGGGCAATACCTTTAATTGCATGCAATGCATGCATCAACAAAGGTGCTCATAATAATAATAATAATAATATCATGTGCATCTTCTTCTTCTTGATGTGTTTATCGAAAGAGTTAATTGGCATCTAATTAAGCCGCGCATGGTTGGTCGATTATGTGGAGACATTAAAATTTCCGATCCACACATTCATTATTCATACAAGATGAAGTTCATATAAACAACTTGATTAATTTACTTGCGTATAAATAATCAAATTAAGATTCACACACCGAGGGAAATAGGGGTGTGCAAATGGTTGATACGGTGCAAAATTCAGCCAAACTAACAAAATCAAATAAAAAATTTCTTAAAAAAATTCAAACCGAATCAACAAAAATAATATATGTAACTGAACCAAATCAAACCATAATTCTTTGGTTAGTTTGGTTTTGGTCTTGGTTTAACCGAATTTTCAATGATTATTTTTATTTTTCCGAAATAATTATATCTAAAGAAAATAAGATGCACTTAATAAATAACAAACGATATATTAAATAATTAAATCTACTACTATATAAAAAGAGCCATATTTTATCATTCATTCATTACTTTAATTTAAGGGTAATATTGTAATATATTTTATATATTTAATTTTTTTGAAAGGCAATGATCTTATATATATTTATTTTTTTTAAAAGGTAATGATCTTATATACTATGTATTACCAAAAATATATATATTATAATATACTATATTGCTTTACATATTAAACAAATGATAAATTCTACATCACAATTTGTTATTTGAATCCAACAAAGAAATAATTAAAAAAATTCTTCTTCATCGACATAAAAAAAAATCAGCTGGATTTTAACTTTTGATAATTTCATGTAAGATTTTGTTATTTAGTTTTTTCATTTTTTTATTCTTCAATATAAACTTAATGCATGTTATCTTTCTCTCAAATTTTCTTTTTCATGTAATCCACATAAAATCATATTTCATTTATTTTTTAACAATATTCAATTTTATTTCACCTTTTTAGACCCGTAAGGTTTTCCGAAACAATCATTAAGGATTTAAAATATATAATATTTTTATTTGATCAATGAATTTGAGTTATATTCAATATTTATGATTAATAACTAAGTAAAACATAAAAAAAGGCAACAATACAAACAAATAAAAAAATTAACGGAATTAATACATCATCAAATAAATTTTAGCTCGTTTTACAATTGCCTTGAAGAAAAATGTTTGTTTAATTTCTCAAATAGTGTCTTCTTCCAAATCTCTTTGTCACAAGCTTCCAGTGATAAGAGCAAAACAAAAAATTATGATTAAATACAATATTTACAAAAAATAAATTGGGAAGAAAAATGATAGAATACATCAATAGTTAGAAATATGTCGTCGCATAGATTGAAATTGATCAGTGAATAGATTAAGGACCACAAAAATGTTGATTGTTGGCAAAGAAAAAATCCGTCGATAGTGAAATTTAGAGACATGTTCAAAATTGTTTGTTGTTGAGAGAAAATGGAGAAGAAGAGAGATAGTGATGAAGAACAACGCCTACCTCTTTGCCCTAGAGGCATATCTTGATTGAAGATGGAATTTTAAAGCAAAATATGAAATTGTATTTTGTTGATATAAATACCCCCACGGCTTCTTGTCGCCATGCCCACCCCCACCCAGATCCGCCGCCCACCTCCAACGCCCAACTTCAACGCTTCTCGTCGCCATTCCCACCCCCTACCAGATCCACCGCCCACCTCCACCGCTTCTCTCTCATGGAAAACCCATTCCACTCTAGTTCTGTCGTCCACCCCTACCGCTTCTCTCCCATCTTCATTCACATTCCTGCACCTGATACGTCGCCCACCCCCACCACTTCTCTTCCATCCATTTCCATCAGCAAAAAATATCTTGATTTGGAAATTTGAAGAATTTGTTCATAATAGATACTTGGATTAATTTTTCGAATATGTTCATGGCTAATTTGAAGAATTTGTTTACTGGGATTAATTTGTTGAATATGTTCATGCTAATTGTAGAATTTGTTCATAATAGATACAGGGATTAAATGTTCATGCTAATTTGAAGAATTTATTTAATATTATTTTTAATTTTTTTAATTAATTTATTAAACAATGATATTCTAATTTATAAAAGAAAAATATTATATTTAATTTTATTAGTTATTTTTAATCATATTAATTAATTTAATTAATTAATTTTGATATTTTAAGTTAAATTACGGGTCGGATCCTTAATTAAAAGGGCGGACGGGTCAATTAATGGATCAGGGTAAGTATTATTTTAATTTTGAATTTTTTATTTAGAAAATTGATGAAACGACGTCGTTTTATCTAGAGTTAACGGCCCGTCAAAAGGGGCCTAATAGACCCGAAAAAAAAAAGTTTAAGGGCTCAATTGAGCCAACAAAAGTACAAGGGCCTAGAAGGTCCCCGCCAAAAAGTACAGGGGCCTGCGTGACCCTTATCCCTATAAATTTATAGGAAGTTCATGAAATTGGAGTTACAATATTTAAGGATTATATAATTTCTTTTGTTAAGATATTTGTGGTGAACAAAATCTACTTAAATCTCTAATGATGTGATAGTATTTACAAAAGTTGATGCAATGTATCATATACATCATATAAAAAATTGATAAATAAAAGGTAAAATGTTGAAAAGATGCATTCATTAACATTGAAAATAGAATACAACACAATTTTATAAAGGTTAAAGATAGAATAATGTTCGACAAAATATTGACTACCCACAAGTGCATGGTGTAGTTGTGTACAATGATGAGTAAGGTCGTATTCCACAGAGACTAATGATTAATTTATGCGTGAGTATTGCAACATCAACTTCCTAACTATTTAGGCAACACATCAAAAGATTTGGATTTAATTAACTAATTAAATAAGAAATTAAATAAAGCAAATAAAAGATGAATGGATGAAAATTGAGTATAAATTCAGAGGGAAAGAAATATTCTAGGGTTTTGATTTCATTGATTTATCCATACAATGTCAATTCAATTATATAATTTATTCACGATTCGACTTTTATTAGGACAATCACTCATTTAATTTAAACCTTCTCTCGAAGTGCTTAAACGGTAGATTACATGCTAGAATTAATATGTCCATTCAATTACTAATATGCAACTCCTAAAAGCTCAAAGGATTTATTGTCCTCACAATTAACCTCAAATCTCTCGATTGTTATTGAATAATGTGCTCTGTGTTCTTGTGTTCAAGTGTTAAAACTCATCTCTCGATTTATGAATTAACACAACAAATCATGCTATCATGGTGATCAATCAATCAAGCAAACAAGGCAAAGAACACAAAGAATAAAAGAAGAATCAAAATCATATAATTAAATATCCATCGTACTTCAAAATCAACTACTATCAAACCCTAGAATACTAGAGAATTAGTTACTCATAATTAAATAAATAGCTAATAACAATCCAAGAGAAAACATTGTTTGGAATAAAAAACACGATAAAACCCGGAGGATGAATCTTGATCTTGATCTTCGACTTGTTCTTCTCTTGCTCTTTAATCTCTATTTTTAGGGGAGGAATATGGTGTGTGTTGTTGTGGTTTTTGATGTTATGGTAGGGTTTATGATGTTTAATTTTCGTGCTTGAGAAGATATATATAGTGTAGGAAGTATCCTACACTATATATATCTTCACTGTTTTACTTCGTTCTTACTCGTTTCTCGTCTGATTGACCCGATTCTTTTTTAAACGCGTTCCTAACTTGATTTCCTATATTTCTAGGGTCTTTCCAAGCTCATTTGATGTTCACACAAAAAATGGCATTAAATCTCTTCACAATGAACAAACACATGGCACTGCACAAAATATAAAAAACTATGCAAAACTCATCACTTCATGCATGCAATGCCCATCAAATACCACTCAAATGAACCTCAAAACACATACAAAATACGAGGTTATCAACTCCCCCAAACTTAGAACATTGTTTGTCCCCAAACAAAGAGAAAGAAAATAAGAGTTAAAAGCAAAGCATGAACCAATTAAAACCGAGTGCCTCAAAGACAAATATCAAAATTTCACATTCAAGCATGATGATCAAAGCATCAATTTAATCCTAGATAAATTCATAAATTCTAGCCTCTAGAAAATGAACCTCACGAATATTAAAGATCACTCTTCACTCAAGTGTTTAAAGCTAAGTATATACACTCAAAATCATTCAATACAAGTAATCCACCATAAGCTTGCAAGATATCTATTCTCTCCACCACTTAAACATGCTTTAGACAAGAATCAAAAAGGTCTTTCAATATTGTAATGAAGGCTCTTTGGTAAACGTAGGAACATTTAAGCTAAGTGACTAATTCAAAAGAATTCCATCCCAAAAACCCACTTTTTCAATTCACAACAAGACAACAAAAATCTTCTTCCGCCTTTTAAAACTTCACAACACCACATCAATTATGTTTTTCTCACCACCCTTTTATGCTTCTTTTTTATATGAACTTTGTTCCTTTTTTTTTCAATACTTAGACTCTTTGAGTCTCTTTTTCTCTTTGTTTTTTTTAGAGCTTATAAGGGTATCTAGCATATTCAACACAAAACTAACATAATTAGGCCACCATTCCAGCTCCAAAACAATCATTCTCAATCACTTTTAATTTCCCAACTCAATGTATAACAAAGAAAATCAAGTCTCAAGGCTCAAATGGGCAAACAAAGGATTAAGAATTTATGAAAAAATTAAATCAAGGATAGAATGGCTAGGCAAAGATGGCCTTTAATCATGTTCAAGTCTTTAGCACGCTAATGTAGTCTCAAGAAAGACAACCAAGCAAGTTCTAGAGATTAACAAGTATAAATGATTACCACACAAGAAAGAAATAAGATTGTAAAAGAAAGCAATCTTTCAAGCTCAAAAGCTCACATGGGTAAAATATCAAAATCTAGAGGTAAAAATTTCAGAAATTATCGAGATAAAAAATCAACAACTCATATCATGCTCTCATGTAAAATTTTCAATACCAAACACTTATCATAGGCACATAATTGATCCATACTCCATAATTTTCAAAAGTTAAGACCAATCAAGACCAAAACCACTTCCGACTTAACCTAATAAAGCAATAAACGTGCAAAAATCCTAAAAAAATAAAATAAAAAAATGATCAAAAATTTTAAGTAAGAAAAACTAATGCAAATGCAATGCAAAAATAAAAATAAAATCTAAGGTAACTACACTTTCTCTCTTCATGAACTCGTAAAGTAATTGCATCCATTACTGAAGAGTATGTTTCCTCATAATCAATTCTTGATCTTTGAGAGAAACCTTGCGCTACGAGTCTTGCTCTATATCTCGTAACTTCATTTTTCTCGTTTCTCTTTCTAACGAATATCCATCTGTATCCAACAGGGATTTCAGATTCCGGAGTTAGGACTATAGGTCCAAATACTTTCCGGTTATCATAGGAATTTAATTCCATTTTCATAGCTCTTTTCCACATTGGCCAATCATTTCTCTGTTTACATTCTGTAACAGATTTCGGTTCAGGATCCTCATTTAAAATTTGATGAGCTATGTGAAAGGCGAATATATCATCTACAATGATATGTTCTCTCTCCAGTATCTGATTAGAAGATAAATAATTTATTGAGATCTCATGATTTTCAGATACTTGTAATTCTTCAGGAATTACATCACTTTCATTTGATTGATTAATCATTTTTGTCATTATTGGTTTCCATCTTGCCCCTTTCTTTTTCTAGGCACAAAATCTTTGGAACCAATTGGTCGACCACATTTTTGACGAATTTTAGACTCATTTGTTGCCAACGCTATTTGTCCTTCAGGGACATCAATTTTCACTGGAGTATTTGCAGCATGTATGTGAGATTGTGTCACTTTTCTTGTATCTGCAAAAGCATCAGGAAATTAGTTTGCAATCTTTTGCAAATGGATAATCTTTTCAACTTCTTTTTCACATTGATTAGTTTGAGAATCAAAATGTGACAAGATTTTCTCATTCCAAGATATTTCCTTATACTTTTCGGGATGTAGATTCGTTCTACCTAATGTTGGAAATGTCATTTCATCAAAATGACAATCTGCAAAACGTGCAGTAAATAAATCACCCGTTAAAGGTTCAATATACCTTATAATCGAAGGTGAATCAAATCCAACATATATCCCAAGCCTTCGTTGGGGACCCATTTTTGTTCGTTGTGGGGATACAATTGGGACTTGAACCGTACAACCAAAAGTTCGTAAGTGAGAAACATCTGGTTGTCGACCAAAAATAATTTGCATTAGGGAGTATTCATGGTTAGCCGATGGTCTAATACGAACTAATGCTGCCGCATGTAATATGGCATGACCCCAAGCAGTAGTTGGGAGTTTTGACTTCATAAGTAACGGTCTAGCAATAAGTTGAAGACGTTTAATAAACGATTCTGCTAAACCATTTTGAGTATGGACATGAGCAACTGAATGTTCAATCTCAATTCCAATAGTCATACAATAGTTTTCAAATGCTAGAGACGTAAACTCACTAGCATTATCAAGACGAATTCTTTTAATTGAATTGTCTGGGAATTGAGGTCGTAATTTTATAATTTGAGCAAGTAGTCTAGCAAATGCTGCATTTCTAGTAGAAAGCAAGCATACATGTGACCATCTAGAAAAAGCATCAATCAATACCATAAAGTATTGAAAAGGGCCACACAGTGGATGTATAGGTCCACAAATATCTCCTTGAATTCTCTCTAAGAAAGATGGAGATTCAATATTAACCTTCATATATGAAGGTCTAATGACTAACTTGCCTTGCACACAAGCCTCACATGGGAATTCATTTGTCATAAGAATCTTTTGATTATTCATGTTGTGCCCATATGAATTATTGATTATTTGGCGCATTATAGTTGCTCCGGGATGTCCAAACCTATCATGCCAAAGCATAAAGCTTTTTGTGTCATTGAACTTCGGGTTCATGATATGGTTTGTCTCAATTGCCTTTATGAATGTGTAATACATCCCAGAAGGTAGTATTAATAATTTTTCTTTTGTTTGCTTATGGCCGGATACAAAAGAATTTATACAAAGATATTCATTTCCACCTTCTGATATAGTCTCGATGTGGTATCCATTATAGCGGATATCCTTGAAACTTAGTAAGTTTCTTTTGGACTTACTAGAATACAGAGCATTTGTAATATCTAATTTAGTATCATTTGGTAAAATGATACAAGCTCTTTCGGAGCCTTCAATATGTTTGATGCGCCTGATATTGTGTTAACATTATCCTCGGCTAATGTCAACTTAAGAAAATATTTCTTATTTTGGAGAATGGTGTGCGTAGTGGCACTATCAGCAAGATAAATATCACAAGATTCCATTTTGGCTATGTTTGTCATTCGTGCAATTCTGCACAAAGAATCAATGATATATTATCCACATGTTTAATTTATTTGCTCTTTAGAGCATGTAATATTCTTCATGAATATTACTTGTTTATTTGCTCTTTAGAGTATGTAATATTCTTCAGGAATATTACTTGTGCTACTTTAATAGCATCAATATTTAATTTTTCAAGATTAAATCGGAAAAGACTGATTATTATAACAATGAGAAAAACAGACATAATATATTAAAGTCGATAAACGTGATGATAGCATAAGCATGGTAGAGGCTGTTAATACGTTTTTTTTTTCAAACGCAATAATATCACTAACGGAAAATAATTGGGCACAGCCCTTCCCTGGTCAATCTCCTAGGCAATTTTTTTTTATTGTGAATTAATTTCAGATCTTAAATACAAAATAGATGGCAGATAATCCAAAAATTCATAGGAATGAAATCTAATGTTTCATAGTAATCTTATTTGAAGTAATGCATTTTGCATATTAAAGTAAGAAGAGACGAGTTGGAGATGACGACATCTGTATTGATTTTTCTGAAAAACAATTTGAGTATTTTTTTTTTCAGGAAAAAAAAATGGAATCGCACAGATGCACTCTTCTCTAATTCAGTTCTCATCATACAATTTTGATTCATATCAAATTTAATTTCATAATTTTAATTTAGAAATTACCTTGCAGGAAAGATACGATGCTTTCCTATGACGTGCCTCCGATATTAATTCAAAACTCAATTGATTAGAGACTCGTGCTGATAACGTGTTGTAAACTAGAGAGAGGCGAGAGAAAATATGAATTGTGTGTATTTAATATGAGGATCAAATGCCTCTATTTATAATAGTACAAGAGCTAGGGTTTTAGAGTTAGATAATTGTCCATCACTCATATCATATATATCTATTAGATATATTTACAACAGTATCATATCCATATCTTCTACAAAATCACACATAAAATTGATTACATAAAGCAAATATCAACTATTTCTAATATATATATTGTACCACTTTCGAAATCTTAGATAAAATTTCTGACATGTATAAATTAAATGCAACTATTGATGTGAATGCCGAAATAATTTATATTATTATCAAACGAGCGTACTATACAATACTATTTATGCATACTTATAATATTTTGTTAAAATTATTCATTAATATTTATTAATATTATAATTTTTAAAGGATTTATGGTGTTAAATAATAGGCTATACGTGCAATGCACGTAATCTCTACTAGTATTTTAAAAATTCTAAAACTAGAAGATTGAAACCAAATATTAGAATTACTAATATTATTTAGGTATATAATACCTTTTAAATTTATTAATTTAGGTATAATTAATATTCGAATTATAAATCATAAATTATAAATATAGTGTGTGTGTGTGTGTGTGTATTGGTTTGGTTTAATTTTAACCAAAATATTTTTTACTTGAATCAAAAGCCGAACCAAATAATAATTTAAACCGAACTAAATAGTTCAATTTGATTTGATTTTTTAATTTTGGTTCGGTTTTGCGCGGTCCTAGATGGAAATAAAACTACAAATCCAAACTCTCAATGGAATGGAATAAGCATCAAGATATATTTGAACAGGCCCAATAAATTTTAGGCCCATAGTATACTATGACTTCCGCTCCTAATAAAAAAAATAAAATTTAAATGTCTGGGGTTTGGGAATTGATCAATTTCTTGGAGGAAATTCTGTGTACATCGCCTTCTTTTTACGAAGTCAGATAAAATAATAATATATTTATATTGACCTAATATTCATTCAAATTCAAAACCATGAATTCTTAAAACCATTTTCAAGAAAACAATAATAAATCTCATCTTAGTTTTAAAAATAGAAAAAATAATAAAAATGTATCATTTTCACATTTTAGGACAGTGTTCATTACTTTAATGTTGATATATATATATATATATATATATATATATAATTCTCTCCTCTTGATCATGTGGGGCTAATATATATTTATTTTAATTATTTTTTAATTGTTATTATAAAATGTGAATCTAAACAAATTATTCGTGAACAAAAAAAGATCGGACAATCTCTAAATGGTATAAAGCAATAAGATGTGACGTAAAAGATAACTTGAGGTGATTGAGAAATAGATTTCCAGCCAAATGGGGCCGAACTTTCATTCTACTAAATTATGAACGAACCAAATTTCTTTTAGGAAAAATTACATTTTCTGCCTATTTTTTTTTTCTTTTTAATATGTAGTATGTTCCAACTTTTTAATTATTTATAACCATTTAAAACTATATTATAATAAGAGTAATTATCATTATATTTTGGAGTTCAATTTTCCATTCTTAAAATTGATGTGGATAGTCGAAATCTAACACGTTAATTCCACCAAAGATTTCCAATTATTTTATTTTTTAATTGAGAAGGGAAATAACACGTCAGATTCTAATAATTGTTAATATTTTTAAATAATTGAAAATTGCGATATTTTATTTAGATAAAATTATGTATGATGAGACCGTCTAACAGATCTCTTATATTGTAAAGATTAAATAGGACCCAAACATATCCCAATAACCCAAAACCTACCCAAGCCCGTTCCCAATTTCAGGCCAAGCCCAGCAGGGCATTCCCCCGCCCAATTTTTCTCTCCTTTTTTTTTCAGTTTTGTTTTATTTATTTTTTTCAAAAATCATCTATTTCACCCCAATTAATTATCGACTGTAGTGTTGAGCGAGTATACTACACCGGATAAAAAATAATTCAATTCAATTTAATTTTAGAGTTTATTAATTCTATTTTAGGGTATATATTTATTTCAAAAAATTAATTATGAAGTGCAGTGCACTGGCGTATTGGCTCATGCATTGCACGAGATACTGGATAAAAAATCAAATTAATTCAATCTAATTTTAAGGTTCACTAATTTCATTTTAGGGTATATATATATATATATATATATATATATATATATTTCAAAAAAAATATCAAAGTCAGTGCACGAGTCCACGTGTTAGCATCGAGCGAGCACACTTTGTGGGATGCCAGATAAAAAAATTAAATAGGATTCACTAATCCCACTTTGCAATATATATTTATTTCAAAAAAATTAATTATTGAGCACAGTGCACGAGTCCACCCGTTAGCGTCGGACGAGTGCACTGCGAGAGACGTTAAATAAAAAAGTAAATTAATTCAAAAAAATTAATATATATTTGTGAAAAAAAAAAGAAATTAAAAAGTGAAAAAAAAGGTAAAAAGAAAAGGAAGGGGAGGGGGGACCACCGAAGAAGAAATGAAAAATGGGAGAAGGCAGACGACCACCTTATGAATCAAATACAGATCCGTCTAATATAAAATATTCGTTAGACAATCTCACAAAAGTGTACCTCTTTTATTTAAAGGTCGAATAGTCAAGACACAAAATGTAATTTTCCCAAAACAAATTGATTTTTGTTTACTATGCATAACCCATAAAAAAAATTGTGACCATCGTAAAGCCGAAACACATCCGTTATAGAAAACTCTTTGATTTTTTTTACGTGCTTAAAATGTTATATTTTTTTTATTCTAATGACAACTTACCATAAAAATCAGTTGTTGATAGTTATATATTTAAAGCGCAACTAAAAAAAAAACTATTCAAACCTAACATATAAAGCCTTTGGAATATAAACTTTATACACTTGGGATATCTCTAATTGTGCACCAAAACACCATTTTGGTGCAGTTTTCACATTAACTAATTCACTCTATTAGTCTAGCTAACTCTGCACCAAATTTGGCGCAATACTAATATGGTGCTAGTGTGAATAAAATATTTTAGATAATATTCTTAATATATATATATATATATATATAAATAGTGTGAATGGAATATTTTGTACATATTCTCTTGGGGTGGTATATTTTGGGGTTGAGATAAATGTTGGTGCTATTTACATTAGTTTGGTGCAGTTTTCAAATAATTTCACTCTAATTCTACACAAAATTTGTTGCATGATTTGGTATTGGTGTGCTTGTGAATGAAAATTTAAAAAAATACTCTCACTTTACAAATTGATAAATCGTGTCATCAATTTGGGAGTGTTCATATTGATAAATGGCGTGAGTGAAATATTATATTTCGAAGTTTTTATTTTCTTAATTACACGTATTTGGTGTGAATAGTAAGAGTTGCGATAATTTATGGCGTTAAAATCACACCATTTGTAATGCATAATTAGTATAAAAATGTTATTGCGCAGTAGAGATGCTCTTTGAATATAATTGAGGGTCATATATATGTGAACTAAAATTATCCCATGCTTCATGCAGCAGTTGGAACTAAATTGATGACATATTTCCTATTATATTTTTACGGATAACTTTCTTATCTCCATCGTTGTGCGACTAAGATATTCATGTGTCGTGTGCACACTAAATTGCACCTACTCCACATATAAATTCATGTTACTTTTTTATTATTTTTTGTGTTAAGATCCCGTTCATCCATCACATGAAAATGACACATACATTTATTTTTATTTTTTTCGGTGCTAGTGGAGCATGATGGATTCATGTCTGAGAATTAATTAATATAATGGTAGAAAGTAGAAACTAACGCCATGTTTCACAAAAAATTATAACCTTTTATTAAGTGGCAACGTTCTTTCCGTTAACATATGTAATGTGGAGGAATTAAATAATAAAACATTCGCTATTTAGTTATGACACTGTTTAATTGGAAGATATATGCCATCCTTAAATTATTAATTTCGAATCAACGCATGTTTTGGTCTTATTCACTGTTTCCCCCCCTTCCTGCAACTCGTGTGTTTATTTTGACACGGAGAGAGAGAGAGAGAGAGAGAGAGAGAGAGAGAGTATGAAATGAAAATGCTTTCTAATATCCTTTTGTTTCGAAAAATGTATCATGTAGTATTATCCGGAGGCCGGAGCATATCATATCTGCCCACCCTTACAGCCCTTACAACATTTGATATGACATGACTAATTTTCTTAATATATTTTAATTCGAATGGATGAATCTTTAATAAAAAATTTAAATTAAACTAAATTATAATAAATTAAAAATTATAAATATATATACATTTTTTTTTAAAAGTGAAGACTTGACACAGAAAATGTGACGGGTGATGGGTGTTGAGGTGTGAGTATTATAATAGTTCATACCTACGTAAATAAAATTATATATAGTCGTGCAGTTTGGGGGAATCCCACGTTGATAATTATGATATATATGCTAGAAAAACAAACGTTTCCATCTACTTAAAACAGTTATTTAAATCCAAAATCATTAACTGATATTTTGCTATATTTACTATTTTTTTAATATATAAAAAGTAGTCGACATATAAAGATTTAGATAAGCACTTAGAAAAAAGTAGAGAGAATCCTAAACAAAAGTAGGTGGTACCGAACCTTTAAAAAGAAAAAAAGAAAAAAAGAAAAAAAGAAAAAAGAAAAGAAGGTGGTACCGTACGTACAAAATACGATGGGAAATACGATAAATTGAAACCAACCGCCTCCCTCAAATTTGTAAATTTTATTATTTCACTATATAAATTTTATAAACTAATTATAGAGGGATTTGTATTTACAATTAAATAAATAATAAATTTCTCATTTTCTACGGAGGGTAAGAGATAATGAATCAAATGAGAATCAAGTTACTGTCCATTCAAAAAAATGTGTGGTCCAAATCAAAAGCAACATAAGATGTCATTTTTGTAATTTAAGAGTTTTTTTAATGAGTTTGGAATAGTTTTGTAATTTGTTAAATCTAATTAAAATACTAGTGTGTTTTTTTCTCTCTCACATTCTCTATCTCTATCCTTCATCGCTTCTTTTTACCATGTTTCTTTGATTTCAACATGCAGTAGACAAATTCACTAAAGAAAAAAAGAAGAATATCACTCAGATTGAATTCATGAACAACATTATTAGAATTTTGTTGTATTAGCATTATTATTTGAGAGTGTTAACATTATCATTACTCTTGTTAGCATTAGAAAAATATGATACACATAAGATCAAAGTAATAACAGAGGTGAATTTATGATTAGCATTGACATATACAAACTTTATCAGTTAAATTTTTAAATGGTAGAATTATCATAGCGTATCATTTATTTACTGTTGAAGTAGAGCATAAAAAAAAAAGCACTCACTTTTAATAAAAAAAATGGATTTGTCATATATTAATGATTCATTAATGTGGTATTTAAATATTAATGTCAATTGACAAGCACTAAGACAATTCTAAAATAAGTGACAATTTTTCAAAAACTTAGAAATTTGATCAATATAATAATTGTTTCATTCATCATTATCTTCCAGGTAAAAGTCTTCAACACTGATTGGAGTGTCTATAAAACATGATTGAAAGTAGATGTTTGCTTATGAAATGTTTATCTCTGTGTGGATGTTGCTTCAAAGATGCTTCGCAATCATATATATAAAATTTAGACAACTCAAAAGAAATCTCTACAATGATTCTAACACAATCTACAGATTAAAGAAGATAAAAAATTGAAATATAAAAACGATGGTAATACTAAAACTAATCATAATAATGCTAATATCTTCTTTGATAATTTTAAAACTAATCATAGTAATGTTGATAAATCGTTCATCATGTCAATACTCTGATAACAAGCTATTTTTTTAATGCTGATATGTTGCTTTTATAATACTAATAATTCATTTTGTAATGCTAATAAGAACTTTTGTAATGCTAATGAGACGTACTATAATGCTAACCAATTTTGACAAATTACTAATCATAGTAATGCTAAATATCTTCTTTGATATTGCTGAAACTATTCATAGTAGTGCTAATAAATTGTTCATTATGGCAATACTCTGATAACAAGTTATTTTTATAATGCTGACAGAATAGTTTTATAATGTTAATAATTCATTTTGTATTGCTAATATGACATACTGCAATGCAAGCAAATTCTGTCAAATAACACATGTATATATATATAACACAAATTTTTGTATTTAATTTAATAAAACACAAAACAGTGTACAAATAAAATATTTTCGGATCAAATTTGTATTTTTGGATCCAATCTCTATTTCTCCTCTGATTCTTCTCTTCAAAACTTGATCTTCAAACGGTCTTCGAAGCTTTCGGGGAAGATTTGTATCCTCAATTTTCCTTGACTTGGTATTTATATTTGATCTTTGACAACGTTAATTCGGAGGGCCAATGCCTTATTTTCGAATCAAACGCCGATTTTGGGTTGAATTTGGTGCAGAACGCTTTAAACTGTCTTGTTTGTGGATCAAACGCCGTCTTCGGGATGACTTTGGTGAAGAACGCCTTTGAATGCCGCAAGAACGCCTTGAATATCTGAGAGAATTTCACTTGTGGAATTTCTTCTCAAATTCTTGAACTCTTCAAATGAATTATGGTGTGTTTTTCAACTAATAGGGAGGCCCCTATTTATAGTTGTAGGGAGAGAGATCTAGAACTGATGTGGCACTATCTCATTGGCTGTTGGAAATTGATACATATCTTTTGAAAGATATTTACTTGTTGCCAAAGACTCTTGATGTTTATCATATAATAATATCTTTATTATTTAAATATTTTATTTAATTTTGGATTTGATATGATTCCAAAACTAAATAAATATATAAAAATTAATAAATATATTATATATAATATTTGATTTTTTGCTATCTACAAATGCCCCCTCGAGACTTGTTCATGGACGACTTGTCGTTTGAAATGAATGAGTCTCGAAAAACTAATTAGATAGTTTAAACTCGTATCATGAAGTCTTAAATTTATTAGATAGTTTATACTCGTATCAAGGAGCATTCAACTTGAATTTGAACTTTGTAGACATTTTATACTCATGTCCATGAGTACTTGAATTTGATTTTGAATTTGTAGACCTTTTATACTCGTGTCAATGAGTCTTGAATTTGAATTTGAATTTGTAGACATTTTATACTCGTGTCAAGGAGTCTTGGATTTGAATTTGAATTTGTAGACATTTTATACTCGTGTCAATGAGTCTTGAATTTGAATTTGTAGACATTTTATACTAGTGTCAATGAGTCTTGAATTTGAATTTGTAGATATTTTATACTCGTGTCAAAGAGTCTTGGATTTGAATTTGGATTTGTAGACATTTTATACTCATGTCAAGGAGTCTTGGATTTAAATTTGAGTTTGAAGACATTTTATACTCATGTTAAGGAGTCTTGGTATTTCTTGAAGAGTTTAGATAGTTTTGACTCTTATCAAAGAGTTTTGAAGATAGTTTAGGCTCTTATCAAGGAGCATTGGAAGATAGTTTAGGCTCTTATCAAGGAGCGTTGTCATTTTTCTTTTCTTTTCTTTTCATAGATTGTGACATGTATTGGAAGACTTGAATAAGCACATGGCGAAATTTATAACTACTTCTTCTTCTTCTTCACTTGGAGAAGAGAAGTGATGAAGTCATGAACAACAAAGATGATGAAGAACCGGAGTTGCAATTTAGAGGACCAATCACAAGATCAAGAGCTAAGAAGTTGCAAGCTTACTTGCAAGTGATTATTCGAAGAAAACTCGAGATTGGAGATGAAGAATCCGGAAGAGGCGATTCCAAGTTGGTTAACTTATTAACCATTGAAGATCAAGAACATACCATGGAGAATTACACTTAAAGAGTTGAAGATATGGAGTGCACGTGTGCATGAAGTTTCATGGATGATGATCGACGTGCATGAGGAATAAATCGGTCCTATAGTTGTTTAATTATGGAGTTGATTTTATCTAGACTATGGTATTTAATTTATTTAATTATAGACTATAGTAGATCAGATTTTATTTAATTATTTGAGTGTAATTTTCGGTCTCAATGTCCAAGAGTCATAGGTTTGACTAGAATTTTAATTAAGGGAAGAAACTACCTTGAATAGAATTCTAGTTTAGGGAATTTCCTAGTCTAGTTGGATCACTTTTGGATCCATTAATTTTCAGCCATAACAACACATATTTTCGGCCCTTATAGCTTAAATTTTCGGCCATATAGTTATTATAAATAGGTGATTATTGTTACATTGTTACTTTAGACATTGTTGAATTAAATTGCTTTTGCATTCAATTTGTGTCTCAAATCTATTTGTCTTTTGAATACTTTTCACACGAAAATATTCATTCTTGGAGCTAGCAACTACAAGTCTTATTCAAGGGTATTGCTCAATTCACTTGAGGGATTGACCGGTATTCGCTATCGAGGAGCAACTTGGAGATTTCAACCTTGAAGACGTTCGAGATTCAAGGAGGCTATCGGGTTGTGAATCACTACACCAACACCACACGTCCAACCATACTCGACGACATCCATTCACCATCGGCATTCCATCCTCCCGGTAGCCCTACACGTCCAAGTTCTACATCCGTTCGTTAAATCCGTAAGTTCGTTCAAACACTAACATATCCTACCTTCTCCAAGCCCTTCTTCACCAAGCCTCACACACGAATTCCTCCTATATTTCAGCCCTCATAACCGTCCCTATTCAGCCCTATAATCCTTGGATTTGTGTTATTTAATTTGTGTCATAGTTCTAGGTATTTTAGTTGTCTAGATTAGCCGTAATTTTGTGTCGGATTGTTCCCTTCATTAGTTGACGTGTTTCGATTCATAGAAGTCTTCCACTACGTGTTCTTAAGATTCGTCCTAGCATAGTTGGGTCGTATCATAAATTTGGCATCAGAGCCACGTCAGCTCTGCTGGTCGTGGTTCAATCCGACGTGTCATTTTTATCCTACGTGTCGTCTTACGTGTCTTGTTATTTTAATTTTATTTTATCGAGTTGTAATAGCATAGTTGCTCATTGAAAAAAAAAACAAACGGTAAAAAAAAAGGACCGAATTTAAAAAAAAAAATCGGCAAAAAAAATGAGAAAGAGCCGAAATTCAAAAAAAAAACAAAAGAGGTATATTCATTTTGTTACCATTTGAGTCTTGATCTATTTTGGTACTTTTCTTTTAGTCAAGTTCTACATTTGGAACTTACCTTGTGAGTTTATTTTAATTTTGGTAATTTCCTTCTAGGATAATTCCTTAGTTGGTA